>CM055121.1:373897998-374497998 GCA_029206835.1 Rana muscosa | reverse complement strand
TTTTTGTCTTGCCGACATAAAAACACCCACATTGGCATAGTGCAAGATAGACCCCACCTATGGTCTTACAATTTATACGGTACTTGATATTATGAATACGACCATTGGGTAATGGAACATCATGAGAGCTGGGTAAATAACAGCAAATGTCACATTTACCACAAGGGAATGTGCCACCCTGAGAACGATTTGAGGAACCCGGAAAATCAAAATGACTGGAGACAAAATGGTCTTTAAGCGAGGGAGCGCGGCGAAAAGTTACCTCTGGGTGAGGCTTAATATACTTCCGAACAGTTTTATCGGCACATAAAATAGGCCAATATTTCTGAAGGACATTTCGAACTTGAGCATGTTGGTTGGAATATTTAGTAATCATGCGAACAGAGGTGTTGGGTTTAAATTTTTTTGTAAAATGAATAAGGTCATTCCTATTGAGCTTAACAGCTCTATTATAGGATTTTTTTTTAAAGTGAACGGCTATACCCTTGAGCAATTAATCTGTCACGCAAATCTTTGGCTGCCATATGAAAGTCCGAATCCCGGGTGCAATTCCGCCTAAGGCAAAGAAATTGGCTATAGGGTTTACTATTAAGTAGTGGCCGAGGATGTGCACTAGAAGCATGTAATAAAGTATTCCCAGCAGAGGATTTGCGGTATAGAGAAGAGTGGAGTGTTCCATCCTGATCAATGTGGATTGTTATGTCCAAAAAATTGATGGACTGTTGGCTACATTCCATCGTAAAAGAAAGATTGAAATCATTATTGGACATTTTGTTGATCAAATCCTGAAGTTCAGCCCTGGTACCAGACCATAATATCAAAATATCATCTATATATCTGTACCAAGTAATAACATGGGAAAGCAGAGACATAAATGATTCATCAGAAAATAATTGTCTCTCCCACCCCCCCAGGTACAAATTGGCATAGGAAGGGGCACACTTGGTCCCCATAGCCACACCTTGCACCTGGAGGAAGTGGGAGTTGCCAAAAAGAAATATATTACGTGTAAGTATAAACGTCAGGAGTTGAAGAACAAAATGACTATATTGATCAAAGGATGAGCCTCTTTCCCTCAGCTGATTTTGAATAGTTTGGATTCCTATATCGTGTGGAATAGAGTTGTATAAACTTTCCACATCCAGGGCAACCAACCATGTGCCTGGTGGAAATTGTTTGCCATCAATGTTACGCAAAAGATCTATAGTATCCTTAACAAAGGATGATAAAGAAGTGACATGAGGCTGTAAATAATGATCAACCAGAGCACTGGCATTCTCTGTCAAACCAAGACAGCCCGATATAATGGGGCGTCCAGGAGGATTTGTTAGGAATTTATGTATCTTCGGTAATGAATAAAAAGCAGGTATTTTAGGGTCCTTAACATTCAAAAAGTTCCAGGTGGATTGGTCAATCGTACCATCATGATATGCCTTGAATATAATATTGTAATATTCTTGAACAAAGCCCTGCACAAGGGTCTTGGAGATGGGTCGATACCAAAGTTTATTATCAAGGATGTCGAGGCACATACGTTGATAAGCCTCGACATCCATCACAACCACATTGCCACCCTTATCAGCGGGCTTGATGACCAGCCCAGGGTGGGTCTGGAGTTTTTTCAATGCCAATCGTTGCTTAAATGATAGGCTGTGTTTATTAAGGAATGTCATGTTTTGTATCTCAAAAGTGCTCTGCTGCACAAATGCCCAAATGTTGGGATTAGTGTGAAGCAGAGGAAAGTTCAGAGATTTCGGTTTAAAAGATACTGGAGGGGGGAAGGACACACCAGGGACCAAGACACCCGGCATAACAGCAATGCCGGAGTCTTGGTCGTCAGTGTATCCATCCTCCCAAAGAGACATGAGATCATCCATGGCTTGGAGTTCAGTTAGGGATAGGTCAAGAGGTGGAAAATCCATAGTGTCAGAAGAAGCAGGACGATCGTAAATTACTTTGTACATTAGTCTACGGGCAAAAAGATGTATGTCCTTTATTAGATCAAATCTGTCCAAATTGTTTGAAGGACAGAAAGTAAGGCCCAATTTAAGGACTGTGATTTGATCATCTGAAAGTGGTACTGATGACAGATTAATAACTTCTAATCCTGGGGCGCTGGAAGAGCTAGAGTTTCCAACGGGGCCTGTAAGGGTTACAGTTGCTTCCCTAAAAAATAGGGGCTATTTTAGGATCAAGGATTTGTGTGCTGTGAGGAAATAATGTGAAAATCGAAGATTCGCTACCTCTGCGACGAATCGTAGATGGAGAAGCAATTGCATGGGTGATATCAGAAATAGTATTTGAGGACAAATTACTATTAATGATAGTTGATGGTCTGGGTGGCATTGGTGTAGAAGTGTGTGAAGAAATAGTTGGATTACAAACCAGTGAGGGACGACGTGTTAAATTGGGTCTAAGGGTTTCATGAGTAGGGCCAGAAGAAGTGGTGCTTCGGTCTCCTTTATGTTTTTTTGAATTCATATCTTGTGAGAGTTCTCTATACAAAGTAGAGGTGCTAGAAGAAAAAGAAAAGGGAGATGCAGCGTTATTAGGAGCTGTGTTAGTGGCTTTTGGTGCTGCTGGGGGAGGTTTAGAAGTAAATCTGTCATTAGATGGTTGATTCCATCTGTATGCATAACCATTATCATACGCAGTTTTGTCTCTTAAAAACTTTGCCTCCTTATTGTTGATGATGCTTAACGTATATTCCTCCAAGCGCACACCTGAGTCTTTGAGACGAGATGTGAATCTGGAAGAAGAACACACAAAAATATAGTCATCGAACCAACTGGTGATCTGTATATCCAGTGATTCCAATTCCCTATCATATTGATCACATAAAATAGAGAGCATTTGAAAGGAACAAGACTGAAGATTGGACTCCCATAAGGATTTCAGTGCATCATTATTTTTTCTAACATTTGGAAAGATTTGAATCCTAAGGCCCCAAGGGACAATGTGATTATCGGAGTATTTAATAAAATAAGTCTTATGCCAATAAATTCTAGCTTTTTTCTCTAATAGACGTTGAAGTCGCATGAAATTGCGATCCAATTCAGCGTCAGTTATTTTATGTTTTGTTTTGTGAAAGTCTAATCTTAGACATTAAACCATCCCAAGCCTTCCCACAAAACTCAGCCATTCTGATCAGAGAAAATTGAACACTGAGTATTAAACCGAGGAATCAAGAAAAATTTAAGAAATAGTAAATTAAATATATATGAAATATGTACTGATTAGAAACAAGATTAACAGTTATCACGATGAAAAAAAAGAATATATGTAAGAAAAAAGAATCTTTTAAGAGAAAAATTTGCATCAATTGAGAGGGACCAACAACCACAGGGCGATGTATTGAAACATCAATTAATTGGAGAAAGAAGTTGTATGTGGTTGGTGTGTCCTCTGAAAGATACGGCACCTCATCCCTTGTAAATTAAGTGAAAAAAGGTTGTAGGGACTATGGGATTATAACGGTGCCACAAAAAATTGGAAAACTTTTGTAAAAAAATAAGAGTATTTTTATTATATTATTTACTCAGACAATAGAAAAAAGTATTTGTTTACATAATTATACAAATAAAGAAATATATGGGCTAAGCATACTGTACATACATCAGCAAAATCACATAATTAACCCTACATGTTTCGCCAATCCATTGGCTTCATCGGGGGTAAGAAGTTTGTACAGAGTGATTTAAGTGGATCTATGAAACAAAATTAAGACAAAAAATCAATGTTTATTGCACAAAGCAGCAGGGAAAAGACATTTGGATGACCAAAAAAGGTGTAAAATATGAATGAAGGCTGCCATACCCGCCAGTCCGTACAGAGGGCACGTCACGCTTCCGCGAAGGTCCCCAAAGGAGCCCGGCCCATTTGTGCCTACAGGTGGCTATTTAAGGAAAAAGGAAAGGGAATTTTATGAATATATGATAATTTAGAGATGGCTATTGCAGCAAATTGCTTGCTGCAAATAATAGACAACCCCATAAGGGACTAACCTAGTCTCCTGACCTATCAAAAGTAGTTAAAACCAATAGAGAATTAAAGTGGGGCGCTGAATAAAGTGTTCGGACCAATGTCCAATCACCGGAATTGAATCTGCGCTGTTCTGAAACAGAAAGTAAATATGATATAATTAATTAAGTGACTGTGTTATCTCAGTGAAAAAAAGCCCAATTAAATATAATAAGATGGAATTTGAGAGAAAAGGGGGTATATATTTGTGCTAATTTATAATATATATAACAAGTGAAAGAAAAAAGAAAAAAAGAATAAGAAAAAAAAGAAAAATAGATCACTCATAAATAACTATATGAATGTAAACAAGCACCTGATGTATATTAGCAGCAAAAAAGCACCAACCCTATCAGGGCAATAAATCCAATAATGAATCTGTGTTCAAAAGAATGTCTCACACTGCAGAGCGACATAATCTAGAACCTAAAAGAAAATCAGACACAGAAAAAGCCAATCAGATATGTCAGACCATTGAAAATAGCACAGACCCAGATGACCAGCTGGAGAGCCGGTCAATCTAGGAATTCGACTAGTTTACCTGTTAGAGTGGCGTAATTGCAGCATGCATGTCCGAATGAACGGATTGGATGGAAGGACGGGGAGGGGAGGATGACTCGGCGGCACTTCACAGAGGCATGGCCACAGTGCGGGCAAGGTGTATGAACACCGGCCCTTGGGTGTCCATGCAGGCACAGGTCGCAGATCACATGGAAGCCTAAACGCCGAAGCGAAAGTAGACGGCCCCCTGCAGGCAGGTCTGATTTTCTTTTAGGTTCTAATTTATGTCGCTCTGCAGTGCTTGTTTTACATTCATATAGTTATTTATGAGTGATCTATTTTTCTTTTTTTTTTTTAATTCTTTTTTCTTTCACTTGTTATATATATTATAAATTAGCACAAATATATACCCCCTTTTCTCTCAAATTCCATCTTATTATATTTAATTGGGCTTTTTTTCACTGAGATAACACAGTCACGTAATTAATTATATCATATTTACTTTCTGTTTCAGAACAGCGCAGATTCAATTCCGGTGATTGGACATTGGTCCGAACACTTTATTCAGCGCCCCACTTTAATTCTCTAATGGTTTTAACTACTTTTGGTAGGTCAGGAGACTAGGTTAGTCCCTTATGGGGTTGTCTATTATTTGCAGCAAGCAATTTGCTGCAATAGCCATCTCTCAATTATCATATATTCATTAAATTCCCTTTCCTTTTTCCTTAAATAGCCGCCTGTAGGCACAAATGGGTCGGGCTCCTTTGGGGACCTTCGCGGAAGCGTGACGTGCCCTCTGTATGGACTGGTGGGTATGGCAGCCTTCATTCATATTTTACACCTTTTTTGGTCATCCAAATGTCTTTTCCCTGCTGCTTTGTGCAATAAACATTGATTTTTTGTCTTAATTTTGTTTCATAGATCCACTTAAATCACTCGGTACAAACTTCTTACCCCCGATGAAGCCAATGGATTGGCGAAACATGTAGGGTTCATTAATATTCACAGATTATTACATCACAATATTACATCACAGATTCGGCTCCTCCCCTCTAAACGTGTGTCGGCCTCTCATTGGCCTTCATCAGTAGATTTAGATCTGCGGTGAATGAGCTGATGATTTGATACATGCTGTTTAACGTTTTATCTTGTATGTGGATTCTTTTATGGACTTTTAATAAACATACAGACAGAGTACACTATGGCATCTGTGTTTGTTGTTTCATGTCTTTAACCCATGGAAGTAAAAGCGGAATTGAGCACTAATGAGCAAGTGAAGGAAGGTATTGTCTATCAGCAACTTAAACGCTGATTACCCACACAGAGGTGCAGTCTGGGGACTGTAGGATTACCATTGGAGAGTAAAGTGGATCGATTGAGGTGTACACGAGGAGTGATCTGTTTATGAGTTTATGAAAAAAAGAAGAGAGATTCGCCCTTGGGACTTTGAGTGAGGTGAGCACTGTTAGGCCAATAAAAAAATCGCAAGAATAATTGCAGTGTATATTTATTCAGGTAAAGAGCAGTACATACATTGATGTCATGAACATGGGCCAATTCATACAAAATACAAGACCAATATAAATTAGGTAAAATGATATTACGAGTATCTGACAGTAATTATGTAAACACATAGGCATCAAAAGTAACCCGACGCGTTTCGCGAGGCTTGGCTCGCTCTTCAGGGGTAGATGCACGTAGTGTACCTAAAATGAGAGTGATATAGTATAAAGCATGATATGAAGGCACGGGGGGGGGGCCTTGAATATGGAAAACCCCATACTCACCACTGGACATTGCCAAAAGACAGCGGGGGTGAAGCTCAAACGGCGGCAGCGACTGTCTCACCAGGGAGCTGAGGAGGCGGAGCCAAACAAAGCTCCAAATCGGAGTCAAACGGAAGGAAGGCCCAGCATGGATGGAATAGGTGTAACCCCAAAAGTGTCAGGGAATCCAAGAGGAATGTTGGCTCTAAATATAAATATGTATATTGAATAATTAAAATATGGGAGTATACGAGTATATGGTAACATATATGTCTTTGCATGTATAAAAGACATGAGCCAAGAATGGTTAGAGTATGGAGACTGAGGGGGAGAGTGAAAAAATACCAGATTGACTAGTATGATTAAGGAAAGATCAATGAGGAAAGTAATGAGTGAAAGAGAGTGTGAATGGAATGAAATACAGGTGTGTGGTGAGGACTGTGATGAGAAAACAAGTTGCATGTAAATGCTTGCAGCGAGTAATATATAAACATATAAAAGTATACCTTGGTGAAGTAGGTCTAAGAGTAGTAAATTCCAAGGGAAGGACCTGCACTTGTGTGTCTGTCCTCAGTGAAAGAAAGCAAACAATGAGATCCATGCTGTGCAAACCTCCAATATATACCCCCGAAGGGGCCCGAGAGGCTCCGCCCCCAACACCATGTGCAAATGACCAGCAAACGAGTGCCTAAACCCACCAACCATCAAAAAGGCGGTGTGTGAGCCAAGACACTCCCAGGACCATCTTGATAGTAGTAATGCCTGCAGCCACAGCGATGCTGCAAAATCACAGACATCGCGCGGCCGACGCATTAACATGGTGCCGATGTGCAAGTGGCCCCGCCCGCTCAAAAAGGGCAGGCGGGGACAGCAGGGGACAAGGATCCCCCTTGTGATGCACATCGCAGCTCCCAGGGAGAAATAAAGTAGCACCGCCGCCAACAGAGAACACCACACCAGCTGGATTGGGATAGAAGTCCAATGCAAGATGTTATTGGATATGTTGGAATAACAAATGGCTAGCGCATGATAAAAATGTAAAATCCATACATATATGTATGTTTTTGTTTTTATTGGCGAGTGTGACCGCAGACCAGTTTTGGGCTATTGGGTGTCTTCCACCCGGGTATCTTTGAGAAAAAAGAAAAAAGAAGGGTCTGGTGTCACCAGTGACACACCTCCATCCCTGAATTTCATGAAAAAAAGAAGAGAGATTCGCCCTTGGGACTTTGAGTGAGGTGAGCACTGTTAGGCCAATAAAAAAATCGCAAGAATAATTGCAGTGTATATTTATTCAGGTAAAGAGCAGTACATACATTGATGTCATGAACATGGGCCAATTCATACAAAATACAAGACCAATATAAATTAGGTAAAATGATATTACGAGTATCTGACAGTAATTATGTAAACACATAGGCATCAAAAGTAACCCGACGCGTTTCGCGAGGCTTGGCTCGCTCTTCAGGGGTAGATGCACGTAGTGTACCTAAAATGAGAGTGATATAGTATAAAGCATGATATGAAGGCACAGGGGGGGGGGCCTTGAATATGGAAAACCCCATACTCACCACTGGACATTGCCAAAAGACAGCGGGGGTGAAGCTCAAACGGCGGCAGCGACTGTCTCACCAGGGAGCTGAGGAGGCGGAGCCAAACAAAGCTCCAAATCGGAGTCAAACGGAAGGAAGGCCCAGCATGGATGGAATAGGTGTAACCCCAAAAGTGTCAGTGAATCCAAGAGGAATGTTGGCTCTAAATATAAATATGTATATTGAATAATTAAAATATGGGAGTATACGAGTATATGGTAACATATATGTCTTTGCATGTATAAAAGACATGAGCCAAGAATGGTTAGAGTATGGAGACTGAGGGGGAGAGTGAAAAAATACCAGATTGACTAGTATGATTAAGGAAAGATCAGAGAGGAAAGTAATGAGTGAAAGAGAGTGTGAATGGAATGAAATACAGGTGTGTGGTGAGGACTGTGATGAGAAAACAAGTTGCATGTAAATGCTTGCAGCGAGTAATATATAAACATATAAAAGTATACCTTGGTGAAGTAGGTCTAAGAGTAGTAAATTCCAAGGGAAGGACCTGCACTTGTGTGTCTGTCCTCAGTGAAAGAAAGCAAACAATGAGATCCATGCTGTGCAAACCTCCAATATATACCCCCGAAGGGGCCCGAGAGGCTCCGCCCCCAACACCATGTGCAAATGACCAGCAAACGAGTGCCTAAACCCACCAACCATCAAAAAGGCGGTGTGTGAGCCAAGACACTCCCAGGACCATCTTGATGGTAGTAATGCCTGCAGCCACAGCGATGCTGCAAAATCACAGACATCGCGCGGCCGACGCATTAACATGGTGCCGATGTGCAAGTGGCCCCGCCCGCTCAAAAAGGGCAGGCGGGGACAGCAGGGGACAAGGATCCCCCTTGTGATGCACATCGCAGCTCCCAGGGAGAAATAAAGTAGCACCGCCGCCAACAGAGAACACCACACCAGCTGGATTGGGATAGAAGTCCAATGCGAGATGTTATTGGATATGTTGGAATAACAAATGGCTAGTGCATGATAAAAATGTAAAATCCATACATATATGTATGTTTTTGTTTTTATTGGCGAGTGTGACCGCAGACCAGTTTTGGGCTATTGGGTGTCTTCCACCCGGGTATCTTTGAGAAAAAAGAAAAAAGAAGGGTCTGGTGTCACCAGTGACACACCTCCATCCCTGAATTTCATGAAAAAAAGAAGATTTTTATGAGTTTATACTCATCCTTGAGGTGAGCAGGCACTTTAGCTGGTGGAGGTGTGCACTGAATATTGGTCCTTTTTGAGGACAAACACACACAGCGGTGGTTGCTTTGGAAGCATTGACATAGATGAACTGTTTTATTCATTTTTTCAAATGATTTTTTTATGTTTTGAATTTTTGATCATGAAATGTTTAACATATTAATATTGTATGCACATGGTTTAATGAGACACAGCGCTGCACTATTTAGAAACTATTATTGGATTTAGTGTGGTGTATCACTGTAAGTGTGCAGCAGCTGTGCAGTCACATATACTGGTATTTTTACACATCTTACCTTGTTAAAGGAGGAAATTATTTATTAATTTTGGCGCTGATTGTTTTTTTCACATATTATGTATCTGATGAAACTGCATCTAAGCTACAAACATATTGTAGGGGACCACAGCACTTACTGGGATAAATCTATTGGATAGTTTGAAAAATTTCAATCTACAGATTATAATCCCATGCAGGAGTGCTTTCTTGCATCCACTGAGACAAACCTAATAGGTAAACATGTCTTAAGCCCTGTACACACGATCGGATATCCTATGGATTTTCGTCCAATGGATTTGTCCATCGGATATCCGATGAAACTGTTTTCCATCAGTCTTGCCCACACACCATCAGTCAAAAAACCGACCGTTCCAAACGCGGTGACGTAAAACACTCCGATGAGCCGAGAAAAATGAAGTTCAATGCTTCTGAGCATGCGTCGACTTGATTCTGAGCATGCGTGGGTTTTTGATCCGATGGACTTGCCCATAGACGATCAGAGTTTTCGATCGTTTTTTTATCCATCGGAAAAATTTAAAACATGTTCTATGTTTAAAAACCGATGGAAAAAAGACCGATGGGTCCCATACACGATCGGTTTGTCTGATGAAAAGAATCCATCGGAAGAAAATCCATAGGATATCCGATCGTGTGTAAAGGGCTTAATAGTAGCAATAGTTAAGAAATTGCACAAACACTAAATGCTTGTTGATCAGCATTTAAATTAGTAGATGCAGGGCACATTTACAATAGCGTATACAGTTGTGCTCAAAAGTTTGCATACCCTGGCAGAAATTTTGGCATTAATATTGAAAATCTGACTGATCATGGCAAAACATTTTTATTTAAGTATAATGATCATATGAAGCCATTTATTATCACATGGTTGTTTAGCTCCTTTTTAAATCATAATGATAAACAAAAATCACCCAAAAGGCCCTAATCAACAGTTTCCATACCCTGGAATGTTTGGCCTTGGTAGAGAAACACAAGGTGATACACACATGTTAAAATAACAATTAAAGGTTAAATTTCCCACATCTGTGGCTTTTTAAATGGAAATGAATGTCTGTGTAGAGTCAATGAGTTTGTTAGCTCTCATGTGAATGCACTGAGCAGACTAGATACTGAGCCATGGGGAGCAGAAAAGAACTGTCAAAAGACCTGCGCAACAAGGTAATGGAATGTTATAAAGATGGAAAAAGATGGAAAAAGATGGAAAAAGATATAAAAAGGTATCCAAAGTCTTACATTTCCCAGAAAGTACTGTTCAATCACTTATTAAGAAGTGGAAAATTCAGGCATCTCTTGATACCAAGCCAAGGTCAGGTAAACCAAGAAAGATTGCAGATACAACTGTCAGAAGAATTGTTAAGGATACAAAGAAAAGTAGGATTTTTAAAACAGCTTACCTGTAAAATCCTTTTCTTGGAGTACATCACGGGACACAGAGCGGCATAGTCATTATTATGTGGGTTATATAGAATTACCTTCAGGTGCTGGCACTGGCAACTTCCAAAACAGGAAGTACCCTCCCCTATATAAGCCCCTCCCATCCGGGAGCACCTCAGTTTTGTAGCAAAGCAATACGTGTCCCCAAAAGAGGGGTGGGAGCTCTGTGTCCCGTGATGTACTCCAAGAAAAGGATTTTACAGGTAAGCTGTTTTAAAAATCCTACTTTCTTGTCCATACATCACGGGACACAGAGCGGCATAGTCATTACTATGTGGGACGTCCCAAAGCAATGCCAAATGAGGGGGGGGATATACCATACATAAGCTGGGCGCCATCAGGCATGAGGATCTTTTGCGGCCTGCAACACACTGCGCCCAAAGGCGACATCCTCCTGACTTCTAATGTCCACCTGGTAGAACCTAGTAAACGTGTGTACTGAAGACCATGTTGCGGCCTTACAAATTTGAGCCAGGGAGGCCTGGTGATGCACTGACCATGAAGTTCCAACTGCTCTCGTGGAGTGCGCCCTAACTTTGAACGGAGGCGGTCTACTTCTCAAGCCATAGGCTTGTATTATGACCTGTCGAATCCACTTGGCTAAAGTAGATTTTGATGCTGCCTGACCCTTTCTGGGGCCTTCCGGCAGAACAAACAAAGAATCCGTTCTACGAATCTGAGCAGTGGCTTTTAGATAAGCTTTAACTGCTCTTACTACATTCAAAGAATGCAATAACTTTTCCTCTACCGAGCTCGGTTTGGGGAAAAGAAGGAAGAACCACATCCTGGTTCAAGTGAAACCTCGATACCACCTTAGGAAGAAAGGCTGGGTGAGGACGTAATACTACTCTGTCCTCATGAATAACCAGATATGGCTCTTTACAGGACATGGCGGCTACTTCCGACACTCTTCTAGCCAAGCATATGGCTACTAAAAATATCAATTTTCTGGTGAGTAGAACCAAGGAAATGTGCCGCAAAGGTTCAAATGGCTGCTTCTGCAGAACCGACAGAACCAAATTTAGATCCCATGGACATATGGGAGGTTTAATCGGTGGAATAATACGAGTCACCCCTTGCATAAAGGATTTGACAAGTGAATGCATAGCCAGGGGCCTTTGAAATAGTATTGATAAGGCCGAAACCTGACCCCTGATAGTACTTAAGGCAAACTTCCTGTCTACAGCCCACTGTAGGAAGTCCAGAATTATGCCTATAACGTACTTACGTGGATGCCACTTTCTGGCCTCGCACCAAGTGATGTACGCCTTCCAAACTCTATAGTAGATCTGCCTGGATACAGGCTTCCTGGCATTGATTATAGTTGATACCACAGAGTTAGAGAGACCTCTCTTCTTTAGGATGTGGGATTCAATAGCCAGGCCGTTAAACTTAGAGTTAGTAAGGAAGGGTGGTATATCGGCCCTTGCGAAAGCAGGTCCGGACGACGTGGAAGGGTCCAAGGACTCCCCACAGACATTTTGATGATCTCCGCGTACCAGGCCCTTCGGGGCCACGCTGGAGCCACCAAGATCACCGGCTTCTTTTCCAACCTGACTCTGCGAAGGAGTCGAGGCAACAATTGTAGCGGAGGGAATGCATATATCAGTCTGAACTGATTCCAAGGGAACACCAGAGCATCCGAGCCGCAAGCGAGGGGATCCCTTGTCCGGGAGACAAATCTGTCCACCTTTGCGTTGAATCTGGATGCTAGCAGATCTACATCCGGTGTTCCCCACCGCTGACATATTGCTCGGAAGACCTCGGGATGAAGGGACCATTCCCCTGGGCATAACTGTTGGCGACTTAGAAAGTCCGCCTTCCAATTCTCCACCCCTGGAATGAAGACAGCTGACATACATGGGACATGCTTTTCTGCCCATTCCAGGATGTGACTTACTTCCCTCTGGACTGCACGACTCCTGGTGCCTCCCTGATGATTGATATATGCCACTGCTGTGGCATTGTCTGATTGAATTCTGACAGGGGACCCTTGGAGTCTGGATGCCCAGGCTACTAGGGCATACCGGGCTGCTCATATCTCTAAGAGATTGATGGGCAGGGTTTTTACTACATTTGACCATCTGCCCTGGAGAGACCATTGCTCCAGTACTGCCCCCAGCCTATAAGGCTGGCATCTGTAGTGACCACCTTCCAGGATATCGGACTGAAGGGTTTTCCCTTCTGGAGATTCTGGGGGATCAACCACCAGCAGAGACTCTTCCGAACGGAAGGGGACAAAGCCATCGGGAAGTCTAGAGCCTGAATTTTTCCGTTCCAGGCTGACAATATGGCCCTCTGTAAATTTCTTGAGTGGAATTGGGCGTATGGCACAGCTTTGAATGATGCTACCATCTTTCCTAGCAGCCTCATGCACAGGCGTATGGACGGCTGTCTTTTTGCACAAAGCAGACGGACCAAGCCCCTCAAAGAGGATACCTTGTCTAGAGGTAAGAAAATCTTCCTCTGGTCTGAATCCAGCCGTAGCCCTAGATATACCAGGTTTTTCACTGGCTGTAGGGCTGACTTGTCCAGGTTGATGACCCAACCGTGAGATTCTAGATACTTGATTGTATCGACAATTACCACTTCTAGCTTGGCAACTGAGTGGTCCATCAACAACAGGTCGTGTAGGTATGCCATTATCGTTACACCTCGTGTTCTTAGATCGGCCAACAGTGGGGCCAGAATTTTTGTGAACACTCGTGGTGCTGTGGCCAGACCGAATGGTAAGGCTCTGAACTGAAAATGGCGCCCTTCTACTGCAAAGCGTAGAAATTTTTGATGACCTGGAAAGATGGGAACATGCAAGTAAGCATCTTTGATGTCGATCGAGGCTAACCATTCCTCCCCCTGTAGGGCAGCGGTGACCGATCGGATCAACTCCATCCGGAAGGACCGGACGTTTAGAAATTTGTTTAGACTCTTTAGGTCCAATATGGGTCTTATGTCCCCGTTTGGTTTCGGGACTGTGAAAAGGTTTGAGTAGAAACTCAACCCCCACTCTTCCATAGGAACCTCCATAATTACTCCTTGGAGCAATAGTTGTTCTAACGCCACTAGGAGACACCTTCTTTTCAGAGGGTCTTTTGGCATGCCTGACCACATAAAATGGGAAGGAGGAGACTCTTTTAACTCCAACTTGTATCCCCGAGTTACTGCGGAGAGCACCCATCTGTCTTTGATCGTCTCCCGCCAGGTCTCTGTGAACAACTGAAGTCTTCCCCCCACCCGTTTGAGTGGGGGCAGCCCTTCATAGGCTTGACTTGGAGGCTGGTTTAGTACCTCTTCGGATCCAGGGCTTTTTATTACCCTGTGACTGTCCCTGATTTTTACCTTCTGAGTTTGACCGAGGAGGCCGTCGGAACTGCTTAGTAGCAGACGTCCCAGGGATAGGAGAGGTAGTCCTCTTAAAAGACGGACCCCTAGACCTCTTTTTAATTGGTAAGAGAGTACTTTTACCACTGGAAATCTTCTGGATATATTTATCCAGGTCTTCGCCAAAAAGGCGTTCTCCATGAAATGGGAAGCTAACTAAGAGCTTCTTACAGGGAGCCTCAGCAGACCAGTTCTTGAGCCACAGAAGCCTACGCATATGTACCAAAGACAGCGTGAGGCGGGAGGCCTGATGGATAGAATCCTTGATGGCGTCAACCGCAAAGCATAATGCTCTAGGCAGATCAGCCAGAGCCTGGGCCTGCTGGTCTGGCAAATCCCTCAGGACCATTTTCATTTGATCCTTTAAAGCTTGGCAGACCCCAATAGCTGCCACTGCTGGCTGTGTAACAGCCCCTGCTGTGGAAAAAGCAGATTTTAATAAAGATTCCAATTTTTTATCTACTGGATCTTTGAACATTTGAACATTATCTACTGGACATGTCAGTGATTTGTTCACAGAAGAAATGGCTGCGTCCACCGTAGGAACATTCCATCTCTGGGTGAATTTTTGCTCCATGGGATAGATCACCTGAAATTTCTTAGGTGGAACAAATAGTTTATCAGGATGTTCCCAGTCCTGGTATATAAGTCCTTCCAATAATGGATGAATTGGAAAGGAGCAATTAATCTGGGGAGCTTTTAGCGACCCCAACGAGGAGACAGCAGTAGTTGATGGTTCAACAAGAGGCATTTTAAATGCAGATCGAACCATGTCAGTTAGGGTCTGGACCCACAATCTTTCAGTCTGTGATGCTGAAAATGGTTCATCTACTGTCAATTCCTCAAAAACAGAGTTAACCTCCTCCTGATCCCCTTCAGGAAGGTCAGTCCCTTCCTGGGACTGTTGCTCTGCCAACAGGCACTCAAATGGAGGGGATGGAGATCTGGCGCGCTTTCTTTCCTGTAGAGAAGAAGCGATCAATGCTGCCAATCTCTGCTCCAATCCCTCCAGAGTTGAGGCAAAAACCTCCTCTGTTATATATGCAGGAGCAGGTGGACTGAGGACAGCCGCAGTACCTGGCACTCCCGGGGGTTCCTTATGGGTATTAACCTCTGATTTCTCAGGGGAGGAAGGTGCAGATGACTGCTCCAGATCCTCAGAGCCCGATGGAGACCCCCTACACTTCCTGAGAGGTATATCTCGGAGTTTTTTAGGCGGCATATTCCTTAGTTCAAAGCTGAGGTATTCCAGCCGCAATACACCCCTTTACTGAAATAGTCTAATGCAATTTGCTGCTATGTACATCAGTGGGTGTCTACTAACGCGTCTTTCTGGGGATGCCTGTATCAACCGCCCGCTGTAAGCCCCTATACCATGCTACCAGCTCCTTTTCATGCTCTGTGTCCATAGCAAGCAGCGTGGACTGAGTCCTTTTATCTTGCTGGGACGCCCGCACATGCGCATAAGCGCTGGGCGCACAGAGCGCGTCATCCGCCAGGCTCCGCCCCCTTTTTTGAAGCTAAATCTTATAAAAAGAAAGCGTGTGTGCACGCGCGCGCGCGTGTGCGCTCTTGGCGCCATGTAGGGAGAGGAGCCAGGGTCCCTGTTTCACCAGGACTCGGGGATGGAAGGAAACTACTTGGCAGCATGACAGAGGAATGCAGCTTCCCTGATAGAGAGCTCACTCATCTGCCTGGACTTTCACCATGGAAGGAATAGTCCCAAGAAAAAAAAAGACGTTCCACAGCGGCCTCTAGTGGACAAACACAGGTACCGCACTTTTGTCTTTTTTTTCTTTTTTTTTTTTAAAACCTCCTTTATGAAAAACATTTCTAGGTTTACAGTTTTTAAAACTTCCTTTATGAAAAGACATTTCTAGGATTTCTTAGGCATATACAGCTATTAGCGGGAATACCTTTAGGTAACAGGCAGAAAGACATATTAGGCTTGGGGGTCCCCTCAATAGAACCAAGTTCCTGAGGGGCCCCCACTTACCTTTTCCCCACCGCAGGACTTTGTTTGGTCCACAGAAGCCCAAACTTCACCTCTCACGGCAGGCATTGTACTAGACCTTCAGGGACCGGGTTCCCAAGGATTCCACTCCCCTGGACCTGTATAGCACCCTGCACAGATAGCCTCTTGGTTTTGGTTATGACCAGAGCTCTGGATCCCAGGGTCCAGCCCTCCTAAGAGAGGCATTACAGGCAAAACCCTGCTCTTCTCTGCAAGGCCCGGGTACCGACCGTTTAGCTATGAAGCTTTTTTGGTCGGATCCGGAATAGCTTGCTAAGGCCCAGAGAACCTGTACACAAGCCCAGATGAATACATGTTAACCTTGGCCAACACCTTAGACACTGGCAAAAAACTGAGGTGCTCCCGGATGGGAGGGGCTTATATAGGGGAGGGTACTTCCTGTTTTGGAAGTTGCCAGTGCCAGCACCTGAAGGTAATTCTATATAACCCACATAGTAATGACTATGCCGCTCTGTGTCCCGTGATGTATGAACAAGAAAAATCCACAGGTAACCTCAGGAGAAATACATGCTGATCTGGAAAAAAAATGGTGTGGTTGTTTTTAAGGAGCACAATACGACGATACTTAAACAAAAATGATCTGAATGGTCGAGTTGTCAGAAAGAAGCCTTTACTGATCCAATGCCACAAAAAAAGCCCAGTTACAATATGCCCAACAACACCTTGACATGCTTCACTGGGCTTTTTTGTGGCATTGGAGCAGTAAAGACATCTTTATGGCAACTCAACCATGTAGATAATTTTTGATCAAGTATCCTCATATTGTGCTCTTTAAAAACAACCACACCGTCTTTTTCCAGAGCAGCCTGTATTTCTCCTGAGGTTACTTATGGGTTTTTCTTTGTATCCCGAACAATTCTTATGACAGTTGTGGCTGCAATCTTTCTTGGTCTACCTGACCTTGGCTTTGTATCAAGAGATCCTCAAATTTTCTAATTAATAAGTGATTGAACAGTACTAACTGGCAAATTTGAATATTCGCTAGTCTAACACTGATCCTCCCCCCCGCCAATCAGGAAGCGGGTCTGAGCCCCATTACCCAACTGGCGGAAAGGACAGGTGATCCTATTGGATGCCTAGCGCCTAAGAGGAGGAAACGCATGGAAGCCGCCATGATGGAGAAGACAGAGCGGGAGTTGAGGAGCCTAGGAGCTGCTGCCCGCTACCCGCCACCTATATGGGGTAAGTGCCGGACTGACCGTCAGACGGCCGGCAGGCGGGTGAGGGGGTGGTGGTGGTTAAGTGTTGCTGGCTGCCTGGGGGGTGGTTGTTTTTCATGAAAATTATGAAAGGCTAATGGCAGTTCATGTCCAAACTGACCAATGTGCCTGGGCTAAGCAAGTAGCATTTTCTATGTGAGCAGACAAAAGGTCCACTCTGGTGACTGAATAAACAAGTTAGGCACGGAGGCTGAGAATGGGACAGCTATATCCTAAGGTCGAATAAAAGGATTTATGCAGCAAAAGGGCCAGGAGGCAGACAGATGTTTGTTTGATGTTTTGCTAAACAACCCCTGCGAGGGCAGAACACTGATATTTTGATTAATAAAAGTGGGCAAAAGCCTGAGTCCTTAGACCACTTTCCATTTGCAGCTAAATCTCACATTAGCTGTAACGCTAAAACTGAACTCCCCAACTACTTGCCAGGAAGACCACGGCATCATGATGACCTCAGGAAAAGGTCTACTATATATTGGATCCACCAGTAATGACACCCAGAAGAAGCAACTGTAAGAGACCTGGACAGTGAATTTAGTACAAAAGGCTTCTCAAGGGCATTATTTGGGGTCAAAAAATATGTTGAATTAGTGAGAGTGGGTGTGAGGGAGGGATGAGAAGAGGTGGTCTTTAATGGAAACCTGCAATTAGAGAAATAAGACAGGATTTCATTGCAGACCTCCTATTGAAAATGTTAGTTATGTGACTGTTTCTGGCTTCAATATTCTCTGACATAGATTTAAAACAAGCTTGCAAGCCATCAAAGTCAAAGTGATATCAGGACTTCTCAACTGCATATTACAGATTATGACTCCAAGTACTGAAGCCAAGGGATTAGCATGACAGCCATGGAACTAACATTTTTAGAAGGGGAGGACAGATGTGGCAGCTTCTCCACAGTCCCCTAGAAAAAAAAAAGAGACACTATAAAAGAAGCAGCAGAGGAAATTTCAGACATACCCATTATATATAAACCAGACCCTGAGAAGATTTACGAAGAGCAAAGGCTGTTTGTCTGTCAAAAGTTAACACTAACTTTGATATATCTGAGTACATCCCTTGCTTTGCTTTCCTTTTCTCCTCTCTAGCTTGGGTGGAGGGAGGGGAAAAAATTATTATATCTGTTAGGTGAAACCTACTACATTTTTGTCAGATAACATAATGATGTACTTAACAGTAATATAATGTCCAAATTTGACAGTGTGTCACATTCATCAAAATTGCTTCTGCTCAGCATGACGAGACCTGGAGGCAAAATCACTGGGGTCAAGGAAATACTCTTAGCTTTATTAACACAGCTGTGCTGAGAGGCCATCCAAGTTAACGCACATGACAAAACAGACACAATTCTCTCCCATTTCTCTAGCATCAAAGTGGGCCCATCTAGGATAACACATTCGTGTCGCTCTAAGGCAAGGCTGTAACACGTTCCATATTGTTGTTTGAAATCTATATACGTATAAGTCGGAGCTACTTGGGTTATAAACATATTTGTTAAACATTAGAATGCCTGCCTGTGAATTTTTTATTTTTTTTATTCGGATTTTGCTCAAGGGGTAGAATTATAAACTCCCACTCTTTTAACAGTTCAGAAAATTGACTTGCCTTAGATGTTTGGTAACAATACAAGGGGGATTAAATGTTTTCGGCAAGTATCTGAGGACCACTTTGAGGATCGGTGTCCTGGAGAACGGTGTGTGCTGAAGACCGATTGTGTGCCAAGTAAGCTCTTGGGTTTAGATATATTACCTGTGTGTTATCATTGGCTTGCATTTTCATGGCCAGTAAGAATTGTTGGCACAGGACGAAAATATTTCATAGCTTTAAAAAAAAAAAAATACAGTACCGAGGCATATGCTTATAACATTGCAGAAAATTTGACACAGAAACAAAACAAAAATCTAATAAAAAAAAAAACTAATTTATACATTGACTGAAATGGCAAGGATTGGCCAAAAACATGTCAAGAAATCAAAAACAACCAAATAGGATATTTACCAAGAGACAAAGTGCTGCCAGCATGAACCGTTTTCTTTGACACTGTGAAAAGTCAAGTTCCACGTATTGGCCAATGTGAAACATAATAATATGGAAGTATGCTGAGAAATCAATGACAATGCTATATTTACCTAAAAAATAATATACATGTATCTCTAGTTGGATGAATTTGTTTCCTATGTAAACACGTTTTCCAACTAGAGTTTGACATGGCTGCTCTTGCTATTGTTGACTTTGATCTTCTACCCTTTAGAATCTCTTGGCAACAAACTTATTACCATTCTTTCTATTTCACCTACAGATTTAACTTTTTTAGGACTACTTTGTTTAAATAAATAGGTCCACATACTAAATTAAATACAGTTTTGCTGGTTTTATAATCTTTTAAAAATCAATACATCCCAGTGCTAAGTATCTTCAAAAAGAGATCCATCAAGGGTCTAATGCCGTGTACACACGATCGAGTTTCATGGCGGTGAAAACACCGCCGTGAAACCCGACGGGAAAAACGAGGACCGGCTTGGTCCCCTACACACGGCCGTTTTTCACGACATGTTTTCTCTTGGTCGAGAAAACCGGCCATGTGTAGGCTCCCTAGCAGTGTTTCCCTATGGGAAAACTGCCGCAAAAAAAATGCCGCGATTCGCGACGAGAAAAATTAGAGCATGTTCTAATTTTTCTCGTCGTGATTCTTGACATTTTTCTCGTTGGGAAAAATTCTGGAAAGCCTACACACGGCCGTTTTTCTCGTCCAAGAGAAAAAAATTAATTTTTCCCGACGAGAAAAGTGATCGTGTGTATGCGGCATCAGATGTTTTTAAAGACAATTTTTAAAGACAATTTGGGGTTGATTTACTAAAACTGGAGAGTGCAAAATCTGGTCCAGCTCTGAACAGAAACCAATAATTTTCCAGTGTTTTTTGTCAAAACTTAATTGAACCAGCTGACGTTAGGCTCCATTTACATCTTGGCATATGGGGGTGAAAATTGTGGTAAAATCGAACAAATAGAATCACGGGACGCCCGTCGCCCAAAAGAAGCTCATGTACTTCTTTTGGGCGACAGGCATCCCGCAATTCTAACACAATTGTCCCCCGACAAATTGTTGAAACGTCGCACTGCGTTTGGGGTGCTATTGAAATTGACAGGCAATGCACCGGGAACGCACGGGCGTCCCGCAATTTGCTGCTATTGCGAATCGCGGGCAGAATCGCAGCGATTTTACTGGTGATTCGGAATGCGGAGATGTGAACGGCGCCTAAGAAGCTGATTGGCTACCATGCACAGCTGCACCAGATTTTGCACTTTCCAGTTTTAGTAAGTCAACCCCTATGCCTGTGACTGTTTTTGAAAGCAACAGAATACTGGAATTGTGACTGGCACTGGACAATATCACTTGCGGTTTAAAATTTGACTATGATGCCTATTCTAGTGAGAACTAGGGATGCACCAATACCGGTATCGATACCGAAACCGATACTTTGCGGTGCAATTTGCATCTATACAAAGTGAATTGCCGCAAATCACACTGAAAAGAAACGCGTGCGATTTGAACGGAAATGCAGTGCTATTTCTGTTCAAATCGCATGCAGTTTCCCGGACTGCTCCTGTGTGAACCCGTGCTGAAGTCACTATGACATGATATGCTTTTATTGGCAGCAGTAAACCACACACAAGACAGGGACATCCAGGGATAGTCCAGGTAGAATAAATGCAGTAATACCGCGCTAACAAGTATAGTGAAAATCAAAAACAATATTAATAACCAGCAGCAGCTGAAACGTGAGATAGCTTGCACCAAACCGTAATAAAAATACACAATTAAAAAACTGATAGTCAGCAAAAGCGTGATCCTTACACCATGTGAATGATATATAAAAAATGTTCAAACATATATAAAACAATCCTCTGAAGAAAAAATGTGAAAGTCCTTATAGGGGGTCCAAAGTTTAAATGGATTACACACTTGGGGGTGCCAGCAAGGAGGAAACAATCACCACAGAGACAATCGTGATCCACCACCACATAAAATTCCTGCTTACCAGAGGCAAGCTACAGACCAGCCTTAATGATGATATTGCAAGTATCAGCCACGCTCCATCAATCAGGTGGGATATTTGGGGACTGGATGCACTTCAAACACTCATGGGATGTTGTTCCACCGTGTACCCAAAAATGCAAGAACACTCAATAGTGTAAAGCCATGTACACATGATCAGATTTCCTATGGTTTTTAAACCGATGGATTTTTCCATCGGAAAACCCATGAAGCTGACTTCCATCAGTCTTGCCTACACACCATCAGTCAAAAAACCATCCGTTCCAAACGCGGTGACGTAAAACACTCCGATGAGCCGAGAAAAATGAAGTTCAATGCTTCTGAGCATGCGTCGACTTGATTCTGAGCATGCGTGGGTTTTTTAACCGATGGACTTGCCCATAGACGATTGGAATTTGCTATCGGTTTTTTATCCATCGGAAAAATTTAAAACATGTTCTATTTTTTGACACCGATGGAAAAAAGACCGATGGGTCCCATACACAATCGGTTTGTCCGATGAAAAAAATCCATCGGACTGTTTTCATCGGTAAAACCGATCATGTGTACGCGGCTTAACACAGCATTGCACGATATTTATTAAAACAAGGATGTGCATTTACAGTTTGCACGAATAAAAACAGCACCCGTAGTAGTCAACCTCCACGCTGACGTCATCGCAAGTGGACGGGCGCCTGCATGCCGGCCGGCTCTTCTATTCTATCTATGGTCACCTTTTTTACAAACTGCCTCTGGTAAGCAGGAATTTTATGTGGTGGTGGATCACAATTGTCTCTGTGGTGATTGTTTCCTCCTTGTTGGCACCCCCAAGTGTTTGATTAATTTCAACTTTGGACCCCCTATATGGACTTTCAAATTTTTTCTTCAGAGGATTGTTTTATATATGTTTGAACATTTTTTTTATATATCATTCACATGGTGTAAGGATCACGGTTTTGCTGACTACCAGTTTTTTATATTGATAGTCCAGGTAGGCTTGGCCTGCACTTTTATTAAAGCGATACTAAAGTCTCAGTTTTTTTGGTTAAAAATAACAAACATGTTGCACTTACCTGCTGTGTGCAGTGGTTTTGTACCGAGCAGCCCATATTCTCCTCTTCTCGGGTCCCTCACCGACGCTTCCAGCCCATCCCCCCTGCCGAGCTGAGCCACTGCTCTATGTCCATTTAGACACAAAGCCGCGGCCCGGCTCCACCCCCTCTCTCTCCACATTGGCTCATTGACTGATTGACAGCAGCGGGAGGCAATGGCACCCGCTGCGGTCTCAGCCAATAAGGAGGGAGAGTCCCAAACACCTGGACAGGCTTAAGTAAGTATTGGGGGGAGGATGCTGCACACAGAAAGTTTTTTTTTTTAAAGATCTGGGTAGAGTGGAGAGGGGCACCTGTTTAATTGCAGTCTGTGCTCCCATTAGGGGGATTCACCCACTCCATTTGTCCTGTTTAGCAATTATCATCGAAAGAGAATGTAAAAGAAAATCCCAAATTTTGGGTTGACATCAGAACAGTAATAGATGGGAAATCTTTTAATGAGGACACTAGTTCTGGATACCTTGGTGACATACCAGGATTCCCTCACTTTGGAGGAATTTTCTCTTGCCTTCTGTTGGCCATGGGGCAGAAGGTGAAGGGGAATCTCACCAACAGGACAGAGGATAACAAAGGAAAAACAAAACCTTAACAGGGGTTATAGCCCTCCCTTATTCTATCCAAATTGAAATAATTTTTGCCTCTAGTTACGCTTTAACTAAACTTAGGTTAATTCCTGACTAACAATGTGCTCCTTAATGGATTTCCCAAACAGGCAGCACTTCCCATAGGGCTTCAGGACACAGACAAGAACTTATTAATAAAACAAAAAGATTCAATTATAAAGCCTGGAGCCCCTCACCATACATATGTGAGGCATCTAGGTGACACATACATACTATCCACAATCCTGTACACTAGTGCCTTACTGGGCCACCATTATTTTCCAGCACTGCCTTAACCCTCTTGGGCATGGAGTTCCTCAGAGATATACAGTCCTCTTCTACTCCTCCATGGCGACATCACGGAGCTGGTGGATGTTAAAGACCTTGCGCTCCTCCACCTTCCATTTGAGGATGCCCTACAGATGCTCAATAGGGTTTAGGTCTGGAGACATGCTTGGCCAGTCCATCAGCTTTACCCTCAGCTTCTTTAGCAAGGCAGTGATCGTCATAGAGGTGTGTTTGGGGTCTTTATCATGTTGGAATACTGCCCAGTCTCCGATGAGAGGGGATCATGCTCTGCTTCAGTATGTCACAATACATGTTGGCATTCATGGTTCCATCAAAGAACTGTATCTCCCCAGTGTCTGCAGCACTCATGCAGGCCCAGACCATGACACTCCCACCACCATGCTTGACTTTAGGCAAGACACACTTGTCTTTGTACTTCTCACCTGGTTGCCGCGATACATGCTTGACACCATCTGAACCAAATACGTTTATATTGGTCTCATTAGACCACAGGACATGGTTTCAGTAATCCATGTCCTTAGTCTGCTTGTCTTCAGCAAACTGTTTGTGAGTTTTCTTGTGCATCATCTTTAGAAGAAGCTTCCTTCTGGGATGACAGCCATGCAGACCAATTTGATGCATATGGTCTGAGCACTGACAGGCTGACCCCCCATCCCTTAACCTCTGCAGAAATGCTGGCAACACTCATACATCCATTTCCCAAAGACAACCTCTGGATATGATGCTGAGCACGTGCACTCAACGTCTTTGGTCGACCATGGCAAGGCCTGTTCTGAGTGGAACCTGTCCTGTTGGCCACCGTGTTGCAGCTCAGTTTCAGGGTCTTGCCAATCTTCTTATAGTCTAGGCCATCTTAATGTAGAGCTACAATTCTTTTTCCAGATCCTCAGAGAGTTCTTTGCCATGAGGTGCCAAATTGAACGTCCAGTGACTAGTATGAAAGAGTAAGAGCGATAACACCAAATTTAACACACCTGCTCCCCATTCACACGAGAGACCTTGTAACACTAACAAGTCACACGACACAGAGGAGGGAAAATGGCTAATTGGGCCCAATTTGGACATTTTCATTTAGGGGTGTACTCACTTTTGTTGTCAGCGGTTTAGACATTAGTGTGTTGAGTTATTTTGAGGGGACAGCAAATTTACACTGTTATACAAGCTGTACACTCATTGTAGCAAAGTGTAATTTCTTCAGTTTTCTCACATGAAAAGATATAATAAAATATTTACAAAAATGTGAGATACTGTATATAATAATATACAGTTAGGTCCATATATATTTAAAAACAGGCACACTTTTGGCTTTTTATGCCACCAGAATAAAATTAAAATTAAACAATCCAAATGAATCTGAAGTGCAGACTTTCAGCTTTAATTCAAGGGGTTGAACATAAATATCAAGTACAAATTTTAGGAACTGCAACCATTTTTATACACAGTCCCCCCATTTTCAGGGGCTCAATTGTAATTGGACAAATGAAAATAATCATAAATAAAATGTTCGTTTTTAATATTTTGTTGAGAATCCTTTACTGGCAATGACTGCCCGAAGTCTGGAACCCATGGACATTACCAAAGACTGGGTTTCCTCCTTTCTGATGCTTTGCCAAGCTCTAACCGCAGCTGTCTTCAGTTGTTCTTTGTTTGTGGGTCTTTCTGCCTTTAGTTTTGCCTTCAGCATGTGAAATTCATGCTCAATTGGGCTGAGATTAAATGATTGACTCAGCCATTGCAGAATATTTAACTTCTTTTCTTTCAAAAGCTCCTGGGTTGCTTTTTAAGTGTGTTTTGGATCATTGTTCATCTGTACTGTGAAGCGTCGTCCAATCAACTTTGCTGCATTTGGCTGAATCTGGGCTGACAGAATATCTCTAAACACTGCAGAATTCATCCGGCTGCTTCTGTTTTCTGCCGCATTATCAATAAACACCAATGACCGCGTGCCACTGGAAGCCATGCATGCTCATGCCATCACACTGCCTTCGCCATGTTTTACAGATGACAGTGTGTGCTTTGGATCATGAACTGTTCCAAGCCTTCTCCACACTTTTTTCTTCCCGTCATTCTGATACGGATTAATCTTAGTTTCATCCGTCCAAAGAATACTTTTCCAGAACTGGTCTGCCTTTTTTAGATGTTTTTTGGCAAAGTCTAATCTGGCTTTTCTATTCTTCAGGCTTATGATCGGTTTGCAACTTGTGGTGAACCCTCTGTATTTGCTCTCATGAAGTCTTCTCTTGATTGTAAACTTTGACAATGATACGCCCACCTCCTGGAGAGTGTCCTTCACGTGTCTGAATGTTGTGAATGGGTTTTTCGTTACCATAGAGGATTCTGCGATTATCCACCACTGTTGTCTTCCGTGGATGTCCAGACCTTTTTATGTTGCTGAGCTCACCAGTGTGTTCTTCTTTCCTCAGAATGTACCAAACTGTTGCTCCTTATCTTACTCCTAATGTTGCTGCTATCTCTCTGATGGGTTTGTTTTGTTTTTGAAGCCTTACAATGGCCTGTTTCACTTGCATGGACAGCTCCTTTGAACGCATGATGTAGGTTCGCAGCAATAGATTCCAAATGCAAATACCACACTTAGAACCAACTCCAGACTTTTTACCTGCTTAATTGATGAAGAAATAATGAAGGAGTATCCCACACCTTGCCATGAAACAGCTTTTGATTCAATTGTCCAATTACTTTTGGTCCCTTGAAAAAGGGGGGGCGGCAATTCTTAAGAGCTGTAATTCCTAAACCCTTCCTCCGATTTGGATGTACATACCATAAAATTAAACCTGAGAGTGTGAACTTTCAGCCCATATCCATTATATAACTATCGTTTGAATATGTTTTGGTAAATACCTGAATAAAACAAAAATTGTGCCTGTGTCCAAATATATATGGACCTAACTGTATATATATATATATATATATATATATATATTTATATACATACATACTGTGACAGCAGGAAGGTAAAGTCACCTGGTTGCATCCAGGGGGGTAGATATATTTCGCCCAGATTCAGGCTTTACGCCGACTTATACAACTAGGTGGAGAGTTGTATAAGGCTAGTGGGCTCATGGATGACTCATACCTCTAGGGAGAGGGCTGGGCGTCGTGCAGACAGGGAGTTGATGAGACCAGCTGAAGCTTGTCAGCTCATTTAGGCCTCTATAAGAACTCCCAGATTCATTAGGTGTTAGCTCATGCCTGGAACCAGACCTGTGTGGACTGTCTAGGGAGAGTGAACCCCTGTGCGGTGAGACAAAGCCTGTGTGGCTATTTGCTTGGACATTTAAAACCAGGGACTTAGGGACTAGGACAGCACTAGGCTGATCCCAGTTGTTAGTTAGGAAACCTGTATGTTTAGTCAGAGGTCAACTTGTCCAGGATTTATTTTGGTTATGTTTCTTTTGCTTTGCTGTGTTTTGTCACTGTAAATAGAAAATAAACCGCACCTTTTTTGATTTTGAAAACCACAACCTCCGTTTGCTGGGCCTGTTTTGTGTGGGGAGCCCATCCCGGGGGTCACACACACCCGCTGCCGAGCTAACTCCCTCACAGTTGGTGGAGAACCAGTGGCAGTTTTTTTTTAAGCCAGCATGGAGGAGATACTGAAGCAGCTGGCTCTAGCAAATGCCAATCAACAGCAGACAAATGCAGGTTTGCAAAAGAGCCTTGCAGCTCATCAACAGAGCCTTGCAGCTCAACAACAGAACTTCGCAGCCCAGCAGCAAGCTCATCAACAGAGCCTTGCAGCCCAGCAGCAGACAAACGCAACTTTGCAACAGAGTCTGGAGGCTCAGCAACGAGCCCAGCAGCAATCTGAGGCCCGCTTCATAGACCTGTTGCAGAAGCAAGAGCAGAGACTACAACAACAGATGGAAGCAGTAATGCAGCAACGTCCGCAGACCAGTGAGGAAAGCCGTCCCACTAATACCGCGTCCTTTGGGGTGAGTCGTTTATTGACAAAAATGACTGGAGAGGATGATCCAGAGGTATTTTTGACCACATTTGAAAGGACCGCTGAAAGAGAAAAGTGGCCTGAGGAGCAGTGGGCTGGACTGGTGGCTCCTCTGTTAACTGGTGAATCGCAGAAAGCTTACTATGACCTAGAGCCTAACCAAGCAAAAGACTATGTGATGCTAAAAGCTGAAATATTGGCAAGGCTGGGTGTCACCCAGGCTGTCCGGGCTCAGCGTGTGCATAACTGGACTTTCCAGCTTGGAAAACCCCCCAGGTCTCAAATGTATGATCTCATTCACCTGAGCAGAAAGTGGCTACAGCCAGAGACTTTGTCCGCACCAAAGATTGTGGAACGTGTTGTAATGGATCGGTTTTTGAGAGCTCTTCCTACTGCCATCCAAAAGTGGGTAAGCCATGGAGACCCAGAGACGGCCGATGGTCTTGTGGATCGTGTGGAGAAATACTTGGCTACAGAGAACCTGACGGCCTCTTCCAGAGACACTCGGACTTTCCACCCTAAGACCAGACCATCCCCAGGGGCGGATAAGAGGATTCCAAGGGGTGAGGGTGGAGAGAGTGAGAGGGTGGGAGCTCTACCCCAAGTTTGGCGAGAACAGCCTGGGAAATCAGCGGCTCAAGAGGCGGCAAGAAGGATCGTTTGCTACCGCTGCCGGCAAGCGGGACATATTGCAGCCAATTGCCCGGTTGTGGAGGAACCCATGCAGTGTGACTTTCTGACGGGCAGACGTCAGTCGCTGTGTGCGACAGTCGCATGCACTGCCATTCGAGGAACTGAGAAACATTTATGCAAAATGTGTGTTAATGGTAGAAATGTTGTGGTATTGCTGGATTCAGGTAGCCTTGTGACCCTGATAAAGGCTGAGTTAGTTAAAACAGAGGTCTCTGGGAATAGCAAGGTAGCTGTTATTTGTGTGCATGGGGACACCCGAGAGTATCCAGTGACTACAGTGTGTTTCGAGACCCCCAAAGGTACCCTCTCTCATCCAGTGGGCTTAGTATCTCAGTTACCGCATGACGCCATTGTGGGAAGGGATTTTCCGAAGTTCTGGGAACTGTGGGATGATCCTGAGCCCCTCACTGGTGCCCCTATGTACCAGGAATGTGATAGCCAGAACTCCCCTGAGAGTGGTGAGGACTCTCCGGAATTTCCCTTATCAGTATTGGCAGGGGAGACTCAAGAAACTGGAGAGGAGCCCACCTCCTCAGACGAAAACCTACCGTCTGTGGAGTTTTCTGATCTTGAGGTTCACAGGGAAAACTTTGCCACAGAACAGTTGAAAGACCCCGCCCTAATAAAGGCACGGGAAAACGTAGTGAAAATAGATGGCGAGTTAGTGAACCCAGATAATACCTGCACTTACCCATACTTCAGCGTAGAGAAGGACCTACTGTATCGGGTGGCAAAAAGGGCAGAAGAAACCGTTGAGCAGCTTGTGGTGCCCAAACCTTACAGGAAGTTGGTGTTGGAGTTGGCCCATGGGCACATTCTTGGAGGTCATCTGGGGACAGAGAAAACCCGAGAGAGGGTATTACAGAGATTCTATTGGCCGGGGGTGATGAAGGACGTAGAAAATTATTGTTCCTCCTGCCCTGTGTGTCAGAGGTTGGCCCCGATGCCACATTTCCGTAGCCCGCTGGTCCCTCTACCCATCATTGAGGTCCCGTTTGAGAGGATCGCCATGGATTTGGTAGGTCCTATAATCAAGTCCGCTAGGGGGCACCAGGACATATTAGTTATAATGGACTATGCCACCCGTTATCCAGAAGCGATCCCTCTCCGAAATACCTCGGCCAAAACCATAGCCAAAGAGCTATCTCTTGTTTTTAGCCGGGTGGGTATTTGTAAAGAACTGCTTACGGACCAAGGTACACCCTTTATGTCCCGGGTTATGAAAGAGCTGTGTAAATTGTTCAAAGTGACGCAATTGCGTACGTCTGTGTATCACCCCCAAACCGATGGGCTGGTTGAAAGATTCAACAAAACCCTAAAACAAATGTTGAAGAAAGTGGTGGATAGAGATGGAAAGGATTGGGACTGTTTACTTCCTTATTTGATGTTTGCTATTAGGGAGGTGCCCCAATCCTCTACGGGATTCTCCCCCTTTGAGTTACTGTATGGGAGACACCCAAGAGGGCTGTTGGATATTGCCAAGGAAACTTGGGAAAGTGAGAGTTCTCCCCACAGGAGTGTGATTGAGCATGTCGCCCTGATGCAAGATCGAATTGCACAGGTAATGCCCATCGTGAAGGAACATTTGGCCCAAGCGCAGTTGGCACAGCAGAGAGTGTACAACCGTGGAGCCAAGACCCGTACCTTTTCCCCGGGGGATAGGATATTGGTACTTGTCCCTACGGTTGAAAGTAAATTCCTTGCCAAATGGCAAGGCCCCTACGAGATAATGGAAAAAGTGAGCGAAGTGAATTACAAGGTCAGACAACCAGGAAGGCGAAAGCCCGAACAGATCTATCACGTTAATCTGTTGAAAGCCTGGAGGGATAGAGAGTCCCTAGTCGCAGACACTTGGTCACCAGCTCAAACTGGTTGCGTGATTCCTGAGGTTGGAATAGCAGCCACCTTGTCACAACCCCAACAACAGGAGGTTAAGGAGTTTGTGCTTCGCAACAAGGAGGTATTCTCTGAGCTGCCGGGACAAACATCTGGGGTAGAGCATGACATCATTACCCCGCCCGGTGAAAGGGTGAAGTTAAAACCCTATCGGATCCCAGAAGCTCGACGGGAGGCAATACGGGAGGAAGTACAGAAAATGCTGAACTTAGGGGTGATAGAGGAGTCCCAAAGTGATTGGTCTAGTCCCATCGTGTTGGTGCCTAAACCGGATGGGAGCTGGCGATTTTGTAACGATTTTCGTCAGTTGAACAAAGTTACAAAATTTGACACCTACCCCATGCCACGTATAGATGAGTTGATCGACCGGCTGGGAACAGCCCGATACATGACGACTCTTGACCTCACAAAAGGGTATTGGCAAATCCCCCTGGCCAAGTCGGCCAAAGAGAAAACCGCATTTGTAACCCCAGACGGGGCGTTCCAATATAAAAGAATGCCGTTCGGGTTACAGAATGCGCCGGCCACATTCCAGCGGAAAATGGACCAGATGCTGAGGCCCCATCGGAAGTATGCTGCGGCTTACCTGGATGACGTAATTGTCCATAGCACAGATTGGGCCTCACATCTGCCAAAAGTGCAAGCAGTCCTGGACTCTGTTCGGGAAGCGGGGTTTACGGCTAACCCCAAGAAGTGTACCATTGGGCAGGAGGAGGCCAAATATCTTGGGTACACCATTGGGAGGGGAGTAATAAAACCCCAACTCAACAAAGTCGAGGCCATCCAGAGTTGGCCACGTCCCAACAGCAAGAAGCAGGTACGAGCCTTTCTGGGAATCGCTGGGTATTATCGGCGATTCATTCCCCACTTTGCTTCTAAGGCTGTGCCCCTAACCAACCTGACGAAGGGGAAAGGGTCGGTCATGATTAAATGGACCCCCGAGGCTGAGGCAGCATTCCAATTCTTGAAACAAGCCTTATGTAGCCAGCCAGTGTTGTACTCACCCGACTTCTCTAAAGACTTTGTCGTACAAAGTGATGCGTCAGATGTGGGGTTAGGAGCAGTATTGTCCCAGGTCTGGAACGGGGAAGAGCACCCAGTCATTTACCTCAGCAGGAAGTTGAAGTCCCATGAGGTAAATTACGCCACCGTTGAAAAGGAGTGTTTAGCGGTGAAGTGGGCTCTAGATTCCCTTCGGTACTGCCTGCTAGGTAGGCACTTTGACATGGTTACGGATCACGCTCCGTTAAAGTGGATGGCTCAAAACAAGGAAACAAATAGAAGAGTGAATAGGTGGTTCCTGGCCCTCCAGGAATTCAACTTCACAGTAAAGCATCGCCCTGGCGTTCAAATGGGGAATGTGGATGCTTTGTCTCGAGTACATGAATGCCTGATTGCTGGTGTTCCAACCCCGAGGTTAAAACAAGAGGGGGGGGTATGTGACAGCAGGAAGGTAAAGTCACCTGGTTGCATCCAGGGGGGTAGATATATTTCGCCCAGATTCAGGCTTTACGCCGACTTATACAACTAGGTGGAGAGTTGTATAAGGCTAGTGGGCTCATGGATGACTCATACCTCTAGGGAGAGGGCTGGGCGTCGTGCAGACAGGGAGTTGATGAGACCAGCTGAAGCTTGTCAGCTCATTTAGGCCTCTATGAGAACTCCCAGATTCATTAGGTGTTAGCTCATGCCTGGAACCAGACCTGTGTGGACTGTCTAGGGAGAGTGAACCCCTGTGCGGTGAGACAAAGCCTGTGTGGCTATTTGCTTGGACATTTAAAACCAGGGACTTAGGGACTAGGACAGCACTAGGCTGATCCCAGTTGTTAGTTAGGAAACCTGTATGTTTAGTCAGAGGTCAACTTGTCCAGGATTTATTTTGGTTATGTTTCTTTTGCTTTGCTGTGTTTTGTCACTGTAAATAGAAAATAAACCGCACCTTTTTTGATTTTGAAAACCACAACCTCCGTTTGCTGGGCCTGTTTTGTGTGGGGAGCCCATCCCGGGGGTCACACACACCCGCTGCCGAGCTAACTCCCTCACAATACATACATTATAGAAAGTATATCCATATCAAATGTGTATGCAGTTATGTTCCCTAATTCCTGTAAATTGTGATAAATGTAATTTTATTAGTGAACCACATAAATTGAGTTAGTAAAAAAAAAAAAATGGTTATTTTATAGGCTTTCGTCCAATCTAATATGGAATTTGGAGACATCCCAATGTGTTCAATTAAAAAAAACGGGAAATTTATGACAAAGCATGTCGATTAAAAGGTCTGGGCATAGAAGAATGAGTGGGAACCTGTCCACTTTTAATCAATTTTACCTGGCTAAATTGTACAAGCTCACCTACTCAGGGAATGCAAGGCCATCAATACTGTTCTAAAGTGATCAAATACATTGCACCTGAGCTAAAAACAATGTTCACCTTCAGGTCGCCCTTCCTGAGCAGCGATTTAGGTATTCTTTAGTTTATTAGGTTTGGGAAACTGTACAGGTGGGATGCTGGATTTCGATTTTAAAATGAACCTATGCCCAGACTATGAACAGTAAAGCTTTTACATTATTTGAAATAAGAGTTGAAGCAATAAAATGCTTTATGAAAAAAAAAAAGCACTTAGCCCCCTTCACCTTTGTAGCTGTATACATTAAAGCGGAGTTCCAACCACATGTATGATTTAAAAAAAAAATATATCTCTTACTATCATCCAATGTATAATTACTAATGGATAGTCTCATTATTATCACCGCTTTTGTACATATTTTAGAAGTAAAATTACCTTATATTTTTGCTGCTTTTCCCATCTTACTTGTGGGCAGGCGAAACCCACAAGCATAAACTTCGGGGATATCGCACTGCTGTATTACCAGCATGCACCGCCCCTTCTCGCGCATGTGCAGTAAGCACGGCAAGCGACGCAGGAAACTTCTAAAGTTGCCATCACAACGGGTGTTGTAAGTGCCCGACCCATCGTGATGGCAACCATGATAAGCCGTTCTTGCCCGCGCCACTTCCGGTTTTGAAGTACCGCAATTCGAGCCCCCGACACTGCCCACTGAATCCTGGGAAATGATGCAAACATCTCCCAAGAGCACTAGCGAGCACAGGCGCCGAGGGAAATTACGTCAGGCACCGCGGAGAGGAAGGGGCAGATTACAAGGGACCACATAGCAACAGGCATGAAAAAGTACCGTATATACTCGAGTATAAGCCGAGTTTTTAAGCACAATTTTTTGTGCTGAAAATGCCCCCCTCGGCTTATACTCGAGTCACTTTTTTGCGCCTGATCTCCCGAAATTTGGAGAGCCGGTACCGGCCGGCCGTAGGTCCTCTGGACCCCAAACCTGGCACACATATAGCCCCATTCTTCCTCTATAAGTGTGCAAAGTTTTTTGTTGGGGGGACCTACGGCCGGGGAGCAACGATTTTTCAAAACCCGGCACCCCTTCCATAGACTCCCATGTTAAACGGTCATTTCTTTGGTGACTTTGTGGACCCGGCACCGGCCGGTCGTAGGTCCTCTGGACCCCAAACTTTGTACACATATAGCCCCACTCTTCCTCTACAAGTTTGCAAAGTTTCTCGCCCGGGGGACCTACGGCCGGGTAGCACCGATTTTTCAAAGCCGGGCACCCCTTCCATAGACTCCCATGTTAAAAGTCAGTCTAGTCATGGACACAGTGAGGCATGGACACAGTGAGGCAAAGTGAGGCACACCCTAGGCTTATACTCGAGTCAATACGTTTTCCCAGTTTTTGTGGTAAAATTAGGTGCCTCTGCTTATATTCGGGTTGGCTTATACTCGAGTATATACGGTAAGTAAAAATATATTTTTTTCCAAATGTCGTTGGTTATGTTTATTGCTGCTGAATAATGTAAATTTCATTTATGGGTGGAACTCTGATTTAAGGAGATAATGATCTTCACAGCTCACAACGGAGGCAATATATTCCACAGAGCAGATCTTGGTAGCATGCTAGCCCTCTAATGTAATCCCACAGCACATGTGTCTAAGCTGTTTGAAATTGACTGAAACTCAACTTTATTTTGTCTTTATCATTATTTTTTGGGGATCTTTAAGAATGAATAACTTCTCAGTACCGGCATCTATAGATGTCAGTCATGCCTTCTTTTATAGCTTTTTGAATGCTTGTTAAGAATATGTAAAAACATTTATAACCACATCTGGGTACATGTGCACTTTAAACATTTAGGCCGGGTTCACACTGGTCCGACAAATGTTCCGACATTGGGAGCTCATGTCGCATGACGTGTGAAAATCAATGTTTCCCTATTGGAGCCGTCTTAACTGGTCTGACACAAGTCGGCCTGACTTTGAAAATGCTCCCTGTACTACTTTGGTCCGACTTGATCCTACTTCAGCCCATTGAATATCATTGAAGTCGGATCAAAGTAGGATCCTTGTCCTTACCATCGGACTTTTGACATCCGACATGGTGCATACAGCAGCAGTTAAAGGAATTTATCTCACACTGGGATTGTTTTTATTGGTCAAAGAGCAAGTCAGACTATCACAAAGTCGGAGCAAAGTAGTATCCTGTTCATTCAAGTCGGATGGATGTAGGACTGATGTAGGACTGATGTCGCAGAGCAAAGTAGGATGAAAGTCGTATGACTGTCAGGTCGTATCAGTGTGAACCCAGCCTGAGAAGAAAAACTCCAATATGACCCTTTCCTCTTGAACAAGTAAGTTAATATAAGAAAAGGACTCAGGTCGTGGCTTTTCCCAATTCAAACAAGCCACAGCTGGGCAAAGTTTATAGCTTCTCAGGAGCAGTGACCTGATCATTACTGTGGACCTGCAGGCATCCGGCCAATAAACTGGGCACTGACAGCAATGTCTGGTTGAGACCATGAAGCCCTCAGCAGTGGTAGGCTGTGTTTCTCAAGGGCATTTAAAGGCTTCACTTTCCAATTTGACTGCAATGCACCTTTAATGTACTACAAAACAATTTGTTTTTTTTTCCACTTGGACTGCTGAACTAGCCAAAGGTGAAATGCAGTCCAAATATACCAATCTGACATAGCTAGTTTAATTCATTTCATACTATATAATAACGGATAGTGTCAGTAGGTTTTAATATGTTAGAGGTGTGATGATACTTCTTTGTTAGGTTTGTTAATGTGTGCCAACATTTACCCATATTTATTATGCAATTCATGACAGTTGTTTTTAGTGAAATTCACTTTCCACTTGGCACAGCTTTTAAATCAGTATTAAAAAAAAAAAAAACTGTTTAGTTTCTTTGTAAGATTTCTGGTTATCTTGCAAATTGATGAATACAAATTTTCTATGAACCAAGTGTAAGATGACACAGGCTGACAGAACTGCCTGCAAGGGTCTAGCAAAAGATTCTAACATTATTATATGATGATGTAATCCATATCCAGATCATACAACCCAGCACTGGGACACATTATCTGCAACCCACAGGACCAGTTTGACCACTGCTTGTGACTATCATGATATTTAGGGGATGACTCTTACACCATAGCAAGCACTTACAAGTGTGTGCTCCGAAACATTTATTGTTGTGTAATATTTCTCTTTGTATATTATATCTCTTTAGCTAAGTGATCACCCTTTTGCCCAGGGATAGAACAAGTCTTTTCACCATTTGTTCCCCCTCCATATGTGGACAATTTTCAGAAAAGTCCCAGCAGTGTGCAATGTCAATCTGGACTAACATAACTAACATAACATACACTATATTACCAAAAGTATTGGAACGCCGGCCTTTACACGCACATGAAATTTAATGGCATCCCAGTCTTAATCCGTAGGGTTTCAATATCTAGTTGGCCCACACCCTGTGCAGCTATAACAGCTTTAACTCTTCTGGGAAGGTTGTCCACAGGGTTTGGAGTGTCTATGGGAACGTTTGACCATTCTTCCAGAAGAGCATTTGTAAGGTCAGGCACTGATGTGAACGAGAAGGCCTGGCTTGCAGTCTCCGCTCTAATTCATCCCAAAGGTATTCTATGGAGTTGAAGTCAGTACTCTGTGGAGGCCAGTCAAGTTCCTCCACCCCAAACTTGCTCATCCATGTCTTTATGGACCTTGCTTTGTGCACTGGTGTATAGTCATGTACAGGAAAGGGACATCCCCAAACTGTTCCCACATAGTTGGGAGCACTGAATTGTCCAAAATGTCTTGGTATGCTGACTCCTTAATAATTTCTTTCACTGGAACTAAGGGGCCAAGTCCAACTCCTGAAAAGCAACTACACACTATAATCCCCCCTCCACCTAATGATTTGGACTAGTGCACAAAACAAGGTCCATAAAGACATGGATGAGTGTAGATGAGGTAGTAAAGAAAAGGAATATCAGTCCTCTTCATTTCACTGTATTACTAAATCATTCTGCTGTTTTTCAACTGTTGCATTTACTTGTTGTATCAAATTGTTTGCATTAAACTTGTTCCTCCAATGCTCAGCCACAGTGCTTATATCTGCCTTAATGAAGCCCAAAAATATATTTCTATTGATATGTCCATGTATTGCGGGGTCCAGTTACAGGGTGGGTCACCACTGGAAGTGACAGGAGAATACCAGAAGCTCCTGCGGGAGTAGTATTAGGACTATGATGCTGCGTACACATGACCGTTTTTAATGTCATTGAAAAAAACGTTTTTTTTTCTCGACGTGATTCTTCTCAAGCCAGCCTTGCCTACACACTATCATGAAAAAAAATGCTTGAGCAAAGCGCGAAATGTACGACGGCACTATAAAGGGGAAGTTCTATTCGAATGGCGCCACCCTTTGGGCTGCTTAAGCTGATTCTTGTGCTAATAACGTTTGGTGAGAGACGATTTTCAGCCTCGTGCTCTTCAGTCCGTTACAGTGTGACGAATGTGCTATCTCCATTACGAACACTAGTTTTACCAGAAGGGGCGCTCCCGTCTCATCACTTGCTTCTGAGCATGCGCGGTTTTTTTCACGTCGTTAAAGCCTACACACAGCCGTTTTTCATGACGAGAAAAACGACGGCGTGAAAAACGACGAGAAAAATTAGAGCATGGTCCAAATTTTTAATGCCCATTTTTCACGTCGTGAAAAATGCTCTGGAGCCCACACACGATTGTTTTTAATGACCAAATTAAAAAATTACATTTTTCTCGTCGTGAAAAACGGTCGTGTGTACGCGGCATTAGTTACTAGTATTAGTACTATTAGGAAATTACATTGACATGTTAAAGATTAAATTAGATTTTAGTGATTAGGTTTACATCTTTTAAATCATAAAGCCAGGCACATAAGCATAAGTATCTTACTACTTTATAAGCATTTAAAAACCACCATGTTCAGCTTTAATGAAACACCAAGAGGGCACTAAAGATTTAGATTTTGGTATTTCTCCAGTCAGTACACACAAGTTTACCTTTTTATATATTTCTAATGTTCCTCTTTCCGGACAGTGATCCATGTTACATTAAGATATACTGTCATTTATAACTCAGTATTAAGAGGGGCCAACTTTTTCAAATATCACAAAAAAATGTATAACCATTATACAGTATTTATACATTGTACAGTATTTATACTGTATATACAACACTAGTTCCCACATAGCGTTTCACCCATAATTGCTGATCCTAAGCATTGGAGATAAATTCCATAACATACGCACAGACCTCACATTTGGTAAACCTAATACACTTGCAAAACCCAAATCCCTCCATCATTATTCCCCTTTGCATCTGGTCCAATGCAAACCATTGTGGATAATGTAAAATTTTACAGCCTAGTCTGTGGGTGGATGTGGAAAGTTTGAATTAAAATTTACAAGAAGTTTTAAGCTAAGTAGCGTAATTTTCAAACAGGCAGTAAAATAACAGTTTCTTCACCAAAATATTTCTATGCTTGGTTTAGAAATTTTACTTAAACGTGCATCACATTTAATTGGTATGAGTCTATGTGGACATGACATAGATGACTTAAAATAGTAAAACAAAAGTTTACTAACATGTAAAAAAATATATAAAGGAGAGACCTTAATTATTACCTGTATGGAGAAGGCAGGGGTTTAAGAACCCTATTAGAGAAAAATTTTTTATGTTTTTTGTGTATTTTATCACAGTTTTCTTTTTTGTTTACATGTCTCAAAAAATCTCTATTCTACAAATAAAAATGTAATACAAGGTGCTTTTTTGGCAATCAAGCTGGGCTTTCTAACAAGAATGTCCAGCACTTCCCAATCATTTGTTGAGAGTTTTTGAGTTGTGGCCAAAACAGCAGAAGATGATATTACAAATGTTTTTTTTAGGCTCTTCATAGTATATCATAATAGATAGGGTGACATAATAAAAAATACAAATAAAAAAAAGAGCAGATGCAGACACACTGAATGCTGGATATAAGAGCTGATAGTGCTCGTTTACACTTGCTCCAAAATGTGGCAATGGAAATGCTTTTTTTAACCGGTTTCCGACCATCTCACGTGTATTTCCGGGGCAGACTGGCTCCCCTGCCACGGGGTTCCGTTAAGAGCTGCCAGAGGGCGCGCGCCCGCTGCACATGGCCAGCAGTCACGATTGCCGCCGGCCATGCGCAGTCACATGCACGAGCGCCAGCACAGGGATTTGTGTGTGTAAACACACAAATTCCTGTGCTGTCAGAGGAGAGGAGACATGTCGTTTGTTCCTAGTAAGTAGGAACAGCGATATGTCTCCTCTCCTACTCAGTCCAATACAGTTAGAACACACATTTAACCCCTTGATTGCCCCCTAGTTTTAATCCCTTCCTTACCAGTGTCATTTACACAGTAATCAGTGCATTTTTATAGCACTGATCACTGTATAAATGTCAATGGCGCCAAAAAATGTGTCAAAAGTGTCCAATCTGTCCGTCGCAATACTGCTAAAAATCACAGATCACCCCCATTACTAGTAAAAAAAAAAAAAAAAGCCCAAAAAAATGCCATAAATCTTTCCCATAGTTTGTAGACGCTATAACTATAGCTATAACCCTTCAATATATGCTTATTGTGGGTTTTTTTACCAACAATATGTAGAACAATATGTAGAGGAATATATATTGGCCCAAACTGATGAAGAAATTTGCTTTTTAAAAACATTTTTGGGGATATTTATTATAGCAAAAAGTAAAAATTTTTTTTTTTTTTTCACAATTTACGCTCTTTCTTTGTGTATAGCGCAAAAAATCTAAACCACAGAGGTGATCAAATAGCACCAAAAGAAAGCTCTATTTGTAGGAAAAAAAAGGACGTAAATTTTATTTGGGTACAGCATTGCATGACCGCGTAATTGTCAGTTAAAGCGACGCAGTGCCAAATTGTAAAAAGTGCTCTGGTAAGGAAGGGGATAAAATATTCCGGGGCTGAAGTGGTTAAAAAAAGCGACAATTTTGAAAAAACAGACAAACAATATTTTTTACTTTTTGCTATAATAAATATTCCCAAAAATGTTTTTAAAAAAAAAAGAATTTCTTCATCAGTTTAGGCCAATATATATTCTTCTACATATTTTTGGTAAAAAAAATCGCAATAAGGGTATATTGATAGGTTTGCGCAAAAGTTATGGCGTCTAAAAACTATGGGAAAGATTTATGGCATTTTTATTATTATTTTTTTTTTACTAGTAATGCGATTTTTAGCAGTACTGCAACATTGCGGCGGACAGATTCAGACACCTTTGACACATTTTTGGGACCATTGACATTTATACAACGATCAGTGCTATAAAAATGAACTGATTACTGTGTAAATGTCACTGGTAGGGAAGGGGTTAACACTAGGGGGCGATCAAGGGGTTAAATGTGTTCCCTAGATAGTGTTTCTAACTGTATGGGGATGTGACTGGCTGGGGGAGGAGACATATCGCTGTTCCTACTTACTAGGAACAAACGATCCGTCTCCTCTACCCTGACAGAACAGGGATTTGTGTGTTTACACACACAAATCCCCATTCTTTCTCTCGTGCCCATGCATCATGTCCCCTGCCGTGCAGCGGACGCGCGCGTGCCTACGGTGGCTCTTAAAGGGAACAACGTACCAATACATGTGTAGCGGGGTGTTCCCCTTTAATGCAGAGAGATAAGAAGTTCCAGGTGAGAGGTGAGTCGGGAGGAAGTAAAGAGACATTACTGGAAGTGAAAGCAGAGGAGAGAAAGAGACTACATCTCCCAGTACATCTTGCAGCACCCAGGGTGCATTGCTCCAGAACAGAGACTGCTGGGGCAGACTTTATAAAGGGGAGGCGGAGTTTTGGTCGCTCTCTTTGGACCCCCCCTCTCCTAGCAAGAGGATGTCTGTGCTGAACTGCTGTGTGCACAAGGCCTGAAGCCTGGGCCGTGTGCTCCTTTCCAAAGAACCCTCTGCCAGCCTAGCAGAGCCTTAGAGACATCTAATCCTCCTTGCTGCAGTACACCAGAAGGATTGAAGACTTGGATGTCGGTGGATTCCTGTTCCTAGACGAATCGATGGAGGAAACGGACTTGGACTTGTCCAGGTGGTGAGAGCTGTTTAAAGACAGATACTTTATCTTTACTATTCGTTGGGATTACAAAGTTGTTCTTCAAGTGCACCACCGAGAGATTGCTAGCGAATATTGTTTCACTGAACTTCCATTTAGATCAGTCAGGCCTGACTGCATAGGTAGACATTGCTGGGTGTTAGTCTACCCATGAGGGGAAGTAGCTGTAAAAGGGCAGCGCTAGAGTTGCATAGCAATACTTTATTATTCTGATTACTCTGTTTATCTTTATTACTGTTTATTGCAGGGATCTGCAACTTGTTATACTGTTGTTTATTACTTGCCCATTAGCCTCAGTAAAATATCTGGGTAAAGTACATTTGGTGTCAGTTCCGCTTACTTTAATAGGAGTTTTAAAGTATATTCTGTGTATGTTTGTTATAGGACTGCGTCACCAACAGTTGCGATCACGCGGTCCTATCTCTCTATCACCAGCTGTGCCACGAGAGGTTAGAGCCGATTGCCAGGGGTTGACAGCAGTGCACTACAGGGCCCAAATCAATATCAGCGGCTCTCTTAACTGGGGGTAGCGCTACACATTGTTTTGCGCACCCGTGTCTTTCTCCCGACGTATATGGGCATGAGCAGGTTGGCAAGTGGTTAAAGCTTCAAAAAAGCATCACTGAAGCATCACCAGAGCATCAAAAAAGCATGTTGAGTTGTAGGTGCTTTAATGTGTGTTAAAGTCAAAGCAAGTGTAAATGAACCCCAAGTTTTCTAAATCATGCTGAGAGTCTTGCACTTCCTGCATGCTTATTGGCAGCCACTGTATAATTGACTTATGTTAGACATCCCCGATCTTCATAAAGAGAGGGATAGGTTGTCTCAGCATTAACCTGGTTTCTTCTGCTACACAGCTCTTTTTCAGCTAACAAGAACCCGATTTCGGAGAAAGGCTGTCTAGAACTTGTGAACTGCTGGCAACACTAGGGGCATATTTATAAAGCACTATGACTTTCACCAAACATTTACCACTGCAGAAATAATCACTGTCATTTAAAACACACACACGCCTAGAAAACATGTTTGGTGAGTGTTGGAATTATTGCTTTAACAGTATGGCCCTAAGTGAATGTTAAATGTTCCTGTGCAGTATTTCATTTTTACCTTACTGAAAAAGAATGGTATATTTTAGTAATGAATATAATAAGTAAATGTACACAAAACGCTACTAGCCAGTAAAGCCGCTATTATAATGTTAGGCCAAAAGTAACATGCTGGAGGGGATAGGTCAGTCTTCAACACTATAAGGCAGTTACAGAGGGCCTGATTTCAGGATGAAGGCTGGGGGGCTTTGGTGGTTACCTAGATGTGTTTGTTGGAAATTTTAGGTGCCTGGATTGTAATATGAAAGCCTGCAAAGTACCCTTAGAACAACTAGAAAGCTTCCCATTGTTTTCAGTGGTCATGTGATCACTTTTTGAAGAAATAGTTGCATGATCATATATCATGGGGCTTTGTAAAGTTCCATTTAAAGCTGATTTTTAGGAATTATTTGTATTGAATACTTACATTGATCCAGCTTGGCGGCCAGTGGGCAGAGGGGAAGCTGAGCAGGACATGGAAGCAGTCATCACTGTAGAAGAACAGACTACTACAGTGATTTGCACCTTCCCCAGTGGTCCATTAGTTATGAGATGTACAGTAAATACTTTCATTGTCACAGAGCTGCTCCAGACTCTTGAAGGATCCTGACCATATTGTTGGGATCCACCCAGCAGCCTGACTGACAGCTGGCCCGCCACCTCTCCAGCTCAGTGCTCCAGTGAGCACCGGAGGGACAAAGTGGAGAGCCGTAACCAACAGTCACTTCTCTCCACATTGAGAAGATCGAGTACTGAACAGTAGTCATGAGCCAATGTGAGACAGCTGCAGCATTGAGGTAAGTATGAAGGTTTGTTTTTTTATTAACCCCATACATTTCCTTTATTTAATGGAGCTCAGCATTAAGCAGTCCAAGGCAATTGGTAGTGCTGTCTGATTTTTGATTCTTCCGATCAGGAACAATTATGTGACCTTGCTGTATTTGGAAATCACTAGCATGTAGAGCAGTTCAGTGATCCTGCACCTTTTTCTCTTACTCTCTATCTACTGTGGTAGTGTGGTACCCCACCAGTGTAGTGACCGAGAATTCTCAACTGCATGGGTTGAGGGGCTCCAGGGAGTTTATAATGCACAGAGGAAACTGGCATTTCAGTTTCCTCGGTCTTTAATAAAGTCCACTTTGGGACCTGGAGCCCGGGGATTTCTTAGAGATCCGGGTGGGATGAAATCCCCAGTCCTGGGTCCAGATTTTGATATTTACCAGCACACTGACTGGTCAGGTGTGTGCTGGCCTATTTGTAGACACCTGACCATGGTTCTGGGCTCCACCCTCCCGAGGAGACCAGGCTTGCAAGGGAGAACCCAGAGTGTGCAGGTGTGCACTGGAGTAGCTGGAGTAGCTAGAGAGTGCAGGCTGCACTGTGAAACCCAGAGACCTGAGGTCGCTGACAGGAGTCAGGAGGGCTCCATGCGGGAGCCTGAGCAGTGGTGCTGCTGCTGAAGAGAGCCAGGCGGCTCGGTATTTTCTTTTGCATGTGTGAGCCAGGAGGCTGAACATACAACCGTTTAATGTTGATGATGAAAACCCCCTGCGAGGGAAACCACATTTGTTTTCATTTCTGGAACTTTGCTTGATTTTCTTTAATAAAAGTGGGCCAACAAGCCCTCAAAAGGAAACATTTGTGTGGGACTGTTCTCGCTAGCGGGTGCTTGACTTGAGCTAACAACCCCCCAACATTACACTACATACACAAATCAGCCACAACTTTATGACCACTGACAGTCTAAGTAAATAACATTAATTATCTCATTACAATGGCATCTGAAAGTGGGTGGGATATATTAGGCAGAAAGTAAACATGTTGCTGAAGCTGATGTGTTAAAAGCAGAAAAAATGGCCATTGCAGCTTGTTGTGTATGGGGCTGCAAAGCCGCAGATCGGTCAGGTGGCCCGTGCTGACCCGTGTTTACACACAAAAACAGCTAAAATGGGTAAGTGAGCATCATAACTGGACCACAGAGCAATGGAAGAAGGTGGCCTGCTCTGAAGAATTATGTTTTCTTTTACATCATGTGGGTGGCAGGGTGTATGTGCATCAGAACGAAGTATGGGATAAACGCAGGCTGGCATAGGCAGTGTGATGCTTTGGGAAGATGTGGGTCCTTCTATTTATGGATGCTACTTGTACCACCTACCTAAACATTGTTGCTGAACACCACCACTTCATGAAAACGGTATTCCCTGATGGCAGTGGCCTCTTTCAGCAGGATAATGTACCCTAACACACTGTGAAAATGGTTTAAAAATGGTTTGAGGAACACAACAAGTTAAAGGTGTTGACTGGGTCTCTCTCCAGATCTCAATTTAATCGAGCATCTGTGGGATGTGCTGGATAAACAAGTCTGATTCATGAAGACCTCACCTCTCAACTTACAGGACTTAAATTGATACTAAACAGAGAAGTGTTAATTGCAATAATTCATTCACATAAATCATATATATCATGCCACTGTATTTTTTTTTTAATCCCCTAAGTACCTTATTCCTGCAGCACTGTTTTGTGGTCACATGATCTCTCCCAATGCTTTGGCATCTGCAGGGAAAGATCTTTGGTAGGGGCTTCTGTTACTCTACTGATGTATGCTCTCTATGCTGTGAGTCTACTCTATGTCTGGACTGGACAGTCCTGATTGGTTCTGTGCCAGTCACAGTCACAAAAAAAAAAAGAAAAAAAATTCAGAAGCGCAATTAAAATTATATTATAAATATCAAACAACTGTTTTAAGATTCTCAATAACTATATATTGTACATCAAATGTGTATTTTTTGTGCATTAAAGTGGAGCTTCACCCAAAAGTGGAAGCTCCGCTTATCTGATTTGATCTCATTTGGCACCTTTAGGGAGGGAGGGGGGATCGGGTACCTGTTTTTGAAAGGTATCTGCTCCCACTTCCGGGTGATCTCGCCGTGATCTCACTCCCCTCCTCCTTCCCCCGCCGCCGGGCCATTCACAAAGCGCAGCCCACTTCGCGGATGTGCAGTAGTGAACCGGCTGTAAAGCCTGCAATGGCGGTGGCAGCACCCGAGAGCCAATGGAAAAATCGGCTGGGGTGAAGACACTGCGGGATCGCTGAACAGGTAAGTGTGCTAATATTAAAAGTCAGCAGCTACAGTATTTGTAGCTGCTGACTTTTATTTTTTTCTGAAGGAGGCTGGACTTCCTCTTTAATATGGTGTAGGGGGAATAAAAGATGATTGACACTAGCTTTCACTTTGTTCTGACAGCATCTGAACCCAAGGCTCTTCTTTTTACTTTACTGGTATTCGTAATTACATTAGATATATTTAATATTGATTTATATTAAAACAAATCATTTTTGTGAGTTTCTTAGAGAACGTAATTAACCACTTCATCCCTGGAAGATTTGGCTGCTCAACGACCAGGCCATTTTTTTGCAATACGGCACTGCGTCGCTTTAACTGACAATTGCGCGGTCGTGCCTCATTGTACCCAAACAAAATTGACATCCTTTTTTTCCCCACAAATAGAGATTTCTTTTGGTGGTATTTGATCACCTCTGTGGTTTTTATTTTTTGCGCTATAAACAAAAAAAGTGACTATTTTGAAAAAAACACAATATTTTGTACTTTTTGCTATAATAAATATCCCCAATTTTTTTTTTTAAAAAAAAGCAAATTTTTTCTCAGTTTAGGCCAATATGTATTCTTCTACATATTTTTGGTAATAAAAAAATCGCAATAAGCGTATACTGATTGGTTTGAGCATAAGTTATAGCATCCAGAAAATAGGGGATAGATTTATGGCATTTTTATCATTATTATTTGTTTTACTAGTAATGGCGGCGATCTGAAAATTTTATCCCTACTGTGACATTATGGCGGACACATCAGACACTTTTGACACATTTTTGGGACCATTGGCATTTATACAGCGATTAGTGCTATAAAAATGCACTGATTACTGTGTAAATGTCACTGGCAGGGAAGGGGTTAACACTAGGGGGCAGATCAAGGGGTTAACTGTGTTCCCCAGTGTGTGTTCTAACTGTGGGGGGAGGGAACTAACCATAGGAGATGACAGATCGTGGTTCCCAGCTTGTAGGAACTCATGATCTGCATCTCCTCTCCTCACAGAACAGGGATGTGTGTGTTTACACACACACATCCCTGTTCTGCCTCTCCTGCCTACGATCGCTCGTGGCCGGCGGTCATCGCGACCGCTGGTCATGAGCATCGGCACCGTCGCAGTGCAGCGGGCTATCCCGCTTAAAGGGACCAACGTACAGCTATGACGGTTCGCGGGATCATGCCGACCTGCCGCAGTATAATGGTGGTGGCAGGTCGGCAAGTGGTTAATCAGCATACTATATCCCAGCTCCTTAGTGTTTAGCAATAGGAGGACATGGGAGAGAAGGACATGGGAGAGGAGGGAGGGGAGTATCATTTACAACTGTGTATACACTTGCATGCGTGACTCTATAGTCATGTGGGCTGCACAGATAAGAAAAAGGAGGAAATAGAAAGTTTAGAAGTGAACTGAAATTGAGCATGCTCCGTAGAGGACACCAGCTGGTCTACAATCTCAGGCTGCAGTGATGACACAGAGAAGATGGGAGGGACAGCTAAGGGCAGGATCAACCAGGTATATTTCACTCTACACAAAACAAATGCTTTAGTGGCTTTGTGTGTACGAACACTCTGTTATATAGCATGTAATGAGAGTTTTTTTATACTCTGGATTTAATGACACTTTAAAGGATCTGCTACTGACAGCTTGGTGCTAGATACCACAGCATACATTCAGAGGTCTAGCGGCGTCCATGCATCGACAGGTCATGGCTGTTTGGGTGGCAAAAGGGAGCACCTACTCAATATTAGGATTGTAATCATAAAGTTATAGCTGATCAGTATATAGATCTGTCACAAGAGAAACATAAGAGCTGCTGTTGTTGACCTCATCTTCTAAAAAGATGCCTGGCTGACTTTTTTGATCTTCCTCAAAGTATTTAAAGCAGAACTAAACTCATCAATTAAACAGTTTCCAAAACAGTTACATTCTAAGTATGCTGTGAACGATAACTGTCACAGTTGCTTAAAGCGGAAGTAAAACCATCAATTTAACAGTTTCAAAAAGCAGTTACATTCCCGGCATGCCGGGAATGCCAACTGTCACATTGGTTGTGCTCTCAACCAAGCTGTTAAACCATCCAATGGCTGGTGTCATAACTGATCACATGTGCAGCATCATGGCAGTTGAAGATTAAACAGAGGCCAAGATGGCAGCTTCCTTGCCTGAAAACGATAGGAGGGTTTACTTCCACTTTAATCTTTCAAGTGAACTGTCAAGTCGTCACATCTGTCGTCACAACTGATCACACGTGCAGCCACATAACTGCGGACCAGAGGCTAAAATGGCAGTTTCCTTCGATGTAAAGGATAGGAGGGTTCAATTCCGTTTTAAGTCAGTTAGGTAACTAGCTTTTTCCGAAAGAGGTTATTGTGGCCTTTATTTAGGCAGCTGGAAGGGTTTATAAGATTCTTCTTCTACAACAGATAAGAAAAGATCTCTCACAATAAGTACATTGGTGACGGCTAGTTTTAGTTCAGTGCTGCAGAGACATCTCTCATCTTGCACCAGCCACTGGAACCGAGGCATGTGATCGCCAGTATATCATTAAAAACACATTTCATAAATAGTATTGAACTTTCAACACTAACCATATTTTCTGCAAATACTTCTAATTTTTCACATTCTGAGTCATTCTGAGCCAGCATAATTAAGCACTCTTCCACCTGCTTCCATAATGAATACTGACAGGAAAATCATAACTTGGAACAAATATATTATCACTGTATCTCTGGAGGTTACGAGGTATTGTATTACTTACACGGGAGGAACCTGTAAAACCTCCTGCAAGTGGAAGGATAACTCGGAGTACATTAAAGGGAAACTCCAGGCAACACAAAACTGCTTATTCAGGATGCATTGCCACTATGCTGAAGGCAAAGCTTACTCAACAGGCAGGAAGATAAACACAGCTCTTAAACACACATACGCCATGTAAACTACTTAATCTGACAAAATATCTGTAATTCTCTCCAGGCCATTTCTAATCCCATGACACAGCTCAGAAAGCCAACAACACTAATTCATGCTGCATGTGGATAATAAAAGAAAATAACATTGCATGGAGGTCCACTTTGGGGTATCCTCCTGTAAACTACTACTAAACTACTCTCCCAACACCTGAAAATTCGTCTAATAAGCAGTCTAAATGAGAATGGGAGGCACTAATTGAAATTTTTTGGAACAATTCTACCTGGACAAATGCATTCCCTAATAGAGAGCACAGAAGCTATATACTTACCCCTAGTATATATTTCACTTAGTGATTTTTAGTGCTTGGAAATAAAAAAAGATTACAGCAAACAAGTTTTCAGTTGAGGATTTGTTGGTTAGTAAAATGGGTAAATTGTATGTGTAGATTGCTGAACCCATGGATTGCTTTGTTTCTTTTCCTCAGGGCTACCATCCCACCAATATAACAATACTATGGAAGCACCCACCACATATATGGGATTTTAGCTGTGCCCTCGAGGAAATGACTTCTAGTTATATAAAAATGATATATTCATAAAAACAATCCTTTTATTGTAAAAATAATAAAGAAGTAAAGTGATCAATCCTTATGAAAAAATGTACAGTAAGTACATTAAAACATAAGACTACTCTACAGATCCAATGTATACATTCAATAGTTAATCAGCACTCATACAGATTGAAGTGTATCATGGTCCACTACTGCTTCTGCCATGACTCTGCAGTAGTGTTCTTGTCTGTTTGCTCACCTTTCTGTTGTGTTCAGCATAGAGACCGGTCGCTGTTCACCTGTATGCTTAAGTAATCTTCCCTCAAGCATGGCTCCACCCCAGCCTCTAATTAGGAACACTATATTACCTGTGCACTGCAAGCCAAGCCTCGCTGATCAATATTGTGTGTTTGGCTTCCGTGTGCTCATTGCTGTGTGTCCTATGTCTGATCCTGTTTACCGACCTTGGCTTGTTCTTGACTGTCCTCGTTTGCTTCTTATCCCGACTTTTGGCGTGTTCTTTGACTATCCCTATCTGCTTGTTGCCCTGACCTTTTGGCTTATTTCTTGACTATCCTTGTTGTCCCAGGCTGCTGCTTCCTTTCCATCTTCCAGTAGTCTACCGTGAGCGTGAACTGGGAGACCCTGGGGGCCGAGGCCTGGAGCCAGACTGCAACGAAGTCCATCCTCACCATCAGGGGCCCTGGTGAACACCTGCTGGCTCTTAGATTCCGCGCCTTGGAAAATCTCATGCTCCAGCTCCCAGTTTGATTTCTGTTGGTGCTCCAGAGTACCAGCATTCCTGAACCACCCAGAGCTCCATCTGCAGCAGTCAGCCATGGGGTCCACTACCTCAGCAGTACACTCCTAAACATAGGTGACCTGACAGCTTCTTTGGGACTGGGCGACACAGAATGTTGTCTAAAATATATTTAATTAATCTGTCTAGAAATACATAAATATAAGATACACTACATTGTTTTATACACTCAACAATTAATCTAGGTGTTTTAGTTTACAGACATTACTTACATATTAGATGAACTATCAAGCAAGTAATTCTTGTACTTTTGTCTGTCCAAGGTAGCTCAATAATGGTCCCAGACGTGAAAATTAAAACAGTAAAAACAAAGGATAATTGAACATAAAGGCTTTACTCTTACAATGGTGCCTACTGAACTGCACAGTCATATTTATAAACACTGAACAACTGCTTTAACTGGACAGTAGAGATAAGACTATGAATGGTATGGCTATTGCAGTTCTTGGTTCAATGCTTATCCAACTGTATATCTATTTCTTTAATTCAAAAACCCAACTTCAATTAGGTTTCAGTTTAATGATCTTATTGTCTAGAAAGCAACATGTGAACTCTATATACCCCATTATATTTTGTTTCCTAAAACTTAGGCTATAAAAAGCCCACAGGAAGAGAAAATGGATGAAGTGATAAGCAGAAAGAGAGAGTTCTATCAGGTGCCAACAGACAAGATGTATCTGAGAATAGCTGCAACTGCAGGCAATGTTTAAGCAGGAAATGGCTATTGTACCGGGGCCAGGTCCACATCAGGCTATAGATGCAACCTAATATGGACGCAGTAATGTTTTCTGTTCAAATATGTTATGAATTGTTGTGAATTCCAATTGCTTTGCAAATCTCCAGAGGAAAGCATGACTGAAGCCTGGCTACCACCTCGGGCTGGGATTGCTGTTCTAATTTGACCCTAGAAAGGACACTTTTTCATGAAAGAAAAACAATAATAAATTCGCAAAGAGATCAGTTTCAGGATGACGTAGAGCAACAGGGCTACAGAAAATAAAAATACAAGTTTCGAAACTGTAGAGAAGCATGAGGCACGTGTGCACTCAACCATGTAAAACGTTGCCATAGTCAGTTAAATTCAAGCTGTATATACATTCCTGTCATCTCCCATAATCCTCTATTTACCTGCTGATTTCAAGCTATAGACCCTTCTGTTGAAGGCAGAACTGCCTAAATATTGGTTCCCTTTTAAACCTTTTTTTCTTTTTAATGGCATATATTATTTATGTTTTATTATTATATTATAGATGGCTTTTTTTTTTTTTCACTAAATAATTTGTTTTTGGATTTTCCAATTATAGCTCATCTTCCTAAAGAGAAAATCCATGAAATAAACTTAGAACGAATCTGTGAGTTAGCTTTGATCTGGAGTTTTGAATAATTCTCTTAAGAAACATTTCAAAGTGCTCTTAGGCTGCAGCCATATTGTCACACGAAGTTGTAACGTTCCTCTTATGCTAAAGGGGGGCTCAGTGTGGACAAAGCAACAAGTTAGCTTTAAAGCCCTCCTCTCCAGCCCTGTCACTCAATTCATCTACCTGGGATTAAGGGAAGGAAGTCACCCTGTGTAAGCTCTGAGTTGCTCTTGTAAGTGCTTATATAGAGCTGAGAATGCTCCTTTGTGACAGCACCGAGCTCATCACCAAGCACCAGCGCTACTACATATGGGAAATGGTGGTAGAGTCACATGCTCCCCCAATAACCTGAAGCACTAGGTACTTTTTTTTGTGTTCATGTTAACTGAACAGAGAGGCAAGACAGTGAAGGAAAGAAGATTATATGCTATTAAGGAGGGGGAAATCAATCTATTGCTGACTGTCAAGCATATATATGCAACAGTGGGGCCTTAACACACACCATCTGCACATATGCGTCCATGGTGCACAACTGTTTTGTGCTGAGAGCACTCTTACTGCATGCTCCAGCACACTGACCGAGTTATCACCGGCAGCTCCTGGTTACCATTAACGTTTGGGAGCCACTAGAAAGGTTCCCAATCGCAGTGGTCACATTATCAGGAACTCCACCTCTGCCTCACATTGTTCAGAGGGCTGGTGGGAGGCAGCAGGTCTAGGGGTTACAGAGAAGGACCTGTGTTGAAGCAAGTGCAGCTTGCTTTCAGGTGCATTTAGCTTGCATTTGAGACCAGTTTGAGACACTTGTGAGAATGATCAGAGTCCATTCCTAGGTGTATTTGGCCTGAAGAGGACAGCCTTATTCTCTGCAGTTGACCTGTCAGTTGCTTTTGCATTCCCACTGACTTATTTGAGGACAGAAGTTGCCCAAATAGCCCATTGACAGAGGTCCTAAGCAGTCCTTACAAATACTGTATGGATGTTTGTGCGCTGGTACAGGCAAAAAATATTAGAATGCATGATATTAACATAAAAACAAATGCAGTGTACCCTTAGCAAGTTTTTCTACCATTCTTCGTATATATAGTGGAATGTCACTCAAAAAATGTTTTAGCAGTTTTGCATTAAATAGAAAATGTAAAAGTCTTTTTTTTTTTTTTTTTTTAACGGCTGCCCTTCTCCCCAATGCCTCCCCTTATTGACTGTGCCAAAAAACCATGAGGGCCCAATCACCTTTTGAAAAAGGTAAGAAACCGCGATTAGCAAGTTGAAAATTAAAACATATTAACATGAATAATTGAATCAAACATGTCATTAAATGTAAATCACTGGTGAAGAAAAGTGCCCGTGCATAAAAAATTTGGATAGGTGCTCCAGTATTCAGTGTTTAAACCGAAGTGCCCCACATGGATGTGCACTCATTCCTATGTGTTGACCACCTATCGCTAGAGTGGTCCCTTGAGCTTTGTGGAGATTTATGACCCCTAGATGGTTTTATCCAAGGTCAGCTTTACTTAAGATTGTCCTCCATGGATGGGAAGAGAAAATGACAGATGGGGGCTCCCATAGTGTAATTTTTTTTTTTTTTGAAAAACACAATTAAAATATGAAAGATGCACCCATATGATTTGGTGTCTATGCAATACATTTTGCCATTCTTGTGCGTGTTGCATGTCAAAGTGTGTAGCGTTAAGGCTGCCCATTTATTTTGAATGGGCTGCCAATACACAAGAACCTACAAAAAAAATATGCACATTTTTAGCGCATGTGTGTCTGAGCTGCATTGGAGTTCCATTAAATATGTGTTTGTTATTTCAAAGTCGCGCAATGCCAAGTGTAAATCTATGTACGCTAGTGACCCTGTTGTAAACCTAAATAGAAAATAAACTCGATACCTGAAAAGAAGACTGTAAAATCAAACCTCATCTTCTGCCTGCACTGTCAAATGTCTCTGTTGCTGGGAAAACGTTCCCCAAAATCTGCTGAGAAACCAACACTTCTGGGAGCATCCATCCCCTTCGTACCCTGGAGTGCTCAACCATTCCTCCTGCTGACCTCTACATCCCTACAACACTCATTAGTGATGTGGAGTTCAACAAAAGAAGACAGTAACTATTGGGGACAAAGGGGAATGACATTCTCAGAAGTGCTGGTTATCTAGGTGACTTTAAAGGACCATAGTGGTATTAAGCCAGTAGAGGTATTTACATTCTTCTTTTACAGGTGCTAAGAAGAAAGCCACCAGAGAGATACCAGATATCCACATTTATTAGGAATGATATCCACAAGCTTGACCACTGACCATCGGGGACCACCGCTCTTAGAGGTGACTTTCTTCTAAGCACTTGGCGTGTGAGCAGAAGCAGCACTTCTAACCCCCAATCGCCAGGTCTGATGTGGCAGTAAGGAGGAGCGAGGTTGAGAATCTTTATGTCCAAGCTTATGTTACAGGTAACACATTTATTTTGAATTTACTATCTGGAACAGGGTCACTTTAACAATAGACCATAGCTCTACTTTAATAAACAATCTTTCTAAATCATTTTGCAAGAATCAGCTTTTTATTGGCTGCCAAGGGTTATAGTACATCATTGCTCTTTGAACTGTCTTGTAAAACAAAGCTCTGTTGATTTTGCCCTACTTAATTCATAGATCTGTCCAGATGGTTTATTAATAACGATAATATCCCCACTTTTGGTAAGATTTCACTCAAAAGCAAAAATTACTGCCCTGTCAATAAATGCTTTCTACAAACCATTTTTGTGCCAACAAAAAGATACAGCAAGTTCTATGGTTCCGTCTATTACCCAACCATATATCTAACATTTTTCAGTGAGTGATCGCACTGAATAAATATTTATCCAGCGTTACAAAAAATGACATTTCAGAACTGCCAAGATGAATTGTATGAGCAAGTGTCTGCAGGGGGTAAGACAACTTTCAAATCTCTGTCTTTAAATCAATAACTAAAAACAAGACATTTCTATCCTGTTTCTGCAGAGCCAGATGTTCATATGTTATGAAATTATTTTTACACAAGAACTTTTTACGCAGCTTAACACCTGTACAGGCCTGGCAGCAAATTAGGCAAAACGAAAAACTTACAGAAAACATTGTTAAATCTGAATGAATTACGGTAAAGTCTCATTTCAGGGTTCAACCTGGTCAGTGAGGTTCATTGTAAATGAAAGAATCAATACACCTACATAAAAAAAATTTACTTTATGTTGTTAAGGCATTGATAATAACAATGACAAATACGTACAGTTAAAAAATATATAAAAGTTCCTATTTAGGAACCTAATGAGAAGTCTAACATTATTTTACTATGCTACAAAGCCGTTACATAGTTACATAGTTAGTCAGGTTGAAAAAAGACACAAGTCCATCTAGTTCAATCATAAAGTAAATGAAATAAAAAATATCGTACAATCCAATATACCTATATCTATAACCACAGTTGATCCAGAGGAAGGCAAAAAACCCCAGAAGAGCATGATCCAATTTGCTACAGCAGGGGAACGAATTCCTTCCTGATCCCCCGAGAGGCAATCGGATATTCCCCGGATCAACTTTACCTATAAATGTCAGTACCCAGTTATATTATGTACATTTAGGAAAGAATCCAGGCCCTTCTTAAAGCAATCTACTGAGCTGGCCAGAACCACCTCTGCAGGGAGTCTATTCCACATTTTCACAGCTCTTACTGTGAAGAAACCTTTCCTTATTTGGAGATGAAATCTTTTTTCCTCTAGACGCAAAGAGTGCCCCCTTGTCCTCTGTGTTGACCGTAAAGTGAATAACTCAACACCAAGTTCACTATATGGACCCCTTATATATTTGTACATGTTGATCATTTCCCCCTTAATCTCCTCTTCTCAAGAGAGAATAAATTCAGTTCCTCTAATCTTTCCTCATAGCTGAGTTTCTCTATGCCTAGTATCAGTTTGGTTGCCCTTCTCTGCACTTTCTCCAGTACCCCGATATCCTTTTTGAGAACAGGTGCCCAAAACTGAACTGCATATTCCAGATGAATACGTTGTTTTTACTTTAAACCTCTTGGATCCTTTCATGAAGGTTTCTGTCAATGGGTGGCCCGCTCAGATTCGCCTGAAAAATGGACAAGCGGATCTTTGCGGGCCGATCGTGTGAAAGGGGCTTCTTTTTGGGGAAATTGCAGCCAAAGTAAGACCCCTATCACACTAAAGGCGTTTTTCAGTCATTTTAGAGTTAAAAATAGCGCCTGAAAAACGGCATACATGCCACCCCAATGTGAAACCCCGAGTGATTTTGCACTGGTGCGGTGCGCTTGCGGGACATTAGAAAAAGTCCTGCAAGCAGCATCTTTGGGACGGTTTGGGAGCTCCCAATCTCCCTGCCCATTGAAATGATCGGGCAGTGCTGCCAAAGCTCCTGCAAAGCGCTTCGGCAGCGCCGCAAAACAGGCGCTTTTAACCCTTTATTCGGCCGCTAACAAGGGTTAAAAGCGCCCCGCTAACGTCGGGTGCTTTTGGTGTGAAAGTAGCCTTGCAGAAAGTAACCATAAAGGTTATAGTGAGAAGGGAGTAAAGGAATGAAAAAGCCCTTCAACAGAATCAGACAAATTAATCACATGACCCAAAAATATGAGCAGAGAATGCATTAAGATAAAAAAAACCTTCTGCCTTTACAACCAATTTCTTGCAACTCGTAATTTTTCCCCAAAAAATCCCATTTGAAAAATTGCGTGCAAATACTGTGTGACATAAAAAGTTGCAACGACCGCCATTTTATTCCCTAGGGTCTCTGCTAAAAAAAGATATAATGTTTGGGGTTCTGAGTAATTTTCTAGCAAAAAAAATAGGATTTTTGTACTCACCGTAAAATCCTTTTCTCTGTCGTCCATGGACGGACACAGCTCCTTAATTCTTGACAGTTGGGTTATGTTCCATCTATTAGGAGAGGACTAGGCAGAACATGTTAGATATTTAATACAGGGGGCTGGTCCCTCCGGACATAACCCTCCACCCTGCAGTCAGCAGCCTCAGTTCGTAAAAAGCAGTACAAACTAAAAAAGGAGGGGTGGGTGCTGTGTCTGTCCATGGACGACAGAGAAAAAGATTTTACGGTGAGTACAAAAATCCTATTTTCTCTTTTCGTCCATGGACGGACACAGCTCCTTAACCACTTCGCGCCCGGGCCATATGAAAAAGACGTCCGCAAAGCGGTCGTCAATTGCTGATAGGACATAGACGTCCTCCCATTTACTCCCGCGATGCGCGCCACCGCGGGCGCGCATCGGGGAAAAGCTGTGCCCGCCGTGTCAGGCGGGTGCCGATGCGCGTGCCTGGCAGCCGCGATGTCCGCCAGGTACGAGCGATCGGCTGTCACAGAGCCAGGAACGTGGATCTCTGTGTGTAAATACAGAGATCCACGTCCTGTCAGGGAGAGGAGACGGATGGTGTGTCCCTTGTACATAGGGACAACCATCAGTCACCTCCCCCAGTCAGTCCCCTCCCCCCACAGTAAGAACATCTAGCAGGGAACATATTACCCCTTGATCGCCCCCTAGTGGTTAACCCCTTCCCTACCAGTCACATTTATACAGTAATCAGTGCATATTTATAGCACTGTTCGCTGTATAAATGTGAATGGTCCCAAAAATGTGTCAAAAGTGTCCGATGTGTCCGCCATAATGTCACAGTCACAAAAAAAAAAAATCGCAGATCGACGCCATTACTAGTAAATAAATAAATAAAAAAATAATAAGAAAAAAAAATATCATAATTCTATTCCCTATTTTGTAGGCGCTATAACTTTTGCGCAAACCAATCACTATACGCTTATTGCGATTTTTTTTTAACCTAAAATATGTAGAATACGTATCGGCCTAAACGGAGGAAAAAAATAGTTTTTTAAAAAAAAAATTGGGATATTAATTATAGCAAAAATTAAAAAATATTGTATTTTTTTCAAAATTGTCGCTCTATTTTTGTTTATAGCGCAAAAAATAAAAACCGCAGAAATGATCAAATACCACCAAAAGAAAGCTCTATTTGTGGGAAAAAAAGGACGTCAATTTTGTTTGGGAGCCACGTCGCACGACCGCACAATTGTCATTCAAAGCGTGACAGTGCTGAAACCTGAAATTTCGCCTGGGCAGTAAGGGGGTTATGTGCCCAGTTGTCAAGTGGTTAATTCTTGACAGTTGGGACGTCCCAAAGCACTGTCAAAAAACGAGGGGTGGGAACAGCAATCAAAAAACGGAGGAGTTGCAACCTCAAACAGCTGCCTGCAAAACTTTGCGGCCAAAGCTATCATCCGAAGATGCACTCACATCAACCTTGTAAAACTTTGAAAAAGGTGTGAACGGACGACCATGTCGCCGCCTTACACACTTGTGAGACAGATGCTTGATGTCGGAAAGCCCAAGAGGCACCAATAGCCCTGGTCGAATGCGCCGTGACAGGAAAGGGAGGCGCCCGCCCCTTAAGGGCATAGGCCTGGATGATGATCTGCCTGATCCGAGAAATGGTGGCCGACAAGACCGCCAGGCCCTTCTGCGGACCAGACACTGACACAAACAGTAAGTCAGACCTCCGGAACGGAGCCGTAGCCGACAGGTACACCCGCAAGGCACGTACCACGTCTAAAGAGTGCAGCGCAACCCCTTTGGGATGCGATGGCTGAGGACACAAGGATGGAAGTACAATGTCCTCATTCAGGTGAAAGGCCGAAACTACCGCGTGTGACTGAGGAACTGTGTGAGGTGAATTGCGCCGTTCGCGCTGTTCAGGAAGCTCAGCCAGCACTAGAGGCCAAAACACAATCCAAAATGGCCACCCGCGGACCACAAGAAAATGTCCACCCGCAATTGCAGACCAATTGCAGACCTGCATCAAAGCGAGGCCACGGCAAAATGGCCACCAATGGGATTTGCAATGCAATGCACAGGCCCCAGAAAAATGGCGCCAGCGCTTCAAAAAATGGCGCCCAGCAAGCGAGGTGGAGGAGAAGGCCAGCAGCGGAGGCTTCCAAGAATTTACTACCCCCCACACAGAAAGCGGGCCTGGACACCCCCACAGCCCACCCCCCGCCGGGATCTGGAGCCCCCCTAAAGGTATTCCCGGTCGCAGCGAGCCCCGCAAGGGGAGGAGGAAAAGGGGTGACAGAGGGAGAGAGGGGAGGGCAGGAGAACCCCTAACAACCCCCTGAGGAATGCCCAGCTGTTCCATCCCACCGAAGTAGGAGGAACCGTACTTACCTGTCCTTGCGAGGACCTGCTGGTGCGTTCCTGACAGACCTACAACATAGCAGTACGGAGTAGCTGTCAGCCCAGTCCACTGTGACTGAGACAGCAAGCAGCCCGGTCATATGTGAACCCTGGAGCAAAGCTCACCGGCCACCCCTGGAGCGATGGGGTATGTCGTGGCCGACCCCGCACGTAGCTAAGGCCTGCTCATGCTCGATGGTCGGACGGGGGGGACTACAAGGATCTATATTATCCTGCCTGTCATGCCCAGCCGGCAGTTGATAGAAGATTCTCAAAAAATAAAATAATAAAAAGTAAAAAAAAAATCAGGACTCTGGGCCCAAAGGGAGACAGGTCCTTCTCCTCTACTAGGCATAAAAAAAAACTGGGACTGATGACTGCAGGGTGGAGGGTTATGTCCGGAGGGACCGCCACCTGGTTGGGCTGCTCAAAGTAAAAGTAACATGTATTAAATATCTAACATGTTCTGCCTAGTCCTCTCCTAATATACGGAACCCAACTGTCAAGAATTAAGGAGCTGTGTCCGTCCATGGACGAAAAGAGAAATTATGTTTTTTACATGTAGGTGCGAAGAATCAGAATTGGCTTGGGCTGGAAGTGGTTAAAGTGTACCTAAACCAAAGAGCAACGACGTAATATAATGCATCTCACTGCCTGCATTCGTTTTTGATAATGTGAGGTAACAAGAGACATGCAGATAAATAAGAATGGAGTGAAAGTCTGGTAGATTTTCATGCTGATGGATGGGAGGAGACCTGTAACACTTCATTCATATGTCCTAAATGACCATGTAATGGAAAGTATACTGGCAAATGTTTTAGCTGGGATCACAGGTGTTCCGATCAGCAGTGGTGCAGCAGTACCGCTGAAGCATAGCCAGGTGGCTTAGGATTTTTCATTGTTTTGCTTTGTGAAAATGATGCCCCTTCCTTCAAATAACCATAGGCCAGGAAGCAGTTTGGACTGGCACAATTTATTAAGAATGCATCTACCACACCGAGCTTAATCATCCCAATAACACAATATATTTATCTGACAAATCCATGTTCTTAGTCTGCTTGTCTTCAGCAAACTGTTTGCTGATGTGGAAACATTGCGGGCTTTCTTGTGCATCATCTTTAGAAGAGGCTTCCTTCTGGGATGACAGCCATGCAGACCAATTTGATGCAGTATGCAGCGTATGGTCTGAGCCCTGACAGGCTGACCCCCCACCCCTTCAACCTCTGCAGCAATACTGGCAGGCCTCATACGTCTATTTCCCAAAGACAACCTCTGGATATGACTCTGAGCACGTGCACTCATCTTCTTTGGTCGACCATGGCATGGCCTGTTCTGAGTGGAACCTGTCCTGTTAAACTGCTGTATGGTCTTGGCCACCGTGCTGCAGCTCAGTTTCAATCTTCTTATAGCCTAGGCCATCTTTATGTAGAGCAAAAATTATTTTTTTCAGATCCTCTGAGAGTTCTTTGCCATGAGGTGTCATGTTGAACTTCCAGTGACCATTATGAGAGAGTGAGAGCGATAACACCAAATTTAACACACCTGCTCCCCATTCACACCTGAGACCTTGTAACACTAACGAGTCACATGACAACAGGGAGGGAAAATGGCTAATTGGGCCTAATTTGGACATTTTCACTTAGGGGTGTACTCCCTTTTGTTGCCAGCGGTTTAAACATTAATGGCTGTGTGTTGAGTTATTTTGAAGGGACAGAAAATTTACACTGTTATACAAGCTGTACACTCACTACTTTACATTGTAGCAAAGTGTCATTTCTTCAGTGTTGTCACATGAAAAGATATAATAAAATATTTACAAAAAAATGAGGGGTGTACTGACTTTTGTGAGATACTGTATATTTAAAACATCAGTGAAAGGACTGTACATACATTCAGTTTTATTTTTTTGTTAAAAACCCTTATGATATGAATAATGACGTGACATAAAAAAAGAGAATCAGCAAGCAGATGTGTCTAAAAACATCATATTTTAAACTTTCTTAGTTGCCTTTGTCACTATTGTACTACCGCAGATGGAGATAAGATAATTACTTCAATAGATAACAGAAACATTCTTTTAAGGCATTACGAAGGATCTGTCAAGTGTTCCAGCTGATATCTGGTTATCCAAAACAGACTCGAAGATCTAAAGTGAAATGCGGCAGCTCAAGCCTGCTTCATGATCTCAGATTACGTGATGTGAAAAGCTAAAGTATGCTGGAAACCCAGCCCTGAATGTTTCTATAGGGAAGACGTAACAGCAAAGATTTATCGGAAAAAAGTCCTTCACTGATACTTTGGTACTTCTGGTGGGTATGGTTATGTATAATAATCTCCTACTCAACACAGTTCTCACTTTTACGTATTTTTTCTTACATACCTACAATCCATTTTGCATTTTCCTTGTTATATTTCATAAACCCCCCATTTTTGTGATTCTTAAAAGGGAAACTCCAGGTAGATGTAAAAAGATGCAAATTAATGCAGCTCTGTACTTACATCATTTTTTATTATCCTAACCATTTGAGCTCCGGAAGATTTTACCCCCTTCATGACCAGGCCATGTTTTGCTATTTAGTACTGCGCTACTTACATGGTAATTGCACGGTCATGAAACACTGTACCCAAAAAAAATTATATTATTTGTTTCACACAAATAAATCTTTCTTTTGGTGGTATTTGATCACCATTTTGTTTTTTTATTTCTTGCGATATAAGGGCTCTTTCACACGGGACGGATCAGTCATGATCCGCCCCGTGAACCTCTGCTTGCTCAGCGGGGATCGCTCAGTTGATCCCCGCTGAGCCGGCGGATGACTGGGCGGTCCCCGCACACTGTGCAGGGACCGCCCTGTCAGAGAGCCGCTCTCCCCTATGGGGAGATCGGATGAACACGGACCGTCTGTCCGTGTTCATCCGATCCGCTCCGCCAACGGAAAGAAACGGAAAGAAAAATAGGGTTTTCCTCCGTCACACTTTGGCGGAGCAGAGCGGATGTCAGCGCTGACATCCGTGGCTCCATAGGGCTACATAGAGCGTCCGTCCGGGTCCGCCTAAAAAACTGACAGGCGGACCTGAACGGACCCTCCGTGTGAAAGGGGCCTAAAACGGAAAATTTTAAATTGAAAAAAAAAAAAAACATTTCTTTTTTATACTTTCTGCTGTAACACATATCCAATAAAAAAATCGAATTTCTTCATACATTTTGGCCAAAAAGTATTCTGCTACATGTCTTTGATAAGCAAAAAATAACAATAATGCCGCGTACACACGATCGGAATTTCCGACAACAAGTGTTCGATGTGAGCTTGGACGGATATTTCGACCGTGTGTAGGCTCCATCGGACATTTGCTGTCGGAATTTCCGACAACAAATGATAGAGAGCTGGTTCTCAATTTTTCCGACAACAAAAGTTCTTGTCGGAAATTCCAACCGTGTGTATCCAATTCCGACGCACAAAAATCCTACGCATGCTCGGAATCAATTTCACGCATGCTCAAACTTAATTTTTCTCGGCTTGTTGTAGTGTTGTACCTCACCGCGTTCATGGCAATCGGAATTTCCGACAACATTTGTGTGACCGTGTGTATGCAAGACAAGTTTGAGCGAAAATCCTTTGGAAAAAAATATACGGTTTTGTTGTCGGAATCTCCGATCGTGTGTACGCGGCATAAGTGTATATTGATTGGTTTACGTTAAAGTTATAGCGCCTACAAACTATGGTATATAAACTGGATTATTTTATTTTTTTATACTACCAATGGCGGTGATCAGAGACTTATAATGGGACTTTGATAGTGAAGCGGCCAATCTGACACTAACTGGTGCTGGGGGGAACTGACTAACTGCCACTGTCATCACCAGTGAGACCAATACAGTCATCAGTGATAATACTATACACTATAGCTGTACTAATGGCACTGACTGGGAAGGGGTTAACATCTAGGGTGGTCAAGGGGTTAAATGTGTGCCTATGTGTAATGTGTGAAAAGTGTGCTGCTTTTACTACTAGATCTCTGTTTCTCATCCCTTCTTTGCAGGGATGAGAAACTGAGAGATCGCTCCCTCTGTACAGAGCTCTGTGTCGACTATCAACACAGATCTCAGAGCTGTGATAGTACACAGCCGATCAGCAGGTCCCAGCTGTGAATCATTGGCTGGGACTTGCTGACAGGCTTCCACTGTGTACAATCACAGCTGGTGCCTGGCGGAGGGCGTGCATGCGCCCTAAACCTGGAAGAAGGCAGTGAGGTACAGACGGGTATGTCACGTTGCCTACACCAGCTGCTTGTCCGCAGTACATTGCGGATGGTCGTAAAGTGGTTAAATGTGAGCAGCACACTGGGCGTAAAAAAAAAAACTTTTTACAGGTGTTTGATTTTTTTTTTTCCAGCCTGTAAAAGCACCTGTATGTTAGCTATGTGCCCATGCACACATAGGCTTTTACATGCATATTGGAATAGGAGCATTTACAACCAGCGCATTCAGGTGAAAAGCTCTTGTGCAGAAAAACACTTGATGCTCCTAAATGCACATAACACCTGTTTGGAATCTATTTACTCCTGTCTTCTAAATTTTACCAAAAATGGGTACTGTACTGTGCTTGTTATGCGTTTGATAATCAGTTACGCAAATATTGTGCATCTTAAAGGAGAAGTACAGCCAAAGCTCGTTTGGCTGTACTTCTATGGATCACAGGACTGCAGTTCGTTCTGCACTCCTGTGACCAATTTTCAGCAGACAGGGGACTGAAGCTGTTGTCACAGAGCTGGTCCAGGCTCGGGAAAGATCTCGACCATAGGGTTGGGATCCACCAACATGCCTGGACTGACACCCGGCTCAGCCTCTCAGTGAGCTGCTGAGAGCCTGAGCTGGCCGCTCCCACCCCCTCACAAGCCCAGCACTCGAGTGAGCCCGGGGGGGGGGGGGGCAGAGCAGTGAGCTGGGGACTCAGGGAGCTCTGAGAACCGAGAGATTGGCAGTGTTTGATTGCTTGGTTCTCAGACTTAAGCCCTGTACACAAGATCGGATTTCCTATGGTTTTTTAACCGATGGATTTTTCCATCGGAAATCCGATGAAGCTGACTTTCATCAGTCTTGCCTACACACCATCAGTCAAAAAATCGACCGTTCCAAACGCTGTGACGTAAAACACTCAGATGAGCCGAGAAAAATGAAGTTCAATGCTTCTGAGCATGCGTCGACTTGATTCTGAGCATGCGTGGGTTTTTTATCCGATGGACTTGCCCATAGACGATCAGAATTTGCTATCGGTTTTTTAACCATCGGATAAATTTAAAACATGTTCTATTTTTAAACACCGATGGAAAAAAGACCGATGGGGCCCATACACCATCGGTTTGTCCGATTAAAAAAGTCCATCGGACTGTTTTCATCGGTTAAACCTATCGTGTGTACAGGGCTTTAGAGTCGGCAGGGGTCAGATGCTGCATCCACCTACTGTAGGTATGATTCCCCCAAAAATTCCCATACTTCTCTTTTAAAAAATTGCAACTGCCACCATTTTATTCTACAGGGACCCTGCTATTAGAAAATATATAACTGTTTTCTGGATTTATTATTTAAGTATTTTCTAGAAAATAAAATGCATATTTTAGCACATGTGTTAAGATATAAAAATTGCCTTGTGAAAAGGTGGTTAAAGTGTGTGAAATGCCATTTTTTTCATTTTGGATAGAGTAAGATAGGGTTAGCCCTGTCAAGTTGTTTTTGCCATCTACTGTGGAGATTTACCCCTCTCTTTGTCATGGTGACCACTTGGTCAGCAAACAGAAGGTTAAGGAAATTAGAAAAAATCTGACTTGTCATCAGAGCCCAAAATATGTTAACTGTACATAACACTTTAACTGCAGCAGAAAAAAAATCTGGTTTCCTGTCTTCTCAGACAAAGCTGTGATAACAGAGCTGTGTAAATCTCAGAACTGAATGGACAGGATTACAAATCTTTTGGCAGATTACACAAATCCATTATACACTATATTATCTAAAGTATTGTGACGCCTGCCTTTACACGCACATGAACTTTAATACCATCCCAGTCTTAGTCGGTTGGGTTCAATATTGAGTTGGCCCACCCTTTGCAGCTATAACAGCTTCAACTCTTCTGGGAAGGCTGTCCACAAGGTTTAGGAGTGTGTCTATGGGAATGTTTGACCATTCTTCCAGAAGCACATTTGTGAGATCAGGCACTGATGTGGACAAGAAGGCCCGGCTTGCAGTCTCTGCTCTAATTCAACCCAAAGGTGTTCTATCAGGTTGAGGTCAGGACTCTGTGCAGACTAGTCAAGTTTCCCCACCCCAAACTCACTCATCCATGTCTTTGTGGACCTTGATTGTGCACTGGTCCAAATCATTTGGTGGAGGGGGGATTATGATGTGGGGTTGTTTTTCATGGGTTAGGCTTGGCCCCTTAGTTCCAGTGAAGGAAACTCTTAAGGCATCAGCATACCAAGGCACCCAACTTTGTGGGAACAGTTTGGGGATGGCTCCTTCCTGTTCCAACATGACTGCGCACCAGTGTACAAAGTAAGGTCCATAAATGTGTGGATGAGCGAATTTGAGGTGGAGGAACTTGATTGATTTCAACCCGATAGGACACCTTCCACATCAGTGTCTGACCTCACAAATGCCCTTCTGGAATAATGGTCAAACATTCTGATAGACACACTCCTAAACCTTGTGGACAGCCTTCCCGGAAGAGTTGAAGCTGTTATAGCTGCACAGGGTGGGCCAACTCAATATTGAACTCTACAGACTAAGACTGGGATGCCATTAAAGTTCATGTGTGTGTAAAGGCAGGTGTACCAATACTTTTGGTAATATAGTTGTAGCGGGGTGTTCCCCTTTAATGCAGAGACAAGAAGTTCCAGGTGAGAGGTGAGTCGGGAGGAAGTAAAGAGACATTATGGAAGTGAAAGCAGAGGAGAGAGAGACTACATCTCCCAGTACATCTTGCAGCACCCAGGGTGCATTGCTCCAGAACAGAGACTGCTGGGGCAGACTTTATAAAGGGGAGGCGGAGTTTTGGTCGCTCTCTTTGGACCCCCCTCTCCTAGCAAGAGGATCTCTGTGCTGAACTGCTGTGTGCACAAGGCCTGAAGCCTGGGCCGTGTGCTCCTTTCCAAAGAGCCCTCTGCCAGCCTAGCAGAGCCTTAGAGACATCTAATCCTCCTTGCTGCAGTACACCAGAAGGATTGAAGACTTGGATGTCGGTGGATTCCTGTTCCCAGACGAATCGATGGAGGAAACGGATTTGGACTTGTCCGGGTGGTGAGAGCTGTTTAAAGACAGATCCTTTATCTTTACTATTCGTTGGGATTACAAAGTTGTTCTTCAAGTGCACCACCGAAAAGATTGCTAGCGAATATTGTTTCACTGAACTTCCATTTAGATCAGTCAGGCCTGACTGCATAGGTAGACATTGCTGGGTGTTAGTCTACCCATGAGGGGAAGTAGCTGTAAAAGGGCAGCGCTAGAGTTGCATAGCAATACTTTATTATTCTGATTACTCTGTTTATCTTTATTACTGTTTATTGCAGGGATCTGCAACTTGTTATACTGTTGTTTATTACTTGCCCATTAGCCTCAGTAAAATATCTGGGTAAAGTACATTTGGTGTCAGTTCCGCTTACTTTAATAGGAGTTTTAAAGTATATTCTGTGTATGTTTGTTATAGGACTGCGTCACCAACAGTTGCGGTCACGCGGTCCTATCCCTCTATCACCAGCTGTGCCACGGGAGGTTAGAGCCGATTGCCAGGGGTTGACAGCAGTGCACTACAGGGCCCAAATCAATATCAGCGGCTCTCTTAACTGGGGGTAGCGCTACACGTGGGGGCTCGAGTCCGGGATCCTTGTACGTTGCACGCTGCAATCAAGCCGGTCAGAAGTACCAGCATAGACCCGCTGGCAATGTCACAGTGGTGCGCAGCGATTGGCGCCGATCCAACCGCGGCGGTAGTCATTGTACTCCCGGGGGAAAGATGGAAGGAAGAGGAGATAAAACAGCTCGTATTGTTACTGTCTCCGAGCCACAAAGCATGGGTGATGGATTTTAGGCCAGATCCAGTGATCTCGTTTACATACGCACTGGTAGAATGGAAAAACTAAATCCCAGAGCATTTTAAAAGTCAGAGTATACAAGCCATAGATAATCAGATCTATCACTTGATACATACGCTGCCAGTGAAGGAAGAATGGTTTCAGACACCAAAGCCATCACTCCCACAATTATCTCCACCACTATCCCCTAAAGCAGAAAAGCTTAAGGAACTATTAAGCCCGGGATCACCGCTGGCCGCTATAGGGCCTGAATTGTTGAATGCTCTAGGAGACCTTGTAATTAAGTGCCAGAAAAGCAGTACGGTGCATGTGGAGGCCGGTTACCGGAAGCTTAGCACCTTCTCAGGGAAGCTCCCCGTCCCTGCGGGGGAGGAAGATTTTGACACTTGGGTGGAACAGGCATTGCAGGCAGTAGAAGCATGGGAGGTGCCTGAGGCACAGAAGAGACAGCGAGTCTTAGAAAGTCTGAAAGGTGCCGCGGCAGAAGCGGTGAAGAGCTTCCGGTTTGGAAATGAAAACTGTACAGCTCAAGATTGCCTGGCCATGCTGCAGGAAGAGTTTGGTCAGCTGGAGAAGGTGTCAGAGATGATTTATCAAATTGAACACACTCTCCAGCAGCCGAATGAGAAACTGTCAGAATATGTTAGAAGGCTGAACAGGCAGTTATGCAAGATTGTACTGAAGAAGGGAATGCTGCCCAAAGATGCAGATGAAGCACGCATGAAGCAGATCATGAGGGGAGCGCGGCGCTCAGACCCGGTCTGGCTGCACCTGAAAACCTCAGGAGGAGGAATGTCACTAACCTACTCTGATCTAATAAAAATTATTAGGGACGAAGAGGCGCTGCAGGAAGATCAGCAGGTGGCCAAGGCGAATGTCACACCTGTACCAGTGTTGGTCCATTCGGTCAAGAGCCCAGAAAGAGATGCGGAGGTTGACACTCTGAAATCGCAAATGGCCCAAGTGTTGGAGATGCTGACCTCTTTGATGGAGAAAGATCAGAGAAGACGAGAGAAACCAAGCCCAAGAAAGGAGTTGTTCCCGAACACCTCAGCACCGGCCTCCCTACAGGACCGAGAAGAGGTGATTTGCTATAACTGCGGAGGGAGTGGCCACTTTGCTAACGTATGCTCCAGCCCAAAGAAGAAGAGAACAGATAATTGCAAGCCGGCGGGAAACTCCAAAGGGCCCCGGTGAAGGAGTCAACCGGGTGCCCATCATCTTCAGTGCGCTCCAAACTAAAAAAAAAGGCCAAGAATGGAGGAGACAAAACTCCTAGGAGGAGGTATAGTACACCCCCACCAAGATGTACCCCAGAGGGAGGGGGCAAGACCCCTCAGTGGAAGTACAGCACCCCAAAGAAGGAACATCCACCTAAAAGGAACAATAACATCCCTCAGCGGGTTTGTGCCCCCATTGAGAGGGAGAAAGTCAATGCATGCCAGGCTCAGGAAAAATTAAAGTCCAAAAAGGAGCAGGGCAAGGGTCGAAAGCCAAAAAAAAGAGGTGACCCCAGTCCGGCCATACCCAAAGGAACTGGTGGGCCCGTCTCCTACTGTGCCCATTCAAGTGGAAGGAGTCTATACTAAAGCTCTTTTGGACACCGGAGCACAGGTGACTTTACTATACCGGGACTTCTATGATAGGCACTTGAGTCATCTGCCTATCCAGAAGATAGAAGAGCTGGAGATATGGGGACTTGGAACCCAGAGTTTCCCTTATGATGGGTACCTGCCCATAAAGATGACTTTCGACCCATCCGTGGCTGGGAAGGCTGAAGTGTTTGACACCCTGGCAGTTGTGTGTCCCCGGCCGCCTGGAGCCAGCAAGATTTCCCTGATCATTGGGACAAACACGGATCTAGTCAGGAGACTCCTGACCCCTCTAGTGAAAGAGAAACCATTCAGCCACCAAAATCCATCCCATGCTAAAGACGGCCTACCAACGACTGGTCTTAGAGCAGAAGACCCCGGGAGAGGGGATAGGGAAGGTGTGGAGACTTGGCAGAGAAGGAGTAGTGCTACAGCCCGGAGAAGTAACCTGTCTTAGGGCCACTGTGAAGCTTTCGTGGGAACAACCTGGCCCCTTTGTCATGCTGGAATCAGACCCAAGGGAAGAGTCCTCAGGCCTGGAAGTGATACCAGAAGTGATTCCGTTCAAGGCCCTGAAGAAGGCCCATGGCAGAGTTCCGGTGAGTGTTAGGAACACTACAGGAGGACCCATGGAGATCCCTGCCAGAGTGTTGCTTGGTCAGGTGAGCCCTGCTGCCCCGGTCACTTGGTCCGAAGTCAAGGGGACGGGTGACGGAGGAGATGTTTGGGAGAAACTGTCCGTGGAAAACCCGAACCTACCCAGGGCTTGGAAAGAAAGAGCCAAGGCCCAGCTGACCAGGTGGGAGAAGATCTTTTCCGAAGATGAATTCGATGTGGGGTGTGCAAGAAGTGCCACCCATCGGATCCGCCTCCAAGAAGATAAGCCCTTCCGAGAAAGGGTCAGGCGGGTCCCCCTGGCAGATCTGGAGGATCTGAGGGAACAACTTGTAGAACTAAAGAAGACTGGTGTGATCCGGGAGTCTAGAAGTCCCTATGCCTCCCCAATCGTGGTGGTCAGAAAGAAGAATGGGTCGTTGAGGCTTTGTATCGATTACAGGACTCTCAACAGGAGAACCATCCCTGACCAATACACCACGCCAAGGATAGAAGATGCCCTACAAAGTTTGTCTGGAGCCAAATGGTTCAGTGTGATGGACCTCAAGAGTGGGTACTATCAAATCCCTATGCACCCAGAAGACAGGGAGAAGACAGCCTTCATAACCCCGGTGGGATTCTTCGAATTCAATAGGATGCCTCAGGGTCTGTCTGGAGCTCCTGCTACCTTTCAACGCCTTATGGAGAAGACTGTTGGAGACATGAATCTTATAGAAGTCCTTGTGTACTTGGACGATGTCATTGTCTTTGGAAGAACCTTGGAAGAACATGAAGCCAGGTTGGAGAAAGTATTGAGAAGACTCAGCGAAGAGGGACTTAAGCTTTCCCCCGAGAAGTGTCGGTTCTACCAGTCTTCTGTGAACTATCTGGGGCACATAGTGTCTGAAGAAGGGGTGGCCACAGATCCTGAGAAGTTGGAAGCAGTCACTTCCTGGCCACGACCCACCACAGTAACAGAGCTCAGATCCTTCCTGGGGTTCTGCTCCTATTATAGGAGGTTTGTGGAGGGGTTTGCTCGGATTGCCCGCCCGTTGAATGAATTGCTAAAGGCAGAAGGGGAAGAGGATGACTCAGGGCCCAGGAGGCCTGGTGAGTCAGTTCAAGATCAGTGGAACCCAAGGTGTGAAGAGGCCTTTCATGCTCTGAAGAGGAGCTTAACCACTGCCCCAGTCCTGGCCTACGCCGACCCTACCAGACCTTATGAATTACATGTGGATGCCAGCCATGAGGGTCTAGGTGGTGTACTCTACCAAGAACATGAAGGACAACTGCAACCAGTGGCCTATGTGAGCAGGAGCCTGACCCCCTCAGAAAAGAATTACCCCACTCATAAGCTGGAATTCCTGTCCCTCAAATGGGCGGTAGTAGACAAGCTAAAAGACTACTTGTATGGGGCAGAGTTTACTGTGAAGACAGACAACAACCCCCTGACCTACCTCTTCACCACCGCGAAACTAGATGCCACCGGACACAGGTGGTTGGCCGCATTGTCTGGATTCAACTTCAGTCTGAAGTACAGACCAGGAGCCGGAAATAGGGATGCAGATGCCCTGTCCCGGAGGTCTCATGCCACGACAAATGACTGGGAAGATTGGACCCAAGTGGCACCGGACGGGGTGCGGGCCCTTTGTCAAGGGGCTGAATTCCAAGCCAGAGGAGGCTCCAGAGCAGAAGAAATAGGGGTTACCATGGTAGGAGTCCCCAAACACTATTGTGGGGTAACTCAACTGGAGGAAGACAACCTACCGAGACTGTCCAAGAAGGAGTTGAGGTGTGACCAATTGGAAGACCCCATGGGGAGATTGGTCCTCGAAGCCCTGGAGAATCAGGATCCCAACAAATTCCTACATCACCCCTCAAAGGAGGCTCGCCTGTTGAGGAAGGAATTGGACAGGCTACAGGTACATCAGGGAGTGGTCTACCGAAGGGGCCCCTCTGATGACTCAGAAGATAAGTGGCAGTTATTTCTTCCAGAGAAGCACCGAGAGACTGTACTAATTGCCCTGCATGACCATCATGGTCACCTAGGGGCAGAAAGGACCTTCCAGCTTGTCAGAAATCGGTTCTATTGGCCCTGCATGAGGGCAGAAGTAGAGGAGTATTGCCATTCCTGTGCACAATGCATTCAGAGAAAGACCCTACCCCATCAAGCTGCCCCAATGGGCCACTTACAGAGTCAAGGCCCAATGGATCTGGTATGCATTGACTTTCTCTGCCTCGAACCCGACCTGAGTGGATTGGGGAATGTTCTGGTAATAACCGACCATTCCACCCGCTATGCTCAAGCTTTCCCAACCAAAGACCAGAAGGCATCCACCGTGGCCAAGATACTTATGGAGAAGTATTTTGTCCATTACGGACTACCACAGAGACTCCACTCAGATCAAGGAAGGGACTTTGAGAGTCGGTTGATCCGAAGACTTTTGGATTCATTAGGAATAAAGAAGACCAGAACCACGCCTTACCACCCACAAGGAGATGCTCAGCCGGAGAGATTTAACCGGACCCTGCTCAACATGTTGGGAACCTTAGAAACAGAGAAGAAGCAACACTGGAGTCAGCAGAAGCACATATCAGCCCTAGTACATGCCTATAACTGTACCACAAGTGACGCCACTGGCTACTCCCCTTATCGACTTATGTTTGGGAGAGAAGCAAGGCTACCTGTGGACCTGGCCTTTGGCACTTCTATAGACAATACCTCAGCTACATCCCACAAGGGATACGTGGACAGACTTAGACGTAGCTTGCAGGTGGCCTATGAACAAGCCCAGGCGGCTTCGGATCAAAGGGGGGCCCGCAACAAGAGAAATTTTGATCTGAAGGTTCGAGTGCAAGATCTGCAGCCCGGGGACCGAGTACTGCTACGCAATCTGGGGGTCCCTGGAAAACACAAGCTTGCCGACAGGTGGAGATCTGAGCCCTATGTTGTCTGTAGGAAGTTGCCCGGTTTGCCTGTCTACAAACTAAAGCCAGAAGGAAAGGTGGGTCCACTGAAGACGTGGCATCGGAACCACCTGCTCCCACTTGCTGAGGCAGTCAGAATACCTCCCGTGAGAGACTCCCCTGAACCGGCCTCTATCCTGGATATTCCTAGGCCGAACACTCGGTCCCAGACCTCTCGAGCCAAAGATGGGGAGGCCTCCCAATTGAGTACAGAAGAAGGTGGAGAACTGGACTGGCTGTGGCCTCCCTCGCCTCTGGGAACGTCCGCCATAGATCTCCCAAATGGAGGGGATACCCCAGATGCAACGCTGAATCCGGAGGCTACTGAATTCATACCCTTCAGTCCCTCAGCTGATTACTGGGAAGATGTTCCTGACACTTGCGCAGAGGAGGACTCTAGAGATTCCATACGTCAGTCGACTTCTGAATCAGAGGTTCCAGAACCAGCAATGTTACCTGAACTTACTCCTGAAGAAGAGCCTGTGGTGCCAGAGTCAGAAGCACCAAGAGAGCAGAGGGCTCGCAGAGTCATCAGGCCTCCCAAGAAACTAACTTACCCCCAAATGGGGACGAGCTCAGAGGACTCTGTTGTAACGGCTAGGAGAAGTGTTGAACAACCTGATCCTTCCACCGTCCATTTGGTGGAGGGCAACCCCAGCTCACTCTCTGGCACAGTTAGGCAGGCCACTCATGGTAGTGTGACCTGTGGGCAAGAGAGTTCCATCCCAAAGTTTTGGTGGGAATTCCCTATGCCAACATCATGCTCGACATTGTCCAAAATGGTAAACAGTATTTGTTGAAGTTTATCTTTGGGGACCAAAGAGTTCAAGTGGGGGGAGTGTGTAGCGGGGTGTTCCCCTTTAATGCAGAGAGACAAGAAGTTCCAGGTGAGAGGTGAGTCGGGAGGAAGTAAAGAGACATTATGGAAGTGAAAGCAGAGGAGAGAGAGACTACATCTCCCAGTACATCTTGCAGCACCCAGGGTGCATTGCTCCAGAACAGAGACTGCTGGGGCAGACTTTATAAAGGGGAGGCGGAGTTTTGGTCGGCCTCTTTGGACACCCCTCTCCTAGCAAGAGGATCTCTGTGCTGAACTGCTGTGTGCACAAGGCCTGAAGCCTGGGCCGTGTGCTCCTTTCCAAAGAGCCCTCTGCCAGCCTAGCAGAGCCTTAGACACATCTAATCCTCCTTGCTGCAGTACACCAGAAGGATTGAAGACTTGGATGTCGGTGGATTCCTGTTCCCAGACGAATCGATGGAGGAAACGGATTTGGACTTGTCCGGGTGGTGAGAGCTGTTTAAAGACAGATCCTTTATCTTTACTATTCGTTGGGATTACAAAGTTGTTCTTCAAGTGCACCACCGAAAAGATTGCTAGCGAATATTGTTTCACTGAACTTCCATTTAGATCAGTCAGGCCTGACTGCATAGGTAGACATTGCTGGGTGTTAGTCTACCCATGAGGGGAAGTAGCTGTAAAAGGGCAGTGCTAGAGTTGCATAGCAATACTTTATTATTCTGATTACTCTGTTTATCTTTATTACTGTTTATTGCAGGGATCTGCAACTTGTTATACTGTTGTTTATTACTTGCCCATTAGCCTCAGTAAAATATCTGGGTAAAGTACATTTGGTGTCAGTTCCGCTTACTTTAATAGGAGTTTTAAAGTATATTCTGTGTATGTTTGTTATAGGACTGCGTCACCAACAGTTGCGGTCACGCGGTCCTATCCCTCTATCACCAGCTGTGCCACGGGAGGTTAGAGCCGATTGCCAGGGGTTGACAGCAGTGCACTACAGGGCCCAAATCAATATCAGCGGCTCTCTTAACTGGGGGTAGCGCTACATAGTGTATGTTTTTCATCATTGCATTCAGCTGTTTGCTTAGAGTTCATCTTTAACATATACATTAGGCAGATGGTAGTTTTCCCGAAGCCTTTCCATTCTTCCAGTGGAGGATCACATGATCCTGAAGCAAAGTATCATGTTCAGGGCAGTCTGCTACAGTCCAGCACAGCTCATAGCTGGTGGTTTCATTGATGACCCTCCGAAAACTTCACACAAAAGGTCAATAGGGTTAAACAAGAACCTTCCACTTGTAGAGCCATGTTAAGTATCTGTGTTAGCAACTAGACCACCTTGCCTCACATGTTCCTATTAGAATTGTCTTAAATATAGTGTTACCTTTCACCCCATGCATTCTGTCCATCTCCTCTTAACACTGGGTGATTAATTACCTCAAGCTTCTCTAAGCTGACACTAATGGTACTTGTTACTCACAAAAGGAGGCCTGCGCTTGTGTTCTGGCATTATCTAGGCAACCTTTGCCACGCCAGCTGCTACCAAACCAAACGCCCTCCGTCCTCTGTCACCCTAGTAATCGGTCCGCATCTGTTCCAGAAACACATTTTTTTTCCTGAACCTTTTAGTACTTGTCATTGAGAAATTGTACTTTAGTCATTTTTTAACGTATCTGGCTAAGATTTGCTTGTCAAGCACAGTAGGAAAATTGTTCACTGCGCAACTTGTGAGTGTGTGTTCATTTAAAGGAGAAGTATGGGTTTCCCGTTTTTGGGTGATTTATACTTACCTTGGTGGATGGAGCATCGGACCGATGCTCCAGCTGTCCCCCGCCGTCTGTGCGCTGAGAACCCGAGCCACCAAACATCGCTGTTGGCTCGGTTCTCACAGATCCCCGAGAGGAAAAAGGCTGACTGTCAGTCAGCGTCTTTCCTCTCTGCTTCTCCACGCTCATTGGAGAGCTGAGCAGTGGAGGGGCGGGGAGAGGCTGTCTCAGCGGCTCGCTGAGACTGGCATCAATCAGGGCAGCTGGCGGATCCTGACTTGGGAAAGTCGTGATGACGTGCTGCCCCGACTGATGGCAATGACGTCAGCGGAGAGCGGACTTCAGACCGCTCTCCGCTGAAAACGGGCCACAGGAGTGCAACACAAATTGCACTCCTGTGACCCAGAGGAGAAGCCCAGCCTACAAAGCTCAGGCTGGACTTCTCCTTTAAGTCGGTGGTTCTCAACATTCTAGTGCCGTGACCCCTTGATAAAATTTCCCAAGTTGTGGGGACCCCTAACATTAAAATTACCTTCCACTCGTACAGTATTAAAACCCCTTATGGTACATTTTAGGATGTGCCACTCTTTCTCTTTGTTCTCCTTTCTTTCCCTTTTATCTCTCTCTATGCTAATTTCTTGTTTTTTTTTCCCCATCCCTCTCTCTAGCAGTTTTTCTTGTTCTTTCTCTTATTCTTTCTCTCCCTTTTTCTTTGTTCCTCCCTCTCTTTTCCTCTCATGTATGTATGAATGTATTCTCTATTTTTATTCCTTCTCTTACTCCTTGGTGGGGGGAATGGGATGAGTGGCAGTGCTCGTGGGGGGTGGGATGAGTGGCAGTTCTGGGGGGAGTTCTGATCAGCCAACTTGGGTACTCTTGATGAAGGTCATTTGCTGATCTGAGAACTGTAGTAGGGACTTTTAATGGCAACTCTAAACACAGGCAGTTTTACTCACTGTGTCTCTGGCTTCACGGTGTCTCCGACTTTGTGGTGTTTCATAGCAGTGACACCTATGCTGAAATCAGGAGATAGGGTCTCCTCCAGCCCCTCCCAATTCACATTCATCACCAAACAGCTGACCTCTGGTCTACACCCCCCAGCCCTGCCGTGAACTGAATGGGCGGCTGCAGGCTCCAGGAACAGCCCAGCTGGGTGGCCACAGTCTCCAGTGACAGCCCTGCTGGGCGGCAGTGAAAAGGCTGGGAGAGTGGTGCGGTCTTCAGGAACATTCCAGGATTCGGTTACCCCTGGCAAATTGTCATTCGACCCCCAGGTTGAGAACCACTGATTTAAGTAGTACTATGGGCCAAAGCAAATACTAGGTAAAGGTTCCAGTCTGTCACTGGCATTAAAACAGAAGTTATTATTTTTCTGAGGCCCCTGTAATGCCGCGTACACACGATCGGACATTCCGACAACAAAACCGTGGATATTTTTCAGACGGATTTTCGCTCAAACTTGCCTTGCATACACACGGTCACACAAATGTTGTCGGAAATTCCGAACGTCAAGAACGCGGTGACATACAACACTACAACGAGCTGAGAAAAATTAAGTTTAATGATTCCGAGCATGCGTTGAATTGATACCGTGCATGCGTAGGATTTTTGTGCATCGGAATTGGATACACACAAATTTTGTTGTCGGAAAAATTGAGAACCAGCTCTCAATCATTTGTTGTCGGAAATTCCGACAGCAAATGTCCGATGGAGCCTACACACGGTCGGAATTTCCGACAACAAGCTCCCATCGAACATTTGTTGTCGGAAATTCCGATCGTGTGTACGCGTCATAACAGTTTTAATACCTCTGGATTCCATTAGTCAGTTATTGTTTTTTTTTTTTTTTGGGCTGGACATACACCAGTGGAGTTTCGTTCAAGTGTTCATATGGGAATTCAGAAAAATCGTTCCTCACAGCATTTCACAGTACCATTATGGACTCGACAAACCCTAAAAAAGTTTGTTTGATTGCCATGCCAATGTTTTCGAACTCTACAATCAATTCCAGGATGTACATGCGCATTACAATATGTCATTTTTTCACCCCCAAAAAACACCACATTCACAATTAGAATTTTAGCAAGCATTGTGGTATAAATCCACACTATAGCAATGTGTTTGGCAATAGTGCAGTACCAATTAAAGCAATTAGTATTAAAGTGGTACTAAACCCACAGCAGGAAAATCAGTCTGTATATGCAGTAAAGCATGCTTGTCATGGTCACTGTGGAACCTAAGGGGTTATCCTGCGGATTCTTTAAAAAGGCTATTTTTTCAGATCCTCCCCTTTTTCAACAGTTCCCAATCCATCTGCTGATAGTACAGAGCCTTGGGGGCATTCTACACATGCTCAGTTTGGTGTGTATTGCTTCTTTTTTTTGGGGGGGAGGGTGCATGTGATCGGCACAGGGCCAATCAGCACTGTCCAGACAGAGGATCAGGGGTCATGCAGCCTCATAGCAAAGTCAGAAGAGAATGAATACTCCTCTTTAAGCTTTAACCAGTGCTCGGTTGAACACTGATAGAAGTCACAAGACTACTCTATACTGCTGATGGGAAAAAGTATTTAGCCGGTTATATTTACTAAAATTATTGCATTTCCATGTTCTGTGTACTGTGGGAGACCAGATATAGTGAATGCGGGGTCCTGGGCTTAGTAACACTTTAAGCAGGCTCAAAATAAAATGAAGTCACTATTTACTTTCATATTTTGAGACTGCTTAATACAGTTAGAATTTTGTTAATGGGGAAAAATTTCCTTCAGTTTTCCTTGTCACTACAGTCAAAAATGATCATCAATTTGATCGTGCTAAATATTTAAAAAAATAAAATAAACATCCCAAAAACTTTTTTTATATACTAGTATATAGCAAGCTTTACTATAACAAACAAATTCAAACTCCAGCTAGCATTTTTCGCATTATTGACATTGTCAATAATGGGACATAAACAAGCTCACAGAGATCAAAAAAGGGATGTAAACAAACTTATGCCGCATACACATGATCGGAAATTCCAACAAGAAAAGTCCGATGTGAGCTTTTGGTCAGAAATTCCGACCGTGTGTAGGCTCCATCAGACTTTTCCTGTTGGAATACCTGCCAGCAAAAATTTGAGAGCTGCTTCTCAAGTTTTCCTCTGAAAAAATTCCTATCGAAAATTCCGATCGTCTATATCAGTTCCGACACGCAAAATTCCGACGCATGCTCGGAAACAATTCGATACATGCTCGGAAGCATTGAACTTCATTTTCTCGGCTCGTCATAGTGTTGTACGTCACCGCGTTCTTAGCGGTTGGAAGTTCAGAGAACTTTTGTGTGACCGTGTGTATGCAAGCCAAGCTTGAGCGTAAATCCGTCGGAAAAACCATCCAAGGTTTTTCCGATGGAAAATCCGATCGTGTGTACACGGCATAACAGTGTTATCCACTCCTATTTTACTGAAAAGTTTCACTTCGTGCCCCTGACGAAGCTTTGATGACCCAACGCATAGGATGGAGCTTCTGGTCTCATGAGAGCAAACACATTTCAGTAGACTGAGAGGAAAATGCCAAAGACTGTGAGGTTCTTATATATGTGAAGTACTATGTGCTCTAATTGGAGTGCACAATATTTGTTTGTTTTTTCTGAATAAAAGCAGTTTGAGCCCCTGTTCACATAGGTGCGACTTGTCATGCGACTTAACTATTCCAAATCCCATGGCAAGTTGCACCCCATTGCTGGCAATGGAAATGTTTGTGTGAGTCGGAGCGATTATGAAAAAGGTTCCTGCACTACTTTTTACTGATTTCATTGCGACTTGCATAGACTTCTATTAAATGAAGTCGGCAGTGCAAATCGCACTGATGTGTGGCTTTGAAATTGTGCTGAAGTAGCGAGATTTCAAAGCCGCACCCGGTGTGAACCAGGGCTTAAACGGTATTATGCTATGTGAATTATGATACATGCCATTGCTTTTGTCATCGCTGCTGGAGATGAATTTTTGCTAACAAGAGGCTCAATAGATATACTTACCCAAGGGTTTATGACTTTTTTTTAACATTAAAAGATACTGTAAGTTCATCTTTCATAACATGTTACACCCATATTCAGGGTGTAACATGTTCTGAATGCATAAGCCTCTGCACCTCTCCGATGCATGTTGTGCCAGCTAGCAGGGGTTCTTCTCCAACCGCTAGCTGTAAAAATGTACAAAAAAAAAAAAGTGGCTGTGCGGGGCTCCGCCCACCCGGCAGTGTCACTCATTCACAGCGCACTGTGAATGGAAAACTACAAGGTAGTTTTCAATGAAGCGCCGTGGCAGTTCATTCATTCTTCCTGTCAGCATGTAAATGCTTCCTTATATGAGGTACGAGGAAGCAGATACAATGATAGGTCTGCAGGAAACCTGCATGGCATCAGTGATCTGCTGACCGCTGGTGCAATGCTTTACTGCAAGAAAAAATAATAACTGCAAAAAAATGTGAATTTATAATTTTTTCGGAAAAGGTGTCCAACCAACAGTGTAAGTTTGTTACTGAAGGGGACAAGTCGCTTCTTGCTGGAATTTGGTCACAGAATATTTAGAGAAGATTAGGCACATTTTTATTTGGACACATTTTTAACGATCGACTTTTAAAATAAACGATTTTGTATATACAGTGTGTATATATATATATATATATATATATATATATATATATATAAAACTCTTATAACTTGTACATTTATATTAATTATTGGTTGATGGATTTTTTCATATGTAATTTTTATTGTATTTATGATACAAGGGGCACCCTTGCACTATTTACACTATTATATACTTTTTAAATAAGTACACATACTGGGTGCTGGCTGCTAATCTTAATTTAGGTGAGTTTGAGAAAGCGCAGAGATCAATAGTAAGATATAGATGACACACACAGGATAGGAATAGTTGCCAAGAATCTTGTAAGTAACAAGAGAAGTGGTACTATGCAGACATATACAGAGATTTATGCCCAGTGTAGCACTGATTCCCTGAAGAGCTTCTAAATGGACCCAACGACTCACCTACACACCATTAGTGATAAATTGGGCTTTATTTAAAGTAGAAGTCCATCCTAACACTAATGCCTAGTACACACGTACAGGATTCCCAGCGGTAAAAAGTCCGCCGAGAATCCCGAGGGGAAAACCGAGAACCTGCTCGGTAAGTTTTTCCCCCTACACATGAGAGGTTTTCCCGACAGGAAAACTGCGATGGAGCTTTGGTCGGGAATCCCGGCCGTGTGTATGCCAAAAACTGCCGGGAAAAAGTCCGCCGGGAATCCCGGCAGGAAAAAAAGAGAACTTGTTGGTAGTTTTCTTGTCGGGAAAACTGCGAGGGAGCATACACACGTCCGGGATTCCCGGCCAAAAGCTCTCATGGCAGTTTTCCCATCGGAAAACCGGTCGTGTGTACGAGCATAAGGCTGGGTTCAAACTATGTGCGGCCGCGGGGCACAGCAGGGGGTCTGGTGCGTCCCCGTTCACCATTTCAGGTCCAAATTAGGTCCGAATTTTTGTCTGAATTCGGACTTAAAATGGAGCCAAAGACGCACAGGACAGGACTGAGAGCCAGTCCCACTCTCCTGTCATGTGAATTGAATGCGGAGAAACCTGCATCAAATTCACAATAGTGTGCAACCTTAAATCTCCAAATCTACAGGCATCCATGATCTCAGACTAACCTACCTAGCCGTGTAAAGAAGAAATCACTACACGTATCTCTTTTTAAGCCGCTCTGGTCCAGTCCCATCCTGAGCTGTCAGCGACGGCTTCACTGTGGAGGCAGGTGAGGAGGAGGGAGCAGACAACGAAAGCCCCATAGTAACTCTATGGGTGATGTCACTTTCTATTAATTTCCCAGCCGTTGTCGGCTGTCTCCTCTGCAGAGCTTCCGCTGCTAGAAACCGGACCAGAGCGACTTCAAAAAAAGTATGTATAGCAATTTCTTCATTAATGGGCTAGATAGGTTAGTCTTAGATCGTGGATGCCTGTAGATTTAGAGATTTTAGTGTTAGGGTGGACTTCCATTTTAGGCAGGAATAATCCCTGCAAGGGAAGTTCAAAGTAAATAGTTTCAATTATAAAAAGGGGTAACCCAGTATCAAACACAGGGAAAAACAAGGTTAAAACAAAGTCTATGTTTTTTTATTGCCTGTGAAGGGCCTTCACAAAATGCACTAGGCAAATGAGAGGGGAACAACTCAACTGACATTAATGAAAAAACCCAAAGTAGAACATAAGAGGATGCGATAAACAGTATGGCCTGTCTACTATTCTTAAGCCCTGTACACAAGATCGGATATCCTATGGATTTTCGTCCGATGGATGCTTTTCATCAGACAAACCGATCGTGTATGGGACCCATCGGTCTTTTTTCCATCGGTTTAAAAAAAAAAACATGTTTTAAATTTTTCCGATGGATAAAAAAACAATCGAAAACTCAGATCGTCTATGGGCAAGTCCATCGGATCAAAAACCCACGCATGCTCAGGATCAAGTCGACGCATGCTCAGAAGCATTAAACTTCATTTTTCTCGGCTCATCGGAGTGTTTTACGTTTGGAACGGTCGGTTTTTTGACTGATGGTGTGTGGGCAAGACTGATGGAAAACAGTTTCATCGGATATCCGATGGACAAATCCATCGGACGAAAATCCATAGGATATCCGATCGTGTGTACAGGGCTTTAGGATGTGCCTAGCCACTGGGCAGTGTGGTGAGAAGTACAGAGTTTTATAGCGGTGGGACCCTTGGACTCCATAGTGCAGTGTTCACCCTCCAAGTGAGGGAGATAGGATAGGATGATAGGATAGTAAAAATGCTCCCAATGCATCCTTTTCTAATAAGAGGTTGAGAAAGAGTGCTGTAGTCCCCTTTTTGGGCAAAGCTCTGTTTATGGCAACAAAATCTTAAAAGCTACAAATTTAAGGAACACAGAAATGGCCAAAAGGCTTCTCACCACTGTAATGTTGCATAGATGTCCTGACCGCTTTTAGTCTTAACATTCTGCTTACTGATCTCCTTAGGATTGGGCCAATGCCTTCCCTGGTGATCATGTCGGTCATCTGCCAGACTGCACCTTTTTCTTTTCTTCAGAGTTCATGGTTCAGGTGCAATCACTCTCTCTCCCAAAACATAGTGACTCTCCTTGCAGGCTCTAGCCAAATCACTTCCTGCAAATCTAGGTAGCTTTTAATTTATATTGGTGTAATGATTTTTGGATAATGTGATGCCGTCAGGGGAGGGCTGGGCCAGGGGGCAGGGTGGCAATTGCCTCCCAGGCCGCCCTAACTTATGTTCAAAATGGCCGTCAGCCGCTGCCCGCTACCATTTTCTTTTTTATTCTGGTCTAGGAAGTCGGGCCGGGGGCATGGCCATGGCGGCCGACCACTAGCTGTTGCATTCCGGGAGTTGTAGTCCGCACTCAAGCTTCTGGTGGGTGGAAAACACATCAGCGCAGAGGAAACTACAACTCCCTGGGACCGGATTCTTGGAAGTAGGCAGAGGCAGGGCGTGCCAGTGATTAGGATCGCAGGGCTGGGCGCTGGCTGCAACTTGACCCCAGGATCAGGAGCGTTACCCCCCCCCAGGAAACCGTGGCGTGCTAGGACCTGCTGAGCTGAGATTGCTGAGGTGACAGACCCTGACACCCCTAGCTGACCCCCCATACACCCCATGTAACCTGCCCCAGTGATCAGGCTGCATTGATGGGCACTGGATTTGGCTGCACTGGTGGGCACTGGTGAGGCTGCATTGAAAAACCAGGTGGACCATGGATGGTGAGCTGATCCGGCGGTTCAATGGGCCACTTGACTGGACTTGCCCCCCAGGCCTAAGGCCGCCAGCCCTCCCCTGGATGCCATGTACACACGATCGGTTTTACCGATGAAAACAGTCCGATGGACTTTTCTCATGGGACAAACCGGTCGTGTATGGGCCCCATAGTTTTTTTTTCCATCGGTGAGAAAAAATAGAACATGTTTTAAATTTATCCGATCGGAAAAAAAACGATAGCAATTTCCGATCGTCTGTGTGGAACTCCATCGGACAAAAAACCCACGCATGCTCAGAATCAAGTCGACGCATGCTCAGAAGCATTGAACTTAATTTTTCTCGGCTTGTCGGAGTGTTTTACGTCACGGCGTTTGGGACGGTAGGATTTTTGACTGATGGTGTGTAGGCAAGACTGATGGAAGTCAGCTTCATCGGATTTCCGATGGAAAAATCCATCGGATTAGAATCCATAGGAAATCCGATCGTGTGTACAGGGCTTTACAAAAAGTGGTGTAATTTGCATGTTGGTCGTTTGATTTTTTGTTATTTTTTCAATCGGTGTTACACTGCATATTCTATGTAATATTTCAATAGGATGGTGTGGTTACCGTATTTTCCGGCGTATAAGACGACTTTTTAACCCTTAAAAATCCTCTCAAGAGTCGGGGGTCGTCTCATACGCCGGTACCTAACCTTACCTTATAATCTCAGACCGCGGCCGTCCATTTTCAAAAGCCACGCCTCCTCCTCATGCTGTTCCGTGATAGGCGGAACACTCAGCTTCCCAGCAGAGCCTCTGTTTAGTGTTCTGCCTATCACGGATGCCCTCTCATCCTCGGCCTCGGATGAGAGGGCATCTGTGATAGGCGGAACACTGAACACAGTGTCTGCTGGGAAGCTGAGTGTTCCGCCTATCACGGAACAGCATGAGGAGGAGGAGCGGCTTTTGAAAAATGGACGGCCGCGGTCTGACTGGAGATTCTACATCAGGGATAAGGTAAGTGATCGTCGAGGGGGCACAGTGAGGCATGCGGGGGGAACAGTGAGGTATGCGGGGGGAACAGTGAGGTATGCGGGGGGAACAGTGAGGTATGCGGGGTGAACAGTGAGGTATGCGGGGTGAACAGTGAGGTATGCGGGGTGAACAGTGAGGTATGCAATAGAACAGTGAGGCATGCAGGGGCACAGTGAGGTATGCGGGGGGGAACAGTGAGGTATGCGGGGGGGAACAGTGAGGTATGCGGGGGGAACAGTGAGGTATGCGGGGGGAACAGTGAGGTATGCGGGGGGAACAGTGAGGTATGCAGGGTGAACAGTGTGGTATGCGGGGTGAACAGTGAGGTATGCGGGGTGAACAGTGAGGTATGCAATAGAACAGTGAGGCATGCAGGGGCACAGTGAGGTATGGTGAGGCATGGTGAGGTATGGCTAGTCGGAAGGGGGTCGTCTTATACGGCGAGTATATCCCAAAACCCAAATTTTATCTGGAAAATTAGGGGGTCGTCTTATACGCCCAGTCGCCTTATACGCCGGAAAATATGGTAATTACAGTACAGTATTAATTTAGTTTTATGTGGTATTATTTGCTGTTATTGGTAATTTTATTGTTGTTGTGCCTTGTTACTGTGATCTTTGTATTGTCTTGTTGAAGGTAATTGTACTTTAGTAATTTTCTCATGGGATTTATAAAGTATTCTGAATGTGAATCTAGCCTGGGGACCACTTTCTTAATACAGACACTTAAGCAGGACTAGCCTGGTCACCTCACTGCCCCCTTGTATGCCTTTTGGAAACTGCCGAACATCAGGACATTCATAGCATCAGCAATGGGATTCACTAAGTGTTGAGTAGGGTAGGATAGAATCTTTCTGCCTCAAAAGTAAGCTTGAGATTCCATGGATAGGAATAAACACCGGCATTTAAAGTTGTAGCAAATGCTTCTACTTTATATACTTGTGACGGAAGAATCCATCTTCCAACATAAAGTGGAAGACCACAGGAGGAAGTATAGAAGGCAAAATTTATCAGTTACTTTTTAAATAAATACATTTTTATATTTCTAAAGCTAAACACTAAACGATCAGCCCGATAAAAAGGGAACCGATAGCATGATACCGCTCATTTTAAAATAATATAAAAGCATAAGAATGCCTGCTTACATGTATAGGTGCCTATCCCGGCACTAGGATGGCCCGCATTCAAGTTTGAAGGGAATAGTTGCTTCCCCCCTTTTTCTCATTTCAATGCGATTATTGGCGGAGTGGAGGAGAGGAGAAGCATTGATGCACTTCAGAGAAAAATCATACAGGATCCATGACCACTTAAGCGCTAATTAACCCTCTTTTTAGCTTAAGGGGGTCATGGTTTTGGGAGAATAGGATATCCTACTGAGCACTTCAGGGTGTTTTTTTGTGCCAAGCTGGTGATGGTCTCCCACATCCTACCATATTGAAGACTTATTATTGGAGACTATATGAACTGTTTTTAGTGGACATTTTCTATCACATTGGTTAATGTGTTGCATTATCCATTTAGCACTTTATAAATTATGTCACAGCATTAATTATTTATTTTTTGATTATTGCATTTCATGTCATCACACGTTGTTATTAAGTTGAATAGCTATAGGTAGAGGTCCATTAAAATATTGCCCCCTTACACACATTTTTGCACTTATTATATTATAGGTCACCTACGCTATTGGGGATTCAGCTTTTTTAGTACTTTTTATGTCATAATGTTTAAACCCATAGGTGCGAGGTACCTTTAAAACAAATTTAGATACTTATGCCGCGTACACACGAACGGAATTTCCGACAACAAATGTTCGATGTGAGCTTTTGGTCGGATATTCCGACCGTGTGTAAGCTCCATCGGACATTTGCTGTCGGAATTTTCGACAACAAATGTTTGAGAGCAGGTTCTCATTTTCTCAGACAAAAAAAGTTATTGATGGAAATTCTGATTGTGCGTAGCCATTTTCGACGCACAAAAGTACTGCGCATGCTAGGAACCAATTCAACGCATGCTCGGAATCATTGTACTTAATTTTTCTCGGCTCGTCGTAGTGTTATACGCCTCTGCATTCTTGACCATCGGAATTTTCGAGCAACATTTGTGCGACAGTGTGTAGGCAAGACAAGTTCGAGTCAACATCCGTCGGGAAAAAAAACACGGTTTTGTTGTCGGAAATTCCGATCGTGTGTACGCGGCATCATTTTAAGAATACAAATAATAATGTATTAATTATTATAGAGCTGTATTAATGTCTGCCTTTAATATCTGCTTAGAGTTTGGCTTTAACATGCAGACTAATGTGATCACAAGTTGTATTTTGTAGTTTTTTTTCAGTTGAAGTTTCAGTTTCAGTTGGACCTGGAAATACCTTTAAAAGGCTGTATAACAGTAAAAGTTGTTCTTTCAGTTAGTAAATCAGTATCAAAGATTGCATATGAGCAGATGACAAAGATTGCTGATGACTGATGTAATCCGGGGAATATCAGTAGTTGCTAAGGACCCATGTAAATTATTTTGAGCCGTACATGTCTTCCAAATTTGTGGTAAGGGTGGTAATTGCTACTAGTCATAGAATGTGAATGGGAGTTTGTTCCCTCCAAGAAGAATACCAGATGAGCCATTCAAACAGGAGACCAATTTGTTTTTTGAAACAATATGAGCTGATGACGTCTTGTCCCAGCCACAATAACTAATATGAGAAAAAAATCTGAATTGTCTTCTGCTCAACCCACAAGAAAAAAAAAAAAACAACAAAAAGAAAAAAACGAATTTATCCTTTTCTCGGAATACTGCAGTTCATGTAAGGATCACTGAAGAACAAAACAAGGATAGTTAAGAAAAAGTAGAACTAAAACTAGGAAAAATTTTGTGTTTGAAAAACTTCTATAGGGAAGAGTTTGAGATTTTGACAGTTTTTGTTGCTGTCTGTATGTCCCTGTTGCAAATGTTTCCCCTATCTACTGGATATTCTGGAGAGAAGGTGATAAACTATCTCTCCGATGGGGACACAGCCAAGTACAAAAGTATACTTTAAGTAGAGTGGGTAATGGTTATAGACAGTCACACATTGCATTTGCTTTTCTATGCCTTTCTGTTCCTTTCTGTTCTTGTTTGAGTGTCAAAGGGAAAGAAAATGATGGAGCTCCCTGGATTTCTGGCAGTTGAACGGGTATTTTCCTGTACTTGCAGCATTTCTAAAAAGATTAAAGGGTGGGAATATGTACAGGTTCACAGGCATGAATGACCATTATGACTGACTAATACCACTGGTATTAGTGGAAGCAATAGAGTACTATTGTTGATATTAGTGGGGTAAAAAGTGTCCCCATTGTTGGTGTCAGTAGAAGGAATAGTGCTCAATCGCTTATATCAGTGGCAGGAACAGTGCCCCAACAATGGTTTCAGTGGGAGGAATAGTGCCCCATTGATTGTTTCAGTGGGAGGTATAGTGCCCCACTGTTAGTGTCAGTGGAAGGAATGGCACCTCATTATTAGTGTCTGTGGAAAGAATAGTGCCTCACTTCAGTAGGAGGAACAGTGCCCCAAGGGCCAGTTAAAGACAAGTCCACGGGCTGCAGTACGTAGACCACTCATGTAGTGAAACAGCTTTGTTTCCTTATGTAAGAGCTGCCCCTCTAGAGACTGATGAGCTTTTATAAAGAGAACTTTAAATAATTGCCTCCAATCTTGTATCTACCGTGCACATAGGATTATCCTCCACGGGGACTGTGAGGACCTTACTAAGACAGTAGTAGATGGCAAGATCTACCACACAAAGCGCCCACCTCCGAAGAAAACTTTCCTTAATAGGATATTGTTGGACAAAACATTTTGGAGAAAAAAATATTTTCCAGGTGAGGCCAACAAAGGTCCTGGCTGGTTTAGGGAATTTAAGTGACCACATACTTAACACTTTTTAGTGATCAGACTCAGTCTGTTGCAACCCTTCAACACTACAGCGTCATTAAGGATAGCTATAGTTTACTTTAGCTTGGCTGAAATCTCAGTACTAGGTTGTCATCCTGATCCGATGCTTCAGAGTGACCGATTCTCCCGATTCTCCCTATCAATATCTGCCCCTCTTCATGTTCTGGCTTATGTCAAAGACAGAGTCAGAAGGGGAGGCTGGAGGGGCACAGTTGTGACCCCTGCTGTCTATGGCCACAATAATGCCAGAATTTCTGCCCATGAAATCTTTTATGTCAGAAACTTCCCCTCTAGGTAAAAAAAGAGAAGACTAGTGTGTCTGGAAGACCAGACAAATAACCAGAGGAAGGCAGAGTTAGAAAAGGGTACTAGAGCCCTGAACAGAGGAACTACCACCCCCAACTGGACTAAAAACTGCGCTTGAAGTAGCAAGTCCATCTGACTTTTTTTTCCTTCTGATAATGACCTGCCATTTTTCTGAATTTTATTCCCAGAGGGGTATTCACATCTCAGCAGCGGTAATGGAGGTAGGGTAATCCCTCAGTGTCAACCAACTGTGGGTTGCAGAAAAGTCAGGTATGATAAATTAAATTGCATATGTGCCCAAAAAGGGAGACTGGGAGATGTTGCCAGCTCAGAGATTTCATCCGAAGAGGAAGAGGCCAGGCGGTGGGTGCACTAAGTCCCCAGAGGCCAGGCCGTGCAGTGAATGTTCTGTAATGCATATGTGCAGAGGCATCGAGACTGCGCAGATGCACAAGGCATCCTCAGAGACTTGCGCACAGGAGCAGTAGTTTCCCAAGGTGTGTCTAAAGAGATAATGGTGCCAAATTTAAACAAAATTTGATCTGTTAACCTGGTCTAGTGCTGTGATGACCAGCAGGTGGTCAGCAATGGACCCACAACCTTAAGGGTGTGCATAGGAAAGGGCATCCTGGTGGCATTAATGTTTAAAGGGCTTCTACCCTTACCACAACAAACACAGAAATCAAGGGGAATTAAGCCTTTCCTGTCTTCACCCTCCATGATGGGCATACCACTCCAGGTGTTTTAAGTAACAGGACTCTGCACCAGACAGACCTGGACCTGTAAACAATCCTGTGGCTAAATCCACATGTTTCACTATGTGCCAAGGGGAGTGCCTGTAACAGGATCCAGTGCATCAGCAACATTACAGTCTGGCCCTGTGTGTAAGATGTTAAGCTTCTCTCCATAGAAAGAAGAGGTCCATCACCTAAGAACACGAACAAAAGATTGAGGCTAGCTGGGAGTAGAATTGAAGGGGTTCTATAGGGGGGAGTGCCCCTTCAGCTTTTTTGCCCTTGTCCAATCACCTGAAGATAGCAGCACATAACCCATTTGTAATGATTTAAAGAAGCATGTGGCCTGTACTGTACATTTAGCAAAGTAAAGATTTATAGGGAACATCATATAAACGTTAAACAGTACCCGCAAACTTCTACCTTTTGCCTGGAATTCCTACAAAAAAATAACAGCAGTGCCCTTCCCCATATGTGAGTGCTTTATATCTGCAGTGTGAAATCTTAGGTACTGCTGCCTCTGACTGCTTGCATCAGGAGACTTAGAATTATATTTGATGATGTCACTACTGTACTGTCCACACAGAGAAACAGTTCAGAACAAGGCATGGTATGCCAGTAATGTGGAAAGGTCTGCATGCAATACTGGAAATACCAGTCCCTTGCTCTTTGCTTGTTTTTTTTTAGGCACGACTTCTACAATTCAGTTCCTCTTCTAGTGGCTCTACTGCCTGTGTATGAATATAGCAGGAACACTGGTCTGTAAATTCCTTCATGAGTTAGAGATTGATGTGCTTCAATATTCTTTGTGAAGCATGATAAAATTCAACATAGAATATACTGTACCTGATCATGCATACAATCAACCTCCATTCACCCAAAATTCAATTCTTTAGTTTTTGTTGGAGATACGTTTTAAAAATCTGCTATCTAGATATAGTTATACTATAAAGAGTATGAAGCCTCATTGCTCATATCTTTGCCAGTAAATCAGCCCGTGAATGGTTATGGAAACCTAACCTATCACTATGAATGAAGAATAATAATAAAGATTAGAAATCCTGCACTGTATTCTACAAAGGTCAGGACGTACAGTATGCATTCCTGGTGGAAAGAGGAATAAGTTCTACTATTTCTGCTGTTGTATGAGTGCCTTGCACACAAGAATTTTCTGTAATTTAGAAGGTGCTAAAATAACACAATGACTTTTCACATCCAGGCTGATATTTCTTCAATACTCCTTTGTGTTCCTCGATGAACTCACTGTGTTCTTCCACAGCACCATCCAATATAGAACCTTTTAATGAAGTATCTCGGCCTCAGTCATCCCACATATGAAGAATGTGGGTTTTCCTCGTACGTCAGCAAGGTTGGGGAATATCCACCCAGCGACCGAGCTCCACAACAAATAGAAATAAAAGATCTGTCTTTTCGGTAATAATACTTGAGGTGTGTAGTAGGGAGAGCTGCCTGAAGACACTGAAGGCAAACATAAGGCATTGAAAGTAGCAATGGTTATCTGCTTTCCATAGCAACCAGTTAGGTCTCAATTGGCTGTTTATATTCTAATAGAAGTTTTTTGATGTAAGAGACATCCCAGCATCTGTAAGATGCCAAGAATGGAGCCAGGTGCTGGGACACTGTAACTCTAGCGCATATCAATGGCCGCTCAATGGCCATAGAAAGAAGACGGTGGATTCAGAAGAAGGAAAGAAGATGGCCATAGCTGGAGCAACAAAAGAAAATGTGGACCTCACACTGCTGGAGTAGGACACACTAGGGGGTAAGTCTGCCATAATGTGCAAGTATGCTTTATTGGTTCCAAAGTTTTAAATAGAGTAAGGAAGGGTTAAAACTTGTAAGGGTTTCCGTGACTGACCATCTCAGTGTCTTGCAAATAGAGGCTCGGAACGCAGTGTCTGCTGGCTTTCCTTGGTCATCTCAGTCAATTTATTTTTGAGAGGGGCCAGCTGGTTTTAGGATGGCTGATTGAAAGATTTTTGTGACATGTTCACTGATCTCCTTTGGGGTGATTTAATGCCTGAAGCACTTGTTCATGAACACTTCAGGGTTCTTGCTTCGGGTACCAACATTAGGTGAAGTGGAGATTGGGATGCTTTGTCCCCAAAATCGATTGTACATCACAGGAAAGAGGTATTAGTTGTCAGTTTGATCCTTGATACCTCCTCAAGGTAGACCTGTCACTTTCTGATGAAGACTTGTGTATAATGTCACAAAGTGAATCACAAGTCCCCTTTTGACAAATCAAATATAAGCTTACACAAAAGTAGAAAACAAATGAGTGATCAAGTAGTAAATAAAAAACAAAAATAAGTGGGAAAACAGCAACCCAGATACAGATAATATGTGTATAAATAAGGGGGTAAGTGGCGCTGCCTATCACTTAGAGCCCGTTCACACAGGGGCGACACGACTCTTTGCGAGGCGACCTGAAAACGACCTGAGCTCGCACCACAGCGCGACATGTGGCAACTTACAAGGCAACTTCAAGTCGCCTCCAGGACAGGACGCTTTCCAGTGGCCAATCAAACAAGAATCAGCTCTGTGGGAGGGGTTTGCCTGAGAAATGTATGTTCTCTTCCTGTATTGTTGCTTCTGTTAAGACAGTGATCCGACTTCTGAGGCGACTTCCATTGATTAATTAATAGGTACAAGTTGCCTACAAGTCGCCTAGAAGTCGGATTGAAGTAGTACAGGAACCTTTTCTGAAGTCGGAGCGACTTCAGTAGTGTACATTAACACGGCTCCATTCACTTCAATTGCCTTTCTCAACAGCACGACTTGGGACGACTTCAAGTCGGATCCCAAGTCACCCCTGTGTGAATGGGCTCTTAGAGAGTTACCTCCAGTGTTGACAAACAGCGTTAAAGTGCAAGTGTTAATTAAACCACAATTGAGAGTAACTAGTGTAGCGCCTATGCCCCTCACTCTCCCTCTTGGTTTCTTCTCGTTTGAGAGGCTGGTGTCAAGGGGTACCTGGGAGACGAGAGTACAGGAACACTACGCCAAACTCTCCCCTCGTATGTGTATGAGGGTTGAGCAAAGTTAGTTGAATTACCTCCGGGTCTGTTCACTGCGTATGAAGCCCCAGTTGTTCCATAGAGATGTGTCTGCCAATAATAGAGTCCCACACCAATCAAAAGTCCAACACTCCTTTATTTCTGTGCTTTCAGGTTGAACACAATCAGTTGAACTTTTAGTAACAGACAAACATCGGTGTGGGTACGAGTAGGCCCAGGCACAAATGAACTCTCCTATCCCTTTGCTAGCGAATAGGCCTGGCGCATGGTCCCTGCCACCGACCGTGAGTTTTGGTCGCTGCCACCGACCGGATGAACTGTTGAGGCCCCTGCCACAGGCCTAATAGCAGGTCTCTGCCACTGACCTGAGTTGAATAGTTGGACCGCTGCCACCGGCCATAGAACGTGAACTACCTTCCTCTCTGAACTCGACCCCTGTTCGGGAAAGATATCCCTCCGGGCGGTCTCCAGAGGTTCACCCGGCACTGGCAATATGCTGCACCAGATCTTCGGATGAGTTCCTCCTCCGGTCCCTTACGCCTCTGGATTCGGGTGCCCCACTCCCGGGGCCCCCTAGGACAATCCCTCCCTCACGGGACCCAGCGGAAGGTACTGGGCCCCAGGCCTCCGGCTGAGTACCTCACCCCAGACTGAAGGTGTCTGGGATGGAACACGAACTCCAAGTGTCCAGGCCTAGGCCGCCTGGACACCGACCTCGGACAGCAGCCCTCAGGCTGAAGGTGCCTGGGACTCGAACCTCGTGGCGAAGATGTCCGCCCCCTTTATACCCTCTCCCAGCAAGCACAGCGGGTTCCCCGCCCCGCCGTACAACTGCTGCGAGAGGTCACAAAGGGTACGGCACTGCAGCGATGGTTCAACCCCGGCCCAAAGTGACAGCGCCACCTGCTGGGCCGCAGGGAACTAGACATCACTGATGTCATCACCAGATTTAAAAGTATCTGCCCGCTACACTAGTATAGTGCAGAACTGTGTGACGATACCTAACCACTGGGGAATGACCTCCAGAGGTAACAGGCTGCTATTCACGTGAATTTAATGATTAAACCCAGAAAACATGTGCACTATATAAGTTAATTGGAATCATCCTGCTAGGCCGTCCCGCCAGGTGAAAACTGCAAAAACTGTGCCTATGTGGAAATGTAGTAGTGAGTCCTTAAATATACATCAAAGAAGTGACTGTTTAATTAATATGCAGGAAGGGATATTTTTAATATATTTTTTTTACAAAGTATTTTCCCCAACCATAGAACAAATATTGGGATACTATTGTATATAAGGTAACTTAAACCTCACTCTTATATTTAAGTTTGCATAGTAAGTTGAAAGATTATAAAGAAATTAGAATAAACATAAAAATAAGTTCATCAAAGAGATAAATCTCATGTACAAATCAATCCCGTAAACTGATAATTAAGTCCAGTCTGTAGTGTCATGCCTTGTACACACGATCGGATTTTCCATCGGGATAAACTCTGACGGATTTTTCAGACGGAATCCCGTTCAAGCTGTCTTGCATACACACTGTCACACCAAATTCCGACCATCAAGAACGGGATGACGTACAACACTACGACGAGCCGAGAAAAATGTTCAATGCTTCTGAGCATGCGTCAACTTGATTCTGAGCATGCGTGGTTTTTTCTCCATCGGAGTTCCCTACAGACGAACGGAATTTCCGTTGGGAAAAAAGAGAACATGTTCTCTTTCTAAATTCCGACGGAAAAAGTCCGATGGGGCGCACACACACGGTCGGAATATCCGATGAAAAAATTCCATCTGACTTTTTCCATCGGAAATTCCGATCGTGTGTACAAGGCATTAGTAATAGGTAAAACTAATCCAATGTGACTTGTGCAGAAATGTCAAATCCTGTGCAAACAGCATAAGGTGACATTCGTGTTCCCATTCAGTTCCCCACTCACTAGATCCTCATACCCCTACAGGGGTAAACCGCATAAAGTGGAGGTCACTCTCTAAGTGATAGACAGCGCCACTTACCCCTGTATTTATACACATTTTTTCTGACTGGTGCTTCACTAGTGAAGCAGCCTAGCTTACCTAAGCGCGGTTATCCATCAATTACAGATACAGATAATACATGCACACATCCCTAATGTACATGTACCCCGGAAAGACAGATGAAGATAAACTACTATTGAACAGAATTGGTACCCCTGAACATGTTAGATGTTTAAAGTGAATTTGTACTCCATTTTAAATGTTTAAAAGTCTGATCTAAGAGCTGACATTCCAAGATGCCTGCCATTATATTTATTTTTCAAAAAAGCTTCTGCTACGCCCCCTTTCTGACACACAGTGCTCCAATCACAGCACTGCTCAGGGAGCATGAGCCCTATTAGTTGGAGCACTGTGCAGGGTGGGGGTCAGACCACTGGAGACCTGGACCACTGCAATATGTGTTAAACAAAGGTCCAGTTCTATAACAACCTGCTAGCACAGGGAATTGTAGACCAGGAGTGGCCGGTCCATAAGGGGCACCGCCCCCCTAGTCTGCATGCGGGGTGCCAGACTCATAGGTTTCTATGAGGTTATTTTTCCAAGCCACATTATTAGGGCCTGAGGCTCTAATTGGCATGAAAAAGCTTGAGCTTGGGGTGCAGAGCACTGAACCCCAAACTGACCCACTTCTGACACTAGTGAATCAATATTCACTATTGTCTTCCGGCTTCTCCTCCTGGCTTCTCCTCCTGGCCAATCGTGAGGAGGTGGATCGGGTTGGCCAGGATGAGAAGCTGAGGAAGCCACGGCGCTGCGATCTTGGAGGGATGAGTACGGACCTGGGGGGGGGGGTTGTTTGCGGCACCCCCCCCCCCTCCAAAAAGTTTAGCACCAGCCGCCATTGGTGTAGACTTCTGGGGAAATCAGTGAGACAATCACAGAAGCAGGAAATTATGTTTCTGGGGGGCGTTCCGTACACATTCTGTGTACAGAACACCCTCATTGCACTTTACAGAAAATTACAGAGCTGCAGATTGAAAAGGAAAAGTACGGTAATTTTTAATAACATTCAATTACAATATGACTTGTGTCACAATTGTATATGCAATATTATAATTTTTTTAATTGCTATTTTTTTCCCCACGAAAGTGGAGTTACCCTTTAACGTCATTACAGTAACAATATAGAAAGTTTCAATTGAGCTTTAACAGAGAAATGCTTTTATCATATACAGTATATGTAAATGTCCCTTGGTTGGACCAATATGTAACCTTTTAGAAATAGTGGTGCAGAATTCCGATATGTACATCAGTGTAGTTTTTTGTGTGGGTTGTACAGAAAGTCACATCTTAGAATGAGTGTACCTTTTAGCCCCTGAAGCTTGACTATGCTCAAGATGAAGACTATCATTGTTCTCAATAGGGTTTGTTCACTCCTGAGTACTGTGGCGCTTGTTGACTGTCACATAAACTCAGCAAAGTACATGAGCTTCTTTTCGGTAAAATTATGTGTGTATGGCCCCATAGAGTCCCTGAAAATGCTTAAAAACTGCATGTTTACATGCATTTTTCAAGCGCACACATTTAAAAGTATATGGGACCAAAGATGTAGGATCTCTGCTCCTGTACTATGAGAAAAAACATCTCTAAACCACCTAAATAAGCTCACGCTAAGTGCCAATGGGCGCTAAAAAAAGGTCACTTGCAGCTGGCCAGTCTATGCAGGTGTGGTGCAGCATTAACATTTTCTGATAGGGGGTAATTTTCCCCCCGAGATAAAGAGAGACGATGTGGAGCCTGGGTCAGCCTGGCTAACAGTGAATATTGTCCAACCCAACATATGCTCCTTTCCTAACTTCAGCTTGCAATAGGCACCTGCCTTTGTTCAAAGTGTATGGAGTAACGTTGGATGTATAAAATGCAGCTGGGAACAGACTTACCTATAAAAAGAGTTACAGATTAATATTAAAGATGTTAAATTTTAAATATTTTAACTATGTTAATCTTCTTTAGGTCATCACTTAACAGCCAACAGTGAACTATTGTCTAGAAAAATTATCTGTGTTTCTCAGCTTTTTATAGAATTGTGAACTCTTCAACTGTAATTATATGAAGGCTTGTACATCCCTCAAGTGAGGTGCAATGACAGCCGCTTAGCTGAGCTCCATAGGATACAAAAAAAAAGCAATAGCTCTGCTACTAACATACACATATCTTGCTCAGAATGTTAGAGGGGACCCATATTCCAGCAAAAATAAGAGAGACCTAAACACACGTTTTTGATTATTACACTTCATATGTCATCTAAGTTAGCAGTTAAACTTTTATTGGCCATAATAAAGAGGTTGCACAACACTCTGCTAAGATGAAATATTATCTATTGTTAAGAGAAGCTGAAATAAACTTTTTCAATTTCTGAATGCTCCAGCCACACAAGAACTAAGCAGTTTCTGCACACAATGAATGAGCACTTTTCTTGGACCAGTCTACTTATACAGTACAGTGGGTTACAGCATCCTTCTCCTGTGTATCAACCTCAACTGATCTTTTGGTCTACAATGGTCACATAAGCATCATCATCATCATTTTAAAGAATAAGCTCACCTTTACAGAAAAAAAAAAAAATGCATATATTTTTGCAGATAAAAATGCATTTATTATATTTTAATGCAGGAGCCTGGAAAACATTGCATCTGTAGATCATGGGTGCAATGTGGGCTCCTTCAGACATCCTTCGGTTTTCAGCGCTCTGTACAGGCTTTCTGTTTGAAACTACAAGTCCATTTTTCAAATGGATTACTGGAACCATGTCCTTTGGTCTAATGAGACCAAGATAAACTTATTTGGTTCAGATGGTGTCAAGCGTTTGTGTGGTGGCAACCAGGTGAGGAGTACAAAGGCAAGTGTGTCTTGCCTACAGTCAAGCATGGTGGTGGGAGTGTCATGGTCTGGGGCTGCATGAGTGCTGCCGGAACTGGGGAGCTACAGTTCATTGAGGGAACCATGAATGCCAACATGTACTATGAAATACTAAAGCCGAGCAAGATCCCCACCCTTCAGAGACTGGGCCGCAGGGCAGTATTCCAACATGATAATGACCCCAAACACACCTCCAAGGTGACCACTGCCTTGCTAAAGAAGCTAAGGGTAAAGGTGATGGACTGGCCAAGCATGTCTCTAGACCTAAACCCTATTGAGCATCTGTGGGGCATCCTCAAATGGAAGGTGGAGGAGCGCAAGGTCTCTAACATCCACCAGCTCCGTGACGTCGTCATGGAGGAGTGGAAGAGGACTCCAGTGGCAACATGTGAAGCTCTGGTAAACTCCATGCCCAGGAGGATTAAGGCAGTGCTGGAAAATAATGGTGGCCACGCAAAATATTGACACTTTGGGCCCAATTTGGACATTTTCACTTAGGGGTGAACTCACTTTTGTTAACAGCGGCTTAGACAATAATGGCTGTGTGTTATTTTGAGGGGACAACAAATTTACACTGTTATACAAGCAGTACTCTCACTACTTTACATTGTAGCAAAGTGTCATTTCTTTAGTGTTGTCACATGAAAAGATATAATAAAATATTTACAAGAATGTGAGGGGTGTACTCACTTTTGTGAGATACTGTATATTGTAGAGGGTCTGCCTGGGGCAGGGTTAAGAAGGGGTTAATTGAAGAGGGCAAGTACTTCCCCTTCAGACCTGCTTATTGCCAGCAGAGCTGAAAATGTCATAGAGGAGCAGTGTGTTTGGAAAGGGAGACACAGCAGCATGCTGTGTGAGAGGATCCTTTGCTGGATTGTGTACCTGCTGGGGTGAGCAAAACTGTATCAGAGATGGAAGCTCTGGCTATAGCCGTGTACAGTAGGTGCCGCCGATATTGTATATCTATCGCGCTCCCATCGCCGAGATTCTCGGCGACAGGAGTGCCGAGATCTCGGCAACAGGGTGGCGACACGTGTTGCGCTCGCTGCAATAGCGAGGAGACGCGACACTGTATTGAGAGGGGATCCGACGTGGATTCCCGCCAATACCAGGCACTGCGTTTGGTATGAATTCTGAGCGGGAACTCCACGCCAATTTTTAAAGAAAAAACCGGCGTGGGTTCCCCCTCCAGGAGCATACAAGGCCCTTGGGTCTGGTCTGGATTTGAAGGGGAACCCTACGCCGAAAAAAACGGCGTGGGGGTCCCCCTCAAGATCCAAACCAGACCCTTATCCGAACACGCAACCTGGCAGGCCGCAGGGGAAGAGGGGGGGACGAGATAGCGCCCCCCCTCCCTCCTGAACCGTACCAGGCCACATGCCCTCAACATGGGGGGTTTGGTGCTCTGGGGCAGGGGGGCGACATGCGGCCCCCCACCCCAGAGCACCCTGCCCCCATGTTGATGAGGACAGGGCCTCTTCCCGACAACCCTGGCCGTTGGTTGTCGGGGTCTGCGGGCGGGGGGCTTATCGGAATCCGGGAACCCCCTTTAATAAGGGGGCCCCCAGATCCCGGCCCCCCCCCACCCTATGTGAATGAGTATGGGGTACATCGTACCCCTACCCATTCACCTGGTGGAAAAAAATGGCAATAAAAACACAACACAGTTTTTAAAAGTATTTTATTGCACAGCTCCGGGGGTCTTCTTCCGACTTCAGGGGTCTCCGGTGTCGTCGCCGCGCTCTCCGGTTCTTTCTTCTGCCGGCCCCTCCACTAACTTCTTGGTAGCTCTTTTGCTAGTGGAGGGGCCGGTCTTCCCGTCGCCGCCGTCGGCGTCTTCTTCCCTCTTCTCCTCCTCGATGTTGACTCGTCGCTTCCTCTCGCAGTAATGCTAAATCTTCGGTCCGCAGAGATTAATATAGGCTTCTCATGACGTCACAGTCACATGCTCCGGGTGGCCCCTGAGCATGTGACTGTGACGTCATGGGAACATGTGACTGTGACGTCATGAGAAGCCTATATTAATCTCTGCGGACCGAAGATTTAGCATTACTGCGAGAGGAAGCGACGAGTCAACATCGAGGAGGAGAAGAGGGAAGAAGACGCCGACGGCGACGACGGGAAGACCGGCCCCTCCACTAGCAAAAGAGCTACCAAGAAATTAGTGGAGGGGCCGGCAGAAGGACAACGGAGAGCCAGACGAAACGACGGAGAAGACCGGGCCTCCGCTAGCAAAAGAGCTAAAAGAAGTTAGCGGAGGCCCGGCGGAAGAAGGAAAGAACCGGAGAGAAGAAGAGGGGAAAAGGCGACGGAGAAGACCGGGCCCCGCTAGCAAAAGAGCTAGAAGAAGATAGCAGTGGCCTGGCAGAAGAAAGAACCGGAGAGCGCGGCGACGACACCGGAGACCCCAGAAGTCGGAAGAAGACCCCCGGAGCTGCGCAATAAAATACTTTTAAAAACTGTGTTGTGTTTTTATTGCCATTTTTTCCACCAGGTGAATGGGTAGGGGTACGATGTACCCCATACTCATTCACATAGGGTGGGGGGGCCGGGATCTGGGGGCCCCCTTATTAAAGGGGGCTCCCGGATTCCGATAAGCCCCCCGCCCGCAGACCCCGACAACCAACGGCCAGGGTTGTCGGGAAGAGGCCCTGTCCTCATCAACATGGGGGCAGGGTGCTCTGGGGTGGGGGGGCCGCAGGTCGCCCCCTTTCCCAGAGCACCAAACCCCCCATGTTGAGGGCATGTGGCCCGGTACGGTTCAGGAGGGAGGGGGGGCGCTCTCTCGTCCCCCCTCTTCCCCTGCAGCCTGCCAGGTTGCGTGCTCGGATAAGGGTCTGGTTTGGATCTCGAGGGGGACCCCCACGCCGTTTTTTCGGCGTAGGGTTCCCCTTCAAATCCAGACCAGACCCAAGGACCTGGTATGCCCCTGGAGGGGGAACCCACGCCGGTTTTTTCTTTAAAAATTGGCGTGGAGTTCCCGCTCAGGATTCATACCAAACGCAGTGCTTGGTATTGGCGAGAATCCCCGTCTATCGGCAATGCGTGTCGCTCATCGTGAAAGGAACATTTTTTCCTTTCCCGATGACGAGACAGTTCGGCGCTGGCTCTCGCGACGGAGCTCAAAGGGTGTCAATCTCGCCGCTAGAAGCGGCGAGATTGACACAATATCGGCAGCACCTACTGTACTTTATCTATTAATCAGCCTGTCGGCTAGAGAGACTGAACTTTTCATATATCTGCACTTGTGTAACAAGACAAGCCTGTTGTTTCTTCTGTTTGTTTTGCTGAATAAAGCAATTTTTATTTTACTGGCTTTCACCCCTTTGATCACCTACAAATTGGTGGAGGGTGCATCGGGCAGTTTGAGGGGTCCAGTCCAATCCCATGTCCTGGGTTAAAGCTGCACAGACGGTGAAGTCTTCTGAACAAGCCATGGAGGACGTGATTAAGCAGCTGGTACTGGCTAATACACAAGCATAGGCCTACCATCAGGAGGCCCAGGCCCGTCAGGAGCAGGCCCTGCTGCAAGCGCAGGCCCACTATGAGTAGGCTTAGGCCCGGCAGGAGCAGATCCTGGTGCAGACAGTCGCTGTACAACAGGAAACAAACCGCTTACTGAGTGAACAGATAGTGGGATTAAAAAAGGCGGTGACCCAGCAGGCTGAAATAAAAGGTGACCCCGCTATAAAGAGTGACCTCCGGAAGGCAGTGCAGTGGACCCTGCAAAATATGACAGCCACTGACAACGTGGAAGCATACCTGGCAATGTTTGAGCAGGTTGCAGCAAGGGAAGGTCTCCCGGATAAATACTGGGCAGATGTACTGGCTCCTTTCCTGACCGCAGACCACCCAACAAGCGTACTGTGACTTGGCCCCTGAATCCGCACGAGACTATAAACGCCTGAAAGCAGAAATCCTAGCCAGGCTGGAAGTGACTGTTGCTTTAAGGGCGAACCGAATCCATGGCTGGCACTTTGACAAGGCTAAGCCTGCTCGTGCGCAGCTGTACCACCTGATGCACTTGTTCCAGTCCAGGACTGGCTGAAACCTGAGGAAAAGACACCCACTCAGATTGTGGAAAGAGTTTTACTGGACCGTTTCCTGCAGGGGTTGCCCAGGGAGCTCCACCGATGAGTGGCTCAGTCCGAGCCTCAGTCCCTGAATGAGATGGCTGCTGCTGTCGAGCGCTACAGCTGTGTGTAAAGTTTCCAGGGGAGTCCCTCTGTCCCCAGAGAGCTGGCCTGTTTCAAACAGGTGTATTTCAGCATCAGGGTGGCACCCGTTAATCGCATGGTGTCTGCTCAGGGGCATAGTAACACTGTCAGGAGTACCCCAGGACCAAATTTTCCGGAGAACCGACAGGGGGAACCCTGTGAGGTTTACTTTTGGTCCTGCCATACACTGGGTCATCTGGCGGCCCAGTGCCCAAGTCGAGAAGAACCAATGGAGTGCAACATGGGTCGCGGTCGCTCCATGTATGCCCATGCGTTATGTGCTACAACCAGCCTGAATCCGAACGAGTGTGTGGTGCGGGTCAATGGACAAGAGGTGGTAGCGCTCCTTGACTCTGGGAGTGTTGTCGCCCTTCTCCGAGCGGACGGGTTGCAAAGAAAGCTGGTACCCAGTTAACAGGTCAGGGTCAACTGTGTGCATGATGATGTTAAAAACTATCCGGTGGCCTGTGTGACCCTGTGTACACCAGCAGGAACTGCTACACTAAAAGTTGGGGTGGTTCCGGGGATTACCTCATGACTTACTAATCGGGTGAGACTGCCCCATGTTTTGGGCCTTGTATGAGCAGAAGCTCAAAAGGTTTGGGGGCTTCCCCCAAAAAGAAAGAACCCACAGAGATGGTAAATAATACTGTGTTGCAGGAGGTTATTACTGAGGATCAGTACCAGGTTGCTGAACCTGCAGGAAGTGAGCCCGGTCCCCTGGAGGTGTTTGCGGGATTGGAAGCGGAAAGTACCTACTCTGAGCCTGATATGTCAGATCTCGGGGGCTCCCGGGAAGATTTCCTTAGTGCTCAGATGAGGGACCCCACTTTGATCCCCGCCAGGGAACAGGCCAAAGTCTTAAACAGTGAACCACAGCAACCGTGGGGTGGGTGTGCAGTTCCCCCATTTTGCTGTGAATCACGACTTGTTGTACCGAGTAACTAAAGACAATGATGAAGTGTTAGAACAACTGGTGGTACCCAAACTTTTTAGGTCTAAGGTCTTACATTTGGCTCATATTCATGTACTTGGGGGTAACCTTGGAGCGGCTAAAAATTAGGAACGGGTTTTACAGCGTTTTTTTTGGCCCTGTGTATATCAGGAAATTAAGGACTATTATGAGTCAAAGAACTGCTCCAACAACCCATTTTCGCAGTCCGCTGGTACTGCTTCCAATTATTGAGGTACCCTTTGATCGCATAGCCATGGACTTGGTGGGCTCCTTTCATCACCACTCTTGACTTGACCAAGGGATACTGGCAGATATATATAGGACCAAGCTGATTGAATTATTAATAATTGGACATAAGTCTAAACTCTCATGAGCTATCCCCCCTAGGAAGATGTCAAAGCCAACAGACAATCAAAGGCAGCGGAGGAATTCCCCACCCTACCGCCATATGTATACACACCCCTTGCATATATCTGGCTGGAGAGGAGAATGCTTCCACCACCTATGACTGGCTGTTGGCTTTGGCAGGTTCCTGGCAGGATAGCTCAGAAGGGTTCAAGCTCGTGTCCGAACACCCTACTGGTGATCATTGTCAAAGTGAGTTGTCACTGAAACAGGAGTAGAGGAAATGTCTTCCAATGAGGGCAATTGTTTTCCTTATTTTTAAGAGATTTTCTCTTACTGTCTATGGGAAAAATAATTCATTCCAATGGTACACAAACAGCAAACATTTAAAATGGACAGGGGTTTTAACTATTCTCTGTTCCACTTAAAACTAAAATAAATGTTTATCTTTAGATACACTTTATAAAACCCAAGGCTTAACAAAAAACGTAAAAACTCTTCCTCTTTTTTAGGTGGACTTCTTCCAAAGCTAGTAACTTACCTTAAGACCAGGTAATCGCTTCATCATCTCCAATATGATATAGCATCCAATGGAATGACCAATGAGAATCACTTTCATGTAAGCTGGAATATTCTGCTGCAGGAAAGACAGCTTATGTTCGATTTGTCCATTAAGGCCAAACACATCTTCTGTCTGGACCGAGTCTGTGAATTAAAATTAATGTTAATTAGACAAGGATTGTCAAATAATGCAAACGCTTATATTTATAGGGGAACTATAATGGTTTGGGGTTTATTTTATTAGATTTATTATTATTATTTTATTATAATTTTGTTTAGGGTTTATACGTTTTTAAACTGATGTGTTTATATATTTATTTTTTTACCATGTAAGTACAATTTTGTTTTACAAAGTAACATCTAATAAATTATAAAAGATTCATAAAGGACTATGGGTTATCTAAAGAGAGAGCACAGCAGAAGCCCCTGCCTTCAGGAACAATTTGTCTGACTGAATCCTTGGCTAGAACCTTCTGATAAAAAGTTTACAAACTTCAAGATCATTCTGAATAATAGGAGTAGGCTAGAAATAGTTGAAATAAATGTGGAAATTAATATATGATTTTACATTTTGACCATAAATACACTTTAACTTTATAAGTGTAGCGGGTACTTGAATTTAGGGGAAGCATCTGGGTGGTAGTGTAACCCAGATGCCTTGATTGTTAGGAAATTCAAGGTTCCCTTTGTGAGTCTTGGAGGACTCTGGTGGTGTGAAGTTCCCGCCGGCCTATAGGTGGCATTGTTGCCTTGGACCGGGGCTGAGCTCACACCGCAAGACTGTACCTTTTTGTCCTCCCCTGGAGCTGGTACAGCGGGGCAGGGAACCCGCTGTGGCGCAAAGGGAGAGGTCATAAAAGGGGCGGACGCCATGATCACGGGGTTAGAGTCCGGAGTCAGAAGATGCGGCCGCACCCAGGCACCTTCAGCCTGGGTGCTGGCGTTCCGGTGTTCCAGGCCTGGGTGCCCTTGACCTAGCCGGAGCGGAGATGGAGTCCATCTCAGGCACCTTTAGCCTGGGGTGAGGTACTATGGCGGATGCCTGGGGCTCAGTACCTTTGACTGAGTTCCGCAAGGGTGGAGGAATCCGAGGGGGCCCTAACTCCTTGGGTGCCCGTGTCTGAGTTCGTGAGGACTGGTGCGCAGTAACTTCTCCGAAGAGTCCGGCGCAGCATCGCTGGTGACGGAGAGGCCTCCACTTCTCCCTTGGATGGATTTCTTCCTCTGACAGGGGCAGAGCGAGCGAAGGTAATTCACGTTCTACATCACCTAGTCAGTGGCAGTGACTATTCACCACTGGTGACAGCACAGTGGTCAGCAGCAGAAGGGAAAGGATTGTGCCTCGATCTGTCCCCATTTTCCAAAGTAAAGAAACTGTTTTATTGCTTGGCAAGAAGAATAAAACTGAGTTGGACCTATTCACTGTGTGGAACTCTAGAAGCAAAGGAGTCAGGGACGAAGTACTGGACTTGACTCTAGGACACCTGCACAAAAAAAAAACAATTTGCTGGCCTTCACCTCTTAGCTATGGAGGACATGGGCCGTGGCGTATCTCATCTCTCTCTCCCAGGTACCCCTAGACAACAGCCATATAACCGATGAAGATAGAGAGAGGGGTGAGCCCCGCTACATAAGTTCATATTTTTTTTTTGGAATAAGAAATAAGCAAAAATGTCATAGCATCAAGAACAGTTTTTCAGTTGTAACAGAAAGATGACATCAAGTATACAAATATACTAGGAAGAAACAAAGAAAATCTGCTGATCTCAAAACAAAATGTAGCAATACATACTAAACTGAGCATGTGCCGAGTGCCCCCAAGGCTCTATTCTATCAGGAGATGGATTGGGGACTGTGGAAGACTGGGAGGATCAGAGAAGACAGGATCAAACACCTTTTTTTTTTACAATGCAGAGGATTAACCCTTTTGGTTCCATAGTGAGTATAGTATTTACTGCATATACAGACTGATTTTACTGTTGTGGGTTTTTGTAACACTTTCTGTTTAATAGGAACTGTGTGGTTCTTATTGTGGTTGCATAATACCTTTATAGCTGAATTCTGATAAGCAAATATTGTCTAAATACAAGAGTCATATGTATTATCACTTTAGTATTGTTGTTTTTTTGTGTATTTCTTCCAGATCTGTGTATAAATCCAGCATGCGGCTTTACCTCTGTGCAGGAGCTTCCTGCAGTAAAGACCAGTCACTGCTGCTCTCTCTTCTTGAACAGGGTGACTGGTCTTGTCTCCACCCCCTCTGTAGTTTTCTGCAGACGGCTTTACTAGGTGGAGCTTCTGGGCCCCTCTCACAGCCCTCCTCTCTCCACGGTTTATGTACAGCACAGTAATGATGTCACCAATATATTTGCAGGGTAAAACCTGGGTTTGCAGGAGCATTTTGGGGCATACAGAGTGGATACACATACTTTGTGGCTATTAAGGAATACATTTAAATGAAAGCTCCTGCGCCTGGAGTTCAGATTTAAAGCTGAAGTTCAGGTATGCATATTTTTGCAAAGTCCAGCTTGGACCAATGTAAGTGTGCACATGTCCTACCTAGAAGATCCTCATGGAAGCTGGAAATCACTGTAGTAGGCACTGCTACTGCAGTGATTGCTACTAGCTTACTGGTTCTTTGCCGAGTGGCTGCCCCTCCGCATTATGAACACAAGGGGTCACTCAATATGCAAGGGCACATTTTGCATTTTCTTGGTGAATGCAAGGTATTTTGTGATTGGACAAGTGGAGCAGCAGGGTGGTGACTTCACAATCTCCACCTCGTCCAATTAGAGAACGCTTTGCTTTCATTGTGAAAGTGCAAAGTGTTCTCTGAATGGTGCCCATGTCAAGCAAGTGACGTCATGTGTTTACTGTGCAGCAGGACAGCTGCATGGAACAGAAGCCAGCAGCAATCACTGTATTAGCAGTGCCCACTAGTGATGAGCCGAACACCCCGGGTTCGGTTCGCACCAGAACCCGCGAACGGACCGAAAGTTCGCACGAACGTTAGAACCCTATTAAATACAATGGATGCGAACGTTCGAAATCTAAAGTGCTAATTATAATGACTATTATGCATGTTATTGTCCTAAAAAGGGTTTGGGAACCCGGGTTCTGCACCAGGGGACATGTATCAATGCAAAAAGAAGTTTTAAAAATGGCCGTTTTTCGGGAGAAGTCATTTTAATAATGCATAAAGTAAAAAAAAAAAAAGTCAAATATTCCTTTAAATATCGAACTTGGGGGGTGTCTAAAGTATGCCTGTGAAGTGCCACGTGTTTCCCGTGTTTAGAACTGTCCCTGCACAAAATTACATTTCTAAAGGAAAAAAAGCCATTTAAAACTGCTTGCGGCTTTAATGTAATGTCTGGTCCCGGTAATATGGATGAAAATCTTTAAGAAAAATGGCATAGCTACCCCATCACCCCCCCCCCCACCCCAGCCCATTACCAGCCCCTTTGGGTCTTGTATGGATATTAAGGGGAACCCTGCACACAAAAGAAAAAAGGCCCTATATACTCTGAACAGCCGTATACAGGCGGTGCATACAAGACAGGGACTGTAGGTTTGTTCTTATGTAGAATCTGTTTGTAATTTTAACAGGTACATTGTTTAAGTGTAGCTCCAGCCAAAAAATCTATTTTTAAGCTTTTTGGAAAACATAGGGAAGGGTTATCACCCCTGTAACATTTGTTTTGCTGTCTGTGCAGTGTGCACCTGTTCAGAACAGTTCACCTCACTTTCCGTCCTAATGACAAATGTTTTTGAAAATTTGGGGTTTTTATTGAAACAAGGATTGGTGATAAAGAATCAGTGGAGAGGAGACACTTTTTTTCCCATATTAACTCTTACAGTAGAAAATTTGCCTTCCTAGGGGTAGATTTCCTCTCACTTCCTGTTGTATCCTTCCGTTTGCAAGTAGGAGTCGTTTGTAAGTTGGATGTTTGAAAGTAGGGGCCTGCCGTATATACTCAGCTGAAATTTGCCCCTTACATGTTGGTGTTGCCACAACACTGTGAGCCCTCACAGTTACTCCTGGTGGGCGCATGAATGGGCCCTGCTGTGAATTATTAGATCAAGAATTGTAATTGCATGCCCCTGTTAAACAGGGGCAGAAAAATTGGGCCTTAGGCACTGGTGCCACAACACTGCAACCCCTCACAGATACTGTACTTGGAGCACAGCAATAAGGCCTAGCTTCAGGAGTATATTTTGCAGGAATCACACTACGCCTGCTGTAAGTGCTGCAAATGCCTGTTGGTGTAACACACCAGGAAAACACAGCAATAAGGGCTAACTTCAGGTGTATACTGTGCAGGAGGCTTAGCAACAATGACACTGACACTGTCCCCTGCCTATCCTTCTCTCTCCCTGCACACAAGGTTTATCAAAGAATATGACACTGACACTCTCCCTGCCTATCCTTCTCTCTCCCTGCACACAAGGTTTAGTAAAGAATATGACACGGACACTGTCCCCTGCCTATCCTTCTCTCTCCCTGCACACAAGGTTTATCAAAGAATATGACACTGACACTCTCCCTGCCCATCCTTCTCTCTCCCTGCACACAAGGTTTAGTAAAGAATATGACACTGACACTCTCCCTGCCTATCCTTCTCTCTCCCTGCACACAAGGTTTATCAAAAAATATGACACTGACACTCTCCCTGCCTATCCTTCTCTCTCCCTGCACACAAGGTTTAGCAAAGAATATGACACTGACACTCTCCCTGCCTATCCTTCTCTCTCCCTGCACACAAGAATAGCACAAAGAATATCAACACTGTCCCTGCCTATCCTTCTCTTTCCCTGCGCCGGAACACACTACACAAGGCCGCCGCGCTGGCGGCCTTTTATAGTGTGGGGCGTGTGCTAAACCCCCTGAGCTATAATTGGCCACAGGCAACCTGCCTGTGGCCAATTATGGCTCTCCTAGCTGCCGGCGCTGTGATTGGCCAAGCATGCAGGGTCACAGTGCATGCTTGGCCAATCACAGCGCTGGGATTGCACTGCGATGGAGCAGTGTATTGTGGGCCGTTCGCGTCACTCGAATTTGGCGCGAACGGCCCAAATCGTTCGATGTTCGCCGAACGATCGAACAGCCGATGTTCGAGTCGAACGTATGTTCGACTCGAACACCGAGCTCATCCCTAGTGCCCACTACAGTGATTTTCAGCTATGCCAAATGCATACCTACATTAGTCCAACGTGTCTCTGCAAAAATATGCATGCCTAAACTTCAGCTTTAATCCCTTTACAGTGCGCCAAAACATATGTGCAGCAGCAAAGGGATGGGCTTCAATGCCCACATGCTGCACATATGCATTGCTGGGTGGATGGCGTTTACGTGTGGATAGTGCGCTCACTGTGCGCTCTCAGTGCAAAGACCAAGCTGTTCTGATCATGTGACCACTATAGCAGTGATCGAATTGTTGTAGAAACATTATAACAAGCATGAATACTAAATTTTAATCTGCTTTCAAAAAAAAATATTTTTTTTTAGATAGGTTTTTAACCTCCCTGGCGGTATGATTCTATCTGGAATTATGTACTAAAAGCGGTACAATTATTTTGCATGGAAATTTGGCGTTTTATATTGTAGGCCTGCAATTCTTAGGAATAACTCACTTAAACCTGACCAAACAAGAGTCTAGTAGACATCCCGGGTATGATAAAGTTTGAAACACAAAATCATAAATTATAATATAATAAATAACTATAAATAATTATAACAAATAGTAATGTAATTATAATAAAAAATATTCAATAATGTAATCAAATCAAAAACAATGAAATTTGCTCAGTTGCAGAATTGTCGCTGTCATTAGATTTAGTGTTTGATGACGAATTTCCACACAAATCGCTCTCGCTCAATTCTGCGAGTGATTCTAATTAATTATCGCTGTTTTCTAGCTGGTCTAAAACCACTTTTGATGTAAAGGGACACTTTTTGGTTGCTATGGACAATCTCCAGTTTCCAGGCAGAAAGAACAGTTTTTATAATATAAAAGTGCATGCAGGACACTGGACAGACCACTAGGGACAAAGGGGGTGTGTTATTATTACATTCAGTACTGTAATAAGTAAGATTACTGTATGTATTGTGTGTTTTTCACTTTTTGAATTTGTCGCGGAACTCCGCCCCCGTGCGCCGCAACGTCGCAGGGAACGGAGCTTGGCACTCGGCAGTGTGGATCCAGCGAGATGACAGCTCGCTCACACAGCGGGGACACATCGCAGGATCCAGGGACAAAGTAAGTAACTTCCCCTGGATACTGCGATGCAGCCCGAGTCTGGCTCGGGGTTACCGCTCTTAGCATTAAAATCTCACCCCGAGCTTGACTCGGGAATACCGCCAAGGGGGTTAAAGCAGAGTTTCGCCGATAAAATTTATAAATAAAAGTCAGCAGCTACAAAAAGTGTAGCTGCTGACTTTTAATAAGCACTCACCTGTCCCACGATCCAGCAATGCGAGCGTACAAAGCCCCACTCCTCTCCCCCTCCTCTCCATGGCGCCGGCCTTCTTACTGTGAAGCCACAGCCGGGCACGCACTGCGCATGCGCAAGCCACGCTGCGCGCTGTGAATTGCCGGGCAATCTTCTAAGACCCGTGACCCAGAACATTGCAGGGAGGGAGGGAGGAGAGGTGAATTTCCTTCCGGCACCACAGAGCCCCAGGAGGAAGTGGGAGCTAGATGCCTCTAAAAAGAGGGTATCCGCTCCCCCCCCCCAAAAAAATGACATGCCAAATGTGGCACTCAGGGGGTCACCGTCTCTTAAAGCGGAAGTTCAATTTTTGGGTGGAACTCCACTTTAATACAGTATGCTTCTTTGGATTAAAAAATGTATAAAAAATCTGTCAGCTGGCAACCTGAAAAACAAAAGAAGCAACAACATCCTTGAATCAGATGTTTGGCTGCCGTGAAGTAGACAGGCAGAGATGGGGCTAAAGTTAAATCTGCTCTACAATTTTTTTTTTATAAAAAGTCAGATTTGGACACATTTGAAAGCAATGAACTAAGCAAAGATCATTCTGCTTACAGCTAATTCATGTTCTCTCAGTTCTGCTGGCACAGTGTGTCAAATGAAGAAACGTGGTGATGTATTAATTGCAGGATAAGGCGTCCATCTCAGGCTGTTCATAGTCCAGCTGCTGCTTGGTTGCCAGGACCTCTGCAGTAGAGTAATACAGTGTATCGTACTTTGTAGTGTATTTGCCACCAAAACAGCTGCTTGACTACGGATGCTTCATTCTGCAATAAATACAACACTAATGCTATTAGAATGCACTATATTGTCAAAAGTATTGGGGCGCCTGCCTTTACACGAACATGAACTTTAATGGCATCCCAGTCTTAGTCTGTAGGGTTCAATATTGAGTTGCAATGGAAAAAGACACACCCGCCGCTCCAGGTGCGATCAGGAAGCCTAATGATCCAGTAGGTTCTCGTCTCGGCTCGCCTCCGCACACAATGAAATTAGAAGAAATGGCCGCACACCACTGTAGATCAAAATCCTTTTTATTTGGACATCCCAAAAACGACAGGAATCAGAATGCTGGGTAGACACAGTTCGCACACTTCACGTGCGCTTAGTCATTACGTAATGACTAAGCACACGTGAAGTGTGCGAAATTCGTCTAGCCAGCATTCTGATTCCTGTAGTTTTTGGGATGTCCAAATAAAAAGGATTTTGATCTACAGTGGTGTGCAGCCATTTCTTCTAATTTCAAAATTGAGTTGGCCCACCCTTTGCAGCTATAACAGCTTCAACTCTTCTGGGAAGACTGTCCCCAGAAGGTGTAGGAGTGTGTCTATGGGAATGTTTGATCATTCTTCCAGAAGCGCATTTGTGAGATAAAACCTTAGGTCCAAAATGGGACCATCATTGAAATGTACTTAAATCAGAAAGACGCTTGTCAGTGTTACCAAATCAAATTATCATTCTAAAAAAAAAAATGTTTCACGTGCCCAAAAAAAAAAAAGAAGAGGAAATGCTGCTCCAGAGCTATATTGTTTTACCTGAAGCCTAGGCAAACTAGTCGCTGTAGAGCTGAGGGGGACGTGCAAGGAAAATAAAAAACTGAATTTTTGCTTGTACATGATTGGATGATAGAAATAGCAGAGCTTCCCCTCATTTTAGATCTTCCCCTCAGATCTAAAACGGTTGCACTTCCAAGTGCACATGTAGTGCAAAGTGGATTTGCCTTTAGTAAATCAATTCCCTGTGTCTTGTAGTTTTTTAGTAAGATAAGAGGACCACCAATTTTCACCAATCCTCCTTCACTGGCCATCCTGAGCAATTTACACCAGTCATGGGCTACCAGGAGAGTCACAATCATTAACCACTTGCCAACCTGCTGCCGTCATTATACTGTGGCAGGTCGGCACGGTCCCGCGAACCGTCGTAGCTGTACGTCAGTTCATTTAAGCGGGATAGCGGGAACACGCACGCCCGCTGCACTGCGGGGGTGCAGATGCTCGTGACCGCCGGCCATGAGCGATCACGGGTACGAGAGGCACAACAGTGACATGTGTGTGTAAACACACACATCCCTGTTCTGTGAGGAGAGGAGATGCAGATTGTGAGTTCCTACAAGCTGGGAACCAAGATCTCTCATCTACTATAGTGAGTCCCCTCCCCCCACACTTAGAACACACACTAGGGAATACAGTTAACCCCTTGATCGCCCCCTAGTGTTAACCTCTTCTCTGCCAGTGACATTTACACAGTAATCAGTGCATTTTTCTAGCACTAGTCACTGTATGAATGCCAATGGTCACAAAAATGTGTCAAAAGCATCCGATGTGTCCACCATAATGTCGCAGTACTGATAAAAATCGCAGATCGCCGCCATTACTATTAAAAAAATAATAATAATAAAAATGCCATAAATCTATCCCCTATTTTGTAGGTGCTATAACTTTTGCGCAAACCAATCAATAGACGCTTATTGCGATTTTCATTACCAAAAATGTGTATAAGAATACATATCGGCCTAAACTGAGAAAAAAATTGCTTTTTTGAAAAAAAATTGGAGAGATTTATTATAGCAAAAAGTACACAATATTGTGTTTTTTTTTTTTTTAAATAGTCGCTCTTTTTTAGTTTATAGCGCAAAAAATACCGCAGAGATAATCAAATACCACCAAATGAAAGCTCTATTTTGTTTGAGTACAACATTGCACGACCGCGCAATTGTCAGTTAAAGCAACGCAGTGCCGTATCTCAAAAAATGGCCCGGTCATTGAGCAGCCAAATCTTCTGGGGCTGAAGTGGTTAAACAGAGTATAGCAATAAAGGAAAATACAACCCCAATGCCATAAAAGTTGGGATGCTGAATAAAATCTACATAAAAACAGAATGCAATCATCTGCAAATTTCATAAATCCATATTTTATTCACAATAGAAAATAGAAAACATATCTAATGTTTAAACTGAGAAAAATGTACCATTTTAGGACAATATAAGGTCATTGAAGGAAATTATTGGCAGCAACACATTTCAAAAAAGTTGGGACAGGGCAACAAAAAGCCTTGCAAAGTATAAAGCCTCGTACACACAATCGGATTTTCCGACAACAAATGTGTGATGGCAGTGTTTTGTCGGATAATCCGCCCGTTTGTACGCTCCATCGGACAATTGTTGTCGGAAATTCCGACAACAAATGTTTTATAGCAGGTTTTCAAATTTTCTGACAACAAATGTGTCTTGTCGGATTATCCGATTGTGTGTACATAAGTAAGTCTGAAAAAAATCGGTACAAGCACGCATGCTCCGAACCAATGCTAACCATAGCACAACATTAGCAGAAGTTGCCCAAATGGTAGCGCTAAAGAGCTGAAAAACCACGTAGTTTTGTGTATGTTGGCTAAACAATTTATGCCATCTGTATGCATACCAAGTTCACAGCCAACGCCCTTCGAACAAAATTCCACGGATTTGTCTGATGGAAATCCGATTGTGTGTACGAGGCTTAAGTGGTACTAAGCAGGAAGAACATTTTGCAACTAATTAGGACAATTGGCAACAGGTCAGTAACATGAATGGATATAAAAAGAACGTCAGAGTGCCTCAGACGTAAAGATGGGAAGAGGTTTACCAATCTGAAAAGCTGCATCTAAAAATTGTCAAACAATTCCAGAATAATGTTCAATTGCAAAGAGTAGAGATTATCATGAAAAGATTTTGAGAATCTGGAGACAATTGAGTACTGTGTGTGATACTTTTTTTTATTTGAACTAACATACAATTTTTCAGGACAAGCTTTTAGGGTATATCCCCTTAATCAAGGTCCCATGTATGTTAGTGCAAATAAAAAAAAGTAACACGGACAGTACTCAATTGTCTCAAGTACACTAATACGGCTACACTCACTCAGAATTTGGAGAATACTCATGCCAATGTGATATTTCAGTTTTACATTTTTCATACATTTGCACACATTTCTAAAATTCTGTTTTCTCTTTGTCATTATGGGGTACTGAGTGTAGATTAATGAGAAAAAAATAAAATATTAATTTAAACAACTGTAGTATTAGACTGCAAATTAACAAAATTGAAAAAATCAAGGGGCCTAAATACTTTATGAATAATGTACTGAATATTACATTTTTGGGTTTTGGGTTTAGATACGTTGCAAGAGGAATGTAACACTTATACTTAAAGCAGACCTTGTACTGCAATATGGTTGCCCCCTCCCTCCATTACAGAAATAAAGCCTGCATGCATTGCTTTCCTGTTGTATACGCAATTTGCACCATGGTAGACAATGGATAAGTGGTAGCCACTCAAGGATTTCCTCTGTGTGTACAGGTCTCCCAGCAGACAGCATTTAAAATTGTGTTAGCGGGATCACAATAACAGAAAAATGAAAATTTGTGAAAAGGAGGACAGAAGGGTAAAAAAAGGGTACATGTAAAATATATTATAAACTTAAAAAAAGGACCTTTCTAGATGAAGCTGTCACTCCATTAACGCAATGTGATTCTTTCCCGCTGTACAACAAAAGGTCACTTGAGCACAATCCCTGCTCGGAATGCATCGCCTAGAATATAAACTAACATCACCAGGTCTCAGGCTTTGAGTATCTCAATGACAGATAATATATTTTCTCGAACTGTGTTTATTCATCTGCGCAACATCTCCACATCACTTTATAAAAATTGAATAATACTTAATGTAAACAGAACTAATATGTTTAACACCGAGTGTGTTATTTTATTTTATGTCTACTGTTAACGTGTTTTAAATTACCTAAAGCAACCTTTCTGTTCCCGGCGCATAATACTTAATAAATCTCTCAGCCTTTCAGGATTCGAGAGTAATAGCGACGAAAATGCAACAAGTCATATACAAAATACAAATAGAACAAAATAAAACATTGTCCCAGTGCAATTCGCCTCTCTATTTCTGGCAGAGGTCGCGGAATGCCTTCTTTTGAACAGAGTTTGGAACTGACAGTGAAACACATGCAGACACTAATAAATGAGATAAGAGGCTGTTTAGCCAAAGGGGATCTTCTTTTTCTATATTATATTATGTTCCAAAACCTCTGAAATTCCCGTTGGCTAACACGTTGTCCTTCCTTGTACTATTTTCATCGCACACAGGCATGTACACAATAGACAACAATCCAACTGGCTGAGAAACAAAGGGACGTATAATAATACAATGGAAACCCACTTTGAGCGTAAATAAGGTTGGCCAAAAAATTGAAGCTTGGCTGCAATATGGTCCATCTAGGTCTATCCTAAGGGGGTGATAATAAGCGCTTGCAACTGTGATAAGTTATCGTGATCACTACCATAAACGATTCAACTTGTTGGAAATTTCTGAACTACCCAGCCAAAGACAGAAGAAAGGTGTTAAAGCAACTCTGTTGCCACATATTAAAAACTAAAATAGTAACTATATATGAAAGAAAGGGAACCATCCACCCACACCTTGGATCTTCAGTCTCTTGATGAGCAAACTAGGCTACAGTGAAGAAATGTCAGCATCCAACACATTTTCAGGCCTATTGAATGCCTATTCCCTCACAGTGCACAGTGAGGAACCAGGCACCTAACGGAAATGGGATGGATGCTGAAGATTTTTCAACAGTTGTAGCTCTCCAATAAGGAACTTTCCGAAACATGGTCACCTGGACTGTTGCAGATGTGCTACTTTGATCCACTGGGCGAGTCACACAAGAAAAAGTAGGAGATCCTGCAGCTACAGAGAGATATATTTGCACTTAAAGTGGTTATAAAGGCTCAATGTTTTTTACCTTCAGGCATTCTATGCATGGAGGTAAAAAAACTCCTTTGTGCAGAAGCTCACTCTGCCCCCCCCCAGTACTCACCTGAGCCCCATCTCCATCCAGTGCTGTGCACCAGAGCCTCGGCTCTCCGGAGACTCTCCCTTCCCACTGGCTGAGATAGCAGGGGGAGCCACTGCCTCCCGCTGCTGTCAATTACAGCCAGTGAGCCAATGAAGAGACATAGGGGGCGGGGCCAAGCTACGGCTTTGTGTGTGAATGGACACACTGAGCCTCGGCTCTGGAACGAGTCTGCTTGGAAGCTGCTTGCTCTGGGGGCACTTTGCAAAGCGGAGGTGCCAAGAGCACCGGTGAGGGACCCGAGAAGACGAGGATCGGGGCTTCTCTGTGTAAAGCCACCAAAAAAAAGTTTCCATAGGGACTTCAGAACTCCAAAGCTACTAACCAGACCTGTACTGCTAAAGATATCAACATGGCTGGAAATACATATTAAAAAAATTTAAATATATAAATCATAGAGTGGGGTGAACTAGTGCTGAATTGAAGCTAAAGCCATAAGTGGGAAGACTGTACTCCCTGTTACTGGAGGGTAGCTTTAAAGCGGAACTAAGCCTTCCATTACTTACCTTCCTTTCAGCGATGCAAAGTCCACAAACTTCCTCTCCAGAGCTGCCATCTTCTCCCCGGCTTATTCAAAGTTTAGAGCCTTTGGCCATCTTGCCTGATCAGGCCAGAATAACATAACTATTGCTCATGCACAATGCACATTCTAAAGCATCCTGAGAGGAGGAAGATAAGATTTTATAACTTTTTTTGCAGAAGAGACATAGCATGTCTTTTCTGCAACATAATTCCTTCCTGATCATACACTTTCAGGGGTATTTTACTGAGTCGGACCCCAAAATGACAATTAAAAATCTCCATATATAAAGAAATGTCATATTGCACTGCCCTGTCCTCTGATCTTTGCTCCGTTGAAGAGCTAAGCCAAATGAAGAATCCCCAGCATCCTAAATACTGTCAGCAGTGTTAGATGTCTGGTCCCCCTAGGCATGCTGTGGTTCCACCCGATGGCTGGCACATCACTACTGTATCCAGTAGTAACTTGGAGATCAGCAGAGGCACCATTGAATGTAGGGGGACTCAAAGATTGACACTCACAAAAGTGAAAAGACTTGCAAACCTGACATTGATTTACTATAAACATTGCTAAACTTCATAACTTTTTTTTTAGTATTCATTCCCATGGTGGCCCCCATGGAGTCTGGGGCCCTAGGCAGCCACCCATTCTGTTCTCATTTAAACCAGCCAGGGAGTCCAATGATTACAGGTGACAGGGCAATTTTCCCAATATGACAGTACCTTAATCGCAAGCAGAATACATTTTTATAATGCAATGTTTTGTTAAGATTACAAATTTGTTGCATTGGCTGATCTCCAGACTATCAAGTATTAAAAGCACAGAACATGAGAACCGAGAGAAAAAAATAAAACTAGGTTCCAATTTGTAACACCGCGAGTGTATATGCAGATTCTTTGTAAGAGGGTCAATGTAAGAACAAGTTCATTTACTTGTAACAAGAGATCGATTTTCCATTCGTGCACATGAACCTGTCCTCCTGACAAAATTTCCCCAGGAATTCCAAGAAAAACATATCAGCTGCGATGTTTTTGGGTAGGTGCCACACCTGTGGACGTGTTTCTTTGAGCACAGTGCTGTGTTATACTGCTTTTCATTTCACTCAAACATTCTACACAAATTATTATTTACCACTACTGACCTATATGTGACATGAAACCACACCCCACCCTGTTTTACTTCTCTTTATTTCACTATTCCCAACCATTCATTCCCTTATTGTCTTCTGTTCGCACCCAATTCTCTGTTGTGTGTATCCAGCACCAGGAATGCAAAATCATGACAGGTGGTTTGCCATTCGCATAAGAGAAAACTGACAAACATAGTTAATGGATTTAACACAGTTATGACTTCTAGAAATTAGAAAATTGCATGAACACGTTTTTTCTCAAGGTGAAAGATTTTTTGCAATAGATCCTTTTTTTTTTTTTTTTTTTTTATGTTTTTGTTTGCTACAGGGGTGTCCAACCTTTTGGCCTTCGTGGGCTACATTGGAAGAAAAGGAATTGTCTTGGGCCACACATAAAATGCACTAACAATAAGGGTAGCTGATAAGCAGAAGTCAGGCAGATCACAAGTTAACGATCCCTTAGAACGATAATGTATTCATCTGAGTAATAAAACTTTTTTATTGTTTATTACAAAAGTAAAAGCATCAATATCTGGTTGGATGGCTGTAGTAGCAATTCTCAAGGTGCTCATCAGATATTTTGGTTCTAATTTTGCCCTTTCTTTGTGTGCTTCAACCTTCAAAAAAGTTGATCCCAAATATAGGTGCTGTGGAAAACTGATAACACAAATAAGGCGTGATTATAAAGAGTGGGATGTTTTTCTTTGGGAAGATAAAACATATAAAATTCCAGTAAAGAAATACTGTCAAAATTTTCTTCAGCCACATTTGTTTGCAAAGTGTAAATTCATTTTTGCATAAAAAAAAAAAAGGGGGGGGGGTTTTGTACTCACCGTAAAATCCTTTTCTCTGAGTTCATGGACGGACACAGCATCTTATTCTTGACATTAAGGTATTAGCCTTCTATCAGGAGAGGACTAGGCAGAAAAGCATGTTAAGTGTTAAACACACATCAAAACTGTACAGTACCGCCCTGGGGGCGGTCCCTCTAGGTACAACCACTCTCCCTGCATTATGCAGCTCAGTTCGTCAAAAAGCAGTACAAACATATAAAAAAGAGGGTTGGGTGCTGTGTCCGTCCATGAACTCAGAGAAAAGGCTTTTACGGTGAGTACAAAAATCCCATTTTCTCTTTCGTTCGTGGACGGACACAGCATCTTATTCTTGACATTAGGGACGTCCCCAAGCAGTGTCAAAAACGAGGGGTGGGAACAGCAATCAAACCAACTTCACCCCAAACAAACAGAGCTCCTATACTAAGGAGTTGCAACTTTAAACAGCCGCCTGCAAAGACTAGCGGCCGAAGCAAGCATCCGCAGACGCATGCTGGTCAACCTTGTAAAACTTAGTGAAGGTGTGAACGGACGACCAGGTCGCCGCCTACACACCTGTGAAACAGACGCTTGATGTCGGGAAGCCCAGGAGGCACCAATTGCCCTGGTCGAATGCGCCGTGACAGGTAAGGGAGGCGCCCGCCCTTTAAGGGCCAAAGCCTGAAATACAATCTGTCTGATCCACCGAGACACGTGGCCGACGAGACGAGTACGATGTACCAAGCCCAAGGAAAGCAAGCAACCTCTTGGGATGCGACGGCCGAGGACACAAGGATGAAACACAATGTCCTCATTTGGATAAAAAGGCAGAAAAAACATTACACAGAAACAAAAGGCTGCAACGCAGCACCGCCTTATCCTCGTGGAGGAGTAAGTAGGGAGACTTGCAAGACAAGTCCGCCAACTCAATAAACCCTCTGGTAGAGGTAACAGCCACCCGAAAGCAACTTACCAAGAAAGTGCCAACAGGGGAACCTCTCTATGTTCTTTTAAAAAATGGTGGTTTCTGAAAACATCCAGGGTACCACATTCAATCCCACGAAGGCAGCAGTGATTGAACCGGAGGGGCCACATGTCGAAACCCTTTGGACAAACGTACTCACCAGTGAATGAGCCCCTAAGGGTCGTGGGAGAAACCAGCCAAGGCTGATATCTGCCCCGCAATGGAGCGAAAGCAAGTCTTTTATCCACTCCACGCTGTCAAAACAGCAGGATCCTGGAAGCCGAATATGTACGTGAACGCCACTCCATCTCCACACCTAGAGATGTAGGCCCTCCAAGTGCGATGGTAAATCATCCGAAAAGATGACTTCCGTGCCCTCAGCCTGGAGGAAATCACCGAAACCGACGGGCTACGGTCACTTAGTATCCGACTGTCAACAGCCATGTCGTGAAGGCCAGTGACTGCAGCAGGATGAAATGTATGACCTTGCAATAAAAGGTCCTCTCACATTGGCAGCCGCCAAGGAACATCTGCCACCAGTCGCATTAAAGCGGTGTACCAGAGACGCTGGATCAATTTGGGGCAATTAGACTACTCGGAATCCCCTCGGCCTCTACTCTGCGAGGAGATGAGGAAGAGTATTTGCAGGAGGAAGTCATACTTAGCCGATACTGTCCCCACAGGACCACAAAAACGTGTCTGACGCGTCCTCCCAGGAATCTTTGAACCTGGCCTCAACCTCAGAACCTTCCGACTAAGTCGAGAAGCCAGGAGATCCCCATCAGGCGATCCCCATCTCCGGTAGAGGAGTCTAAACCCCTCCGGGTGTAGAGACCATAGTCCATGGCCCAGCAGCTGACGACTCAGGGAGTCCGCCTGCTAGAGTTCTACGCCCAGACTGTATGCGGGCGATAGAGCCAGCACATTTTGCCCTGCTCCCGCAGGATGTGAGCGACAGCATGCTGCAGCCGAGCGACTTGTTCCCCCTCGATAGGGACATATGCCACCGCTGTGGCGTTGTCCACTGGAACCTGACTGGACGTTCCCGCAGCCTCCGTGACCAAGTGGAGGGGCACCGCCAGAACGCCCGAAGGAGCACCCTGATCGGCAGGCGGGGTACTTCCTGTGTCCAGCGACCCTGTGTCGTCCAACAAAAAGGAAACGACTTCCCGGACAGAAAAGCCAGAGACCTCAGTCACCGGATCAGGGATGCCTGACTAGCCGGCACACCCGGATTTGACAATCCCGGAACAATGGAGATGCGTCCCATGTCGACAGGATCTCCGTTTGCAAGACTCGAGTGTGGATTTAAACACACGGGACCGCCTTAAAGGTGGCTACCATGAAAAACCCAGGACTCGCATGCAAAAGCGCAGTGACCACCACCAGCGTGACGCCCACCACTGTACCGCAGCCTGAAGAGACTGCAACTTGCGAAGGGAGGAGTCCAGATCGAACCCAGGTATTCCAGGCATGGAGTCGGCACCAACACTGACTTCAGGAGGATCAGTACCCAACCAAAACTCCAGAAGAGTAAGACTGGCGATCACCACATCCTCCCTTAATTCTGCTCTCAGAGCTGCTCTCAGATGGAGATCGACCAAATAGCCCATGATTGCGAACCCTTGTTGCCTCAGCAAGGCTAGGATCGGGGCGAGCATCCTGAAGAAACTCCTGGTGCCGACGCCAGGCCAAAAGGGAGAGCCACCATTTAGTAGTGCTCATCCCAGACTGCAAACCGCAGAAACCTTTGATGCCTGACGCATATGGGGGCTGCAATAAAATGCGTCCTTGAAGTCCCAGGATGGTAGCAAAAAAATCCCCCGGATGTAGTGCAGTGACCACAAAGTGACAAGTTGCCATCCTGAACCTTTGTGCTTTCACAAAGCTATTGAGGGTCTTGAGATCCAGGACCGGACCGACCCCTCCCTTCTCTGGGACTACAAACAGATTGTAGATTCCTTGAAAACTTTTTCGGCGCCGGAACAGGTACTATACCCTGCGCATGAGCAGGTCCTGCACAGCCCCAAACAAGGCGGCCTGGCAAGCCAGAAGGGGATTAAGGTTGGAGGAAAAGTCAGTCTTTTGGTGGAGAAGAGAAAACAACTCAGTCTTGTACCCAGATGAAACCACTTCACAGACCCACTGGTCGGAAGTAGGGAGGTCCACCGAGCTGCAAACTCACGAGGGTGACCCCCGCACCCCATAGATGGGCGGGGGCAAAACCTCCATGTCGCCACAGATTTGCTCGCAGGCATGTTTTGCTTGCGAGAAACAGGGATACTTTAGTCCCTTAGCGGGCACCCTTAGTGGCCACTGCCTCGGTCCTCCTGTCTGCAGGGTCCTTAAAGAACAGGGGTCCCTACCACCAGATCGTGGTAATTCCCTGGATCTCGGAGGGCCCCATCAGATGAGATGTCCATTTTCAGGAAAACACTCCTCCAAGGGATAACGGACAGCCATGCGATTTTTTGGAACGCTGCGTCCGTTCCCATTCGTAGCATATAACTTACCAAATCAGCTAGTTAGGGAAACCTAGCGGTGCGGGCCGGCCTGTGGGACCCAGAAGGGGCCGGCACCTTAATAGATGCCCTCGCCGTATCCTCCATCTTATTGGGGATCCCGCACCCAGTGATAAGTGCTCCACCAGCGCCTTTTGTGCTGACCCGGACACGAAAGAAGCAAGGGAGCTGTTCTGCACTGTCCGAAAGGTCCTGGTCCGCATCTTCTGACATGTCAGAGCAGGGGACATTTGCCACAGCAAAACCTGAGTCTGAATCAGAACTTCTCCCAGAAGATGGTGGGGGGAGGGTGCGTTTTTACCCACCGCGCGCCCGCACACCGCTTCCACCCTGGCAATAAGGGATTCCAGGATCAATGACAAGGTGTCCATAGGCACTGCAAGTGTAGGGGAACCGGATGTCACCACAGGGATGTCTGGGGAAGAAAACGCCAGCTTCTGACACTATGCAGACACACTTGCCTGACCTCCATAGGGAACAAGACAAGGCACACAAAAAAATTCCACCCACCTAGCTGCTCCGACTGAGGGGCCCCCCTCCAGAGGACTCACCGCACGACCCAGGTAACTGCACAGCGCCGCCGTTCGCTCTCCCCACATGCCTTCCATCTGGTATGTCTGCGGTTACTTCCTGTGCCTGAGGTTTCCTGTGTTGTTCGCGCCGTCCAGAAGGGCCGCTTCCACCGCTAGAGACAAAAACTAAGCTGGTGACTACAAGAAAATGGCCGCCGGGTGCCCCTGTATAAAAACCGTGCGGGCTACAAGAAAATGGCCACCGCTCCACAGCATTAAAAACCCAGCGTGGCCACAAGGAAATGGCGCCAGGCGCCGCCAAAAACGTGACTGAGAGAAAAGAAGCAATGGCTGCGAACACGCTGGGCCTCAGCGCGGAGGCCTCCCCATGGCACCAGACAACCCCTCACATGGAGAACAGACCCAGACACCCAGCGCAGCCCCCCGCCAGGACACGGAGCCCCCCAGAGGACCCCCGGTCAGTACACAGCAGGCCCAGCTACCACAGAGCATGGGGAGGAGGGAAGGAAGGGAGAGAAGAAAGGAAGGGCAGGAACCCCCTAATCATCCTCCCCGGGAATGCCCAGCTTGTTCCATCCTGCCAGGGCAGGGGGAACTGCTACTTACCCATCCTGCGTGGACTAGCTGAAGGCATTCCTGACAGATAGACCCAACGTCTGCGCAGTTACGGCATGGCTGATGGCCCGGCACACTGTGACACGGACATAGAGCCCGGTCATATGTGTGCCCCGGAGCATATAGCTCACCGGCCACCCCTGGAGCAACGGGGCATGTCGTGGACGACCCAGCGTGTAGCTAAAAGGTCAGCACACGCTCGATGGATGAACTGGGGGGACTACAAGGATCGGGGATCCAGCCTGTCATCCAGTCGGCAGTTGATAGTAGATCTCAGGATCAAAAAAGTCTAAAAAAATCCCCAGGCCACATGGGCCCACAGGGAGCCATGTCCTTCTGCTATGCTAGGCAGAAAAAAACTGAGCTGCATGATGCAGGAAGAGGGGTTGTACCTAGAGGGACCGCCCCCAGGGCGTTACTGTACAGTTTTGATGTGTGTTTAACATTTAACATGCTTTTTCTTAATGTCAAGAATAAGATGCTGTGTCCGTCCATGAACGAAAGAGAAAATCAATTTTTTTTTGTTGAAACACATTCATAGCCGTCTTGGGCTGCAGGTTGGATACCCCAGGTCTAAAACATTTATGTACAATACAACTACATTTGAATGTAATAGTATAGAAACAGTATGAAAAATGTTCACTTTGCTTCCACACAAAAGCAATGAAAGGGCATCTAGGGGGCTATTTAGGAAGTCGAAAAGCAGTAAACAAAAGTTTTTTGGTGAATTTTTGTTCTTTTGAAGCTTTTTTTTTTGTCTGATTTTAAACGCTTTTTCCAGGTCACCACTTATCCATTTTTAGCATTTTTGTTTTCATTGCAATAAGTCAAAATTATAAAGAGGAGTATATAACCTTTAACAACAACATGTTTGAATGTGGTTAACTTAATTATTTGTAATGCAGCCTATCCTGATGATTTGTTCTAGTTTAGTGGGTGTGTTAAATATTTATTTTAATGAAAAATAAGGTGCTTTGGTTTGAAATTTTTGAAGATATAGTCACATTTTTCAATAGCGCCAGTTAGTATAAAAAAGCAACAGTTGTGAACAAGAAAATGGTTTACAAATTTATTTACACTGCTTTTATTTAAAGTATACATGGAGATGCATGAGATCAATTTAAGTTATACAAAAATCATTAGCAAATTTTGTTTTCTATGCATAGTTTGTGGAACTTCCATGCTTGATACTATGCATATTGCTTAAAGTGAATGTAAACCTGATTCATTAAATTTGATCTGGGCACATATATCTGCAGTGTTTTCTTACAGTATCTCTCAAAAGCGAGAACACCCCTTACATTTTTGTAAATATTTTATTATATCTTTTCATGTGACAATGCTGAAGAAATTACAGTTTGCTGCAATGTAAAGTAGTGAGTGCACAGCTTGTATAACAGTGTAAATTTGCTGTCCCCTCAAAATAACTCAACACAGCCATTAATGTCTAAACCACTGGCAACAAAAGTGAGTACCGTATATACTCGAGTATAAGCCGACCAGAGTATAAGCCGAGGTACCTAATGTTACCACACAAAAATGGGAAAACTTACTGACTCGAGTATAAGCCGAGGGTCAACAATGCCCATTTGCACGCCTCACTGTGCCCATTGCAACTTCACTAAGCCAATTGTCACTGCCCATTGCCACCTTACTGTGCCCATTCTCACTGTGCCCATCCTCACTGTTCCCCTAAAATGTAAATTGAACATTGTACATTGTAAATTGTACCTGAAAAAAATTGAGAGGCTGCGGCGTCCATCGTTTAAAACTTGCGGTCTCTTCCTGGTCCCTTCCGTGATAGGCGGAACTGTGTCTGCTGAGAATCGCCTATCACGAACGTTCTCTCATCCTCACCCATCCCAGCAGACACTGTGTTCAGTGTTCCGCCAATCACGGACGTCTGCTGGGAAACTGAGGATGAGAGAACGTTTGTGATAGGCGGAACTGTGTCTGCTTAGAAAACGCCTATCACGGAAGGGACCAGGAAGAGACCGCGAGTTTTAAACGATGGACGCCGCAGCCTCTCAATTTTTTGCAGGTACAATTTACAATGTTCAATTTCACTGACTCGAGTATAAGCTGAGGGGGGGACTTTCAGCCCCAAAAAAAGGGCTGAAAATCTCGGCTTATACTCGAGTATATACGGTACATCCCTAAGTGAAAATGTCCGAATTGGGCCCAAAGAGTCAATATTTTGTGTGGCCACCATTATTTTCCAGCAGTGCCTTAACCCACTTGGGAATGGAGTTCACCAGAGCTTCACAGGTTGTCACTGGAGTCCTCTTCCACTCCTCCATGATGACATCACGGAGCTGGTGGATGTTAGAGACCTTGCGCTCCTCCATCTTTCGTTTGAGGATGCCCCACAGATGCTCAATAGGGTTTAGGTCTGGAGACATGCTTGGCCAGTCCATCACCTTTACCCTCAGCTTCTTTAAGAAGGCAGTGGTTGTCTTGGAGGTGTGTTTGGGGGTCGTTATCATGTTGGAATACTGCCCTGCGGCCCAGTCTCCGAAGGGAGGGGATCATGCTCTGCTTCAGTATGTCACAGTACATGTTGGCATTCATGGTTCCCTCAATGAACTGTAGCTCCACAGCACTCATGCAGCCCCAGACCATGACACTCCCACCACCATGCTTGACTGTAGGCAAGACACACTTGTCTTTGAACTCCTCACCTGGTTGCCTCCACACCTGGTTGCTTGACACCATCTAAACCAAATAAGTTTATCTTGGTCTCATCAGATCACAGGACATGGTTCCGGTAATCCATGTCCTTAGTCTGCTTGTTTTCAGCAAACTGTTTGCGGGCTTTCTTGCGCATTATCTTTAGAAGAGGCTTCTTTCTGGGACGACAGCCATGCAGACCAATTTGTATGCAGTGTGCGGCGTATGGTCTGAGCACTGACAGGCTGACCCCTCACCCCTTCAACCTCTGCAGCAATGCTGGCAGCACTTATATGTTTATTTCCCAAAGACAACCTCTGGATAGGATGCTGAGCATGTGCACTCAACTTTTTTGGTCGACCATGATGAGGTCTGTTCTGAGTGGAACCTGTCCTGTTAAACCACTGTATGGTTTTGGCCATCATGCTGCAGCTCAGTTTCAGGGTCCTGGCAATCTTCTTATAGCCTAGGCCATCTTTATGTAGAACAACAATTCTTTGCCATGAGGCGCCATGTTGAATTTCCAGTGACCGGTATGAGAAAGTGAGAGCGATAACACCCAAATTTAACACACCTGCGCCCCATTCACACCTGAGACCTTGTAACACTAACGAGTCACATGACACCGGAGAGAGAAAATGGCAAATTGGGCCCAATTTGGACATTTTCACTTAGGGGTGTACTCCCCTCTGGTTTAGACATTAATGGCTGCATGTTGAGTTATTTTGAGGGGACAGCAAATTTACACTGTTATACAAGCTGTACACTCACTACTTTGTAGCAAAGTGTAATTTCTTCAGTGTTGTCACATGAAAAGATATAATAAAATATTTTCAAAAATGTGAGGGGTGTACTCACTTTTGGGAGATACTGTATCTCTCTTCAAAGCACTATGTCCTGTAGCTGTCTCCTGTTTCTTTCTTCTGTTATCAGCCTGATAACTCCTGACAAGTTCTCCGTCAACTGAGATAAAAGCAGCCTGTGTTTTGTATTGTTAAGGATGCTATAAATAGATTAGCAGAGTGTTGAACCATTCAACAAACAGCTCTGAAAGTCTCTACCTATGAGGAGAGGGGGTGTGTGCCGTTCCTCCAATCAGCTATCTTGGCTGTATGCCCAGGCTTCCCTGCAGTGATGCAAAGAAAATCTCCTAATACCATCTGAACTTTCTAAAGAATATATAAAGCAGAAGACAGCAGAAATACATGTAAAACTTATGTAGGGAGATTTGTTTCATCCCTGTGTATCATCTGAGGCTGGGTATATGTGAGGGTTTACATCCATTTTAACAAGACAGCAAAGGAGTACCTACTGACAAAAAGAAGTGGGGTGGATTAGCACTACAGTAATAACCAGTTGAAAAGTTAAATTCCTGAACTGATGGTTGGCATCTTAAGGTTTAAATTTAAATTTTGACTGAAACATAACCTTAACCACTTCAATACTGGGCACTTTCCTGCCCCCCACCCTTCCTGCACAGGATTTTTTTTTAGCTTTCAGCCCTGTCTCACTTTGAATGACAATTTTGCGGTCATGCAACACTGTACCCAAATAGAGCTTTCTTTTGGTGGTATTTAATCACCTCTGTGGTTTTAAATTTTTGCGCTATAAACAAAAAATACCGACAATTTTGAAAAAGAAAACAATGGGCACTGATAGGCGGCACTGGATAGGCAGCACTGATGAGGAGCTACTGACAGGCATTACCCAGTGGCACTGATTGGCACTTTGATGGGGCACTGACAGACATTACTGATGGGGCACTGATTGTCACTTTTTTGGGCACTGATCAGCAATTTTATGGGCACTGACAGGCATTTATAGAGGTGGACAGGCTAGCAGGTGATGGGCACCGATTGGCAGCTGATGGACATCTTTTGATGGGGGATGTGCTGATAATCATTGTGCTGATTATCAGCACAGACCTCCCCTCTGACAGGGAGAGCCGCTGATCAGCTCCCCCTGTCAATGTGAACCGAGGAAAGCCGGTTACCGGCACTTCCTGGTTCACGTGATGATCAGCTGTGATTGGTCACAGCTGATCACGTGGTAAGAAGCCTCTGTCGAGGCTCCATACCACAATCGGATTTGCGGTGTGTCAGACTGACACACAGCACCACCGATCGCCGCGCTGCGTGCCCCTGCGGGAGCGCGCCGGCTCTGTTATCCTGATCACGTCATATGACTTCCATTCAAAATAACACAACCACTTTTCTGCTGGCATTTTGCTATATGGCGGGCGGCAAGGGGTTAAAGTAGTTGTAAAGTCAGAAGTTTTTTTTTTATCTTAATGCATTCTATGCATTAAGATAAAAAGCCTTCTGCCCCCCCCCCCTATATTTCCCTGAGGTCCCTCTAGCTCCAGCGATGTTGTAGGAATGTCTCAGCCGTCCGGGACTCCCCTCCTCATTGGCTGAGACAGCAGCACAGTGCCATTGGCTCTCGCTGCTGTCAAAGTCAGTCAGCCAATGAAAATAGAAAGGGGGCAGCTCTGTGTCTGAATGGACACAGGGAGCTCTGACTCGGCGTGGGTGCCCCCACAGCAAGCTGCTTGCTGTGGGGGCACCCAACAGGAGGGAGGGGCCAGGAGAGACGAAGAGGGTCTCAAGAAAAGGAGGATCTAGGCTGCTCTGTGCAAAACCACTGCACAAAGGAGTCAAGTATAACATGTTTGTTATTTTTAATTTGAAAAAAAACAAGACTTTACAATCTCTTTAAGGTATAGGCTATGCATTTCTATTTGATACGATAAGATACGTACAAGACAAGCTTTATTCGTCATTTAACAGTTAAAGGTTGCGGCATGCAATCAATTTCTTTATGTCCCTAAAAAATAAAAATAAAAAACTCATAATGGCACCCATCCTATCCAACATACTCCTGGGTTCCCAGAATTAACTGTAGAAAGCTCTTCAAGACAAAGCTTTTCCTTACTAGACTCCCCCAGTGAATATTAGAACAGCTGCACCTTGTAAAAATATTAATCTAAAACTCTTGAGTATCCCAAGCTTTAGCATTCCAACAAAAATCATAATATACAGACCTCCGAAATTGTGCATTGCAGGTGGGAAGTAACACCTATGAATATCATTTTGTGAAAAGCACATGGCCCAGGGCGACTAAAGCCTCTAGTACAGTGAAAAGGTGTTATTTACACTGTGCAATGCTCATATGTGCTCCATAACAGGTTCTGTCTCTTTACAGAAGCAATACAAATATTTGTTGAATAAAGCACCATTTGGTAATGCCTACTGGTTAGGAGATTTGCCACTCAGGCCTCGTACACACGACCGATTTTCTCGGCAAGAACCAGCAAGAAACTTGCTGGCAGAGAGGTCTTGCCGAGTAAATCGGTCGTGTGTACGCTGCTATCGGGTTTCTCGTCGAGAAAACCGACAAGAAACCTCGACGAGAAAATAGAGAACCTGCTCTCTATTTTCTCGTCGAGATTCTCCTCGGCATGTTTCTCGACGAGAAAAGTGAGTGTGTGTACACTTACCTGTCCGCCCGGAAGCCCGCGCATGTTCGAAATGAATTCGACGCATGCGCGGTAGCTTCCTAGGCATACGTAGGGTATACCAAGATGGCGGCGACGGCATCGAATGTGACGAGCGCATGCTCGACGTAGTCGATGACGTCACCGCGTACACTCCTTTCAAAGAACCGCGGGTTCTTTGAAACGAGCGTGTGTACACTCGGCCGGGACAAGTTTCTTGTCCAAGAATCTCGTCGAAAAAAAAACGACATGTTTTTTTCAACGAGAATCTCGGCCGTGTGTACGAGGCCTCAGTCTGCAATTTGGTTCTACTTTCAAGCTCTGTAACATAAAAAGTGGCAAACATATAATAGACTTCTGCTACGCACTTTTTCTGCTGGACAGTCCTCAATTCTCAGCAAGCCCAAACTATTTAAAGTGTTACTGAACCATTACAGGATAATCAGTCTGTATATGCAGTAAAGCATGCTTGTTATACTCACTGTAGAACCTAAGGGGTTAATCCTCTGCATTGTGTAAAAAGGCTGTTGGATCCTGTTTTCTCGGATCCTCCCCTTCTTCCACTCTACCCAATCCATCTGCTGATGGTACAGAGCTTTTTTTTTCTGGGAGGGTGCATGTGATCGCCACAGGGCCAATCAGCACTGTCCAGACAGAGGGTCAGGGGTCCTGCAGCCTCACGAGACAGTCAGAGTAGAATGAAAACGCCTCTTACAAGCTTTAACTAGACACTGATAGAGGTCACAAGTCTGCTATATATTGCTTATGAGAGAAGGCATTTAGCAGTTGATACTGTATTAATTAAAATAATTGCATGTCCATGTTCTGTGTACTGTGGGAGACCAGATATAGCGAATGCAGGGTCATGGGTTTAGTAACATAAAGTGAACATAAACCTGAAGATTTAGTATAAGTGGTAGTGGGGACACACACACAGAATGGCTTCTACTAACTCCTAATTTCCTTAAAGGGTAAGTTCATCTATTGTAACATGTTTTATGTTACACCCATATTCAGGGTGTAACATGTTACAAATCCACCACTATGTCACGAGCGGCGGGATATCCTCTCCACCTGCCCGGCCGCATCACTCATTCACAGAGTTCTGTGAACTGAAAACTACAAGATCCAGCAGCCTTTGCGGCTGTCCGCTTGTAGTTCTCAATGAACTACCACAGCGCTGTTGAGCGCTGTGGTATTTCATTGATGCTTCCTTTTAATGTGTAACTGCTAGCCGTATGATGTAAGGCCAAACAGCTTACACAAAGTCTGCAAGAGCCCTGCATAGCAGATCGTGGGTGCAACGCTTTCCATTTGTTTACCTCAGCTCTCCTCTCCTCACACATTAGTTGTCGGTGAGGAGAGGAGAGCGGATCGCTGCAGCTGGCTGGTGATCATTGAGTATGAGCTGTTTATTACAGCTTTTTACACACTGATCACCAGCCTATTGTCCCCACACAATGTAAAACACACATGTCCCCACACAATGTCCCCAAAACACATGTCTCCACACACATGTCCCCACATAGTAAAAACACCTGTCCCCCACATATGTCCCAGTAAAAACATATGTCCCAATGACTATCTGCACACATATGTCCATGATCACCTGCGCACATCTGTACATGATCATTTGTGTACATATGTCCGTGATCACACAAACCAATTATTATACACTTAACAGTGTTTTTTTTACCAAAGACATATAGCAGAATACATTTTGGCTTAAAATTTATGACAAAATTTGATTTTATTGGATTTCTTTTCAAATAGAAAGAAGAAAATATTGGGGTTTTTTTTCAAAATTTCCGCTCTTTTTTCTCTTATATCGCAAAAAATAAAAAAACGGAGCCGTGAATAAATACCACCAAAAGAAAGCCCTATTTTACGAACAAAATTATAAAAATTTCATTTGGGTACAGTGTAGCATGACCGCGCAATTGTCATTGAATGTGCGAGAGCGCTGAAAGCTGAAAATTGGCCTGGGAAGGAAGGGGGCGGAAGTGCCCAATATTGAGGTGGTTAAGCACAAATTATAGCTTTTAACATTTGAGAACCAATCATGTATAGCTCAAAATACCATACCAACACAATCCTGGCAACAAATCAAGTCAAATAAATCGCTCTGCACAAGGTTTATTTGGAATGAAACTATTGCTACACTTTATATTTGACCACAGACCAAAAGCTGTATGCAATTCCTCTTGAAATGTAACTTTTTATAACAGTTTTCATTTTTGATCTGAAGGCACAGGGGATAAAATTATTTGTCTGTCAGTGTCCAGGTACAACACAATTGGCAGGTAAAGAGGAAGAGAAACAGTGCAAATAAACCCCACTAAACTGAGAAACTTAAAATGGAGAAGTAACAGAATAAACGAAAAATAATAAAAAAAAACTAATGAAAAAATAAAGATATGAAAAAAGACCAAAAAACTAATAAAAAATAATGAATAACAATCAATTAATAATTGTTTTATGGATGAATAAATAATTAAATAAATAATGTAATACATTACTACATGTTTTTTTCATCCATCAAACAATTAGTAAATTATTTTTATTTACGTTTTTTTATTTTATTTTTTATTTGTTTTTGGTCTTTTGTTTTATATCTTTATTTTCATTTTATTTTTTATTTATCTTCTCATTTGTTTAATTAATTTTTGTTATTCTATTTCTGCATTTTAAGTTTCTTAGTTTAGTGGGGTTCATTTGCACTGTTTCTCTCCCTCTTTATTTATATACTAGTTTCAACTGGAGTCCCACAGCTGCACTTACCTCACTTTGTACTCAATTTCATTTTAGGTGGGGTAGCGGCACTGTTGTTGTAGTTTTTTCTTTTTTTTACAATTGCCAGGTAGCATGTTTTACGAGGAAGCAAATAAAAATCATAATTAAGGCATTCTGTGTAGTTTTGAAAGTGGAAAACAAAAATTGTGATAAAAAAAAAAATGCTCTTTTGTGTCTTTTATTTGGACTTGCAGGTGATCAATGTGCAACAACAAGGCTGAACCCAACTACAATGAGTAGAATGCACTTTTTAAGTGAGGCAATCCGTTAGTGGTCCAAAAAGGAAACAAATACAGTACATTACAGTGATCTCAAACTACGCTCCCACAGCATCAGTCCTTGGGGACCATCAAACCTGACCATACATGGGGCAAGTTTTGGACAGTTCCTGATGAATCAGTCAAAATTTGAGCCATGGGTGGCCCTGGAAGCATCCTCCCGCCCAATATCCTTCAATCTGAAAGTGGGATAGAGGTTTGTAGTGAATAGACCAAATACGAATGTTTTGGTCACAACCAAAGAAGCTATGTTTGGAGAGCAGTCAACAAGGCCTATGAAGAGAGCACACCATCCCTACCGAGAAGAGAAGCGATAGGTCTCTGCTGTATAACGGGAATTGGACGTTTGTGAGCTACATCAGCACAGGGAATTTAGTCAAAATTAATGGCAATATAAATTCATCATATCATGAGAAAATGTTGGAAGATAATTTGCATTCGCCAGCTTGGAAGATGTGCATAAGGCTCATAAGGACTCTGCAATGTGACAATGATCCGAAACATAAATTCAAATTAACCATTTATTCAACGCAGCTGAAAAAAAGTGAAGGTTCTCGAGTGGCCATTGCTATCCCCTGACCTCAACATAAATCAACCACTTAAAGTGGTTGTAAACCCACTTTGACAACTTGCACCTACAGGTAAGCCTAGATTAAGGCTTACCTGTAAGTGCAAGAAATATCTCCTTAACCTACACGGTTAAGGAGATATTTGCTGAAAACACAGCACCAATGTCTACGGCGCATGCGCGCCATAGACAACGGCACAGGCGCACTAGCGGGCCGGCTTCTTGCCAGTTTTCTGAATGGGATCTTGCCGGCCCGAGCGCGCATGCGTGTGACGTCGTCGCCGTTCCTGCCAATCACAGCGCCGGAGCTGGCGGCGGAGGGGAACGAGGAGCAGTTTGGGGGCTTCGATCTCAGGTAAGTCATTCATAATGAGCTACTATGCTATTCATGCCTTTCTTTTGCAGGGTTTTAAAAATAAATAAAAAATAATCAAGGGTTTACTTCCTCTTCCTACCGGTTCACACTTGTGCGAGTTGATAACGAATGCGATGCGTTAAAAAAAACTAGATTCGCATGTCATCCAAAAAGTCATTGTTTTCAATGATGGTCGTTCACATCTATGCGTTGCGATTTCTCTACTAATGCGATACGATAATAAAAAGTGTCTTGTGTGAGTTTACAGCGTTGCATTGCGAATTTAGTCTCCATAGACATCAATGTAAATCGTTCTGGAATCACTTTGTTGGTTCAGTTATGTGCAAATTCCACCACACTACTCTCCACAAAAAACAGGAAGTACACAGGAAGTTAACACCTTTTTTTTTTCCATTAGACATTAACATGATTCCATTGGCTAGAACATCAATTGCAGCTATGTCCAACTCTTGAAATTTGCGGTAAATTCGCACCTTACACAGGACAAAAAAAACTGAACAAATTCGCAACATATCACAGCGCACCAGTGTGAACCAGTCCTGAAGGAGGTATCAAACACGCAGTTTAGCCTAGACAACCAAACAATTAACAGGACCTAGAGACTTTTTGCCAAGAAAAATGGGCAGCTTTACCACATGAGAGAATAAAGGGCCTCTATCACAGAGGACTGCATGCTGTCATTGATGCTAAAGGGAGTAATACACAATGTTAGGAACAAAGGGTACACAAATGTATAAGCAGGACCATCCATTTTTATTGCTATGCTTTGTTTAATGATTGTTCTATTACTGTGGTATTTTTTAATGCTACGTTATTTAATTGGGATCATATTATAAACAAAAGAAAATGTGTTTGATCTGATCACTCCTGTTTTCTTAAAAATGGTCCACAACTAACAAATTTTGCCAGAGGCAAACTTAGGAGCACATCTGTGAAAGAACCATTGTGAGGGGGAAAAAAAAAGAAACAAATGTGCATGCAGAGAATATACGCACCATACGGCTACTTTTCAACCACTGTTCGATTGGCTGTTGTAATTAAATTGCGAGTCGGGGGATGCTTTAAAAAGAAAATCCTTGGTACTTAGCCACATTCGCAGGCATTGGGGGCACGCTTCTGCTTTGTTATTCTGTCTCATGGGCTTCCAAACTACAAGGGATGGTTTCAGCACATTACTAATACAAAAATGAGACTATATACAGGACTTTTAAGGTACCCACAAGCAGGACTGCTGTTTGAAATCATCGGGCCCCATACAGCCCACCTGACAGCCAATCCCCCCAAATATTAAAACAATATTTTCCATAAATATACACTAAAATCATTAATAGCGGACAAAAACATGAAATAACGTACAAAATTCCTGCTAAGTCTAAAAAATAAAACTGTATTGACTTAATAAATGAAGCTCTGTGTGTAAATAACGTCTTGAGGTTCATTCACATGGGTGCTGTGGCCTGTACAATGTGAATCAGTGTTCCTTTTTATGTGGCTGGAGCTGTGTGCAAGCAGTTTATGTTAAGCTATGGGGACACAGTGGCTCTAGGAACACAGCCACAGGTCCTAATTTGACAGGCGTTTGGATGCAGGTGTATGGCCCTAAACACAGGCAGTGAGCATTTGGGGCCACTCTCCCACAGCTACATACCTGTCATTAGGACCTGCGGCTGTGTACATATAGCCACTGTGTCCTCATAGAGAGTAACACCAACAAACCATTCATTCACACTGTATGGGCAAGAGGATCCGATGAATGAGCCCTTAACCACTTAAGGACAAGTTTTTTTGCTAGAAAATTACTTAGAACCCCCAGACATTATACATTTTTTTTCTAATACCCTAGAGAATAAAATGGCGGTCATTGCAATACTTTTTGTCACACCGTATTTGCGCAGCGGTCTTACAAGCGCACTTTTTTTGGAAGAAATTGCCTTTTTTCAATTAATAAATAAGACAACAGTAAAGTTAGCCCAATTTCTTTTTATATTGTGAAAGATAATGTTACGCCGAGTAAATTGATACCCAACATGTCACGCTTAAAAATTGTGCCCGCTCGTGGAATGGCGTCAAACCTTTACCCTTATAAATCTCCATAGGTGACGTTTAAAAAATTCTGCAGGTTGCATGTTTTGAGTTACAGAGGAGGTCTAGGGATAGAATTATCGCTCTCGCTCTGTCGATCGCGGCGATACCTCACATGTGTAGTTTGAACACCGTTTTCATATTCGGGCGCTGCTCAGGTATGCGTTCGCTTCTGCGCGTGAGCTCGTCAGGACTGAGCGCTTTAAAAAAAAAAAATATATATATATATATATATATATATTTTTTTTTAAATTGGGTCACTTTTATTCCTATTACAAGGAATGTAAACATCCCTTGTAATAGAAAAAGCATGACAGGTCCTCTTAAATATGAGATCCGGGGTCAAAAAGACCTCAGATCTCATATTTGGACTTAAATGCAATAAAATAAAATAAAATTGCCATTTGAAAAAATGACAACACAAAAATGTCCCTTTAAGACGTATGGGCGGAAGTGACGTTTTGACGTTGCTTCCGCCCTGCAGTGATATGGAGACGGATGGGGGCCATCTTCCCCTCACTCGTCTCCACACACAGCAAGGAAGAGGACCGGATCGCCTCCGCCGCTACCGACGGCTCCGGTAAGCGGCGGAGGGCGCCGGAGAGCGGCGGGAGGGGGGGATCCCTCTCCCGCCGCCGATAAAAGTGATCTTGCAGCGTATCTGCCGCAGAGACCACTTTTATCTCTTAGCGGACCGCCCGCTGAAGAAGAGGATACCAGGGTTATGGTAGCTAGCTGCTACCATAACAATGGTATTCCTCTTCAAACAGAGGACGTAAAACTGCGGCGGTCGGTCCGGAAGTGGTTAATTTTCTTTTACAATTTTTTATTGTGTTATTTTTTTTTTACAATGCTTAAATTATTTTTTACAACTTTTTTTTATTTTCTCTTTTTATTCCTTTCTCTGCATCCTTAGCTGCACTGAAAAGAAAGCACTTTGTACAGAATATACTGTTTATTCACAAACCGAAACATAGTAAACACAGTTTACTATGCTTCAGTTATGAATGAACACCGTGGGTGATTGGTACGGTATGGAAGGACCGGTGCTACCCTCTTATCAGCCGCCCTGCCCACATGTCACAACATATAAAATCAAAACATGACTTTTATTCATATTGCAATAAATATTGCATTAAAATAGATTTCAAACTTCCATTTTACACAATACAGGCAGTCCCTGAGCTACGAACGGGCTAGGGACTGTAGGTTTGTTCTTAAGTCGAATATGTTCGTAATTCAGAAAAGCATGCGCAGTACGGCAGAGACGTAGTTTTCCGATGTTCTGTTGAAATTGCCCACCGTCGAAAAGTGGTTTCGCATGCGCAGAACGTCAGAGACGTTGTTTTCCGATGTTCTGTGGAAAGTGCCCGCCGTCAAAAAGTGGTCGCGCATGCGCAGAACGGCAGAGACGTCGTTTTCCGATTTTCTGTCAAAAGTGCCCGCCGTCGAAAAGTGCCCGTGCATGCGCAGAACGGCAGAGACGTCACGCCGCCTCCCGTTCGTAAGTAGGAGTCGTTCGCAAGTCGGATGTTCGTAACTCGGGGACTGCCTGTACCATTAATATACCTATATATATACAACTATAATAATTAGCTATGTATATATAATGCTTCTGTGTACATATTGCATGGTCATTTTATTTTTATATTTATCATAGAATTAGCCTATATACCATGCTCCTGTAGAAGCAAAATGATTTCCGAGAAACAAACTGAAGAAAAAAATCTCCTTCCCTCCACTGCATTAGCATACATACAGTATCTAATGATATTCTGATGGATTGAGTCTTAGGACCATATAAGTGATTTCAACAATACTAGATAGTTATTGGGTGGTGGAGGGGGATATACAGTATATTAGTACTGGGGCTTATTGGGATATAATAATTCTATTGTGTATAATTGAAGTTTGAAATATGTCTTAATGTAATATTAATAAAAGTAATGTTTTGATTTTATATATTGTGATGTGTTGAGTCTATTTTTCATATTAGTGATCTGATCATTTGGATGTGGTACCTCTATATGAAATTAGCCCACCCCTACATTATTTAGGCATGGACTACTGTTGCCACTGCCTGGAAACCTATCATTAGGAATGCCATGCAGCCATTCTGGAGTTCATACATGTAGACAGGAAGTAGCTGCAAAGGGCTGCAGGAGATTAGGTATAACATACAGTACTTTAGCCAAAAATAAAAATAAATATTGTTTATATTACACAAAGCTTTTAGGAAACTATAGGTCATATTGTTAAAGTTTATATCTACTTGAACAATAAACATACAGTGCCTTGAAAAAGTATTCATACCCCTTGAAATTTTCAACAAATTTGTCATGTTACAAACCAAAAATGTAAATGTATATTATTGGGATTTTATGTGATAGACCAACACAAAGTGGCACATAATTGTGAAGTGGAAGGAAAATGATAAATGGTTTTCAAAATGTGTTACAAATAAATATGTGAAAAGTGTGGCGTGCATTTGTATTCAGCCCCCTTAAACCACTTGACAACTGGGCACATAACCCCCTTCCTGCCCAGGCGAAATTTCAGGTTTCAGCACTGTCACGCTTTGAATGACAATTGCGCGGTCGTGCGACGTGGCTCCCAAACAAAATTGACGTCAATACTTTGTAGAACCACCTTTCACTGCAATTACAGCTGCAAGTCTTTTTGGGGATGTCTCTACCAGCTTTGCACATCTAGAGAGTGAAGCCTCGTACACACGACCGAGTTTCTCGGCAAGAACAAACAAGAAACTTGCTGGCAGAGCTTTCTTGCCGAGTAAATCGGTCGTGTGTACGCGGCTTTCAGTTTTCTCGTCAAGAAAACCGACAAGACTCTCTACGAGAAAAATAGAGAACCTGCTCTCTATTTTCTCGTCGGGTTTCTCGTCGGCCTGTTTCTCGACGAAAAACCCGAGTGTGTGTACACTTACCTGTCACCGTGGAAACCCGCGCATGCTCGAAATGACTTTGACGCATGCGCGGTAGCTCCCTAGGCATAGGTAGGGTGTAGCAAGATGGTCGGCGACGGCATCGAATGTGACGAGCGCACGCTCGTCGTAGTTGATGACGTCACCGCGTTCGATCCATTCAAAGAACCGCAGGGTTCTTTGAAAGGAGCGTGTGTACACTCGGCTGGGACAAGTTTCTTGTCCAAGAATCTCGTCAAGAAAAACAACGTGTTTTTTCTTGACGAGATTCTCAGCCGTGTGTACGAGGCCTGACATTTTTGCCCATTCTTCGTTGCAGAATAGCTCAAGCTCTGTCAGATTGAATGGAGAGCGTCTGAGCAGCAATTTTCAAGTCTTGCCACAGATTCTCATTTGGATTTAGGTCTGGACTTTGACTGGGTCATTCTAACACATGAATATGCTTTGATCTGACTGTATGTTTAGAGTCCTTGTCCTGCTGGAAGGTGAACCTCCGCCCCAGTCTCAAGTCTTTTGCAGACTCATAAGCCCTGTACACACGATCGGATATCCTATGGATTTTCGTCCGATGGATTCTTTTCATCAGACAAACCGATCATGTATGGGACCCATCGGTCTTTTTTCCATCGGTTTTAAAAAATAGAACATGTTTTAAATTTTTCCGATGGATAAAAAACCGATCGAAAACTCTGATCGTCTATGGGCAAGTCCATCGGATCAAAAACCCACGCATGCTCAAAATCAAGTCGACGCATGCTCAGAGGCATTAAACTTCATTTTTCTCGGCTCATCGAAGTGTTTTACGTCACCGCGTTTGGAACGGTCGGTTTTTTGACTGATGGTGTGTGGGCAAGACTGATGGAAAACAGTTCCATCGGATATCCGATGGACAAATCCATCGGACTAGAATCCATAGGAAATCCGATCGTGTGTATGGGGCTTAACAGGTTTTCTTCTAAGGTTTCCCTGAATTTGGCTCCATCCATATTCCCATCAACTCTGATCAGCTTCCCTGTCCCTGCTAAAGAAAATGGTGTGTTCAGGGTGATGTGCAGTGTTAGCTTTCCACCACACATAGCGTTTTGCTTTAAGGCCAAAAAGTTTAATTTTTTCTCATCTGACCAGAGCACCTTCTTCCACATGTTTGCTGTGTTCCCCACATGGCTTCTCACAAAAAGCAAATAGGGACACTTATGACTTTTTTCCAACACTGGCTTTCTTCTTGCCACTCTTCCATAAAGGCCAGATTTGTGGAGTGCACGACTAATAGTTGTCCTGTGGACAGATTCTCCCACCTGAGCTGTGGATCTCTGCACCTCCTCCAGAGTTACCATGGGCCTCTTGGCTGCTTCTCTGATTAATGCTCCCCTTGCCCGGCCTGTCAGTTTAGGTGGACGGCCATGTCTTGGTAGGTTTGCAGTTGTGCCATACTCTTTCCATTTTCGGATGATGGATTGAACAGTGCTCTGTGAGATGTCCAATGCTTGGGATATTTTTTTATAACCTAACCCTGCTTTAAACTTCTTGGCAACTTTATCCCTGACCTGTCTGGTGTGTTCCTTGGCCTACATGATACTGTTTGTTCACTAATGTTCTCTAACAAACCTCTGAGGGCTTCACAGAACAGCTGTATTTATATTGAGATTAAATTACACACAGGTGGACTCTATTTACTACTTAGGTGACTTCTGAGGGCAATTGGTTCCACTAGATTTTAGAGTAAAGGGGGCTGAATACAAATGCACGCCACACTTTTCACACATTTATTTGTAAAACATTTTGAAAACCATTTATCATTGTCCTTCCACTTCACAATTATGTGCCACTTTGTGTTGGTCTATCACATAAAATCCCAATAAAATACATTTACGTTTTTGGTCGTAACAAAATGTGGAAAATTTCAAGGCGCTGTATTTGTAAGCTTATTACTTTTTAATGCTACTTGCTGCGGCTATGACAATTTACTGCATTCTGGAGCACAGCTGTTTAGAAGACAAAAGGTGTGAAGGAATTTCCCATCATTAGTCCATTGCTAGAAGGGACAGCCAGGTATTGTCAGGGTGAGGAAGGTCAGATGTAAGCGCTGACACCAAACAACAGTCAGGTTAATATAAGGAGTTATGTCCACTAATATCACACATGATGTCACAGTGATTGCCTAAGGGCAACATTTCTCTGTCCAGGGCAAACCTTCCCACCAATGTGTTGGTTCATATAAGGCTGAAGTGTTGCCACTTCGCCAGTGTCTGATATCAGCCTGATGGCCAATGACACCGCTGGCGGCTTCCATGTCATCAACCATTATCACACCTTTTAATAGAAAGTTTACAACATTCCACTCTGCAGGGCTGTACAACCCCGGTCTTCAAGAGTCACACACACATTATTTTTCTTTTAAATGACCTACATCAAATTTTCAAGGGAACTGTGGACAAGCAGTAGAATTTGCCTAAAAGATAAGGGAACACTTTTTGCCCAGCTATTTATTTGTTTATTTATTCATCCTGTAAAACAGCATGTACATTAGTTCTGTGTAACTGAGGGTAACATCGAATCTTACTAGACTATTCTCTTTCCAGGTCAAGTTATTCATTCATGCAAAATAGAGTTAATCTGGAAAATGCTGCATTATGGCCACTAGATAGAGCTGATGATCACAGGAAATAAATAATTATTTACTATGACTGTCAGCTCCATCTAGTAGCCATAATGTGGTATTTTCCTTAACTACTCAATTTTTAAAGTGGTAGTAAACTCAAAGGGGGAAAAAATTGAATTACCGTATATACTCGAGTATAAGCCGACCCGAATATAAGCCGAGGCACCTAACTTTACCACAAAAAAAGGGAAAACTTATTGACTCGAGTATAAGCCTAGGGTGTCCATCTGCATGCCTCACTGTGCCTCACTTTGTCCATGTGCTGCCTCACTGTGCCCATGCCTCACTGTGCCCATGAGTAGACTGACGTTTAACATGGGAGTCTATGGAAGGGGTGCCCGGATTTGAAAAATCGGTGCTCCCCGGCCGTAGGTCGCCCAGACAAAAAACTTTGCACACTTATAGAGGTGAAATGGGGCTACATGTGTGCCAAGTTTCGGGTCCAGGGGACCTATGAACGGCTAGTACTGGGTACCCAAATTCACTGCAGAAATGACCGTTTAACATTGGAGTCTATGGAAGGGGAGCCCGGGTTTTAAAAATCTGTGCTCCCCGGCCGTGGGTCCCCCGGACAAAAAACTTTAGAGGAAGAGTGAGGCTACATGTGTGCCAAGTTTGGGGTCCAGTGGACCTACGGCCAGCCAGTACCAGGTCCCCAAAGTCTGGGAGATCAGGCGCAAAAAGGTGACTCGAGTATAAGCCGAGGGGGGCATTTTCAGCAAAAAAAGTGCTGAAAAACTCGGCTTATACTCGAGTATATACGGTACTTGCCTTTAAAACAGAGCCCTTCAGCAGCGCTCTGCCACTGATGCTGGTGTGCTAATGTTCACCCGGTCTTCCTTCCAGGTTCCCAGTCTTTGACCATTTAAATGGTTGAGCCGCAATGACGTCACTTTTGCTCATGCGCATGGGAGTCATCATCACAGCGCAGCCCTCTGGATTTAGGCCACACTAAAGCCACACACAATCGGATTTTCATCGGACAAAGTGTAGGACTTTTGTCCGAAGGGCGTTGGCCAGGAACTTGTATTGCATACAAACAGCAAAGAATTGTCGGGCAACAAACACGAAACTAAGTGTTTTTTCAGCTCTTTAGCGCCACCCTTTGGGCAACTTCTGCTAATGTTGTGTTATGGTGAGCATTGCTTCCGAGCATGCGTGTTTGTACTTTGGAGTTTTGTCCGACGGACTTGTGTACACACGTTCGGATAATCCGTCAACACACATTTGTTGGCGGACAATTTTAAAGCATGCTATCCCACAAAATCCGACAACACTTGTCCGATGTAGCATACAAACGGTCGGATTTTCCGACAACGGCCTGTCATCACTCAATTCCCATTGGATAATCCGATCATGTGTACGAGGCTTAACCTCCCTGGCGGTATGATTTGGTCAGATTTTAGGTGCTGAAAGCGGTACAATTATTTTGCATGGAAATTTGGCGTTTTATATTGTAGGCCTGTAATTCTTAGGAATAACTCACTTAAATCTGTCCAAACCAGAGTCTAGTAGACATTCCGGGTATGATAAAGTTCAAAAAACAAAATCATAAATTATAATATAATAAATAACTATAAATAATTATAACAAATAATAATATAATAATAATAAAAATTATTCAATAATGTAATCAAATCAAAAAAACTGAAATTTGCTCAGTTGCAGAATTGTCGCTGTCATTAGATTTAGTGTTTGATGACGAATTTCCCCACAAATCGCTATTGCTCAATTCTGCGAGTGATTCTAATTTATTTTGTCTCTCATAGTTGAGGTTTACCTATGATGACAATTACAGGCCTCTCTCATCTTTTTAAGTGGGAGAACTTGCACAATTGGTGGCTGACTAAATACTTTTTTGACCCACTGTATGTCCCAGGCACTTCCCCTCTATGTTTTAGGGGATGTGGCATAGAAGGCACCGTATACCATATATGGTGAACATGCCCTAAAGTCAGGCAATTTTGGATTAGCATCTATAATTTTATCTTCTCACTAACCCAGGTGAATCAAATCAAATCACAACAGGCGCAACTAGAAAGCCCAGTGGAGGCAGTACCAGGACACACAAAGAAACTTATATCATTTAATATCATCAGTTAAGCGGAGACGATAGGGGGTGCACATTCCCCCCCCCCCTCTACTCTCCTCTCCCTTCTCTCCCTTATCTTCCTTCCGCAGGTTTTTATTTTCTTCCCCTGCATCCTGTTTAAGTGACCAGTAAGCAGACATGGGCCACGTGGCCACATGATATGGATTCCTCCTCTTCATTTATATGAAGCCTAAATGAATAACAGGGATCCAAGAAAGCGCTAATTCTTTCCTCCCTTTTTTCTTTTTTCTTTTTTGTCTGATATTTTTATTTGTTACAGGTTTCTCATGTAGTTCATTAAGTTGAAGTCTTAAGCCCCCGTACACACGGTCGGACTTTTGGCCAACAAACTTCATTTTGAGCAAGTTGGACCAACAATCCGACCGTGTGTACGTTCCATCGGACAAACCTTTTTTGCTTTTTTCTTGTTTTTATCGGACAAAAGTTGGGTCTGCAAACGGACAAACTTTTGGCCAACAAAAGTCCGATGGAGCAAAGTCCGACCGTGTGTACAGAAAACCATCGGACTTTTGTCAGATGGACAAAACAACTAATGTTAAAATCAACCAACAATAGTAGAAGTTGACCAAAGGGTGGCAGTAAAGAGCAGAAAAGAGCTGAAAAACCATGTGATGTTGCAAAAAGTTTGGGGAAAGTTTGCAGAAAAGTCCTGTGGTGTGTATGCTATGGGTGTGCCCGGCCAACTCCGTTCGGACAAAAATCCACGGAAAAGTCAGATGGAAGTCCGACCGTGTGTATGGGGCTTTAGACTCCATTCACAGGGGCAACATGACTTCCAGCGCGACTTTGGGAGGCAACTTGGACAGGACTTGAGTATGAATCACAGCGTGACATGAAGCTACTTACAAGGCAACTTCAAGTTGCCTCCAGGACAGGAGACATTCCAGTGGCCAATCAAACAAGAATCAGCTCTGTGGGAGAGAGGGAGAGGTTTGCCTGAGGAATGTATGTTCTCTTCTTGGAAAGTTGCTTCTGTTAAGACAGGGGATCCGACTTGGAGGCCACTTCCATTGAAATCAATGGGTACAGGTCGCCTAGCAGTTGCCTAGAAGTCGGATTGAAGTAGTACAGGAACCTTTTTTGAAGTCGGAGCGACTGCAGTAGTGTGCATAAGGACGGCTCCATTCACTTACATTGATTTTCTTATGCATCGCGACTTGAGGTGACTAGGGGCGACCTGGGGTGACTTGAAGTCGGATACAAAGTTGCCCCTGTGTGAATGGGCTCTAAAGAGATAAGAGATACAACGAGCACCCTTGATAGAGGTATTAGCAAAATGTTACAGCCTATTACCTTAAGACATTATTTTGTATACGGTAATGCTTATCTCGCGTAAACAATGTTTTGCCTTGAAAATTTGATATGTACAATTTTCAATAAAAATTATTGGAAAAGAAAATACATTTACCATTTTGGTTGTAACATGATAATATGTGGAAAATTTCAAAGGGTATGAATACTTTCTCAAGGCACTGTAGTGTCACTTTAACCACTTAAGCCCCGGACCATTTTGTAGCTAAAGGACCAGAGGTGATTTCAGAATTTTGCACTGCGCTGTTTAACTGTAAATTGTGCGGACATGCAATGTTGTACCCAAAAGAAATTTGCGTCCTTTTCTTCCCACAAATAGAGCTTTCTTTTAATGGCATTTGATTGCCTCTGCGATTTTTATTTTTTGCGATATAAACGGAAATAGACCGAAAATTTTGAAAAAAAATGATATTTTCTACTTTTTGTTATAAGAAAAATCGAATAAACTCAATTTTAGTCATACATTTAGGCCAAAATGTATTCAGCCACGTCTTTAGTAAAAAAAATGTCAATAAGCGTATATTTATTGGTTTGCGCAAAAGTTATAGCGTCTACAAACTAGGGTACATTTTCTGGAATTTACACAGCTTTTAATTTATGACTGCCTATCTCATTTCTTGAGGTGCTAAAATGGCAGGGCAGTACAAACCCCCCCCAAATGACCCCATTTTGGAAAGTAGACATCCCAAGGAAATTGCTGAGAGGCATGTTGAGCCCATTGAATATTTTTTTTTTGTCTCAAGTGATTGAATGACTAAAAAAAATAAAAAATTACAAAAAGTTGTCACTAAATGATATATTGCTCACACATGCCATGGTTATATGTGGAATTGCACCCCAAAATACATTTTGCTGCTTCTCCTGAGTACGGGGATACCACATGTGTGGGACTTTTTGGGAGCCTAGCCGCGTACAGGCCCCCGGAAACCAAGCACCGCCTTCAGGATTTCTAAGGGCGCAAATTTTTGATTTCACTCCTCACTACCTATCACAGTTTTAAAGGCCATAAAATGCCAAAATAGCACAAAACCCCCCCAAATGACCCCATTTTAGAAAGTAGACACCCCAAGGAAATTGCTGAGAGGCCTGTTGAGCCCATTGAATATTTTTTTTTGTCCCAAGTGATTGAATAATGACAAAAAAAAAAAATTACAAAAAGTTGTCACTAAATGATATATTGCTCACACATGCCATGGTTATATGTGGAATTGCACCCCAAAATACATTTTGCTGCTTCTCCTGAGTACGGAAATACCACATGTGTGGGACTTTTTAGGAGCCCAGCCGCGTACGGGACCCCGAAAACCAAGCACCGCCTTCAGGATTTCTAGGCACAAATTTTTGATTTTACTCCTCACTACCTATCACAGTTTCCAAGGCCATAAAATGCCAAAATAGCACAAAACCCCCCAAATGACCCCATTTTAGAAAGTAGACACCCCAAGCTATTTGCTGAGAGGCATGGTGAGTATTTTACAGCTCTCATTTTGTTTTTGAAAATGAAGAAATAAAATATTTTTATTTATTTTTATTTTTTTCAATTTTCAAAACCTTGTGACAAAAAGCGAGATCTGCAAAATACTCACAATACCTCTCAGCAAATAGCTTGGGGTGTCTACTTTCCAAAATGGGGTCATTTGGGGGGGTTTTGTGCCATCTGGGCATTCCATGGCCTCCGAAACTGTGATAGGCAGTGAGAAGTGAAATCAAAAATTTACACCCTTAGAAAGCCTGAAGGCGGTGCTTGGTTTTTGGGGTCCCGTACGCGACTAGGCTCCCAAAAAGTCTCACACATGTGGTATCCCCGTACTCAGGAGAAGCAACAGAATGTATTTTGTGGTGTAATTCCACATATGCCCATGGCATGTTTAAGCAATATATCATTTGGTGACAACTTTGTGCAAAAACATTTTTTCTTTTTTCCGCAACTTGTGTCAACATATAAAATATTCCATGGACTCGACATGCCTCTCAGTATATAGGTTGGGGTGTCTACTTTCCAAAATGGGGTCATTTGGGGGGGTTTTGAACTGTCCTGGCATTTTATACACAACATTAGGAAGCTTACATCCACTCTTCTAACCACTTGAAGACAAAGTCCTTTTTGACACTTTTTGTTTACATGAAAACATATTTTTTTTTGCAAGAAGATTATGTTGAACCCCCAAACATTATATATATTTTTAAAGCAAAGGCCCTACAGATTAAAATGGTGGGTGTTGCATTTTTTTTTCTACACCGTATTTGCGCAGCGATTTTTTAAACGCATTTTTTGGGGAGAAAATACACTTTTTTAAATTTTAATGCACTAAAACACACTATATTGCCCAAATGTTTGATGAAATAAAAAAGATGATCTTAGGCCGAGTACATAGATACCAAACATGACATGCTTTAAAATTTCGCACAAACGCGCATTGGCGACAAACTACATACATTTTTAAAAGCCTTTAAAAGCCTTTACAGGTTACCCCGTTAGATTTACAGAGGGGGTCTACTGCTAAAATTACTGCCGTCGATCTGACCTTCGCGGTGATACCTCACATGCATGGTGCAATTGCTGTTTACATATGACGCCAGACCGACGCTTGCGTTCGCCATTGGGCAAGAGCAGGGCAGGACGGGGTGCTTTTTTTTTTTTTTTTTTTTATTATTAATTTTGCTTTTTTCTTTTCTTTTTAAATTGTTCCTTCCATTTTTTTTTTTTTTTTTATCATTTTTATTGTTATCTCAGGGAATGTAAATATCCCCTATGATAGCAATAGGTAGTGACAGGTACTCTTTTTTTGAAAAAACTGGGGTCTTCTAGACCCTAGATCTTTCCTCTGCCCTCAAAGCATCTGACCACACCAAGATCAGTGTAATAAAATGCTTTCCCAATTTCCCAATGGCGCTTTTTATATCCGGGGGGGGGGGACATTCCCTCCCACTGCTTGTAAAAGCATTCCAGAGGCTAATTAGCCACTAGGATTGCTTTTACATGAAAGCCGGCCGCAGGCTGAAAAGAATGATACCAAGATGATACCTAAACCCGCAGGCATCATTCTGGTATAAACATTCAAAGTCCAGCAACATACCAGTACGTTGCTGGTCCTTGTTGGACATGTATTGTAATCTTTTTTTTTCATGCAGCCAGTTGGCTGAACGAAAAAAGAGATTGATCGGTGGGTATGCCCACCATTAGAATACCGCCCTTCATTCACCCACTTCTAATGATGGGCATACATGCACCATTTATATATGCCGAAGCATGGGGGCATCCTCCCGCAAAAAAGTTATGCCGCACACACATGGTCGGACTTTTCCCCGGGCAAGGCTCCGTCGGAATTTCGACCGTATGTACGCGGCATTAGGAGCAAAATCGCTCCTCCGCCCCTGCTGCCCCCATGCTTCGGCATATATGCTTTTTTTTTTTTAACTGTGGTGGTGAAATCACCTCCTACAGCACTGGAGTCGCAGGGATCAGGCCTGTCTCTGCGAACGCTGCAGTTATGTGTGTTGTGTTTTGTAAGTGACAGTGATCGATCGATACTGCACTTGGGTGGGCTGGGCTGGACGGAGGGGCAAAACGCAGGTGCTAGCAGGTATCTGGGCTGATCCCGCTAACACTGCGTTTTTGGGAACCCTAAACTGCTGGGGACGCTAGTATAGATCTGATCAGATCAGATATTGATCTGTTCAGATACTATACCACTAAGGGGGGTGTATGCTTCACGCGTGGGTGTTAGCGTTACTGGCACTAACCTGACGCTGCCTGTATGGGGGTACCTGACGCTATAAAAACCTGCGGCGAACCTAAAAAAAATTACTGGCTACCGATCTGCATCACCGACACTAAGACAGCGATCAGAAAAATGATCGCTTAGCGACAGTGGTGATAGGGGGTGAAAGGGTTACCTGGGGGGCGATCAAGGGGGTTAAACCTTTATTAGATAATTTATGGGGGTACCTGACGCTATAAAAACCTGCGGCGAACCTAAAAAAAATTACTGGCTACCAATCTGCATCACCGACGCTAAGACAGCGATCAGAAAATTATCGCTTAGCGACAGTCGTGATAGGGGGTGAAAGGGTTACCTGGGGGGCGATCAAGGGGGTTAAACCTTTATTAGATAATTTATGGGGGTACCCGACGCTATAAAAACCTGCGGCGAACCTAAAAAAAATAACTGGCTACCGATCTGCATCACCGACGCTAAGACAGCGATCAGAAAAATGATCGCTTAGCGACAGTGGTGATAGGGGGTGAAAGGGTTACCTGGGGGGCGATCAAGGGGGTTAAACCTTTATTAGATAATTTATGGGGGTACCCGACGCTATAAAAACCTGCGGCGAACCTAAAAATAATTACTGGCTACCGATCTGCATCACCGACGCTAAGACAGCGATCAGAAAAATGATCGCTTAGCGACGGTGGTGCTAGGGGGTGAAAGGGTTATTTGGGGGGTGATCAGGGGGTTAAACCTTTATTAGGGGGGGGGGGGTTAGGGGGCTACACTGGACCTAAAACTATTTTTAGTGACACTTTTACAGTCACAAATGTCACTGATTGCAGTGATCAGTAAATAAATGGTCACTGTAATCAGTGACACTGTGACTGGGGGCTGGGGGGTGATCTGGGGGGGCCTGGGGGGGCGATTTGTGTGCCTATGTGTCCTGGTGTCAGTGTAGTGTTACTGCACTGACCTGTGTGTCTTCTCTTGTACGGCGCTCGGTATATGTGAGCGCCGCATGAGAGATGACATCACTTCCCCCTGCTTCCTCTGCCTGTGTTTACATTACACAGCAGAGGGAGCATTTTCATTCGCCGGGAGCGATCGCGGGGGGGTGGCCGGAATCGAACGGCCGTCCCCTCATGTCGGATCGCTCCCCAATGAATACCGACCACTCACTGTATAGGAGGGGGGTCCGATTGGACCCCCCAACTGTACAAAGGCAATCACGTACACAGTACGTGATTGTGCCTGTCGGTGCCATTCTGCCGACGTACATATACAGTGAGCGGTCGTTAAGTGGTTAAGCTGGCCATACAGCGCATATGGACACTACACAAGGGTGCTATAAACTGTGGATGTATGAAACTCCCACTGTGTCTATTGTATATCGACAGGTGACCCTGCCAGCTGTGAAAATACCCAGTGTCTCCATCTGACTGAAGGTAAACGCTATATGCCTGACAATTTTCCATCTGGCTCCTTCCATGTTGGGCAGGAGAGTGGCGACAGGGCCACTCGCTGAGCGAATTTTGTGTGGTTCATCAGGAAATTCGCTCTGTGTATAGCCAGGCTTACACAGTGCATCCCAGTACAACCTCAACTCTCAATACACACAGCAAGCTGCCCAACTTCAAGTATAAATATAGCCCTGTGCTGGGCCCAGTCCACCTATCCCTTTTTCTACACTGATTATCCTGAGGTATCTGGACTCCGTCACATAAAGCACTGTCTTCCCAGATATAGGGCCCTTCATTTTCTAAAAAACACAGCTGACGTCTCTCCATAGTCCATCGTTTTCCTTTTAGTCAGATCATTCAATGCAGCTGAGATGACGTGCGCCTTTTTCTTTCCTATAAACGTTTTATTTCACTGCACATAGTCTGACGCGTCATTTTGAGTGTGTAAAACAAAGAACATCTCCACACTCTCAGGTAAACATCGGGCTCAGGGTACTAACCACAGTTTTGGAAATCTATGAAGAAATGTTTATAAAAAAATGAGGAAGATGTCACTGCTTAAGTTTCAAATAACCAGACTGAATGGCAATTACGGAAGAACATGAGGTATAGTGTATACATTTACTTCACCGGGGGAGCCATCTTTGTTGCTTAGTTGCAGAATCTGTGTATGGCAAAACAAACTAAAAACTACCAATTTTTACAGTGAATAGCCACCCCCATACAATGGGCTGAGCAGTCTATTAATTGACCCATTATCATGTTTATTACCTTATAATGGAAGCACTGTAGATAACCTACATATGTTGTGAAAGTATAAAGACTTTTTATTTTAATCTGTGTATTTATGTAACATCTAGGGTTCATTCACATGGGGCACTTTACTGCAGGCTGCGTTTTCCCAGCATGGAGATGCACGGGTGTTGCGTGCATCCCTTTGCCAGCATCCCTTTCATTTCTACTGGGACACATGGCTGTACAGACACAGCCACTGTGTCCTAATATGACTTGCGGGTAAGTACGGGTCCTCGAACACATACAGGGTGCCCACCCACACTCATGCACATGTCACATTAGGGAACAGCAGCAGCAACACTTGTGCATGCCCGTGCAGGGAAAACTCTGACCTGCATGGGACCCACAGTAAAGCACCTCGTGTGAACAATCTCTTAGGGCCCATTCACTTCAGGTGTGCTGGAGCTGCGTAGTCCCACCACAAGACAAGGCAAAATGCCTTATTTCCTATCAGAGCAGCAGGTTGCAACGCAAACCACTGCAACGCAAAACCTCTGCAGTAAATAAAACTGTATTGAAATGTCACAAGTGACACTTCATTAAACTTCTATGGGAAAAAAACCCAAAAGTAAACAGTGTGATGTAGTGGGATCAGCGCATATGTACTGTGCCCCCCCCCCCCCCCCCCCGGGCACACCAGAAGCCCAGTGTTCAGCATGGCTTGCTACTGTGAACAAGCCGGCAAAGCCCAACAATAGGAAAACAAAATGCACTCTTGCTGTAGGGACTCCCCCCCCCCCCCGCCCACTGCCAGGGTTACATGCTTGTTATGTCAAGGAGTGCACATTGAAGTCTCCATAATTTACCTTATACCCCACTTTTTCTGGCTCTGGTCTGTGGGCAGAGCATTGGTGTCATAATATACAATACACAGCTATTAACCCTGTATTGTACAGGAGGAGGCTGGAGGGTGATCAGAGCAGGCCATAAGTAAGGTAAGTATTTACTCAATTTCTGTGTACCCCCGGACATAAAAATAATTTAACCTATGCAGTGCAGGGGGTCCCCACTGTAAGGGTGATTTTTTTTTCCCCTTGACATAGGCTTTAAGTTACTAGCCAAGATAGCATGAAACTGATAAAATTGATTATTTTGCAAATATTTTTTTTTCCGTCTATGGACAACTAGCTAAATACAATTACAGGTAGTTCCATTTTTTTTAGACACACTGCCATAAAGGTTAAAAGAGAATTAGGGGTTTCATTAAAACAAAAAACTTATACTCACCTAGGTGGATACAGCATCTTTCCGAGGCTGCAACTGTCCCCCACGGGCTCTAAAACCGATAACTGAGCAATAAAACACTACTGATCGCTCAGCTCTTGGTCTATAGCCTGCAGAAAACTGGTGACTCTCAGTCACTGGTTCTCTGTTCTGTACCTCCAGCACTCACTGGAGCGCTGAGCTGTGGAGGAGGCGGAAGCGGTTGGCTCAGCCTCTCAGCGGCTTGCTGAGAGGGTGAGCCAGCTGCTGGTTCAGGCAGGTCGGTTTGGATAAAGTTAAAACCCCTCTCAGGTTTTTATTGCGGTCCGTGCCCAGTTAAGGTGATTAACCATCTCTATTTATCCTGGTGACTGTTATCACCAAGAGTGTAAGAATTTCCCAAATTTTGGGTTGTCACCAGAACAGAGACTAGAGGGGAAATTTTCCAATGGGATCACTAGCTCTGGTGACCCTGGTGCTAATCAGGGATTTTCTCTCAGTTCCTGCAGTAGCTATGAGAGGGGAAGTGTGGTAAAATGTCCCCAATAAGACACAGATGGCAAAAAAAAAGACAAACAAAAAGACTCTCAATAAAATGAAAATATTTGGCTTTAGTTCTACTTTAAAGATGAACAAAAATATGCTGTATTTAATTTTCTGCACAACAGCCTATTAGATTGTAAGCTCCTATGAGCAGGGCCCTCTTACCCCACTTGCATTTTAATGTATTGTGACGGTACGGTCTCCCTTTTTATATAGCGCTGCGTAAACTGTTGGCGCTATATAGAGCCTGTTCAATAATATAAAAAAAAAAGAAAGGTTGTTGCAACACATTACTGTGCAATGTAACACGTTGTTGTGTGTTGAAATAAAAATCTAGCATTGCACACCAACTCACTTGTATGGTGTGAAAAGGTATGTAGATTGTAAGCTCCTTGAGGGCAGGGGTTGATGTTAATGTTCAAAACGGAAAGTGCACCATAAATATAGAGAACCATTGCCTTCTCAGTGTGCTTGCGGTAAGCCTGGGTTGATTAATGCAAGGTCAATCAACCTTGTGTAGCGGGATCCTCAATTTAGGGGTAGTGTTTGAGTGGTAGTTATGCTCAAAAACCTAAATAGTTAGGACATTATCAACCATTTTGTCTGCAGGAAGAGTATCGGTGTACCTTTCCCTGTGGCCTGCAGGTGGCGCTGCCATAGTGGGCCAGGGTTGAACTGCTGATACAGTGCTGTGCCTTGTGTGTCCCCTCTCGGCAACCATACAGTGGGAGTGGTCGGCCTACTGTGTATGCTGGGAGAGGATATAAAAGGGGCAGACGCTGCCTGTTCGGGGGTTCGTCGTCGGAAGTCCTACTCCCAGGGAGTGTGTGTTCCTGTCCGCCCTGGGCACCTTTGGCCCAGGAGCGGAGGTCGGTGGATCAGTCCCAGGCACCTTTAGCCCTGGGGCTGCAACTGAAGGCCTTGGGCCCAGCACCTTCGGCTGAAGCCCATCAAGGATCAAGGAATCTCAGGGTGCCGCCTTGCGAGGGGACCCGCATCTTAGACGAGGAGGCCGGGAAAGACTGTTCTGAGGGACTGGTGAGAAGTAACAGTAAAGGAAGGGGCCCGGTAACTCTCTGGAGGGATGTCTTCTCCTTACAAAGAGGCCAAGCTTTAAAGAAACCAAGTTCACCAGGTCTGTGGCAGAGACCAAGTTCACCAGGTCTGTGGCAGAGACCAGTGTACCAGTTTGTGTAGTGATTGTGCGGTTAGTTCGAGTACCATTCTGGCTGCTAGTCCCTATCTAGGGAGACTATCCAAATGGGCTAAGTCTGCTTGAGAAGCCAAGCAGTGAAGTGTATTACGTTTATGCCTGGACATCTACCACACCTTATGCTGTCCTGTTCTCTCTACAACCTTTCCTATCAGAGACTATCGCTTAAGAGAAATAAACTCTACGTTGGAGTTACAGCTGGTGTGGACATTGAAGTCATTGGTGGAAATAGAGACTTGTCTTTATTGGTTATAGAGATAAGAACCATTCTGTGGGAGTATCTGGCTGTGGAGACCCATCACAACACCGCTCAACCTCCTCACACAGGAGGGTACGGGCATATAGAGCTGGGTGTGCCCTTTCCTCCTGCGAGGAGCCAAAAGACAAGGAGGAGAGGGTGGTAAGCGCTATACTTGTATGAACAATACCTCAGTTAAAGAATACCTGGTAATCCATCCATAAAGGTCCTTCCTCAGGCACTTCCTGTTATGGGGGTGACAACTTTCTTCCAACTGTACTTCAGAGTTGTCACCCTGTCACATGCACCCCTAGTGAAGACTACAAACAGCTGTGCCGACATACATTGCTGTGGTTTACCATTGTCACTATCAGTAAATCAGCCTAGTATAGGGATGTGCAGCCAACACTAGAGCTCGTGCACATAGACAGGAAGTGGTGGAAGCAGCCTAAAGGCTGGAGGAGATCAGTAGCACTGAAAACAGTATTTTATGGAAAAAACATGGCAACAGTGTTTTAGCAAACTAAATGTCATCAAGTGAGGGTTTTGGATCTATTTTAAAAAGACTACAGTTTCCTTGTAATTATCTAGCAGTCCATTTCTCACTGCCCGTTGCTTGTTTGCAGGTGAAGTCACCAGTACAATGCTTCCTGAAAGGAGTGCCAGTAGTAGGCTTTGATGTACTGTTTTGCCCATAACGGCATAATTTGTGTTTAGTTTTTAGCAAATTAAAGATGAAGTGTATATTATGACTGAGGTTACTTGTGGAACTGTATGTAATTTCTTCCAAATCAGTGTAGACAGGTCAGTATTTTAAGCAGGGCTTGCAACAAGAAACACTGACTTGCCCTAAAGCAATCGTCAGAAAATGGTCAAGCCTTGTCAAGTAAAACACAAGATCATTGCATACTTAACGTCTGCTTCGAACGATGTTCCTTTGCAGAGATGACAGCCCAACTAATGATTTTTTACATTAACAAATGTTTCCTCTTTTAATCATAAAAAGCAGTAAGCAGACTCTGAATTTTCAATGGGGACTTACATGCTGGTCACAGGTGACATCTAGGCGTTGACCGGTTTTCAGTAAAATCTAAGATAGAATTTAAAATGAACTCAGGCCATTTTTTTTTTAATTACTCTCTGGGTGGGTCACTTTTTAACCAGATGACCACTGCCATTCCTGCTAGTCTCAGAGAACTAGCAGAGAGCCACAGCATGTCTGTGCATGCGTGGGGCATCTTACTCATGTGCATACACACACACAACGGGCATCTCTGCCAAGTCCCGTAGATTCTTTGCGTGGCTGTGCACTACAGCAGAGAGAAGATTCAATGAATAACTGCCAGGATAGGTAAGTATAAAGTCTCTTCTAGGAACGTTTTTTATAATTTACCCGTATTTATCGGCGTATAACACGCAAAGACGTATAACACGCACCCTAACTTTAAGAGGGACGTTTCAGGAAAAAAACTTTCCACAGCCCCCTGCGTATAACACGCAGGTACATTTTACCCTCTATTTTCAGGGTAAAAAAGTGAGTGTTATACACCAATAAATACAGTATTTATTTCATCTAAGGCTCCTTTCACACTGGGGTGGTTTGCAGGCACTATTGTGCTAAAAATAGCGCCTGCAAACTGAGCCGAAACAGCGGCTGCTGTTTCTCCAATGTGAAAGCCCCGAGGGCTTTCACACTGGAGCGGTGCGCTAACAGGACGTGAAAAAAAGTCCTGCTAGCCGCATCTTTGGAGCGGTGAGAGGAGCGGTGTGTTTACCGCTCCTCCACCGCTCCTTCCCATTGAAATCAATGGGACAGCGCGGTAATACCGCCCGCAAACCGTGGCTGTAGCCGCGGTTTGCGGGTGGTATTAACCCTTTTTCGGCCGCTAGCGGGGGTTAAAACCACACTGCTAGCGGCCGAATACCTCAGCAATCCCGACGGTATAGCGCCGCTAAAAATAGCGGCGCTATACCGCCACCGCACATTACCGCCCCAGTGTGAAACCGCTCTAAAACTTGGCTGTCTAAAAGGGGATTAATCATCACCGTTTAAAGTGGTAAAGCAATAAGTCAAGTATGTACTTTAAACATGAAATTCTTGATTAGAAATAGCAGTGCGCTGACCTAGTTCCTTCTGCTCGTATAGGCTCACATGAGCCTATTATGAGTGATTTAACTTCTTAAAAGGCATTTAATGCTAACCCTTGCTACTGATCACTGAATTACATCCATAGTGTCATCAGGGACCCAGATATAGAAACAGGAAGCACCTTTTCAATGGTGGGCTCATGGAAGCCACATGGGGAAAATTATTAAAAAAGTGGGTCTAGACAGCCGTGTCAAAATGAGCCATATCATTCACATCATTTCTTGCTTCTCGCTTTTTAAAAGATAAGGCTTGCCCCAATCACATTCACTCTACAACAGGGCGAAGTGACACCCAAAACCTGTTACTGGAAACTGAACAAGTCCTGGATACAAGATAAACCTCTTCAAAATTAAATAAGGTCAGAGCTTAAACGGCTCCTGCTAAAAAACAACAATCCAGACATACTAACTCTACCCTATGGAAAACCCAAAATTGTGTCATAAGAGGGATACTAAAAGTGAAAGAATTGGCCTTAGAAAAAAAAAAACTCCCAAATTGCAAAAACCATACAAGCCCTAGAGACAATCCATAAAAAGTCTCAAGCGCTTATACACGAAACAGAACTTAAAACTCAGAGAGACAAGCTCAACTTACTAATGCTCTACAAAGCAAAGGCCCAATAATCAAAAAAGAAGAAGATATGACTCTAACGTTTATTGCCATCATAGACTAATGCAATAGGTGTATTTTAAATAATAGAGAAGAGACAGAATATCAACCAAAAATCCAGAAAAAAACACATGGCACAAATGTTATAAACTGAGTTGCAGTTCAGTGAGTAAAATAAGTATTTGATCCCCTGCCAACTAACAATAATTCTGGCTCCCACAGACTGGCTACAGTATGTGCTCATGTGGTACACAGATTAGTCCTGTCAATTTAGGAAAGCGCTCCTAACGACAACTTGTTATGTGTATAAAAGACACCTGTGCAAGATTTCGCCTCATGGAATAAGGATGATAATGAGAAAAGTGAGGGGTCAGCCCAGAACTATACAGGAGGAGCTTTTGAATGATCTCAAGGCAACTTGGGACCACAGCCACCAAACAAACCATTGGTTACCCAATACACTGCCATAGATTGAAATCCTGCTGCGCCTGCAAGGTCCCCCTCCTTAAGAAGACACATGTACAGGCCCATCTGAAATTTCCCAATGAACATCTAAATGATTCAGAGAAGGATTGGGAGAAAATGTTGTGGTCAGATGAGACCAAAATTGAGCTCTTTGGTATTAACTTGATTCGCCGTGTTTGGAGAAAGAAAAATGATGACTATGACCCTAAGAACACCATCCCTACAGCCAAGCGTGGAGGTGGAAACATTATGCTTTGGGGCCGTTTCTCTGCTAGAGGTACAGGCCGACTTTGCTGCTTTGAGGGGCCAATGGACAGGGCCAGGTATTTCTAAAGTCTTGGATGAGAACCTTCTTCACTCAGCCAGCACACTAAAGAGGAGTTGTGCATGGGTCTTCCAGCATGACAATGATCCACAACATACCGATAAGGCAACAAAGGAAAGGCTCAAGAAGAAGCACATGAAGGTCATGGAGTGGCCTAGCCAGTCTCCAGACCATAATCCTATAGAAAAGTTATGGAGGGAGCTAAAACTTTAAGTTGTCAAGCGACAGCCAAGAAATCTTAAGGATTTGGAGAAGATATGTAAAGAAGAGTGGACCAAAATCCCTCTTGAGATGTCAGCAAACCTGGTAACCAACTACAAGAATTGTCTTACCTCTGTGGTTGCCAACAAGGGTTTATCCACCAAGTACTAAGTCATGTTTTGCTTGGAGATCAAATACTTATTTTAATCAGTGAACTGCGACTTAATTTTTTATATTTGTATCATGTGTTTTTTCTGAATTGTTGGTTGATATTCTGTCTCTATCATTTAAAATACACCTATAATAAAAATTATAGACCACTCATAATTAAATACACTCACAAATCCTCGATATGCGCCAAAATCCAGGAGACTAACTATAAGCTACTGTCAAGGTGGTACAGAACTCCTGACCTGCTCCACAGATTCTTCCCGACAACGCCGGACCTTTGCTGGTGGTGTCGAGCAGAAAAGGGAACACTGCTGCACATATTCTGGTCCTGTCCTTTACTACACCACTTTTGGAAAGTGGTTCGAGAAGTTATACAAAAATTTACAGACAACCCCATACCAGTAGACCCCGCTTTCTTCCTGCTCCACGCATCAGACACTCCGGAAAAAACATACAAAAAATCGGTAATCAGACACTTGCTAGATGCAGCCAAGGCCTGCATACCGATAAGGTGGAAATCCACAAGCCCACCTACCATAGCATCATGGATAGCGAGAGTGGAGGAAATAAGATATATGGAGGACCTCGTCCTCACAGCCCAGCATAGACAAGAAACATTCTCCAACACCTGGCAGTTGTGGATTATCTTCATCTACTCGGCAGAGGGCCAGGCGCTGAAGGGAACCTCACCAGACTCACGGAGTTGCACTCTGTCACCGCCAATCCCATCTGACACGCATGTTTGAATTACTGATGACCCATGTTCGTGGGTCCCAGTACCCCCATACCACCCCCCTATCCACCACCCAACCCACCTTCCCACTACAGCTCCCCCTCCCCTTTTCTTTTTCTCTTTTCATACTTTTCTCTACTCTAATATTCTACCTTTAACCAATCCCACCCTAAACTGGGGGGATCTACTTTACTCTCTATTTTCCACCTTTTTCTAACAAACAGGAAAAACCGGGGAACTGGGCCCATGTCCCCGGTACTGCACAACACGACAACCTCAAGCACAAACACCCTAACGGAGCAAAGGGAACCAACAGGCAGAACTAGATACCTAGGAAGGAACAAGTTGCTAAAACAAAATTAAAGACATCAGAGGTCACGAATAAAACTAACAATAGCTCAGACACACTAAGTGACACTACACCATGGAGCGTAATCTCCACCAATTTGTCCACACTCAGATATGTTTAAACCCTGTTTTTCTTTTCCTTCCTACATTAAGACTGTGTGATGTAATGTATTCTGACTGTTTTGAATAAGTTGTTTGTCTTGATACCCGTACTACTTTGTAATGTATCGACCCGACAGGGTCCCTTTCCTTGTTATAAATAAAAAAAAAAAAAAAAAAAAAATAATTATAGACCACTCATTTCTTTGTAAGTGTTTCCTCCTAGTTAGGATATCTAAAACGTATAGCGTCTTATAGCATAGAGTAACTCTTCTTCTTTTTCATTCCAGCTAAACAATGGATTTCAAGCAGAAACAATGTGCCACCATTGAGTTCTTGATGAAGGAAGGTTGCAGGCTGTCCCACATCCACAGAAAGCTACAGAATGTGTACTGAGATGACACCATTGACAAGAGAAATGTCTTGTCATTGGTGACTCTTGTCAATGGTGTCATCTCTATAAACATTCTTCTGTCGGACCGGCTCCCATACAGACTTCAGACAATGTTCCTGGATAAGAATGTGCAAATTATCCTCTTCGAAGTGGGAAATTACTTCTGGACCATTTTTGCAAGTCACACTTTAAAGGTAAATGGATAATGATTTTGAACACATTTCCTTTATTATGAAGACGTCTTGTTTTGTGTCAATTCAATAGGGATGGAGGCAACTGACCTTATCAGGTCACCGGCCCATTTAAAGTCCCAAAGTTCTTTTTCCTTTTCTCAAAAATACAGGGATGGAAGCGCGCTTGTTTATATCATTTTAGGTCTGATTAATACCCAATTTTACACATGCATAATGATATTTACCCAATATAGGAATTCCCCCTCCTTCCACGGGGTCAATCCCCATGGGATGGTTTTTTTACCCCCCACCCTTTACCAGGTAGTCTAATATCCCCGGTAGCTCAGGTGCCACATGATACAGATAGGAGCATCACTCCATCGCATGTGGGAGCTGCGATGCGCACTGCGGGTCTTCCGTCACCCCCCCAATGGGGTGGGGGGGAACACCCTGCACTGCGCATCGACGTCACGCTTTATGCTATGGAACTGTTGTGCCATGTTTTGGCGCTGCCATGTTTCAATGCTTTTTACATCTAGCAGCCAGGTGGAGGGGTATTGTGGCACTGTTTTGCTTGGGGGCGTTTCCACTCAGCTGCAGTTGCCTACTCTTCACAGTGCACGCCTTCGTGACGTTGGTGGGTGTGGCGGACCAGCCCTTATAAGCCACTCTGGGGCAATCTGACTCACATGATGGTTCCAGCTCTTCACCTGCACACCTTGTGTATCACTCAGATTTGATTTGCTCACCAGGTAAATTGATCCTGTGTACTCATGCTGCACCTCCACTTTAGTTTTTTTCTTTGCCTTCTACTTTCTTCTGGGTAATGGTCCTGATCTTCTATGTATTATATTTTTTACTATTTGTACTTCCTTCTCTCACTAACTCAATCTGGCTCATATACTCATTTGCATCCTATTATCCTACCCTTTACCAAGTATAGGATGCACTACCCATGATACCACATGATATGAGTTTCTAATCTATTTTACCTTTTTATTAATTTATTTTCAGTGCTCATGGTCGGTCCTGACCAACATATTCTTTCAGCTTCTTACCTGGTCCAGATTTTCTACTTATCTTATCTTTCTATCATTTTTATTTTTTACTTTCATCAACTTAATCTGGCCCATATACTCATTTGCATCCTATTACCCTATCCCCTACCAAATATAGGATGCACTACCCATGATATCACATGATATGAGTTCTCCACTCTACATTTTATTTAGTTTTTATTTTTGTTCCCAGCGTTTATGGTCGGTTCTGACCAACATATCCCTTCAGCCTCTCACCTGCACACTCTGTGTATCACTCAGAATTGAATTGTCTACCAGGTAAATTGATCCTGTGTACCTATGCTGCACTTTTATTTCAGTTTTTTACTGACCTTTATCCTCCTCTGGGTCTTTTATGTATCTCACTCCTCCATCATTCTCACTTTCCACTCTCACTAACCTAATATGGCTTATATACTTATTAGCATCTTACTATCCTATCCTTTACCAAGTATAGGATGCACTTTTGGACACCCATCTTGTTTGAGTCCCGGTCTGCCACTACCACCTCAGCTCCCATCAGCGACACCACCCCCCAGGGGGGTTTTCTGGTTTATGTTGATGCACTGCTACTGCATAGACACAGATTATGTAAGTATTATTGAGAGTGGTTGTGGGGGTTTTATCCTAGGCTATATTACCTCCCTAATATCCTATTTTTAAACATTCTTTCTGTGACAGGGTCAGATATACGTGTTATCAAATATATTACAGCATTCAATTTCCATGCGCATGCTCCTGAAGAGTGGATAAATCCACAAAATGCATAGAGCTACTATATGCCGTGTTATACACCAACTATATGTTTTAACCATGTAATGATCACCTGTACCATGTGATTTGCATCATTATTGAATGGTAAATTGTAAATGCTGTATGGATATCCTCTGAATGGAATTTATTGGTTCTCTATGTGTACCCATGATTACCCTCATGCAACTCATGATTGATCTCCAATAAATGTATTTTTTTTTACACCTGCCTGCTTCATATAAAGTCCCAACCTTTAGTCATCTTGTTTTGCATTATGAATATTTGTTTTTGCTTGGTAAATATAAAATATTGCATGTTGTTAGTGTGTATTAGTTATGACCAGAAGGTGGAGCTATAAGCTCCTTACCGCATGTTTTCCTCTGCCTCTTCTACTCCTCTGTTGTTAGCACAGCTAAATTGCTCAATCTGAAATGTACACACACATACGTGAATGATTTGTAGCAGTGATTTTTCCCTTATCAAACGACTACCAAAGTTTAATTTACACAAAGAGAACCTCTAGACAGACAGCATCTGCTCTCTGTGTCTTTCCATAGCACACAGTGCTCTAGAAATACAAATATGAATTGTCTAAGAGGGAATATCCCTCACCTTTATAGAAAACTCCTTTTATTAGTTGGTAAATTGACAAGTGTTAAATGCTTGTTTTTGCCTAGAGGTAGATGAATAAGGTGTAAATTATATTTATAATTTATATTTACCTTATTCTTCGCTCCAGTCATGTCTGTGGTGCAACCTGTCCCCTGCAGCCTCGTCTCTAAGGTTTTCCTGGCTGCGGTCGCACTCCTCCACAGACAAGCAGGGTCAACAACCTTGCACTCTATGTGATGATCCTGAAGGACTGCCTACAGCCTAGAACGTCTTAGGGAGAAAGGGACAGCACTGGAGTGGGGGGATAAGGGAATTAATGCAGCCTTCTCATCTCTCCGTAGATGTAATGAAACCATTGCAGTGAAGGTGGCCTGGGGAAGGGGGGGGGACACACTAAGGGCTTTAATTGATTAGAGAACTGAAATGATTGTTTAATGCAAATATATATATATATATATATATATATATATATATATATATATATATAAAGAGACAGCTGAGCGGGAATATCAAATTTAAAAAATGCCCAGAATAGGCTTTTACGGTTAATTCCCACTAACAGTAATTCCAGCTTTGGAGGTAACTATACAGGGTTAGAAATAGAAAAGTTCAACCGGGGCAATCATGCATGTTTATGACATGACTGTATTTGAAAACTGACGGAGAAGGCGCTGCCTTCTAAATGTAACAATAACATATGTAAAAACACAATGATTAAAAAAGGAACCCACAAGGTCTAAGGTGGTGCAAGCAGATCATCTGTTTCTTTCGAGAGCCAGTGGCTTGGCATAGGTCCAGGAGGGAGGGACAGATGAGTCATCAGTCACCACTGATGTACAGGGGCGCAGGTGAGTGTCACCATGACATCTTGTCTGGATGGACTGGCAGGCTGTGGGCAGTCAGATGTCCGCAGTTCCAAAAAGGGGGGGGTGTTCGAAAGCCGTTCTGTTTGACAAAGGAGCTGAAGCACTATGAAACATGTTGCCGCCCACCTCGTGACGTCATCATAGCCCGACGTCCTTCCAGCTACAGCATTAATGCCAGCCTGCATCCCAGCTTGGCACAGCTCCAAGTCACAGCTTTCCTCACTTGTCCACTTGCCTGGCAATTACCATCATCCACCCCCCCTTTGGAACTGCAGACATCTGTCTACCCACAGCCTGCCAGTCCATCCAGATAAGATGTCATGGTGACACGCACCTGCGCCCCTGTACAGCAGCGATGACTGATGACGCATCAATCCATCCCTCCTGGACCTTTGCCAAGTCACCAGCTCTCGAAAGAAACAGATGATCTACCTGCACCACCTTAACCCTTGTGAGTGCCTTTCTTTTTAATCATTGTGTTTTTATATATTTTATTGTTACACTTAAATGGCAGAGCCTTCTCCTTCAGTTTTCAATTAAAGTTCACAGAGGCTATCGATACCCTCATTGAAGAAGAGTTGCAGCCATTTATAAAGAGAACTTCTTCCACATTGACTTTTATCCCATGTACTGACATTCTAGCTACAATGGGTCCAAGACCCACTCAATGATTTTTATCTATTTTTCTTTTTTATGACATGACGGTGGCAATATTCTGTTGCCTTAAAGGTTCTTGACTCCTAGCAATGCAGGCTTGTGTATTACATTTATTATATTCATTTTATTGTGTGCTTCACCCAATGCAAAACACAAACAGACAATAAATACCTTACCATCAGATATGTCCATTCCTGGAGGCGGTGAACAGTGACCAGCATGGCTAATGGCCCACACAGGGTATTTCTTGTTATAGTCGCAATATAGGGACTGCATGAATGTTCTGTAAAATCCTACAATTCCAGGATTACCTAAAAAAGGAGTAAAATTAATTTAGTTATCACTTCTCAGCTTGACTAGTAAAAATGTATGGAAAAGAGGGGCTGTTGTTCCATCAAAAGGACATAAATGGTATTAACAATGACACAGAATCCAGTTATTGACATCTTATACAGGTCATTTCATTTCAGAATTGTTTTCAAACGTATTTACACGTGCAGCTGATAATTTTGCCATGAGGGTCCTTGTTTTGTCCTTTCCTATTCTATGCATTGCTCCCAATTGTGCTACTGCTATGTCGCCCTGTCACATACTTCCCTAGTGAGACTACAAGCAGCTGTACAAAATACATTATGCAGGAATGGTTCACCGCTGTCACTGTCAAGAAGCTGGTCCTGAGTAAAGATCTGCAGCCAGTGCTGGCACAAGTGCATGTAGAAAGCAAGTGGATGAAAAGAGGATGAAAGAGATCAGCAGTACTGAGATACAATAAAAGCATGAAATAGGTGAACATAAACAACATGGCAATTGTTTGAATTACAGTGATTTAGGATATTAGGGTGTCTACTTATAAATATTTTTACCCCTAAATTCCCACAACCTTCACCCAAGATTCACACATTTTTTTCATTGTATTAAATTGGAAAATAAATGAATCAGGGTCGAAGAATTGTAAGGATCCTGTATGAAAACCTTTATAAAATAGATCCCTAAACGTCATCTAGTTAGAGTTTAGATTTACTTTAAAGTGTTACTAAACCCAGTAATATGAAAATAGTTCATCCGCCGCCCCCCCCGACAGTGCCCACAACTTATAAATATTATTTTTACATTAAAATATTGCCACTATATACCTTTTTGGCTGATCCGTATACCACGGTCTGTGATAAACTGCAGACTTTCTCCAGTGCTGAGAGTTTAGGTAGGAGGAGAGTTCCACTGCAGCCTGTATACACGCCCACATGTGTAATGCCAATATCATGTGACCTGGCTATCTCTGAGAACAAGTAAATGTTCTCTCCAGCATAAAAGACACAACTGAGCATGTGCAGGTCGGCTACTCTGCTTGTGTTGGCTGGCTTTGCAGGAGGGGAAGGATCTATGCATACAGGATAAAACAGCCTTTTTACACAATGCAGAGAATAAACCCCTACATTGAGTATAAAAAGCATGCTATGCTGCATATACAGACAGATTTTACTGTTGTGGGTTTAGTAACACTTTAACTTCTTCAAGGATCATTCTACCCACAGCTGATATTTCAGTATTGGATAAATAACTGCAGTTGGATCAATTCATATTTTTTTTTAAATCCTGCTTATAGCAAAAAGAAAATATATACCAAATTACGATACATCCCCTTTAACCCTGAGACAACTCTGAAACTAGTGCTGTGCCTGCCTCACTGACAACTCTTCAGCAAATATCACCAAAAACTGTCAGTAGCACCAAGCATCAATGTCTAGCAGCCCCCAGTGATTTGTAGACCCTCACAACAAGAAGAGATCTATCCCTCAATTCAGATTTCTAGCAATTCATTGACTGTAAGGATGATCATTTACAAGCTCATATTGTGCAGAAAAATACAGCTGGCTGCAGATGGAAAGCTAATTAAAGCTAATAAAAAAAAAAAATTACATTAGAAGATGGCTTGCATAGTACAAATATACGAGAGCCGTACTGAAAGTAGTGCAAAGTGGGCATAGCTTTTTTTTATGACCTAACATAGAGCGTTTAAATTTCACATGTTGGTAGAGTAACCCTTTAGCTACAGTAATTTTCTCTATAGTAACTTTTTATTTTTCATTGCAGGTAAATAATGGATTCCAAGCAGAAGCAACGTGCCATCACTAAGTTCCTAAAGCGGAGCTCTACCCTAAAGTGGAACTTCCACTCATCGGATTCCTCCCCCCCTCCGGTGCCACAATTGGCACCTTTCAGGGGGAGGGGGTGAAGATACCTGTATAATACAGGTATTTGCACCCACTTCCGGGCATAGATATCCACAGAATATCCGAAGAATCCCCCCCCCCTCCGCTGTGTTCTGGGAAACACACAGTTTCCAGAACACAACGGGGACCAGTGAAGATGTGTGGCGCGACTCGCGCATGCGCAGTAGGGAACCGGGCAGTGAAGCCGCAACGCTTCACTTCCTGATTCCCTCACTGAGGATGGCGGCGGAAGCAGCCGAGATACGAACGATTGCTCGTCTTCTGCTGCCGACATCACGGGCACCCTGGACAGGTAAGTGTCCATTTATTAAAAGTCAGCAGCTGCAGTATTTGTAGCTGCTGGCTTTTAATATTTTTTTTTTTTAAGGTGGAGCTCCGCTTTAACGAAGGAGAGATACAGGCTGTCCACTAAAGGCTACAGAATGTTTATAGACAAGAGTTACCAATAACAAGACATTGCTCTTGTCAATGGTATCATTTCAGTACACATCCTGTTGTTTTCTGTGGATGTCGGACAGCTGGCAAACCCTCCTTCGTCAATAACTCATTGACAAGAAGTTGTTCCTGCTTGAAATCCATTATTTACTTGCAATGAAATAGAAGAAGAAATATTCTACCAACACGTTAAATTTGAATGACCAATGTACTGTAAGCGAATAAAAAAGTTATGCCTACTTTTGTACTACTTTAGGTACAGCATATCAATTTCTTCAAGTGAAAGTAGATTTTTCCTTTAAAGGGGTTGTAAAGGTACATGTTTTTTCACCTTAATGCATCCTATGCATTAAGGTGAAAAAACATTCGACAATGCCGCCCCCCCCCCACCCCAGCCCTCGTTTTACTTACCTGGCCCCTCGAAAGTCCCGCGCTCGCTCCCGTCATCCTCCGAGTTCCTGAGCCCGGCCGTTGATTGGCTACACTGGATGGATTGAAAGCAGTGCAGCCATTGGCTGGCGCTGCTGTCAATCACATCCAATGACGCGGCACGCCGGGGGGCGGGGCTGAGTGATACAGTCGGCGGCTATGGCCACCGCTGTATCACGGGAGCGCGCCCGCAGTAACTCCACACCATGCGAGCATGCTCGCATTATGGTGTGGAGTCCTTGCGGGGAGGAGCTGAAACAGCCGCCGAGGGACCCCAGAACACGTGGATCGGGGCCACTGTGTGCAAAACGAGCTGCACAGTGGAGGTAAGTATAACATGTTTGTTGTTTTTAAAAAAAAAAACGGGAACCTTTAGTGTTCCTTTAAGCCCAATGATGGTTGCTCTATGTCCCTATGTCAGGAGTGGAAGTGATAGAAAATCTTTGCAACAGGAAAACAAAACAAATACATCAATAAAAAGATTAAAGAAAATAGGAAAGGGTTCAAATTTGAGATAATGTTTTTATTGGTGTCTGTGCCTTCCCGTTACAGTGACAACTACACCCTGCACTTTTTCTACAGGCGTCATAGGAATAGGAGAGAAAATCGACCATAATGGGAATCACAGCCAATAAACACAAATGACAGAAATGTAACTGTTTTGTTAACAACAAAAAAATTTAATGGAGTTAGGCTTTAATGATGCATATTTGAGCAAGTGGTCACAAAGCTATCGAAAACTGCACCTTGCCCAGAATCTAATCTATATAAATGAAAGACATTTGTTTGCAATTTAGACAGTAGGAGATGCGAATTCCCTTATTGTTTGGACTGTAAAATCCACGACTTAGCTCACCCGTAGGCTCACCCCACCTCCCTGCACTACCTTTAAATTTAGTGCACTTTGTGGATTTGTTTTGGCTACAAAGTATTTTTCTTGAAGTCCAAATGAGCACTTCCACGTCTTTTCAAATATTTTGTCGGAAATGTTCGGCATTAAATCCTCATCATGTGAATTTTGCAGAGCAACAGCTGCTGAATGGAAGCAAATGTTCCACAGGCTGGAGCGCGCCTACGAAAGTGAGTGCAAAAAGAGTTGAAGCGATCCGCTCCTGAAAGCGAGAACCCTGTGCAATGCATTAAACTGTTTACTGTAAACATTTCGAGGTGACCTGCACACAAGCTCCTCTTCCCTTTAACAGTGCAATTACAATATCCACTTTCAACCAGGCACAAAATTGTATTATCTTTAAAAGAGCCCTCTCTAATTTCTTGAAAGGATTAACGCGCCCTTGAGTGCTCTGACAATTTCTCCCAGCTTGGAAGACGTTCCCAAGCTCCAGCGATCATCTGGAGAGGACAGTGAAAGTAAGGTGTGTGTGCGCTGCCCACCTGTCAGCTCACAGGACGACCTTTGTACAGACCATCGCACCTGTGACTGATGTTCCTTACAGACAAAAAAATCTTTTATTTGATGTCATTGACTTTCCCCTCCTCCCCCTATCTCTTTTCACTAAGCAAATAGCAAGTTTCATTTAAAAGTTTTGTTCAAAATGCCTCGATATGAACATCTGTTCCATGATGGATTTGTCGGGAAATAAGAGTTGGTAAATGGTGTAAAGTCTTGCTGTTAAGAAAACTTATTACATTTTTTTTTAATATAAAATTACAGAAAATCTAACCATACAGAAGGCATAGAATGAGATAATTTTGCAAAGACTTCAAAAAAAGTTTGCCGCTGCTGAGGCTTTCTTCTGAAAATCGAATGCCGCGTACACACGACCGTTTTTCATGACGTTAAAAATGCAATTTTTTAAATTGGTCATTAAAAACTATCGTGTGTGGGCTCCAGAGCATTTTTAACAACGTGAAAAATGGCCTAAAAAAAAATTAGAACCTGCTCTATTTTTTCACGTCGTTTTTCACGTCGTTCTTTTTAACGTCATGAAAAACGGTCGTGTGTATGCTTTTACGAGGGCAAAAAAAACGCGCATGCTCAGAATTAAGTATGAGACGGGAGCGTTCGTTCTGGTAAAACTAGCGTTCGTAATGGAGATAGCACATTCGTCACGCTGTAACGGACTGAAGAGCACGAAGCTGAAAAGCGTGAATCGTCTCTCACCAAACTTTACTAACACAAGGATCAGCAAAAGTAGCCCAAAGGGTGGCGCCATCCGAATGGAACTTCCCCTTTATAGTGCCGTCGTACATTTCGTACGTCACCGCGCTTTGCTCTAGCATTTTTTGAAAAACTTTGGTTTTTTCAATGACATTAAAAACGTCCGTGTGTACGCGGCATAAGTCTTTTGGCCATCTCTAGCTTGTCACTTGATGTAGATCATGGGCTCCGACTTCACTAAAGGACCATGACTTAAGTATTAGCATTTTCAGAAGGAGGACAGCAATGGTAGCCCCCAAATTCCTTCCATAGCAACTTCTATAAAATATACAGTAAATAAAGTTTTTTTTTTTTTTTCCTTTTTTTAAATAAAGTACGGAATGGTCAAAGCAGAACTCCAGCCAAAAATAAGATCTAAATGAATAGTAAAAGATAGTATCTTTTAATCACAAAACCAGATTTTTCTGCAATATTCAACTACAATCCAGAGATTTCTCCTGCAGTAGGTTTGTTCTGGTGCCACATGTCCTCAGTCTGAAGCCCAGCATCATACAACTCACTTCTTCTAATCCCAAGTCTTCTTGGACCTGTTCCAGCCTGTGACTGGACAGTGAAAGGAGAAGCAGCACAGTGACAAGCTAATCTCTCCATCCCCCTGACGTCTCCTCCTATCAGCATGCTTCCTGCCAGCACATGAACTGATTGGATCCTTGTGCTGCTTCTTCCACTCACATGACAGCTCCACTGTACAGGGACTGCAAGAGGCCAATACCAGGTACTGATATTACTTGTATTCAAACATCCATTTAAAGCCCAACTCCAGGGATGATATATTTTGCACACCAAAATGAGATCAGCTTGGCAAAATGTAAGTGTGCATATGTGACATCTGGTCAGCCTATGTGGAGGCTGTAAATCACTGTAGTAGTCCGAGCTACTACAGTGATGGCCGCAGTCTTCTGGGTGCTGTGCCAAGCAGCTTCCCTTTGGCAGAGAAACCACAGGGAGCTGCTCGCTCAGCAAAGCTCCCATTCAGAGAGCGCCTTGCATTTCTGAGTAAGTGAGTGAGTGAGTGAGTGAGTGAGTGAATAACTTGTATAGCGCTACAAATGCGAACTAAATCGCCTCCATTAATGCATTTCTCTCTATTAATGAAAAGCATTCTAAGACTGGATGAGATTGATAAGGTGGGGTGGGCTCAATCTCCAACTCCTCCAATCAGATAACAGAGGACGATCAGGTATCATACATGTATACTTGCATTGTGCCAAGCTTACCCAAAGTATGTAAAATATATCATCCCCAAATTTTAGCTTTAAATGACCTTCCAGAGCTTGTTTTACTGCTTTAGATCTGCCTTTTATTACAATAACCATAATGTAAGCATATCTTAGTTTCTACAGGGATCTCATTAGAGTTCCAGGACTTCACCCAGCACTTCTAGCGTAGAACTTCAGTACAAAAAATTATTGATGAAGTAGCAGAAAAGATGGGAGGCTGTTTAGAAAGGACTAGGCCATTGATCCAGCAGTTCTGCATGTGAAAAGAGAATCACATGACTTATGTAACCCCATCCTAAAAGTACAGGTCAACATTGACCTAAAGCACCTTAGAACACTGCATAAAGCCCAATAAACCTTTTTCATTTTGTTTTACATAAGATGGGGTAGAGTTTAAACCACGTTTATATTTTAAATGCTGTCTTTATCCCCATTGAGGAGATTCTGCTGTACCTGTCCACTAGTAAAAGTAAATCTCCGAAATGTGTAGACACCAATATAAACATGACAGGGGTTCTAAAGGAAAAAATCTCTTTCTACACAAACTAAAAAAAAAAATGGCTTTCGATACACTTACAAACTTTAGATGCAGATGCACAGGCATGTAAGTACTGTAGACTACGCAATCATGAGTGATATTTACAGAGCGCTGACCGCTACCATCCCTTGCATGAAAGAACTTATGGATTCTCTCAAGCCCTGTACACACGATCGGTTTAACCAATGAAAACCGTCCGATGGATTGTTTTCATCAGACAAACCGATCGTGTATGGGACCCATCTGTCTTTTTTCCATCGGTTTTAAAAAATAGAACATGTTTTACATTTTTCCGATGGATAAAAAACAGATCGAAAACTCTGATCGTCTATGGGCAAGTACATCGGATAAAAAACCCACGCATGTTCAGAATCAAGTCGACGCATGCTCAGAGGCATTGAACTTAATTTTTCTCAGCTCATAGGAGTGTTTTACGTCACCGCGTTTGGAACGGTCGGTTTTTTGACTGATGGTGTGTAGGCAAGACTGATGGAAGTCAGCTTCATCGGATTTCCGATGGACAAAACCATTGGATTAGAATCCATAGGATATCCGATCGTGTGTACGAGGCTTTAGACTGTCCAACCTTTAAATCCAAAACTGCTCTCATAATAAAGGCTAAACTCCCCTGAAACAAAGCAGTAAAACAATTTACACAATTCTTAAGGTCAGCTGAAATTGTAACCAATTTATTCTAGAAAACCAAAAAATCCCCATAATTTAATGATGGAACCATTTGCTCTGTTGGAGACACTAAAAGCATCTCATTAACACATTTTCAGAAGCTTGTGTTTACTAAATCGGCTATTATTATATGCCAAGTGCGGAATGCTGACCCAGCATCTGCTGGTGAGAGCTATTAAACAATACAGCATCTGGACAAGCAGAAGTCAGCTCAACATGATAAGAGCAATCTACATCTGTTGAAACCAAAGACGAAAAACATTCCTTAACTCCACGGTGCATGACCCAATCTGTGGGCTGCTGCATCTTTTTTCAGTGCTTGGTGGGGTAGACTGAGTTAGGTCACAACTGGTCATATAAATTGTACTTGCAAAAAGAAACTATTATGGACGTAGAACAACCAATAAAGACATTTGCCCATGGGACTTTTGATGAGTGGTGCCAAACGAAGTAAATAATATGTTAATTTTTTTTTATTTTATTTCATATTACATTTAAAATAAGACAAATTTCAACATTGCATATGTCATCATAAAAAAAGTATCCCAATATACATATATTTCTGGTAATGATGTATAAACAAAATTGCAGAAGCATCTAAATTGAAATATATTCCTAAAGCTATAGTCTCTACGCATTTCGTGGAGGTCTCTCCACATTGCTGGGACCCTTGATATACTTACCCAATTAATGACACCTACTGTGCATCTATATTTTTGTGTTTCAGTGCTTTTGCAATTTTGTTTATATATCATTACCAGCAATATATGTACACTGCTCAAAAAAATTAAAGGAACACTTTTGAATCAGAACACCTGGGATATTGATCTGGTCAGTTAAGTAGCAGAGGGGGTTGTTAATCAGTTTCAGCTGCTTTGCTGTTAATTGAAATTAACAACAAGTGCACTAGATGGGCAACAATGAGACAACCTCCAAAACAGGAATGGTTTTTGCAGGTGGAGGTGTCTGAATTTTTTTCCCTACTCATCTTTTCTGACTGTTTTTCACTAGTTTTGCATTTGGCTAGGGTCAGTGTCACTACTGGTAGCACAAGGCGATACTTGGACCCTATAAAGGTTGCATAGGCAGTCCAACTCCTCCAGGATGGCACATCAATACGTGTCATTGCCAGAAGGTTTGCCCTGTCTCTCAGCACAGTCTCAAGAGCATGGAGGAAATTCCAGGAGACAGGCAGTTACTCTAGGAGAGCTGGACAGAGCCGTAGAAGGTCCTTAACCCAGCAGCAGGACCGGTATCTGCTCCTTTGTGCAAGGATGAACAGGATGAGCACTGCCAGAGCCCTACAAAATGACCTCCAAAAGGCCACTGGTGTGAATGTCTCTGACCAAACAATCAGAAACAGACTTCATGGGGGTGGCCTGAGGGCCCGATGTCCTCTAGTGTGCTCTGTGCTCACTGCCAGACACTGTGGAGCTCGATTGGCATTTTCCATTGAACACCAGAATTGGCAGGTCCGCCACTGGTGCCCCATGCTTTTCACAGATGAGAGCAGGTTCACCCTGAGCATATGTGACAGACGTGAAAAGGGTCTGGAGAAGCCGTGGAGAACTTTATGCTGCCTGTAACATTGTTCAGCATGACCGGTTTGGTGGTGGGTCAGTGATGGTCTGGGGAGGCATATCCAGGAAGGGACGCACAGACCTCTACAGGCTACACAATGGCACCCTGACTGCCATTAGGTATTGTGATGAAATCCTTGGACCCATTGTCAGACCCTACGCTGGTGCAGTGGGTCCTGGGTTCCTCTTGGTGCACAATGCCGGCCTCATGTGGCGAGAGCATGCAGCCAGTTCCTGGAGAATGAAAAAATGTATACCATTGAATGGCCCCCATGCTCACCTGACCTAAATCCAAAAGAACACCTCTGGGACGTTATGTTTCAGTCCATCCGGTGCCGCCAGGTTGCACCTCAGTCTGTTCAGGAGCTCAGTGATGCTCTGGTACAGATCTGGGAGGAAATACCCCAGGACACCACCCATCATCTCATTAGGAGCATGCCCTGATGTTGTCAGGCATGCATACAAGCACTTGGGGGCCAAACAAACTACCGAGGACCATTTTGAGTTGTTGCAATAAAATTTCAGCAAAATGGACTAGCTTGCTGCAGAATTTTTTCACTTTGATTTTCGGGGTGTCTTTGAATTCAGCCCTCTGTAGGTGGATAATTTTCATTTCCATCAAATGATGTGCCATCCTTTCATTCCTAACACATTACCCAGTCCATATCAGTATAGATATCAGCATGAGATTTTGCCCCATTGAGATCTGATGTGTTTTCAAAGTGTTCCTTTAATTTTTTTTGAGCAGTGTATATTGGGGTATGTTTTTATGATGATATATACAATGTTGAAACGTGTCTTATTTTAAATGTAATATGAAATACATTTTGTATTTTTTTTAACATATTATTAACTTCATTTGGCACCACTCATTAAAAGTCCCATGGGAAAAATTTTGAGTGCTGCCCTGGTCTGAGATTATGTGGCCTTCTTCTTTTCTGCATATAAATATGGACGTCTCTGCCAACATAGCTTCCCCTTGTGGCAGCAGTTTCTTATACTATGGAAGTCATTAGTGACTAGTCTTCCTTGGCAGCAGTACCTTGCCTTACTGTATGGTAAATATGTGTGTAACCAACCATTAGCACAACACATGAAATACAGTGTGTTGCTATGCTATTCATTTTGAAAAGCACAGGTAGCACACTGCAGTGCATTTAGGTTGTAGTGCTCCACAATGCACAGGTGCGAGTCATCTGTGCATTGTGGTGCGCCGCATTTAAAAAAAAAAATGGTCCATGTCCAATTTAATGAGTGTTGTATTATGTCAGCCTATTCATATTGAGAAGGCTGCCAACACACCACAACATACTTATATACATAGTTACATAGTTAGTCAGGTTGAAAAAAGACAAAGTCCATCCAGTTCAACCATAAAAAATAAATAAAAATATCGTACAATCCCATATACCCAATTCTATACCCACAGTTGATCCAGGGGAAGGCAAAAAACTCCAGCAGAGCATGATCCAATTTGCTACAGCAGGGGAAAAAAATTCCTTCCTGATCCCCCGAGAGGCAATCGGATTTACCCTGGATCAACTTTACCTATAAATGTTAGTTATATTATGTACATTTAGGAAAGTATCCAGGCCTATATGGGCGAATAAAGCACAATAACCAGGTGTGTGTTATTACAATGCACTAACATGAACAAGATTCTAATATAGATCACTCAGCTTATAAGAGTTTCCATGTGATGTGTTAGGGAATTAGGGAAGGAAGCACACTACTTCCTGTCTAGTGCTATTATATTAAGTTCTGTTAAGTCTGTGTTGACTCCTGGCTGATCGCATGGATAATGTTTCTCCAAAATGACCTGTCTTGTTTGGGTCTTAAGTCTTTGCTGTATCCATCCACCTTATTGCTAGTTGTTCTCTTCTCTTTTCCCTTGAACTTTTCCAAGCATTACTGTCTATTCCAATGCGTTGGTTATTCTCATAGTATGCCCAAAATAAGACCGCTTCAGCCTAGTAATCTTTGCTTCTAGTTTAAGGTTGGGTTTGATTTGTTAAATTCAACTTCTGAGTTAGCTACATCCTCTTCAAATAAATAATGTTAGATTTCCATGCATTTCCCCCCAGGTGAACTTATATGGCATTTGAGCTTGTCTGTTCTAAGAGCCCAATCTATGCTTTAGGCTTTTAATATACCTTAGACCGCCCCCACAGTTAAGTAAAACTTTTCTCAAATTAATTTTAAAAAATCCTGTTTGTTGCATCTATAGAGTGCCTTTCATCAAGTGCAGCTATGTCACATATAAACAGACTGGACTGTGGCAGCAGAAAATGCCCCAAAACTGGCCAAAATGTTTAACTTACTGGGATTATTATTATTTAGGTACTTATATAGCGCCGTCAATTCACGCAGCGCTTCTCTTCTTTCTTCTCAAGACCTCCTGCTCTCGAGCTCTCTCATCACCTCCTCCCATGCTCATCTCCAGGACTTTTCCAGAGCCTCTCCAAGCCTATGGAACTCCTTACCCCAATCTGTCCGTCTATCTCCTTCTCTATTAGCTTTTTGAAGATCCCTAAAAACCCTCCTCTTCAGAGAAGCCTATCCCACCCACACCTAACAACTGTATTTTCATTTTGTCCACCTGATCATCCCCCACAGCTACTACCCTTTGTTTCACATGACCCTCTCTTCTAGACTGTAAGCTCTAACGAGCAGGGCCCCCTGATCCCTCTGTATTGAATTGTATTGTGATTGTACTGTCTTCCCTGATGTTGTAAAGCGCTGCGCAAACTGTTGGCGCTATATAAATCCTGAATAATAATAATAATAATAATATACATTGTACATTCACGTCGGTACCTACCTTCAAGGAGTTTACAATCTAAGGTCCCTAACTCACATTCATATACTAAGGCCAATTTAGACAGAAGCCAATTAACCTACCAGCATGTCTTTGGAGTGTAGGAGGAAACCAGAGTACCCGGAGGAAACCCCTGCAGGCACAGGTAGAACATGCAAACTTCAGGCAGGTGGTGTCTTGGTTGGGATTCGAACCAGTGACCCTTTTTACTGCTAGGTGAGAGTGCTACCCACTACACTGATATATTACCATGGGTAAATAGAATATCTCCCTTTTCAGTTTTCTTCTGATATTATTCCATAATACATTTGTTTCAGTTAAAGCGTATGAGAATAGCGTTTTACCGTTCCTCCTAAATGCAGCTAAAGGTCTTATACCCCATTACTAGAGGAGTGGTGTGTGTCCCAAATTATCTGACTAGAGATGGGAGGTGGATAGGATCATGGAGGCAGAATGTTGCATTTATAGTGTTGTGGAAATTTGTATTAATGTATGTTGTCAGATGACCCCCAGTGTCAGTTTTGCTGTAATACGCTCATGCCAGTGTATTGGCACATACAGACGTTGGTGGAAGACCATTGGCTGCGGAAACCTTCCCGTGAACACGGCAGATCTGTTTGCTCTTTTAGGGATGTTCATTTATGCCTCACCTCATGGCGACTGCATTAACGCTCATAGCAAACAGATCTGCGTACATGGGAACCATAGCATAACCATACAAAAATCATGGCCCACTGAGCCATGATAGAGTATGGCTTGTGTCATTGGTAGCAGTGGAAATGTGCACTAGATTGTGTTCAGAGCCATGTAAGTAGTGTTCAAATTGTGAGACACTTGCCGCATGGCTCTGTACACGACCACCTGCACACGTCACTACTGGAATTCTATTTTAATACAGTACAGTACATGTGTGTGATTGGTTCTTTTGAAAGAATACAAGTGTCTGATTGGCTGATTCTGAAGCCACCACCTTCATTTGTTATTCATGTTTACAGTATAAATAAAAGCAGCTGCTCATCCTAGGGAGGATTTTGCTAAGCTCAACGTGATACCAGCGTCTGTCTGTGTTACTTGGAGATAAACAAGCGTGCTTTCCTGGCATTATACAAGAGAGCTATGATTGTGCTTATTAGCACATGGAATTTTTTGCTTCCACTACAATAGATGCAAAGAAAATACAATAAATCTTATAAATTTGGGCCACATGGATTCATTATTCACCACAGATATGATCAGGGGGGCACTATATGGCAATCATATCCTAAATAGGAATAGTGCCCCATCGTTGGTGTCAGTAGGAGGAATGGTAAACCATCGTGGGGTGTCAATGGTAGGAATCGTGCCTTGTCGCTGGTGTCAGTAGAAGGAATAGTGCCCCACTGCTGTTGCCAGTGAGGGTAATGGTGCCTCATCAATGGTGTTAGTGGGAGGAATGGCGCCCCGTTGTTGATGTCAGTGGAAGGAATAGTGCCATAGTTTGAAGTACCCTGCATTACTCCATCACATGCAAACTTCCCAGAATGCTAATGCACCTCAGCATTTTATCTGTTAGATGCAAATATTGTATTAGTATATTTTTACATTTATAATATTTGTAATACCTTTTAAACATTTGTATTAATTTGCACAAGCCGTTGCCTATTGGTGTGTAATGTATGTATGTACTGTATGTTGGTGCATATATACACTCACCGGACACTTTATTAGGTACACCTGTTCAATTGCTTGGTAACACAAATTGCTAATCAGCCAATCACATGGAAGTAACTCAATGCATTTAGGCATCTAGACGTATTGAAGAAAACTTGCTGAAGTTCAAACCGAGCATCAGAATGGGGAAAAAAGGGGATTTAAGTAACTTTGAACTTGGAATGGTTGTTCGTGCCAGAGGGGCTGGTCTGAGTATTTCAAAAACTGTTGATCTACTGGGATTTTCACGCACAACCATCTCAAGGGTTTGCGGATTCCCAAGCACAAGAAAGCACTGTTTAGGCCAGGTATGTTTTATGTCTAAAAAATGCCCATGTTCATGAAGTCCTCAGGCGCTTTCAGACTAGTGGTGCCCTCTGAAGAGTGATCCATATTTAGATTGTTTTTTAAGAGGGTTTTTGACAGGTGGCAAGGAGACGTTATATTGCCACCTCACCGCCTGATTTAACTCTGTAACCTTGCACCACCCTCACCTTGTCAAACTCTGCACCCAATGTAAAAATCCCATGGCTGTGAAGCAAAGCATTGTTGCTGCACCATGTGTACAGTGCTGTTTAGCTGCATTGTGACAGTTCCAGTGGGCGGCCAGGGCGGTAAAACCACTGCTCTGCTGCCATTTTTGACGCTCGTCTGAAAGAGCTCTTATATACACAATATTACCAAAATGATTGGGATGCCTGTCTTTACACGCACATGAACTTTAATGGCATCCCCGTCTTAGTCCATAGGGTTTAATATTAAGTTGGCCCACCCTTTGCAGCTATAACAGCTTCAACTCTTCTGGGAAGGCTGTCCACAAGGTTTAGGAGAGTGTCTATGGGAATGTTTGACCATTCTATCAGGAGCGCATTTGTGAGGTTAGGCACTGATGTGGACAAGAAGGCCTGGCTAGCAGTCTCCGCTCTAATTCATCCCAAAGGTGTTCTATCGGGTTGAGGTCAGGACTCTGGGCAGGCCAGTCAAGTTCCTCCACCCCAAACTCGCTCATCCATGTCTTTATGGACCTTGCTGTTCCCACAAAGTTGGGAGCGTGAAATTGTCCAAAATGTCTTGGTATGCTGACGCTTTAATGCCCGGTACACACGATCCAATTATCGGACGAATGATCATCTGTTTTTTTTTTGCATGCTAATCTCACGTCGAATCTGATGAGTTTACTAGTCACGATAATTCTAGTACGACAGAATAAAAAATCGGAAGTGATGTCATGTGTTGTAATGCATTTGTATTGCATTTTCGAACGACAGCTGTACTGATTAAACGAAAATCTTCCGATCTGGCATCGTACGAAAAAAAAATTTGTGCATGTCCGATAGAATATTATTGGATGAACTGTCCTGATTGGCTCTCGAAAGCTCTGTACTAACGATCTGATTATCGTACGATCGATTCGAGAGCGGCATTTTTCGTGCGATTTTCGGATCGTGTGTACGGGGCTTTAGAGTTCCCTTCACTGGCACTAAGGGGCCAAGCCCAACCCCTGAAAAACAACCCCACATCATAATCCCCCCTCCACCAAATGATTTGAACCCGTGCACAAAGCAAGGTCCATAAAGACATGGATGAGCGAGTTTGGGGTGGAGGAACTTGACTGGCCTGCACAGAGTCCTGAGCTCAACCCGATAGAACACCTTTGGGATGAATTATAGTGGAGACTGCGAGCCAGGCCTTCGCATCCAACATCAGTGCCTGACCTCACAAATGCGCTTCTGGAAGAATGTTCCATTTTTCCCATAGACACACTAAACCTTGTGGACAGACTTCCCAGATCCCAGAAGAGTTGAAGCTGTTATAGCTGAAAGGGAGGGCCAACTCAACATTGAACCCTACAGACTAAAGCCTCCTACACGCGACCGAGAATCTCGTCGTAAAAAAATCTGTTGTTTTTCTCGACAAGCTTCTTGTCAAGCTTTCCTTGCATACACACTGTCAATTCCAAATCTCGTCGTTGGAAAGTGCGGTCACGTACAGCACGTACGACGGCAGTATACAGGGGAAGTTCGATTTCAATGGCGCCACCCCTTGGGCTGCTTTTGCTGATCTCGTGTTACCGTGTGTTAGTAAAAGTTTGGGGAGAGACGATTCGCATTTTTCAGTCTTCGTGCTTTCAGTTCGTTTTAGCGTGACGAATGTGCTATCTCCATTACGAACGTTAGTTTTACCAGAAGGAGCGCTCCCGTCTCATACTTGATTCTGAGCATGCGTGATTTTTTAAGACTCGGAAAAGCATACACACGACCGGTTTTCTCGTCGGGAAACAGGCCGACGAGAATCTCGACGAGAAAAACGAGAATCCTGACGAGAAAATAGAGAGCAGGTTCTCTATTTTTCTCGTTGAGATTCCCGGCAGTTTTCTCGACGAGAAACCATACACACGAACAGTTTTCTCGGCAAGAAAGCTCTCCCAACAGGTTTCTTGACGTTTTTTGCCGAGAAAATCGGTCGTGTGTACAATGCTTGAGACTTGGCTGCCATTATAGTTTGTGTGTGTGTAAAAGCAGGCGTCCCAATACTTTTGGTAATATAGTGTATTTTAAGCCTGTAGGTGAAAACTAACCCTGTCTGCAGCGATCCTCTGAAAATCACTAAGACATTTGTTAAAAAGCAGCGAGAGAGCATGACGGAGTTAGCTATCGGTCGTTGATATTCAGTTCTTAGCAACTAAATGGAAACAGGATCAGAAGGGATGCAAAGAAGAACCGTCTCTTACAAACAAAGCAAGTACCTTGTAGTGCCTGATTATAGGCAAGGCTTTTATCTTCAAAACTTCATTTTGCTCCAAGTACATGTGCCCTTTAAAATGCACTGAAAACTACATTTATAAACTTGCTATTTTTTTATATTAAAAATTGAAAGAAATAATTCTATTTTGTGAATGCTTTCCAGAATGCAATACATTGATATTCCCCCGTTATTTCTTTACACTCTTCGAGGGATAACACCTGCCCTTGTTGTTGTAATAAACAATAGGTAATCTAGCAGATATGTGGAAGGCAAATCCCAGCACCTAGGACACTGCGCACATTCATTTACCAGAGCAGCTGGGACATCTGTAAGGTATTACATCCCTATGACATTATCAAAGGACACAACCCATTACAGTGCAAAGGCCTTAATGAAGTCACAGTGATTTCATGCAAACCCTGCGAAATGCGCTGTGAGCAGACATTGGGGACCAAAGCGCAATGTGGTAATATGTTTTATGGTGCTCTGAAAAAACCTTGCTTTTCCATTGTGCTGTAGACATAAATATGTGACAGGCTGAGAATATGATGCATAGAATGTGTGAAGCATTATTCTATACCATATTTATACCAAACGCATACATATGTTACTGAGAAGAATACCGCATCGCGGTGACACCTAATACAAAATAGGTGAAGTGGTATTACATAACTTCTCCCCATGGTAAAGGTTCTGTTTTATTAAATGCTTGCAATAAATTAAAATAAAATGCTATATATATATATACATATATATATATATATATATATACACACACACACACACATATACATATACATACATACATACGCGTACAATGTATATATTTCTCCAATGGAAAGAGCTAGAAAACTAAACTACAAATGATTTGTCTAAAGGCGTTCAGAAGACTGTGGTACATAGGAAAGGAAAAACGTACCGCTCAAAAGCTTGAGAATTCACCAAATGGCTGCTTCCGCCCGGTCACTCACACAGGTGCTGGCTCTGCACTGATGCATGGGAGAAAAAGAAACCCTGGACTGCCGCACTCTGTATAGACAGTTATTTATTCCAAAATTTCAAGTAAAAAATCCAAATTCAAAATAAATCCATAGATCCAAAACAACAAATGCAGATAGTGTGCATGCAGGGAAGGGTGGCTAACGCGTTTCACGTCACGAATTGACGCTTACTCATCATATATGAGTAAGCGTCAATTTGTGACGTGAAACGCGTTAGCCACCCTTCCCTGCATGCACACTATCTGCATTTGTTGTTTTGGATCTATGGATTTATTTTGAATTTGGATTTTTTACTTGAAATTTTGGAATAAATAACTGTCTATACAGAGTGCGGCAGTCCAGGACTGTGGTACATACTGGGAGTTTTTGCCTGCCATATCTTTCTGCTGAAAATGCCATTGTATCTGACATAACAGTGTCAACTGAGAGCAAGAGATTGTGATTTTTCCAGGTTGCAAAAAGATTGATTACTAGCAAAGGTGTTTCTAAAAGAGGAGCTGAACTCTGGAAGCTATTGATTACTAACAAAGGTGTGAGTAAAAGAGGAGCTGAACTCTGGAAGCTATTGATTACTAACAAAGGTGTTTCTAAGGCCTGGTTCACACTGGGGCGACAAACGCTCCGACATTGGGAGCTCATGTCTCATGACGTGTGAAAATCAATGTTTCCCTATGAGAGCCGTCTGACTTTGAGAATGCTCCCTGTACTACTTTGGTCCGACTTTGATCCGACTTCAGCCCATTGACTATCATTGAAGTCGGATCAAAGTCGGACCGCAGTCTTGCATGGTCCGACTTTGGCATGCAACTTGTGCTGTGCTGCTCTTGAGGGGGAACTCCAGGCCAAATTTTAAATAAAAAACCGGCGTAGGTTCCCCCTCCAGGAGCATACCAGGCCCTTGGGTCTGGTCTGGATTTGAAGGGGAACCCCTACGCCGAAAAAACGGCGTGGGGGTCCCCCCAAAATCCAAACCAGACCCTTATCCGAGCACACAACCTGGCAGGCCGCAGGGGAAGAGGGGGGGACGAGAGAGTGGCCCCCCTCCCTCCTGAACCGTACCAGGCCGCATGCCCTCAACATGGGGGGTTTGGTGCTCTGGGGCAGGGGGCGACCTGCGGCCCCCCCACCCCAGAGCACCCTGCCCCCATGTTGATGAGGACAGGGCCTCTTCCCGACAACCCTGGCCGTTGGTTGTCGGGGTCTGCGGGCGGGGGGCTTATCGGAATCCGGGAGCCCCCTTCAATAAGGGGGCCCCGGATCCCGGCCCCCCCACCCTATGTGAATGAGTATGGGGTACATCGTACCCCTACCCATTCACCTGGTGGAAAAAAATTGCAATAAAAAAACACTACACAGGTTTTTAAAGTAATTTATTACACAGCTCCGGGGGTCTTCTTCCGACTCCGGCGCTCTTCTTCCGACTTCCGGGGGTCTTTTCCGACTTCGGGGGTCTCCGGTGGTGTCTCCTTGCTCTCCGGTTCTTTCTTCCGCCGGGCCTCCGCTAACTTCTTTTTAGCTCTCTTGCTAACGGAGGCCCGGTCTTCCCGTTGTCTCGTCCGGCTCTCCGTTGTCCTTCTGCCGGCCCCTCCACTAACTTCTTGGTAGCTCTTTCGCTAGTGGAGGGGACTGTGACGTCATGAGAAGCCTATATTAATGCGGAGCGGAGAGCCAGTATTACAGCGGGAGGAAGCGACGCGTCAACATCGAGGAGGAGAAGAGGGAAGAAGAAGCCGACGGCGACGACGGGAAGACCGCGCCCCTCCACTAGCGAAAGAGCTAAAAAGAAGTTAGCGGAGGCCCGGCGGAAGAAAGAACCGGAGAGCGGGAGACGACACCGGAGACCCCCGAAGTCGGAAAAGACCCCGGAAGTCGGAAGAAGAGCGCCGGAGTCGGAAGAAGACCCCCGGAGCTGTGTAATAAATTACTTTAAAAACCTGTGTAGTGTTTTTTTATTGCAATTTTTTTCCACCAGGTGAATGGGTAGGGGTACGATGTACCCCATACTCATTCACATAGGGTGGGGGGGCCGGGATCTGGGGGCCCCCTTATTGAAGGGGGCTCCCGGATTCCGATAAGCCCCCCGCCCGCAGACCCCGACAACCAACGGCCAGGGTTGTCGGGAAGAGGCCCTGTCCTCATCAACATGGGGGCAGGGTGCTCTGGGGTGGGGGGGCCGCAGGTCGCCCCCCTGCCCCAGAGCACCAAACCCCCATGTTGAGGGCATGCGGCCTGGTACGGTTCAGGAGGGAGGGGGGCCGCTCTCTCGTCCCCCCCTCTTTCCCTGCGGCCTGCCAGGTTGTGTGCTCGGATAAGGGTCTGGTTTGGATTTTGGGGGGACCCCCACGCCGTTTTTTCGGCGTAGGGGCGCCCGTTCAAATCCAGACCAGACCCAAGGGCCTGGTATGCCTCTGGAGGGGAACCCATGCCGTTTTTTTTTATTTAAAATTTGGCCTGGCGTTCCCCCTCAAGATTCATACCAAACACAGTGCCTGATATTGGCGGGGATCCAAGTCGGATCCCCGTTCATTGAAAGTCGGACATATGTCGGCTTCATGTCGCAGGGCAAAGTCGGATCCAAAGTAGGACGGATGTCGTGTCGCACTAGTGTGAACCCAGCCTAAAAGAGGAGCTGAACTCTGGAAGCTATTGATTACTAACAAAGGTGTGAGTAAAAGAGGAGCTGAACTCTGGAAGCTATTGATTACTAACAAAGGTGTTTCTAAAAGAGGAGCTGAACTCTGGAAGCTATTGATTACTAGCAAAGGTGTGAGTAAAAGAGGAGCTGAACTCTGGAAGCTATTCCCAGAAAAACAGAAGGTACAATGAAACCTCGGATTGCGAGTAACGCGGTTAACGAGTGTTTCGCAATACAAGCTTTTTTTTTAATTAAATCCTGACTCGGTTTACGAGTGTTGTCTCACAAAATGAGCAGGATTCAAGCCACAGCGGTGTACAGTACCGCATTTGGCCAGAGGTGCGGGGGCGGGGGCACGGGAGCGGACCGGAGCCGTTCGAAAATACACAAAAATACTCGGAAACACTCCGTTCCCGAGCCTTTGCGAGGGTTTCCGAGTTCAGCCAAGCTGTCCCCGAGTGTTTCCGAAGCTCTCCAGCGCCCCCCACCTCTGGCCACATGCAGTATTGCATGCCATAGAAGGCAATGCGGAACAAGTTATTTTCGTTTCCATTGACTTCTATGGGGAAACCCGCTTTGATATGCGAGTGCCTTGGATTACGAGCATTCTCCTGGAACGGATTGTGCTCGTAATCCGAGGTTCCACTGTAAAGAACTAGTCACCAGTTTTGCCGGTGGTCCCATTTCAGCTGATCTTTACCCCATAACTGACTTACCATGCCTTGTTTTGCACTGGGTCTATGTGTGGAGGCAGACAACTTGGTAGAGGCATGTACAAACAACTATACAAATAGCCATAGACTTTTTTGAGGGACATACAGTATCTCACAAAAGTAAGTACACCCCTCATATTTTATTATATCTTTTCATGTGACAACACTGAAGAAATGAAACTTTGCTACAATGTAAAGTAGTGAGTGCGCAGCTTGTATAACAGTGTAAATTTGCTGTCTCCTCAAAACAACTCAACACAGCCATTAATGTCTAAACGTCTGGCAACAAAAGTGAGTACACCCCTAACTGAAAATGTCCAAATTGGGCCCAATTAGCCATTTTCCATCTCCAATGTCAAGTGACTCGTTAGTGTAACAAGGTCTCAGGTGTGAATGGGGAGCAGGTGTGTTAAATTTGGTGTTATTGCTCTCACTTTCTCATACTGGTCACTGGAAGTTCAACATGGCCCCTCATGACAAAGAACTCTCTGAGGATCTAAAAAAAGAATTATTGCTCTACATAAAGATGGCCTAGGCTATAAGAAGATTGCCAAGACCCTGAAACTGAGCTGCAGCACAGTGGCCAAGACCATATAGTGGTTTAACCAGACAGGTTCCACTCAGAACAGGCCTCGCCATGGTCGACCAAAGAAGTTGAGTGCACGTGCTCAGCGTCATATCCAGAGGTTGTCTTTGGGAAATAGACGTATGAGTGCTGCCAGAATTTCTGCAGAGGTTGAAGGGTTGGGGGGTCAGCCTGTCAGTGCTCAGACCATACGCTGCACACTGCATCAAATTGGTCTGCATGACTGTTGTCCCAGAAGGAGGAGCACAAGGTCTCTAACATCCACCAGCTCCGTGATGTCGTCATGGGGGAGTGGAAGAGGACTCCAGTGGCAACCTGTGAAGCTCTGGTGAACTCCATGCCCAAGAGGGTTAAGGCAGTGATGGAAAATAATGATGACCACACAAAATATTGACACTTTGGGCCTAATTTGGACATTTTCACTTAGGGGTGTACTCACTTTTGTTGCCAGCGGTTTAGACATTAATGGCTGTGTTAAGTTATTTTGAGGGGACAGCAAATTTACACAGTTATACAAGCTGTACAGTCACTACTTTACATTGTAGCAAAGTGTCATTTCTTCAGTGTTGCCACATAAAAAGATATAATAAAATGTGAGGGGTGTACTCACTTTTTTGAGATACTGTACATAACAATATTCTTTCCTTATCACCCAGGGTCCAGCAGTAAGTAAGTGGGTGATTTTTCACAGTGTACTTTTGTGTTGATGTGAATAGTTAGATTAGTGTGCTGTTTTAGAAGCTAAGTCTCCCCTACTGATATGCTAACGAACCCGTTCAGTTAGTTTGTAAAGCTCCTTAAAGGATATGATGTAGCGGGAAATGGAAATGGGACTTTGAACATGCCATGCGCTCAGACAAAGACAGTTGTTCTAAAAGAAAACAAGGACAGTGGGCGCACCAGCCTTGCGCATTACCTTTGCAACATAAAATTGTTTTTATTGAATAAAATATTATACAGAGGCTCTGAGGAAGAGGGGTCATCCTCGAAACGCATCAGCTAACCTTGGACTACTCTCATCCCAGTTTACTGGCCAGCGGATCCTGTTGGATGAGGCCATTGATGGACCCTGCAAATTTCTTGCTTGATTTTATCATTCGTTTGTGAATATAATATTTTTTTCAATAAAAACTAAAGGGTTGTGCTGGGAAACTTTGGAGGAAACAGATGTTTTGTGCTGGACTCTAATGCCGCGTACACACTATCATTTTTCCCATCGGGAAAAATTACATTTTTTCCTTTGGACGAGAAAAACGATCGTCTGTGGGCTATTTGTCATTTTTCCCGACTGGAAAAACGGCATTAATCACGGCGAGAAAAATTAGAACATGCTCTAATTTTTCTCGTCGTGATTCCCGTCGTTTTTTTCCGCGGCAGTTTTCCTATAGGAAAACACTGCCGTGGAGCCCACACACGGTCGTTTTTTTCTACCAAAAAAAAAATGTCATTTAAAACGGCCGTGTGTGGGGGGAACAAGCTGTTCCTCGTTTTTCACGTCGATTTTCTCGACGGTGTTTTCACCGTCGAAAAAATCGATCGTGTGTACGTGGCATAAGCAGTGAGGAGCCATGAGAAGATTCCATCATCAGGCATATTTTGTAATACTTTGCATTCTATCAATTGTAATTCCTGCAGTTGTACGTGTAGCTTTTCTGTTTGGTAAAAGCATTAATATGTTACAGAGTTTTAATTGCTTCCTTGGCTTTTATCGCAAGAACCTTAAAAGACCAAGCGTAACAACTTTTCACTTTTATATGTCCCTCCATAAAGTTCATGGCTGCTTATATAGTTGTTTGTACATGTTGTATTTAGGGATCGGGGCATATAACACACAGTATATTGAACAACTTATTTGCATCCTGGTAGAGGCAGGGCATTGCTTCCTCATGTTAGAAACTCCAGCTAGGAGAACATTAAGCAGCATAGTAGAGAAATCACCAAATCTCATTACAAATCTTTTGAGACTGCCAGTCAGAGGGAGCAGTTCCTTAGATTTCCCATTGCAGATATACAGTTTTTTTTTTTTTTTGTATTCTTTATTTTTACACATAGAAACAGTGTTACAATTATATCATGAAGTAACTCATACTAATATATCACATCAATCATATGTCTTGTCCTTATCATAGTACTATTTACTATTTTACATGCTCATTATCTTGTCTTAGGAAATGGTTCAACAATCTTCTAATAAAAATCTATACCAAAATAAACACTGTTTCTCTTTTTCCTTTCCAAGAAAGAGTCTTGGTTCTACCTCTACAGGCAGATAGATACACAAAAAGCAAAAAGTTAAATAAGAAGAAAAAAGTGAAGGAAAAAAAAAAACACAAACAACAAGGGAATAATTTTCTCTCTTACCCCATGTCCCCCCCTCCCCCGAAGTGAGCCCGGGTCAGCCGCACTCTACTATCAATCTATAACTTTGCCAGTATCTATCCAAGGATCATCTACCGTTAATCAATTGGGAGGGTCTGTTCCCTATATTGTAGATAGGGAGTCCAGATCTTCTGATATTTTTCTTCTTGCTCTTTCAATGTCATAGTCAGATCTTCTATTTGTTGGATTTCTGTTACCCATGCCATCCAGTGTGATCTAGTTGGAGAGGTACTACTTTTCCACAGCGCTGGAATGCACACCTTTGCTGTGGTAAGCAGATGTTTTAGCAATAAATTTTTGTATTTTTCATTTGGAAATGGGGTGTCATGTAAAAGAAAGGCTGCCGGATTGTCTCCAAGAGACACCCCTGTAATCATTTCCACAGTTTCCTCCACCATCCTCCAGAATTCCCTCAACATCGGGCATTCCCAGAAAATATGTATCATGGTGCCCCCTGACTCCTGGCACCTCCAGCGTACATCCGATACTTGGAGAAATATCCCATGTAATGCTGCCAGGGTTCTATACCATCTCGTAAGAATTTTCTAACCTTCTTCTTGGTACCTACTCACCAAATAGGCCTTGTGATCAAATAATAGAATCATATACTTTTGAGCCTGTGAAAAAGAAACCCTCAGGTCTCTCTCCAGATATACAGTTTTGAGGCCTGGAAGAGGCACATTGGCGAGGACCAAAAGAACAGCAGAGGGCAGCAATAGAGCATAGAAACGGTAAGAAGTGCTTGCTGATTTGAATTTTATCAGGTGTATGAGCTTTTGTGCGAACAGTGGATACGCTCACTTTTCTTCATCACTGACTTATCTATAGAAGACATATAATAATTCTGAATTCATAGACTAGGATAATTTATGTGCATGTAATCAGAAATTAAGGAATAGCTGTTACATTTTGTTTCCATTTTTGCCTGATGTTTTATTAGCTTGTACAATTTTTGGCACCGGCTGGAGACCCAAGGGGCTATAATGTAAGGAGTATTTGTCAACAGACGCATGTATAAGCAGAGATGTACAGAAAAGCTCTTCCTTAGTGGGATAAGACAAAATGGATGTGGTCACAAAGGATATCATCGGGTTTATACTTGCCGTGGTAACTGAGGACACATCCTGCTTCAAAACTTTATTGAGAGCGGAAATAATTTAGTAGTTATTGTTGGCTTAAAGCATTTTAGCAAAATCCATTGCGAGTTGAAAATGTATGCTTCTTCAAAGTCTTAGTCCCCTCATATCTGATATTTTACTTCTGAACAGATGCCAGCAGAGCGACCCATCCACTGACTTCTTGTATGTCTTGAAACACTGGTAAGAACTGTCGCACCTTGGTTCCCAGTTTCACCTACTTTTCAATCTCTACTGTATTATTAAAGTCCAATAGAAGGCACAGGTTTTTTTTCTTGCTATGCGGTCAGGTTGCATAACAAGTAAAGAAAAAATGTTTTAAATTTTTTTTATATCTAGTTTATAAGTGTATGTGCTTTGTACGGTCCTGTGTTGGCAGCACACTGGAGAGCCAGAACGCTACTATCACACTGGGTCTCTAGCGGTTTGAAACCCACAATGCTCCTTTCAGCAATGCTGCTCAGGGAGAATTGCAAAAGAAATGCTAGCTCTCTCTTGCTCTGATGTCTGGATAGTGTCTGAATGGTATCAATGTTGTCCATACCTCCTGGTTGATTTATTTATTAGAGGTATATACATAGTATTGACAATGTAGACAGCTCTTTACTTATTGTACATTTAAAAGAGAAGTATGGGTTTGGTTTTTAAAAATCATACTTACCTAGGTGGATGCAGCATCGATGCAATGCTGCATCTGTCAGACACATCTCTAGGGGTGAGAACTGAGCGATCAAACATCACTGATCACTCAGTTCTCCCAGCCACTTTGAGCAGAGAGAAGTAACTGCCAGTCTCTGGCTCTCTACTCTGGCTTACTCCAAACACAGAAAGTCGAGTTAATGCCAAAGAGTTCAATTTTGGTTTCATCTGACCACAGCACTTTCTCCCAATGCTTCTCTGAATCATTTAGATGCTCATTGGCATGACTGTACATGTGCCTCCTTAAGGAGGGGGATTCGCCGTGTTTGGAGGAGGAAAAATGCTGACTGTGACCCTAAGAACACCATTCCTACAGTCATGCACGGAGGTGCAAACATTATGCTTTGGGGTTGTCCCTCTGCTAAAGGTACAGACCAACTTTGACGCATTGAGGGGCCAATGGATGGGGCCATGTATTGTAAAATCTTGGATGAGAACCTTCTTTCCTCAGCCAGAACACCGAAGATGGGTCGTGGATGGGTCTTCCAGCATGACAATGACCCAAAATATACTGCCAAGGCAACAAAGGAGGTGCTCAAGAAGAAGCACATTAAGGTCATGAAGTGGCCTAGCCAGTCTCCAGGCCTTAATCCTATAGAAAATTTGTGGAGGGAGCTGAAACTTTGAGTTGCCAGGCGAGAGCCAAGAAACCCTAAGGATTTGGAGAAGATCTGTAGAGTGGACCAAAATCCCTCCTGAAATGTGGGCAAACCTGTTCACCAACTACAAGCATTGTCTTACCTCTGTGCTTGCCAGCAAGGGTTTCTCCAAGTACCAAGTCATGTTTTGCTTGGGGATCAAATACTTATTTTACTCACTGAATTGCAACTCAATTTATAACATTTGTATCATGTGTTTTCTCTGGATTTGTGGTTGATGTTCTGTCTCTATAATTTAAAATGCACCTATGATAAAAATTATAGACCCTTCATTTCTTTGTAAGTGGGCAAACTGTAGGGATCACGCAATTTTTTCCCCCCACTATATGTACTTATATTAGGGCCAATTTAGACAGGAGCCAATTAACCTACCAGCAGGTCTTTGGAGTGTGGGAGGAAACCGGAGTACCCAGTCGAAACCCACGCAAGCACAGGGAGAACATTGCAAAGAGCCTTTAATGTACTATACAGTATGTCTGCAGAATGGATTCATACATATACATGAGCACAGTCTGCACAGATATTATTCAAATATTGCTATCCCCATATGTATATATATATATAGTTTCCAAGCAGACTAAAAAAAAGTGAGGTCCCAAATAGGACTGCGTGCTGATTAATTTTTTTTTAAAGGAGCCCTTTTGCTCTAGGGAAGGATGGTTAGAATCACATACTGCAGTAGGGACCAGGCATCTGACACACCTAAAAAATGTGTTGGGCGCTGGAGATTCTGTCGATGGAAGTTAGAAGAAAACCTGGGGGATAACTTAGGATGGTCAAAAACAGTGCAATTTTCATCCAGGTCCTGACCAACCAGCCAAAATATGCTTTAAGAGTACCCATCTTGACCCTCTCCCACCCAACATTCTTTGATTGAAAAACGGCGATGGAAAATTGTCATTCAAATAGCGGCTGCATCTAGAGATCTGTTAGATTTTCTTAGTCCAGGCTGCATGAAAAGAGTCTATCAGTGTATGGCCAGCTTTACACAGAACTGAGTACAGTACTCCCTATAGGATGATGCTGGTACTTAAGAAGCCAATCACCAATAGGGATGAGCAAAACTAAGACCTTTTATTTCCTTAAATTTAGGAGAAATGTTGTCATTTTGTAAAAATACATTAGAGTCAATAGGGAAGGAAAATTAAACAGGTTTGTTGATGGTCTTTAACCAACTCAATATAGGGCACGTTCACCCCCTTCCTGCCCAAGCCATTTTTCAGCTTTCAGCACTGTCACACTTTGAATGACAATTGCGTAGTCATGCAACACTGTACTCAAATGAAATGTTTATCATTTTTTCCCCACAAATAGAGCTTTCTTTTGGTGGTATTTGATCACCTCTGCGGTTTTTATTTCTTGCGCTATAAACAAAAGAAGAGGGACAAGTTTGAAAAAAACACAATATTTTTTACTTTTTGCTATAATAAATCTAAAAAAAATTTTTTAAAAAAAATTTTTTCCTCAGTTTAGGCTGATACGTATTCTTCTACATATTTCTGGTAAAAAAAAAATTGCAATAAGCGTATATTGATTGGTTTGCGCAAAAGTTATAGCGGCTACAAAATAGGGGATAGATTTATAGCATTTTTATTATTATTATTTTTTACTAGTGATGGTGGCAATCTGCGATTTTTATCGTGACTGCGATATTGCGGCGGTCACATCAGACACTTTTGACACATTTTAGGGACCATTCACATTTATACAGCGATCTGTGCTATAAAAATGCATTGATTACTGTATAAATGTGACTGTCAGGGAAGGGGTCAACACTAGGGGGCGAAATGTGTGTCCTAGGGAGTGATTCTAACTGTGGGGGGAGGGGACTGACTGGGGAGGTGACCGATCGGTGTCCCTATGTACAAGGGACACACCATCGGTCTCCTCTCCCTGACAGGACATGGAAGTGTGTGTTTACACACACACATCCACGGTCCTGCTCAGTTACTGGGCAATCGCGGGTGCCCGGCGGACATCGCGGCCGCCGGGCACGTGCATCGGGTCCCCAGTGACGCGGCCCCCTAGTGGCTCGGGAAGGCGAAGACGTCATATGACACACAAAAAACAAAAGGATAGGTATACAAGGAGCTCATCCACTATATTGTTGCCGGGGATTGGGTGCATTTATTCCTGCTTTTAAATCCCCCTCGTTGACTGGCATCATAACCTAGTATGATAATAGGCAGAATATCTGTAGTACACAGAGTTCGCCCAAGGTTAGTTCCTCTGAATTTTAACGCATATGTAAAAAAGGGGAGAATGTAAGGACTGGGCAGTCCTCCAAAAATAATTCTTCAACAAGGAACTAATAGATGTTATACATATAGACTTTATTTTGTAAACCGCAATTAAATACTAATACACGTATAATTATAGAAAAAACTCACAACACCTATCACCTAATGTTAAAATCAGAGTAGTCTTAAACTATGAACAAGGGTGGCCACCCAACCTGCCATACACACCACAATCGTCCACCCACTGATTTATCCAATAGGAAGTATTCACAGTTCCGGTATTTGCCAAGCTACTGAGTTTTCATTCATTTAGGTGCAAATGAAGAGTAAAAAGCACAGTCAATCAATTGAAGATACTAATAAATCTGGATACGTTAGTAGGATACTGTTCTTGGAATGAAATGGTGACCAACACATTTATTACACAAGCTGACTCGATCTCTCACATATTAGTCCGGTGGAGGTAACCATGAACGAAGCCTGGCGTTTCAAGGCAAATGACCCGCTATAACAGCATGGAAACAACAGGTAAGATTTTGAAGACTCACCATCTGATGTATTCATAAGCTGAACAGTAATTCAGTCATGTATCCTCTGGTTTTGGACCATCCCGTCAGGGGGATGTTGTATAACACTCACCGATTCCTTGCGAGTCGAGAAGTTTTAATCCCAGCTGGTTTCAGATGGTAAACTTTAGCGTTGGTCAGTTCAGTCCTACCAGTCTGCTTTGTATCCATGCAGTTCTCTGGGAATAGGTGTATCTGGGTATCCAGGTGTATCCAGAATAGCGCGGCATTAATGTCAGCATTGGGCTTGGCGCTATCCAGAAAGGTAAAAGTGGATGATCTTATCTGGAGACGATCAGGTGTTTAGCTGTAAGGGTCGGGCACCCATGTTCGAACTACAGCAGGTGTAGTGACAAACTGCTACACCTGCTGTAGTTCGAACATGGGTTGTTAAAGGATCACTAAAGAAAAACATTTTTTTTTTTTAAATAACAAACATGTTATACTTACCTCCGCTGTGCAGCTCGTTTTGCACAGAGTGGCCCCGAACCTGGTCTTCTGGGGTCCCTCGGCGGCTGTGTCGGCTCCTCCCCGGAATCACTCACCACCTATATGCGAGCTCTCTCGCATGGTGGTGAGTGATTGCGGGCGCGGTTCTGTGATACAGCCAGCGGCTATTGTCGCTCACTGTATCACTTGGCCCCGCCCCCGATGCGCCGCGTCATTGGATGTGATTAACAGCAGCGCGAGCCAATGGCTGTGCTGTTTCAATCCATCCACTGTAACCAATCAACAGCCAGGCTGAGCGACGAAGAGGATGTCGGGGGCGAGCGCGGGACTTTCGAGGGGTCAGGTAAGTAAAACGGGGGGGCTGGAAGCGGCGGTACTGTTGGATGTTTTTTCACCTTAATGCATAGGATGCATTAAGGTGAAAAAACTTTTTCCTTTACAACCCCTTTAAACTGTTCCTTTTTCTTTGGGCAACAGGAGTCAGAAATAATAGCAGGTAGACTGTGCTGTCAGAGCATCTGAGAAATGGGAAAAGCTAGGAGCGAGCCATTAACTATATACCAAACACAAGCATTCCCCAGCACTCAACCCGTTCACCAGCCAAATAAAGCAACTTAAAAAATGCTTTAATATTTCAACAAAGACAGAGATCTCAGTTTGCATACATTTGCACATACAGTATGTGAGAAAGCCACTCTATGGTGTGACAGCCTGTGTACAGCGTGGGTGCTACTCTAATTTACAAGAGCAACAAAAGCTACAAAATATTCTAGTGTTATGCAAATATATAACTGTTGTAAAAAGAATAAATCTTGTGTCACAGCTGAGTATTTCTGAACCAGGAAAATAAAAATCAGCTCTGCATTTCAAAACATGCCACTTTTTTAATTTACAGCGAGGGTCTTCAATCATCTACCTATCAAAACAAAATGATTTGCTTTGGGGTGGGGTAGACATTGAAAATCCCTTGTAAAAATAAACAGAAAGCAGGGCTCCATGTAGCTGCTGTAACACTGGTGGTTTCCCTATATGCAGTCATCACATGGAAACGTCTGGCCATTATCTTTTTATTTTCTTTCTTTCCAGATGTGGCCGGCGCAGCAGGTTCTGCTGGAAACGCAAAGAAACCCAACAGTCTCTCGGACAGAACGGTCTGTCAGGGAGTTTAACATCCAGCCGGCGAAAACAAAAGACACGCATAATAGGTTAGGACATCCCGCTTTAGATGATTAGGAAACCCGAGCTCTCAGTAACATGCAAAGACACCACCAATTTCCTTCACAAATGTGTTGTTGGGTGCCATTTCGCCAGAAGCAATCCAAGCTGTATCAAACACAGCAGGAACTCTGGCAAGGAAATAGAAGAAGAGTCGGGGATTGGTGCCAACAGGCAGGGCGATAAAAAGAAAATATTTTAAAAAAAAAGAACTCCAAGTAAATGTAACAACCTCATTAAGACCTTGTAAAATTCGTTGAACAACTGCTAAAGATATTTTTCAGCTGTGCTAGGTGTACCTGTAATCCTCCTTGAGAGGCAGAACAGGGCTGAATAACACAAGTAACTAGGTGTGGTCTTCTGAATCTGTAACCCTAATGGTGGCAATCGGTCATGAAAGGTCATGAAAGGCAATGGATGAAGGATGTTTTTTCAGGAGCTTCTGTCTTCAGGCATGTTCTGTTCTTGGACCTCTCCTTTTCTCAATCTACACCTCCTCCCTGGGTCAGCTGATTGCCTTCAATGGATTTAAATATAATCTCTATGCTGACGACACCCAAATCTACCTTTCTAACCCCCAACTTATTCCATCTGTCTTCCCCACGCACCACCAACTTACTAACAGACATATCAGCCTGGATCACTTCCTCAAATTCAACCTATCTAAAACCGAGCTCATGATGATATCCCCCCCCCCCCCCCCTGACGTGCCACTTTCCCAATTTCTCTGTCAAAATCAACGTTTCAACTATCAACCTGTCCCCCCATGCCAAGGTCCTAGGTGTAATCCTGGACTTTAAACTATCTTTTCGGCCCCACATCCAATCGCTGTCCAAAGCTTGCCGCTTCATCCTCAGTAACATCTCCAAGATACGCCCCTTCCTAACCAATGTCACCACAAAGCTTCGAATCCACTCCCTGATAATCTCTTGCCTCGACTATTGCAACTCCCTCCTCATTATCTTACATTTAAATAGGCTATCCCCCTTCAGTCCATCATGAACGCTGCTGCCAGGCTCATCCACCTTACAAACCGCTTAGCGTCTGCTACCCCTCTCTGCCAATCCCTCCGTTGGCTGCCACTTAGCAACAAATTAAATTCAAGATACTAACAATAACTTACAAAGCCATCCACAACCTGGCCCCCAGCTACGACACTAACCTGGTCTCAAAATACCAACCAAATCATCCTCTCCGCTCCTCCCAAGACCTCCTGCTCTCTAGCTCCCTTGTCACCTCATTCCATGCTTGCCTCCAGGACTTCTTCAGAGCCTCTCCCATCCTCTGGAATGCTCTACCCCAATTTGTCCGACTATCTCTTACTTTGTCAACTTTCAGACGATCCCTGAAAACTCATCTCTTCAGAGAAGTCTATCTGGCCTCCACCTAACAACTGTACATTTATTTTCTCCATCAGCACATCCCCCACAGTTACAGTGCATCAGGAATGTTCTCACAGCCCTTCACTTTTTCCACATTTTGTTATGTTACAGCCTTATTCCAAAATTGATTAAATTCATTATTTTCCTCAAATTTCTACAAATACCCCATAATGACAAAAGGAAAGAAGTTTGTTTGAAATCTTTGCAAATTTATTAAAAATAGAAAAAACGAAAAAAAAAATCACACATACAGTACATAAGTATTCACAGCCTTTGCTCAATACTTTTTGAAGCACCTTTGGCACCAATTACAGCCTTGAGTCTTCTTGAGTATGATGCTACAAGATTGGCACACCTATTTTTGGGCAGTTTCTCCCATTCTTCTTTGCAGGACCTCTCAAGCTCCATCAGGTTAGATGAAGAGCGTCGGTGCAAAGCCATTTTCGGATCTCTCCAGAAATGTTCAATCAGGTTCAAGTCTGGGCTCTAACTGAGCCACTCAAGGACCTTCACAGAGTTGTCCCTTAGCCACTGCTTTGTTATCTTGGCTTTGTGCTTAGGGTCGTTGTCCTGTTGGAAGATGAACCTTCGCCCCAGTCTGAGGTCCAGAGCTCTCTGGAGCAGGTTTTCATCAAGGATGTCTTGGTACATTGCTGCATTCATCTTTCCCTCGATCCTGACTAGTCTCCATGTTCCTGCCACTGAAAAACATCCCCACAGCATGATGCTGCCACCACCATGCTTCACTGTAGGGATGGTTTTGGCCAGGTGATGAGCGGTGCCTGGTTTTCTCCAGACATGACGCTTGCCATTCAGGCCAAAAAGTTTAATCTTTTTTTCATCAGGCCAGATATTTTTGTTTCTCATGGTCTGATAGTCCTTCAGGTGCCTTTTGGCAAACTCTAGGTGGGCTGTCATGTGCCTTTTACTGAGGAGTGGCTTCTGTCTGGCCACTCTACCATACAGGCCTGATTGGTGGAGTGCTGCAGAGATGGTTGTTCTTCTGGATGCTTCACCTCTCTCCACAGAGAAACACTGGAGCTCTGTCAGAGTGACCATCGGGTTCTTGGTCACCTCCCTGACTAAGGCCCTTCTCGCACAATTTGGCCATGCGGCCCACTCTAGGAAGAGTCCTGGTGGTTCCAAATGTCTTCCATTTACAGATGATGGAGGCTACTGTGCTCATAGGGACCTTCATTGCTGCAGAACATTTTCTGTACCCTTCCCCAGATCTGTGCCTCGATAAAATGCTGTCTCGGAGGTCTACAGACAATTGCTTGGACTTCATGGCTAATGTCCCATACACACAATCCAAAAATGGGATGAAAAATCCGCTTTTGTATTGCGTTTGTTAAAAATATGATTTTTATTATATTAATCAGACATAGGATACATGGGACAATTTTACAATAGTGAGTTGGTCAGATTACCTGTCAGCATTTGGTTTGAGTAGATTTCTCAAACAAATGACAATGGGATTAGATACCATTGTTGTATTTTTGCACATTACCTGTTTGAGATTTCTTTCAGCTCTCAAACTGAAAAGGATTACAGTTTAGATTACAGGTTTCGTTTTGAGTAGACAATAGGTTAGATACCATTGTTGTATCCAATATGCTAATGTCTCTATAGCCACAGTAAGACATTACCTGTTTGAGATTTCTTTCAGCTCTCAAACTGAAAAGAATTTGTTTGAGTAGACAATAGGTAGATAGCATTGTTGTATTCAATGCTATTGTTGAAATACAGCTACAGTAAACATCTATGTTTTCTGTTTGGTAACAATGGTAAACAGCACACATAAAAGCAGGCCTAAGCTAGGAGGGACACAGACACCATGTTGCTGTAAGATCATGAAGAAGAACAGAACCTGGTCTCCAAGAAGAATTATTGCCAATGGAGATCACGAGTAATCGAAGATAAGTAACCTTTAAATGTATTTGTAGTTATAGACCATAGGCTGTTCTATTTGCTAGGCATTTTGCTTGTTATAGAAATCTGTCAGTCTTGTATTTTAGTCCTAATATTGTAATAGTTTTGTATGTACAGCATCTTGTATAGTAAAAGCACATTTACACACTGCAGAAGTCTCAGCTTCCTTGTTATACCACAGAGTAACCTTGCTAGATAAACGCAAAAGCAAAACAGCTTTCAACGCGATCGTACAATAATCGGATCGTTAGTACAGAGCTTTCGGGAGCCGATCACAACAATTCATCTGGTATTATTTGTTTAGACAAGCACGAAAATTTTCCTTGTACGATTTACATTTAGTCAGTACAGTTGTCATCCTAAAATACAATACAAATACAAATACATTACAACACATGACATCACTTCTGATAATTTTTTCTGTCGTACTGGAATTTTCGTGACTTTAGTAACCTATTAAATTTTTACTTTTACTCCTTTTCGGATCGTGTGTACGGGCCATTGGTTTGCACTCTGACATGCACTGTTAACTGTGGAACCTTATATAGACAGGTGTGCACCTTTCCAAATCATGTCCAATCAACTGAATTTACCACAGGTGGACTCCAATCAAGTTGTTGAAACATCTCAAGGATGATCAGTGGAAACAGGATGCACCTGAGCTCAATTTTGAGTGTCATGGCAAAGGCTGTGAATACTTATGTACATGTGATTTTTTTCGTTTTTTTATTTTTAATAAATTTGCAAAGATTTAAAAAAAAAATTCACATTATTATTATGGGGTATTGTTTGTAGAATTTTGAGGAAAATAATGAATTTAATTCATTTTGGAATAAGGCTGTAACTTAACAAAATATGGAAAAAGTGAAGCGCTGTGAATACTTTCTGGATGCACTGTATTACCTATTGTATCTCTTGACCCTCCCTCCCTCTCTTAGACTGTAAGAGAGGGAGGGCCCTCTGATTCCTACTGTATTAAAGTGTATTGTATTTGTACTGTCTACCCTCAAGTGTAAAGCGCTGCGTAAACTGTTGGCGCTATATAAATCCTATATAATAATAATAAAGCCGCTATTTTCATATCCTTAGGCACAAACTCCTCCCATGGGATATTGCCAGGGCCATATATCCTTTAACGGCCAAGAGATGGTATACATAATGTGCTCTGGACAGCGATGCAGGGGGACAATAACAAGAAAAAAAGGCACAAGCTTACAGCTCTTACAGGATACTGCAGCAAGTTTATGTTAAAGAGGAACATCACCGCCACCCCACCCCTCACCCCCGTTAACAGGCTCTGTGACACTGAAGAAGCTTTGCGACTGCGTCTACCAGTAATGCTGAGATTGTGGCTTTATCAGGGTCAGCATTACTGAACTGTACTGAAGATGGCATGTCCAGTATGTACCTTAGTGCAACCCACACCCCTCAACAGTCTAACTTCTACTTTTTGCTGGACCACATGGTCTGCTAAAGAAAGCTGAAAAATACTACTGACAGACAAACATAAAAGGAAAAAAAATGACAGATTCAATTTATTATTATTAAAAAAAAACTTAAAAGACAGACAAAAACTTTATGTTCTGCATCACACATTATCACACAGAGATTAAACATTCTGGTAAAAAAAAACACAAGAAAATCATGACAAAATTAAGCTTGTTTACATCTCATGCCTTGTCACACGACCGGTTTTCCTGACATGCCAAAAACCGACGTTTTTCCCAACGTGATTCAAAGAGTTTGATAACAATGGACTGTGCATGGGCTGCAATTCCGCCCCAGGGACCAGGTTTCCTCAGTAAAGTAATCTGAGGAAGGACTGCCCTGTGTCTGAATGGTGACTGCTTGGTAAGAAGGGTTCGTACACAGAATTCTGCCCTTTTGACTGCAAGGATCCCTGCCATGAGGATGTCCATAGGTTATTGCTAGGGCCTTGCTCTAACGGCCAGTTTGGGCCTAAGACATGTGACCTGCAGAAGCCTACAAAGGCCTACAGAGGCCTAGTTCTCTATTACATCTGGGAGCTCAGCAAGCAGGACTTTGCCTCGAGGAGAGAATAAGTATCATTTTCATTAGTACTGTTGGTATAGGCTGTATAGATACCGGTTGTTAGTATGTAACATTCCTACTTTTAGGAAATAAATGTAATTTCTTTTACTAAGCAACTGTGTCTGTTTTCATAATAACATTGTACCATCAGGCCTAGAATTCTCTTAAGGGTAAGACTAGCAAACAAGGGACACATACGATTAATACATAGTTGCAATAGATATATGTATGATAGATCACAATAGTAAATATATATAATAAGTTATCGCGCTTCTAATATTTGGCACCGCAGATAAGACACAGATTTATTTCTGACCAAGATTCACAAACCCTAATGTATTTTTTTTTCTGAGTCCATGTAAGCTAGGGAATAAAGTAACCCAGAACTGGAAGTCGTTTCAAGTGTGGACGAAGATTGGCGCTGGATCGCGAATTCTGAAACCTACTTTGACGGTCCGGAAGGTCCTGTGAAATATCTCGTCGGCGAGCGGACGCGCAAACCTGGTGAGAATATTTTTGGCTGATATATGTTTGTATGTTCAACGTTTATTGTATTGTTAATGCATGTTAGGCCTGTAGCCAGTTAATTGTACTGGTGAGTGAGGAATTGATCATCCCTGGAATATCCCTGGGATATATAGCCTGCAGATTGACAGGATAAACCACACCTTTGCGGAAAAAATGGGAGAGATAGATTGTTTGTTTTTTTTGTTTTTTAAAGGAGTTTTTATACTTTTTTTTTTATTCATTTTTTTTTTTTTTTTTATTATTTTATTTTTACCCATGTGGGAGTGAAAGAGCTCTCTGTTGCAATAGAAGTTCAATGTGGCCTGTGATTTGACAGGAGAGCATTGATTAAGAGTGCGCTCTGTAGAACTGCAAGTGGTAGCAAGTTTTAAATAGCTTTATACCAGTTTTTTTTTTTTGTTTCCTGTGTGTCTCTGTTTGTTTGTCGCTGTGTATTGTCTAATCAACTGTTCAGTTTAACTACTTGCAGATTAACATAACAATGGATTTTCTTGGAAAGTTTCTTAAAGACAATGGCTCTATTCAATTCAATACTATACAAAAGAATGCTTTAAGGCACCAATTCAATGACGTCTAAAGCCCTGTACACACGATCGGATAACCTATGGATTTTCGTCCGATGGATTTGACCATCGGAAATCCGATGAAACTGTTTTTCATCAGTCTTGGCCACACACCATCAGTCAAAAAACCGACGGCAAGAAAACGACGGCACGTACAAAACTTACGACGCGCTATAAAAGGGCCGAACAAATCTAATGGCGCCCCCCCTTGGGCTGCTTTTGCTGATTTCGTATTACCGCGTGTTAGTAAAAGTTTGGTGAGAGCCGATTCGCGCGTTTCAGTCTCTGTGCTTTGCAGATCGTTTCCTGGTGTTCAGTTTGTGCTTGTGGGTTCGTATTTGTGATTCAGTGCGTGCAGTCAGGTCATTACTGCCTTGCAGTGCCTTCTTGGCCGTTCGTTTACTGTTTTTCAGGTCGTTCTTCTCAGGCCTTGCTGTTCCACGGTGCGTTCTGTTTGAGTGCGTTCTGACCAGCCGACCGGTTTATAACCATGTTTGAATTGCGTTCTCGTTCTCGAGCTCGTGCTGGCTTTGGACTTGGTGTTGCAGTTAACACTGTAACCCGAGTTCAGTCTGTGAACAGGGTGGGGAGGAGTTCATGGACTAAGAATTGGTTGCTCCAGTGGGACCAATTCTCTCATATGCCTCTGCTGCGGGAAATCCATGAGAATAATCCTGATGATTTCAGGAATTATCTCAGGATGACGGACCCCGTTTTTCACCGTCTGTTGGATTTGCTGTCCCCCTATATCACGAGGCAGGACACTGTGATGCGCCAGGCCATCACTGCCGAGCAAAGGCTTATTGCCACGTTGAGATACCTGGCGACTGGGAGAAGCTTGCAGGACCTCAAGTTCACAACAAGCATCTCCCCCCAGGCTCTTGGGATCATTATCCCTGAGACGTGTTCGGCCATCATTCAGGTCCTGCAGAAGGACTATATGAAGGTAATTTTGCTCCTTTAACATCACATTATATGTTTTTATTGTTTTATAATGATCTATTTTTTTTCCCTCCTAACCCAAATTTGCCTGTTTGTAATATCCTGGTAATGTCCCCATTTTCCCCATGCATGTTTTTACCTGTAAAGGCCTTTTTGGGCCCTACATGCCTATTTCCCTTCACTAACCTCTCCAGCATGCTATCCGGGGCCAAAACCCAGCTAGCCTTCTATTTTCCTTTTCCAATTTTTGGGGTCAGTGCCCTCGTAGTTTGACAACCCTCCCTCCCCCCCCCCTAAAGATGTAAAAATAGTTTTAGTTCTCAATCAAGCTCAGCAGAGTGGTAGAGCCTTTTTTTGTACCCCCCACAATCACCTCAAGCCCCCCCCCCTTAGATTAGTTTAGAATGTCCACTCAGCGGGGGTGAGGCATCTTCTAAGTGGGCCTTTTGTTTATTGGTAGGAAATACTCTCTTAAATAATAATGTTAGAATGATGTTGGTCAACAATGTCTTTGTGTGTAATCTGCTTGCACTGTAAACATAAACCGTGCTAATGTCTTCTTTTTGTTTGACTCCACAGTTCCCTAGCACACCACAGGAATGGCTGACTGTGGCCTCCCAATTTGCCCAGCGGTGGGATTTCCCCAACTGCGGAGGGGCAATTGATGGGAAGCACGTCCACATAGTGCCGCCACCCCGTTCGGGGTCATACTATTTTAACTATAAAGGTTTTAATAGTATTGTGTTAATGGCGGTGGTGTCGGCACGGTACGAGTTCCTGTATGTGGACGTGGGGAAGAACGGCCGGATGTCCGATGGCGGAGTATTCGCTGAGACGGAGTTCGCTCACCGTCTGCAGGCTGGGGGTCTTGCACTGCCTCCAGATGCAGAGAACGTGGAAGGGCTACCGTTCGTTTTCATCGCGGATGAAGCTTTTGGACTTGGACCACACCTCATGCGGCCATTTCCCCAACGCACCCTCACCCCGGAGAGGAGGGTTTTTAATTACCGGCTGGCCAGAGCCCGGAGAGTTGTGGAGAATGCCTTTGGGATAATGGCCAGCCGGTTCCGCCTGTTTCAGACAGCTATCCATTTGGCGGAATACAAACTGAACAACATTGTGTACTGCTGCTGCATATTGCACAACTTTTTAAGAAAATTCTCAGCTACTTATGTGTCATCAGTTGGGCCAGAGGCCGGTCCATCCGAAATGACAATTCTGACCGGCCTCAACACTGCCCGTACTGGCTTGGCCCCCCAAAGTGCCCGTGAAGTTCGTCAGAAATATGTAGAGTACTTCACGGGTAGGGGGGCCATCGCAATGCCAGACCACATCTGACATTTTATAACCTTTTTAAAATAAAATAAAAATTATATTTACTACAAACTTGTGTTGTCATTCTTGTATTTTGGGTTTATGTGTCTCCCAGGTTCTAGTAGTGCCAAGTGTATTTGTCCTTAGTAAATAGCCTCAAATCTCACAGGTAAAAACCTTGATTTTGCATCTTCAGAACTGCTATTGAGCATAGAAAGAACAAGCCACACCTTTTTTAGACTTCCCGAATGTTTTTATTGATTGCACCACATTTTTGGGTGGTTTGCGATATTCAAGCCTTTTTTTTGTTTGGGCGGCTTTTTTTGCAGAAACATGCATGGGTCAAAACCCAATTTTTTTTTTAGGAAAAAGTAACAAAATAACACAGTGAAAAATACAAACATGAGATGGGGTGATGTTACCCCTGATCCATCCCAAATGTGAAGAACCACACTTTCTTTTTGGGGCTCAAATGGGTATCTTCAACATGATCCCATGGCTAAGGTAAACATGTGCTATCTGCCATCATGGGGGATCAATGGCCGTGCTTTGGGGGTGAAAACCCTTCCTCTCACCTACTTGAGTAGGGAGGAAGAGGTTGCACCCCCAAAACAGGGACATAGATATCCTGTGACGGCAGATAGCACATGTTGAGTCACTGTGTGCATCTTCACATTTGGGCTGGTGGAAATCCCATTGCAAATTTATGACGCATAACAAAACACAAAAACAGGGGGGGGGGGTTCACACTATTCACCCCAAAATATCTATAATGTTTTTATATTTTTGCTCAATCACATTCATTCTCTTTCTCATAATGTCCATTTCGCTACTGCATTCCATGATTTCCTGAATGATTATTTTGGCGCTGGCACTCGAGAATGGAGGATTTGGACTTCCTGACACACCCCCACGTTCAGTCCCTAAAAAAAGAAAAAATTATTTGAACTATGCAGGCCTACATCTGTATTTACCTTGAAGTTGTGGTGACAGACACTGACCTGTTGTGCTGATAAGCTCCACCTCTCCTTCCTCCACCTCCCCTTCCTCCCCCTGCGCTTCCTGAACATGCTGATCTTGGTCTGCTTTGTGATCTTCGGGGAGTTTCTGTGGTGTTCTCCTCTCCCCTATGGGAATGTCAAAAATAATGTATCCTTTAGCACAGTGGTCATCAACCCTGTCCTCAGGGCCCACTAACAGGCCAGATTTTATGTATTACCTTGAGGAGATGCAGACAAGAATACTGCAATCACTGAGCAACAAATTATATCACCTGTGATGTATTTCAGTTATCTTGCAAACCTGGCCTGTTAGTGGGCCCTGAGGACAGGGTTGATGACCACTGCTTTAGCACACAGAGTTTTTAGGCCTGAAAATGGATTCTCATTGTTTTGAAGTGGGGTACAATTGATATTTGGCCCTGAGTTTCAGGATGAACATATGAGATCTTGCAAACTCTACAAAGCAACATGTTATTTTTGAGGACACTCACAAATACACTTGGATAACCACCAAGGTATCCACTGGACCACCTGTGTGTGACACCGTTTATAAATTTGGTCATGTGGCCCAGACTATAGCATCTTGATCCAGAAAAAAAAAATGAGTACACAACTGCTGGAGTGTCATCTCCTTTACCCAGAATCCAGTTTAGCTTTTCATTCACATTCTAGTTTTCCTTACAACACATCATCTAGCCAACAATGTGTAGATAAACATTGTTTAAGTAAAATGAGGCATGCCCACATGTAGTTTACGTGGATATGTGCCAAACATGTTTGGGGGAAGAGCAGCAATTTTTTTTTAACACACATTTACCAAATAAGTGGACTCTCCACTTAACATAAAAGTTGACATTTTAAAATGTGAAACCAGTCAAGCCAAGCACATGTTGCAAAACATGGAAGAATACATATTACAATGTGAAAGAACACAGTAAAAAAAACTTACTTTTTTCTATGCTTTTTAGAAGCTTCCTATACTGGTCCGGCTCCCTGAGCTTCAGGTCAGACTACCTTTTACGGAGTTGTTCCTTGGATCTCCTGACCCCATATTTTTTATAGAGAGTCTTCGCCACTTTGTCCATAATTTGTGACTTCCGGAGATTAGGGGTGTCGTATGGGCCATGCTTGCCATCATAATCCTTCCTCCGCAGAATGTCCACCATCTCCGCCATCTCAGCAAAAGACATATTAGTCGCCTTGTATCTTTTTTTACTGGATCGGGACGTTTCCGCCTCCGGGCTTACCTCGTCGTAATTTCTAAGAAAGAAGCCACCTGTGTCTGCGACATGTCGCCGTCTCACACTGTGCGCCGATCGTTAAGGGGCGGGGAAATGCAGAAAAAGTCCGTCATGGGCGGGCGACGAGGGCGGAGTTACACGCATGCGCAGGGTATAAAAAAGGGAAAGAAGTTATTAGGAATGCGCGGAGTAAGGACGACCGGAAGTGAACAAACGAACTCAACTAAGGTAAGAAGGGAACTCGGGCCTGCAGTGGCCTATAATGGTTCATGATTGTAAAGGGCAATATTGTGATAAGTTGAGGAGAATCAAATCTGATCTGTTTTTTTTTTTTTAATAGTTTTTTTACTTGCTGATCCAAAAAGATGCATAAACTACGTGAGCCGGAGGTGATGCTGATTTTTATAGACAAATATAAGGAACAGCGCAACCTGTGGGAACTGAAACACCCAGCGTACCACAAGAGTGATGTACGTCGGGCAACTATTACCAAATTAGCAGAGGATATGAAGCCATGGATCCCAGATGCAGACTACACTATGATCAATAATAAAATCAACAACCTGCGTAATTCTTATAAAAAAAAATACAAGGAAGTGCGCCAGTCAAAGAGATTAGGAGCAGCAGCCGACGATGTAGTAAAGCCCAAGCTGTGGTACTACAAACATCTTCAATTTCTGGATGACCAGATCGAGGCCAGGGAATCTATTTCCAGCCTTCCCTCAACCCTTCCTTCCACCCTTCCCTCCAGCGTTCCTTCCACCCTTCCCTCCACCCCTGCAGAGGCGGAGGAGGAGCCACCTGGACTTGAAGAGCCAGATCTTCGCATCTTCAGCCAGGTATAGTATTTTTGCTGATAATTATTGTCCACTAAGTAATATTGTGTTGAAATGGTTGGATTAGCCATAAATGATATCATCCCCCCCCCCCCCAAAAAAAATATATGCACCAGTAATGATATCCAAATTGTGTGTGATAGATTCCCCAAATAATACAATTTTAAATTTTATTTTAAAAACAGGATGAGGCAAGCCAGGAGGAAGAGGCTCAGGAGTGTGGCAGGCAGGAGGAGGCAGGGCCAAGTGGGACTCAGCAGGTCCCCAGGCCTAGTGGCAGCACCGTCTCCCAAGTGGCTCCCCTCCACGTCAGACCGCCAAAACAACGGCAGATGACACAAGTGGAGGAGGAGTCACTAAAGATGATTCGGGAGGCTGCTGCCATCACGAGGGCCCCCCTCAACCCTACGGAGGGGTTTAGCAGCTATCTGGCGGATAAGTTGCTCCAAATGGAGGCGGGACAACGGGCCCTTTGTGAGCACCTCATATACATGGCCGTACACATGGGGGTGAGGGGGCAGCTGACTGAGGCCACCCATCTGTCACATCAGGCCAATCCCTCTCCTCCTTCTCCTCCTCCTCCTGCCATATCACCACCCACAGTGGCCCAGCCTGCAAGGGTGCGTGGACGGGGCCGTGGAGAGAACACTGCAGGGAAGCGTGGAAGGAAGGCTACAGGGAAGAGCAGGAGGTGATTCTCTGGCCTCGAGCTGCTCTTCCAGAAGTTGCAGGGTGATGGAGTACCACAGTTTGGGAAGATGTATGTCTTTGGCTGCTGCTCCTGATTTCATGCTGTTGTTGATTTTATTATTCATCATAGTCAGGTCTGCATTTGGGATCTAATGACTTGATATTTTTATTGCTAATTTCTGAATAGTTGCCCTTCGTTTTTGTTTGCTTTTTTTCCAAAATAAATGGAAATTAGATTTCAGCCAACATACATGCCTGATGTGGGTTTTTTTTTGGAGTAGCAATAACATTTCATAAATACAATGTGTAATTAACCACTTAAGCCCCGGACCATTTGGTAGCTAGAGGACCAGAGGTGAATTCAGAATTTTGCACTGCGCTGCTTTAACTGTAAATTGTGCGGACATGCAATGTTGTACCCAAACGAAATTTGCGTCCTTTTCTTCCCACAAATAGAGCTTTCTTTTAATGGTATTTGATTGCCTCTGCAATTTTTATTTTTTGCGATATAAACGGAAAAAGACCGAAAATTTTGAAAAAAAATGATATTTTCTACTTTTTGTTATAAGAAAAATCGAATAAACTCAATTGTAGTCATACATTTAGGCCAAAATGTATTCAGCCACATGTTTTTAGTAAAAAAAATGTCAATAAGCGTATATTTATTGGTTTGCGCAAAAGTTATAGAGTTTACAAACTAGGGTACATTTTCTGAAATTTACACAGCTTTAAATTTATGACTGCCTATCTCATTTCTTGAGGTGCTAAAATGACAGGGCAGTACAAAACCCCCCAAAATGACCCCATTTTGGAAAGTAGACACCCCAAGGAAATTGCTGAGAGGCATGTTGAGCCCATTGAATTTTTTATTTTTTTGTCCCAAGTGATTGAATAATGACTAAAAAAAAAAAAAAAAAATTACAAAAAGTTGTCACTAAATGATATATTGCTCACACATGCCATGGTTATATGTGGAATTTCACCCCAAAATACATTTTGCTGCTTCTTCTGAGTACGGGGATACCACATGTGTGGGACTTTTTGGGAGCCTAGCCGCGTACGGGACCCCGAAAACCAAGCACCGCCTTCAGGATTTCTAAGGGCTCAAATTTTTGATTTCACTCCTCACTACCTATCACAGTTTCGAAGGCCATAAAATGCCAAAATAGCACAAAACCCCCCCAAATGACCTCATTTTAGAAAGTAGACACCCCAAGGAAATTGCTGAGAGGCCTGTTGAGCCCATTGAATATATTTTTTTTTTGTCCCAAGTGATTGAATAATGACAAAAAAAAAAAAATTACAAAAAGTTGTCACTAAATGATATATTGCTCACACATGCCATGGTTATATGTGGAATTACACCCCAAAATACATTTTTCTGCTTCTCCTGAGTACGGGGATACCACATGTGTGGGACTTTTTAGGAGCCTAGCCGTGTACGGGACCCCGAAAACCAAGCACCGCCTTCAGGATTTCTAGGCACAAATTTTTGATTTCACTCCTCACTACCTATCACAGTTTCGAAGGCCATAAAATGCCAAAATCGCACAAAACCCCCCCAAATGACCCCATTTTGGAATATAGACACCCCAAGCTATTTGCTGAGAGGAATGGCGAGTATTTTACAGCTCTCATTTGTTTTTGAAAATGAAGAAAGAAAATATATATATATATTTTTTTTTTTTTTCAATTTTCAAAACTTTGTGACAAAAAGCGAGATCTGCAAAATACTCACAATACCTCTCAGCAAATAGTTTGGGGTGTCTACTTTCCAAAATGGGGTCATTTGGGGGGGTTTGTGCTATCTGGGCATTCCATGGCCTCCGAAACTGTGATAGGCAGTGAGAAGTGAAATCAAAAATTTACACCCTTAGAAAGCCTGAAGGCGGTGCTTGGTTTTTGGGGTCCCGTACGTGGCTAGGCTCCCAAAAAGTCTCACACATGTGGTATCCCCGTACTCAGGAGAAGCAACAGAATGTATTTTGGGGTGTAATTCCACATATGCCCATGGCATGTTTGAGCAATATATCATTTAGTGACAACTTTGTGCAAAAAAAAAAAAATTGTCGTTTTTCCGCAACTTGTGTCAACATATAAAATATTCCATGGACTCGACATGCCTCTCAGTATATAGCTTGGGGTGTCTACTTTCCAAAATGGGGTCATTTGGGGGGGGGGTTTGAACTGTTCTGGCATTTTATACACAACATTAGGAAGCTTACATCCACTCTTCTAACCACCTGAAGACAAAGCCCTTTTTGACACTTTTTGTTTACATGAAAACATTTTTTTTTTTGCAAGAAAATTATGTTGAACCCCCAAACATTATATATATTTTTAAAGCAAAGGCCCTACAGATTAAAATGGTGGGTGTTGCATTTTTTTTTTCTACACAGTATTTGCGCAGCGATTTTTCAAACGCATTTTTTGGGTTAAAAAATACACTTTTTTTAATTTTAATGCACTAAAACACACTATATTGCCCAAATGTTTGATGAAATAAAAAAGATGATCTTAGGCCGAGTACATAGATACCAAACACGACATGCTTTAAAATTTCGCACAAACGCGCATTGGCGACAAACTACATACATTTTTAAAAGCCTTTAAAAGCCTTTACAGGTTACCCCAGTAGATTTACAGAGGAGGTCTACTGCTAAAATGATTGCCCTCGATCTGACCTTCGCGGTGATACCTCACATGCATGGTGCAATTGCTGTTTACATATGACGCCAGACCGACGCTTGCGTTCGCCATTGGGCAAGAACAGGGCAGGACAGGGGTGGTTTTTTTTTTTTCTTTTTTTTTTATTATTAATTTTGCTTTTTTATTTTATTTTTAAATTGTTCCTTCCAAGTATTTTTTTTTTTTATCATTTTTATTGTTATCTCAGGGAATGTAAATATCCCCTATGATAGCAATAGGTAGTGACAGATACTCTTTTTTTGAAAAAACTGGGGTCTTCTAGACCCTAGATTTTTCCTCTGCCCTCAAAGCATCTGACCACACCAAGATCGGTGTGATAAAATGCTTTCCCAATTTCCCAATGGCGCTTTTTATATCCGGGGGGGGGCATTCCCTCCCACTGCTTGTAAAAGCAGTCCAGAGGCTAATTAGCCGCTAGGATTGCTTTTACATGAAAGCCGGCCGCAGGCTGAAAAGAATGATACCAAGATGATACCTAAACCCGCAGGCATCATTCTGGTATAAACATTCAAAGTCCAGCAACATACCAGTACGTTGCTGGTCCTTGTTGGACATGTATTGTAATCTTTTTATTTCATGCAGCCAGTTGGCTGAACGAAAAAAGAGATTGATCGGTGGGTATGCCCACCATTAGAATACCGCCCTTCATCCACCCACTTCCAATGATGGGCATACACGCACCATTTATATATGCCGAAGCATGGGGGCATCCTCCCGCAAAAAAGTTATGCCGCACACACATGGTCGGACTTTTCCACGGGCAAGCCTCCGTCGGAATTTCGACCGTATGTACGCGGCATTAGGAGCAAAATCGCTCCTCCGCCCCTGCTGCCCCAATGCTTCGGCATATTTGCTTTTTTTTTTTAACTGTGGTGGTGAAATCACCTCCTACAGCACTGGAGTCGCAGGGATCAGGCCTGTCTCTGCGAACGCTGCAGTTATGTGTGTTTTTGTTTTGTAAGTGACAGTGATCGATCGATACTGCACTTGGGTGGCCTGGGCTGGACGGAGGGGCAAAACGCAGGTGCCAGCAGGTATCTGGGCTGATCCCGCTAACACTGCGTTTTTGGGAACCCTAAACTGCTGGGGACGCTAGTATAGATCAGATCAGATATTGATCTGTTCAGATACTATACCACTAAGGGGGGTGTATGCTTCACGCGTGGGTGTTAGCGTTACTGGCACTAACCTGACGCTGCCTGGGGTGTGACGCAGACCCTCTCTGACGCTAAAACCTAATTGATATCACCCGCCGGGCGATCAGGGGGTTAAACCTTTATTGGGTTATATACACGGCGGGTGCCCTGACACGATAAAAAGCAAACTAACTAACCAGCGTCACCCGTAACACTTATATGGTGATCACTGGTGAAAGGGTTAACTAGGGGCAATCAGGGGGTTAAAACCTTTATTAGATAATATATGGGGGTACCTGACGCTATAAAAACCTGCGGCGAACCTAAAAAAAATTACCAGCTACCGATCTGCATCACCGACACTAAGACAGCGTTTAGAAAAACGATTGCTTAGCGACAGTGGTGATGGGGGTGAAAGGGTTACCTGGGGGGGCGATCAAGGGGGTTAAACCTTTATTAGATAATATATTGGGGTACCTGACGCTATAAAAACCTGCGGCGAACCTAAAAAAAATTACTGGCTACCGATCTGCATCACAGACACTAAGACAGCGTTTAGAAAAACGATCGCTTAGTGACAGTGGTGATAGGGGGTGAAAGGGTTACCTGGGGGGCGATCAAGGGGGTTAAACCTTTATTAGATAATATATTGGGGTACCTGACGCTATAAAAACCTGCGGCGAACCTAAAAAAAATTACTGGCTACGATCTGCATCACCGACACTAAGACAGCGTTTAGAAAAACAATTGCTTAGCGACAGTGGTGATAGGGGGTGAAAGGGTTACCTGGGGGGCGATCAAGGGGGTTAAACCTTTATTAGATAATATATTGGGGTACCTGACGCTATAAAAACCTGCGGCGAACCTAAAAAAAATTACCGGCTACCGATCTGCATCACAGACACTAAGACAGCGTTTAGAAAAACGATCGCTTAGTGACAGTGGTGATAGGGGGTGAAAGGGTTACCTGGGGGACGATCAAGGGGGTTAAACCTTTATTAGATAATATATTGGGGTACCTGACGCTATAAAAACCTGCGGCGAACCTAAAAAAAATTACTGGCTGCCGATCGGCATCACTGACGCTAAGACAGCGATCAGAAAAATGATCGCTAAGCGACAGTGGTGATAGGCGGTGAAAGGGTTATCTGGGGGGTGATCAGGGGATTAAACCTTTATTAGGGGGGGTTAGGGGGCTACACTGGACCTAAGACTAAACTTTGGTAACACTTTTACAGTCACAAATGTCACTGATTGCAGTGATCACTAAATAAATGGTCACTGCAATCAGTGACACTGTGACTGGGGGCTGGGGGGGTGATCTGGGGGGTGATCTGGGGTGTCTGGGGGGGCCTGGGGGGGCGATTTATGTCCCTATGTGTCCTGGTGTCAGTGTAGTGTTGTGTGCACTGACCTGATATCTTCTCTTGTACGGCGCTCGGTATATGTGAGCGCCGCACCAGAGATGACATCACTTCCTCCTGCTCCCTCTGTCTGACACAGACAGAGGGGGCATTTCCATTCGCCGGGAGCGATCGCGAGGGGGTGGCCAGAAACGAATGGCTGCCCCCTCATCCCGGAACGCTCCCGGACACTTAGCCACCGCTCACTGTACAGAAGGGGGGTCCGATTGGACCCCCCAACTATACAAAGGCAATCACGTATGCTCTACGTGATTGTGCCTGTCGGTGCCATTCTGCCGACGTATATATACAGTGAGCGGTCGTTAAGTGGTTAATAACAAGGGACACCAACCTCCATGAGGAAACGTGAAAATATAAAATGTTGTTCTGAGAAATTGACACACCAAAAAATGCACAACAAATTTAAATACAAAAACAAAAACAAAAAAGGTGTAATTTGTGAGGTCGGCCTTTAAGAATTAAACTAATTATTCCTAAGATCACAAGAAAGAAGAAAGACATACATTTGTCAGAACTCGTGATAAAGATCTGCAGCAAAAATGACATTTTAAAGACCGTTCTAAAACAACAAAACATGCGCTGCATTAAACGAAGCAATAACTTGCAGAATGATGAATGTGCTCTCTCCATTAGGAATGCTAGTTTTACCAGAACGAGCGCTCCCGTCTCCTAATTCAGTCTGAGCATGCGTGGGTTTTTTAACCGATGGACTTGCCCATAGACGATCGGAAATTACCATCGGTTTTTTATCCATCGGAAAATTTTAAAACAAGTTCTATTTTTTTAAAACCGATGGAAAAAAGACAGATGGGTACCATACACTATCGGTTGGTCTGATGAAAACCATCCATCGGACGGTTTTCATCAGTCAAACCGATCGTGTGTACGGACGGGGCTTTAGAGCAGTGCAATACTCATAATGATGCCATAAGGTTTAAAAAGTTTTCCAAAAAAGCTAAAAAAGAGAGGATAGCCAATATTATAAGCACGTTATTTAAAATGAAAGATATCGCCGAACAGAAAGAGGTAGAATGGTTTGCTGAAAGAAAACGGTTATTGGAGAAAGTACAAAGTGTAACCAAGAATATAGTAATTATGGTTGAAAAGGCAGATGCAAATATTCGTGATCGTATTGAACAATTAGTGACTGACAAATGTGTATTGGAACAGAAAGTTAATAGGTTAGAGGAAACTTGTAAACAGAGAGAATGTTGCATTGTCTCTTTGAATCAGAGAGAATCGGAGAATGAGCGTATTATAATACTGCTTAGGAAGGAAGTAGCTGAATGTGCAATGGTGAAGGAAACCTCCGCACATGTTCAGTGCCCAGCAAAAATAGAGGTCAAGCAGCATACAGAAAAACTATATGCGGTGGTTGATGCAAGTAATATTGATATGATAGAAATCAAGGTTGAAGATTTAAATAGAAGTGCGGTAACCGCGTTGGAAAATGATTCGGGAGTGGAATCAGGGCAAACGTCTGATGAGTCCATCACTAGTGATTACTCCTCAGACGATGAAAGTGTAAAGTCTGTTCAGATTAATGTTATGCAACAATGTGTGTCTCCATCGCCTTATGCTCAGAGAAGGACCCATGCAGGGAGACCAACCCTTAAATGTTTTTTACGTAAAAGGGGGGGGTCACATCGCCAGATATTGTTGGGCGGCAAATAATGACATCAAAAAAAGATCTCAACACCCCAAAACGACCCCAAGGCGTTATGAAGTGTATTCGGTGAGATGGGGTAGCAATAGGCATAGGGGCAATAATACTCAAGTAAGACAGGAAAGGCATTATTATGAAAAATGGAGGGAGCCACATGTTCATTCAAATATAGCAATGGGGGGAAACAATGATAGCAGCCCTTAGGGAGCTGCAGGGATGGTGAGAATTTTCTGGTTAATGTTTCTTTGCTATGAATAAGATGTGAGTTACAGAGGTTTGCCCTTCAGGTTCGGAATATTATAGAGGACCTTGATATGCATATATTTTCGAGGATAGGCCGCGGGATCGTTATTTTGTTTTTAAAATACTCTTAGTTTCATTTTTTTTTTATAACATTCCAATGTTTGCCCCCTGGACTAATCTACCATTCTGGCTTGTATGTGGTTGGACGCAAATGGCATTGCCATTTTTTTCCTGAGTAATAGGGCAAAGTTTTTCAATACTGCCTGCTTAGTATAGGAAAATATGGCAAATGTTACCTCAGCATTACAATTAATGGGAAAATGCTTGGGGGACTTAAAAAGTCAATTGTTTCGATAATTGTGTGTAATAACCATCTTTGTGTTTTGTTTTTTTCTATAGACCAGGGAAATAGGTTAAACTGGTTTGGATACTAATGTTTGTGTTTTGTTTGCAGATCCTTCAAGTGAAAACAACAGTGGGCAAATTTTGCAAAGCAGGGGTTAGGCCCCATGCACACGAGACGCTGTTATTTGCTGTTGAACGCGCGTTCAGAGGCAGTTGGACACTTTTTTCAACTGCTCCTGAACCCATTCAATGTTATCCTATGTGTCCATGCACACAGTCTCGTTTATTGCCGTTTTTAGGCAGTTGCGTTTAACCTCGTTTTTCCAGAAGCAAAAAAATGGGTTCAGACGCAAAAGTTTTCCACGTTTCAGACGCAAAACGCCGCTAAACGCGGCAAAACGCGGTACCGGCGTTTTGCCGCGATTTCGTTTATTACCGTTTTTAAAGGTGACCTATTTTTTTACATTAGAAATCTCAAAAATGATGGCAAATGATGAAAAACCATCAAAAAAATATGAAAAAAAACTGTAATTGCTTGCATTGCACTGTAGACAATCCACAACTTGTGGCAGGTGACGTGGCAAGTGGACAATCCACAACTTGTGGCAGGTGATGTTGCCAGGTGACGTGGCAGGTGGAAATCCACAAATTGTGGCAGGTGACGTGGCCAGGTGACGTGGCAAGTGGACAATCCACAACTTGTGGCAGGTAACGTGGCCAGGTGACGTGGCAGATGGACAATCCACAAATTGTGGCAGGTGACGTGGCAGGTGACGTGGCAGGTGGACAATCCACAAATTGTGGCAGGTGACGTGGCAAGTGGACAATTCACAACTTGTGGCAGGTGACGTGGCAGGTGACGTGGCCAGGTGACGTGACAAGTGGACAATGCACAACTTGTGGCAGGTGATGTGGCCAGGTGACGTGGCAGGTGACGTGGCAAGTGAACATTCCACAACTTGTGGCAGGTGACGTGGCAGGTGACATGGCCAGGTGACGTGGCCAGGTGATGTGGCAAGTGGACAATCCACAACTTGTGGCCAGGTGACGTGGCAAGTGGACAATTCACAACTTGTGGCAGGTGACGTGGCCAGGTGACGTATCAGGTGACGTGGCAAGTGGACAATCCACAGCTTGTGGCAGATGATGTGGCAAGTGATACGCTAAATACAAGTACACTGCTGCTCTCTCAGCTGCTGGTCTCCCAAAATGGCTGAAATGGTTAAATAATAATGTTTTTTGAGCTTAGGGAGGGTCTTATGATGTTTCTTAACTAAACGCCTATAGACGCAAACGCGGTAAAACGCCACTAAAATCGCGGCAAAACGGGCGTTTTTAAACGCCGGTTTTAGCCTTTAAAAACGTGTGTTCAGCAGAGTTTGCACCGGCGTCTCGTGTGCATGGGCCCTTAGGTTTTCACATGGTACCATGAGCTCATTAATTAGTAATTGTTTGCAAACAATGAAAAAAAAAAAAATTAAACAATAGTCAGACATTAATGGAGTAAAAAGTTACAAATGAAGTTACAAATGCTGGGATGAAGAACAGATGTTGTTTTTTTTTTTTGTTTTCCCATTAACTAATTCTCTTCCAGATCGAAATGAGCACTTACTCATGAGAAAAGTCCATGGATGTCTTTAATTAAAGTTGAGTGTTGGTCATTGTTTGATGATGATTGTCTTGCCATGTTGTTGTGTGTTGATGGCCAGATTTTTTACATTTTTTAAATTTTTTACATGTTTATTGATTTTCATTGTTCAAAGAAAAAAATAAAATTATTACATTTTTTTTTAAGTTTTAATTTTTCTCATTCATTTTCTTTCATTTTGTCTTTGTAATTTTTTTTTAGTATTTTTTTCCTTTCCATTAATTTTTTCATTTTATTTTTGTTTGTATTATTTTCAGTGTTTTTTTTATATTGTTTCATCTATTTTATTTTTGGTTTGGTTAAGGTGGAAAAATTGTTAGGTTTAATCCACCTGAAAAGGGGGTGGTCATTAGCAACTGACTAGGTGGTCATTTACTATGTCCTCAATTAGCAGCTGACTACATTTTGTCTAGGACAAGAGCTGGTAGGAAGCCATTTTGGCTACGAAAGTTTGTTTTAGTTTGTTTTCCTTTTCATTCAGGTGGAAAAAGTTCCAAAGGTTTGGGATTTATCCATCTGAAAGGCGGAGTAGTGCATAGATCAGAAAGTACAGATAATGCATGGTCTTTTTGAATGCTTAAAATTTTGAATTTTTGAGAAGCAACGTTCACGTTCATCTTTTATTTTACATTTTTTTATTTTACATTTTTGCTCATACCATGGGGATCCATTTTAGAGTGGGTTCATCCCAAAGGAATCATGGTTGTTTTGGTAATTTGTTCAGAAGTCAGGAATACTACATTCCTGTGTTAAGAGATATTATGGATAAGAATTTGATTCTGCTCTTGTTCTTAACTTCCAGAATCTTGGTGGAGTGAGATTGGAGAGGATTCTGGAACAGAGATGAAAGGTGTTCATCTGGTTGGCAATTCGTCTGTGCCTATACCACACCGAAATGTTTTTCTTATAAACGTTCAGGAGAGGAAAGATTCAGATTAATACTTGAAATATAAGGTTTCTTTTTCTTATGGACAATTTTTGCGCTGATACTGAATCTGAAGGACTTTGCCAAGCAACGAGACTTGTGAAACATTTTGCCAAAGTCTCTCCTGTCATTTATGAATGCAAACGGACTATGAATACAAATGCAATGGGTTGGAGGTTGGGGAAGGAATATAACCTATCCAATCTTTCAGAACAAGAGATGTAATATATGTTTTTCCCTTTTTATCATGGGAGGAGGAATCGAAAGAAGGAAATGTTTTTAATGTGTGACATATATTGACATAACTGAATATGGTACAGGTACCTAGGAGGTTGACGCTTATGCATAAAGGTGTCTGGTACCAGGTGACACATCAATGGGGTCAAAACTTCCTCGTAGGGGTGGTGTCTCAATCTTAGTAGTCCTATAGAGAAGTTCTCGGTTAGTGGACATGTGGGACACCAGAACCGGACATGTAGGAGATACACCTAATTGATGTCTCACCTGAGAGATTTGAAACCCTGCACAGGTAATGCCAGTGACTACACACAGGATTATGCTTCGTTGAACAAAGGGAATAAACACTGGTTACCAGGGTACAGTATACCTTCACCACATGGCACTTCAGCATCTCATAGTGGTTGATAAAAACCTGTTACCCTATATGTGCTGAATATACTCTGAATCAAGTGCGGTCAGTATATCAGTGGCTTGCTCCCAGAGATATGCGGAACACTTATTTCTGAGGAGTAACCCGAAAGAGGGGGGATGTATTCAGCACTATATTGGGGGATAGGAGCTGGGATGGGTGTTGTTAGTGGAGTGGACATCGATCTCCTAGGGAACAAACTCTCATCCATAGCTTCAGACAGCAGGCGGGGCTTTGTTGCTCGGAGAAATTGGTCCCCCCCCCCCTTGATAACATTCAACGGAGTCACAGAAATATCCAGTGTAAAGTGGCTCAAGATTTTGTCAACCATGGTGAGAGTTGGTAGAGAGTGTGAGATGGTATGGGACAGATATGTCATTGACTCTACCATGCACACAGGGGCAGGTGGAGTTATCGACCAGCATCAAGCTGATCGACAGTATCTCCACATGAGGGGCAGTAGCCTGATGAGTTAGCATCACCGCTCAGTAAGACTTTGCCAAAACACAGCGCTTACACTAATCCAAAGTGGTGGTGGAATGCCTGGATGGGCTGTACTGGTTTGGATTGTGAAAGGTTTTGTGCTGTATGATCCCATATACAGAAGTGCAGACTCGGTCTGTATATTTTGTGGCATCAATGGGCTTACTGACTGGGGATTCTATCTTGTTGCATTTGTGGCTAAGTGACCCACATGTGATCAGAGAATACGGAAGCTGGGGGAAGGTTAATATTTCCCCTCTGTCGGAAGCAGGACCACGATGTCTTTTGCATACCAGGTCAATACACGGTACTCTGTGTTCTGGATGGAGAGATCATTGCTGGGAAGGAAGCACCTGGGTATTATTTAGGACATAGACGAGGTTGTTTCTTTGTCCTAGAAGATACCGATGTAGCGTTAGTCATGGAACTAGGGTATTTCTTGAACCTAACAGTAGGTAGGGGTGCATGAGATGCCCTGGGCATGGTCACTGAAATCCAGACACAGGGATGAAATTTTGTGGGTTTTGTTATTGTTTGAGATTCATATGTGTTGTTAGACTCAAAACTTATATGGGAAGCTCTCCCGCTTATCCATGCAAGTTGAGGGACAAATTGACGGTAGGGTCTCTTCGTACAAATTAGAGACTTTGTTGCCAATTTGTCTCCCTGAGGTATAGCAGACAGGCCAAGTTGCGGTAAGAAAGACCGCTGCGAGCAAGCCTACCCAATCCCGACCTGTATAGGAGGTTGGGAGCGGAAGGTGTACTTGGATGGATAATGTATATGCATATATTATGATAATGGGTGGATTTATGGTGATAAAAAAATATATATTGGGCTAGTAATATGGCCAAGTAAGGTCCTCCTCGAAGCTCTGTATCTGAAAGCTGGTTGAGTTGTTGCTCTGAGTGGGTGCGAGTCAATGGTGAGTGAATGGACACCCCTTGCCGATACTATATCCCTTCATGAAGATGTCAAGAAGAAGAAGATACAGAACGGTGACAGGGAAGCTGTCACGGAAGATTGATGTTGGTGTGTCACCCAGTAGCAAAGCGGCACGTGTGGGGAAACACAGCACGTTAAGACCGTTATGGACTGTTCTATAGGAGCTGGTTCTGAAGCCTATGTTAAGAGGCACAACACAGTAAAACCATTATGGACTGTTCCAGAGGTGCTGGTTCTGAAGCACATGGTGGAAGACAGCTATGGGCTGTTCCATAGGAGCTGTTTACTGGTCCAGAGGTACTGGTTCGAAAACACATGGTGGGCGTTAAGACCATATGGACTGTTCAATGGGAGCCATGTCTGGAGTAGGGTAATATGCGCCCGTTAGGCGCAAAGCGGCACCGATCCTCGTGTTAGTAAAAGTTTGGTGATCTCCATTACGAATGCTAGTTTTACCAGAACGAGCGCCCCCATCTCATACTTCATTCTAAGCATGCGCATTTTTTTTCCCCTCGGAAAAGCATACACACAAGCGGTTTTCGCAATGAGAAAAAGACTGACGGGAAACACGACGGGAAAAAATAGAGCAGGTTCTAAATTTTTTGCGGGCAGTTTTCTCATCCGGAAAACTGCTATGGAGCATACACACGACCGGTTTTCCCGACCAATCTAAAAAATGGCAGTTTTCTCGTCGGGAAAACCGGTCGTGTGTACAAGGCATCAGAAATAAAGAAAATGTGGTGAGATATTGCAATCCTGCCAAAATCATAATACTTTTCCCCCCAAAAATAACAGCGACAAAAAACAACACCCATACAGAACCGTAGGAGAGAACTTTATTCATTTATGGCATGGGGGATGAATATATCAACTGTCTTTTAGATTATAAATAGGTAATAAAGAAAAAAGTTACTAAACACACACTATTTACCGTAATTTACATTGTTCCTTCTCTTCCTGTATGTGAATGATGGCACTGTAATTAATTTAATTGAAAAAAAAAAAATATATATATATATATATATATATATATATATATATATATCTACAGTGAGGGGAAAAAATAGGATTTTTATAACAGCTTACCTGTAAAATCCTTTTCTTGGAGTACATCACGGGACACAGAGCGACATAGCCATTACTATGTGGGTTATATAGATTACCTTCAGGTGCTGGCACTGGCAACTTCCAAAACAAGAAGTACCCTCCCCTATATAAGCCCCTCCCATCCGGGAGTACCTCAGTTTTGTAGCAAAGCAATAAGTGTCCCCAAAAGAGGGGTGGGAGCTCTGTGTCCCGTGATGTACTCCAAGAAAAGGATTTTACAGGTAAGCTGTTATAAAAATCCTATTTTCTTTTTCGTACATCACGGGACACAGAGCGACATAGCCATTACTATGTGGGACATCCCAAAGCAATGCCCAAATGAGGGGAGGGATACACCATACATAAGCTGGGCGCTATCAGACATGAGGATCTTTTGCAGCCTGCAACACACTGCGCCCAAAGGCGACATCCTCCTGACTCCTAACGTCCACTTGATAGAACCTAGTAAACGTGTGTACTGAAGACCATGTTGCGGCCTTACAGATCTGGGCCAGGGAGGCCTGGTGATGCACTGCCCATGAAGTTCCCACTGCTCTCGTGGAGTGCGCCCTAACTTTGAACGGAGGCGGTCTTCTCTTCAAGCCATAGGCTTGCATAATGACCTGTCGAATCCACTTGGCTAAAGTGGATTTTGACGCTGCCTGACCCTTTCTGGGGCCTTCCGGCAGAATAAACAAAGTATCCGTTCTTCGAATTTAAGATAAGCTTTAACTGCTCTTACTACATCCAAGGAATGTAATAATTTTTTCTCTACCGAGCTAGGTTTGGAAAAAAAGGAAGGAAGAACCACATCTTGGTTCAAATGAAACCTCGATACCACCTTAGGAAGAAAAGCTGGATGAGGACGTAACACTACTCTGTCCTTATGAATAACCAGATATGGCTCCTTACAGGACATAGCGGCCAATTCCGACACTCTTCTAGCCGAACATATGGCTACTAAAAAGATCAATTTCCTGGTGAGTAGGACCAAGGAAATGTGCCGCAAAGGTTCAAATAGTTGTTTTTGTAGAACCGATAGAACCAGGTTTAGGTCCCATGGACATATGGGAATTTTAACCGGAGGGCTAATACGCATCACCCCTTGTATAAAAGATTTGACTAGTGAATGCGAAGCCAGGGGCCTTTGAAATAATATTGACAAGGCCGAAATCTGACCCTTGATAGTACTCAAGGCAAACTTGCTATCTACAGCCCACTGTAGGAAGTCCAGAATCCTACCTATCACGTACTTACGTGGATGCCATTTTCTGGCCTCACACCACGCGATGTACGCTTTCCAGATTCTATAGTAAATCTGCCTGGATACGGGTTTCCTGGCATTGATCATGGTAGATACCACAGGGTTAGAGAGGCCTCTCTTTTTTAGGATGTGGGCTTCAATAGCCAGGCCGTTAAACCTAGAGCTAGTGAGGAAGGGTGGTATATCGGTCCTTGCGAAAGCAGGTCCGGGCGACGTGGGAGGGTCCAAGGACTCCCCACAGACATTTTTACAATCTCTGCGTACCACGCTCTTCGGGGCCACGCTGGAGCCACCAGGATCACCGGCTTCTTTTCTATCCTGATTCTGCGGAGTAGTCGAGGCAACAATTGTGGCGGTGGGAATGCATATATCATTTTGAACTGATCCCAAGGGAACACCAGAGCATCCGAGCCGCAAGCTAGAGGATCCCTTGTCCGAGAGACAAATCTGTCCATCTTTGCGTTGAATCTGGATGCTAGCAGATCTACATCCGGTGCTCCCCACCGCTGACATATTGCTCGGAAAACTTCGGGATGAAGGGACCATTCCCCTGGGCATAACTGTTGGCGACTCAGAAAGTCCGCCTTCCAATTCTCCACCCCTGGAATGAAGACCGCGGATATGCATGGGACATATTTTTCTGCCCATTCGAGGATGTGATTTACTTCCCTCTGGGCTGCGCGACTCCTGGTGCCCCCCTGATGATTGATATATGCCACAGTCGTGGCATTGTCGGATTGAATTCTGACAGGGGAACTTTGAAGTTTGGATGTCCATGCCTTTAGGGCATACCGGGCTGCTCGTATCTCTAAGAGATTGATGGGCAGGGCCTTCTCTGCATCCGACCACCTGCCCTGGAGAGACCATTGCTCCAGTACTGCCCCCCAGCCTATGAGGCTGGCATCTGTAGTGACCACCTTCCAAGAAATCGGACTGAAGGATTTCCCCTTTTGCAGATTCTGGGGAACCAACCACCAACAGAGGCTTTTGCGAACGGAAGGGGATAAAGACATTGGGAAGTCTAGAGCCTGAACTTTTTTGTTCCAGGCTGACAGTATGGCCCTTTGCAAATTCCTTGAGTGGAACTGGCCGTAGAGCACAGCTTCGAATGATGCCACCATCTTCCCCAGCAGCCTCATGCACAGGCGTATGGACGGCTTTCTTTTTGCATCCACAAGGTGGACCAAATCCCTCAAAGAAGATACTTTTTCTTGAGGCATGAAAATCTTTCTCTGGTCTGAATCCAGCCGTAGCCCCAAGTATTCCTGACTTCTGACTGGTTGTAGGGCTGACTTGTCTCGGTTGATAATCCAACCGTGCGATTCCAGATACTTGATCGTATCGTGAACAACCACTTCTAGTTTTGCCACTGAGTGGTCCATCAACAACAAGTCATCTAGGTATGCCATTATCGTCACACCTCGTGTTCTTAGATTGGCCAATAGTGGGGCCAGAATTTTTGTGAACACCCGTGGTGCTGTGGCCAGACCGAAAGGTAAGGCTCTGAACTGAAAATGGCGCCCTTCTACTGCAAAGCGTAGAAATTTTTGATGGACTGGAATGATGGGAACGTGCAAATAAGCATCTTTGATGTCGATCGATGCTAACCATTCCTCTCCTTGTAGGACAGCGGCTACTGACCGGATCGACTCATCCGAAAAGTCCGGATATTTAGGAATTTGTTTAGCCCCTTTAGATTTAATATGGGCCTTACGTCCCCGTTTGGTTTCAGGACTGTGAAGAGGTTTGAGTAAAAACCCAACCCCCACTCTTCCAGAGGCACTTCCATAATTACTCCTTGGAGAAATAGTTGTTTTAATGCCAACAAGAGGGATCCTCTCTTCAGGGGATCTTTTGGCACGCTTGACCACATAAAAGGGGAAGGAGGAGAGTCTTTTAACTCCAGCTTGTATCCCTGAGTTACTGCGGAGAGCACCCATCTGTCTCTGATCGTCTCCCGCCAGGTCTCTGCGAACAACTGAAGTCTTCCCCCCACCCGTTTGAGTGGGGGCAGCCCTTCATAAATTTGACTTGGAGGGTGGTTTTGTACCTCTTCGGACCCAGGGTTTTTTGTTACCCTGTGATTGTCCCTGATTTTTACCTCCGGGATTTGACCGAGGAGGCCCTCGGAACTGCTTAGAAGCAGATGTCCCAGGGATTGGAGAGGTAGGCCTCTTAAACGAGGGGCCTCTAAACCTCTTTTTAACCGGTAAGAGAGTACTTTTACCACTGGAAATCTTCTGGATATATTTATCCAGGTCCTCGCCGAATAAGCGTTCACCATGAAATGGGAAACTAACTAGCAACTTTTTACAGGGAGCCTCAGCAGACCAGTTCTTGAGCCACAGAAGTCTACGCATATGTACTAAAGACAGCGTAAGGCGGGAGGCCTGATGGATTGAATCCTTGATGGCGTCAACCGCAAAGCATAATGCTCTAGGCAGATCAGCCAGGGCATGGGCCTGCTGATCCGGCAAGTCCCTTAAGACCTGTTTTAACTGATCCTTCACCGCTTGGCAAACCCCAATAGCTGCCACTGCTGGTTGTGTAACCACGCATGCTGTAGAAAAAGCCGACTTTAATAAGGACTCCAATTTTTTGTCTATTGGGTCCTTGAACATTTGAACATTGTCTACTGGACATGTCAGTGATTTGTTTACACAAGAGATGGCTGCGTCCACTGTAGGCAAACTCCATTTTCGGATGAACTTATCCTCCATGGGATAGATCACCGGAAATCTCTTAGGGGGAGTAAATATTTTATCAGGATGTTCCCAATCCTGGTATATAAGTCCTTCCAGTAATGGATGGATTGGAAAGGAACAAATAGTCTGGGGAGCTTTTAACGACCCCAACGAGGAGACAGACGTGGTTGATGGTTCCCCAAGGGGCATTTTAAATGCTGATCGAACCATGTCAGTTAGGGACTGAACCCACAATCTTTCAGCTTGTGATGCCGAGAATGGTTCTTCCACCGTCGACTCCCCTAAAACAGAGTCATCCTCATCCTGATCCCCTTCAGGTATGTCAATCCCTTCATGGGACTGTTGCTCTGCTAACAGGTACTCTGATGGAGGGGACGGAGATCGGGCGCGCTTTCTCTCTGGTAGGGAAGAAGCGATCAATGCTGCCAATCTTTGCTCCAGTCCTCCCAGAGCTGAGGCAAAAGCCTCCTCTGTTACATACGCCGGAGCAGGTGAACTGAGGACAGCCACAGTACCAGGCACTCCTGAGGGTTCCCTACGGGCCCCAACCTCTGATTTTTCAGGGGAGACTGGTGCAGCCAAAGCATGCCCAAGATCCTCAGAGCCCGACGGAGACCCTTTTTGCTTCCTGGTCGTTTTAGACCCGGAGACTTTAGGCCGCATATTCCTAAGCCCAAAGCTGAGGTATTCCAGCCGCAATACACCACTTACTGATAATAGTCTAGCAAACTTGCTGCTATATAAATGACTTGGTGTCCACTAATGTGCCTCTCTAGGGGATGCCTGCATCAACCGCCTGCTGTATGCCTGCTTTATATGCTACCAGCCCCTTGCTCTGTCTCTCCACAGCCAGTTCCCAGAAAAAAACTGTGTTTTTAACATGCTGGGACGCCCGCACATGCGCAGAAGCGCTGCGGCGCGCACAGAGCGTCATCCGCCAAGCTCCGCCCCCTTTTCCAGCCCGTCTCCTATATTAGAAGCGTGTGCGCGCGCGCGCGGGCACGTGTGCGCCTTCGGCGTTCACCCATGGAAACACAGGGAGAGGAGCCAGGGTCCCTGTTTGCAGCAGGGCCCGGGGATGAAAAAGAGCACATGGCAGCAAGACAGAGGAAAGTAGCTTCCCTTACAAGAGAACTCACCATCTGCTTGGACTTTCACCCTGGAAGGAATAGTCCACAGAAAAAGACGTTCTACAGCGGCCTCTAGTGGATAAACACAGGTACCGCACCTTGTCTTTTTTTTTTACAACTACTATATGAGAAAACCATTTTCCAAGATTAGCAGTTTTAGGCATTACAGATTATTTAGCGGGAATACCGTTTAGGTAACAGGCAGAAAGACATATTAGGCTTGAGGGTCCCCCAATAGAACCAAGTTCCTGAGAGGCCCCCACTTACCTTTTCCCCACTGCAGGACTCTGTTTGGCACAGAAGCCCAAACTTCGCCTTTCACGGCAGGCAATGTACGTAGACCTTCAGGGACCTGGTTCCCAAGGATTCCACTCCCCTGGACCTGTATAGCACCCTGCACAGATAACATCTTGGTCGTGGGTATGACCAGAGCTCTGGATCCCAGGGTCCAGCCCTCCTAAGAGAGGCATTACAGGCAAAACCTTGCTCTTCTCTGCAAGGCCCGGGTACCGACCGTTTAGCTATGAAGCTTTTTTGGTCGGATCCGGAATAGCTTGCTAAGGCCCAAAAGAACCTGTACACAAGCCCAGATGAATACATGTTAACCTTGGCCAACACCTTAGACACTGGCAAAAAACTGAGGTACTCCCGGATGGGAGGGGCTTATATAGGGGAGGGTACTTCCTGTTTTGGAAGTTGCCAGTGCCAGCACCTGAAGGTAATCTATATAACCCACATAGTAATGGCTATGTCGCTCTGTGTCCCGTGATGTACGAAAAAGAAAAGTATTTGACCCCTGCTGATTTTGGACGTTTGCCCACTGACAAAAAAAAAATGATCAGTCTATAATTTTAATGGTAAGTTTATTTTAACAGTGAGAGACAAAAAAGCAACAAATAAAAAATCCAGAAAAACGATTTAAAAAAAGTTATAAATTGATTCACATTTTAATTAATTAAATAAGTATTTGACCCCTTCGCAAAACAAGACTTAGTACTTGGTGGCAAAACACTTGTTGGCAATCACAGAGGTCAGAGTCAGACTTTTCATGTAGTTGGCCACGAGGTTTGCACACATCTTAGGAGGGATTTTGTCCCACTCCTCTTTGCAGATCCTCTCCAAGTCATTAAGGTTTCGAGGCTGACGTTTGGTAACTTGAACCTTCAGCTCCCTCCACATATTTTCTATGGGATTAAGGTCCTACCTTAATGTTCTTCTTCTTGAGTCACTCCATTGTTGCCTTGGTCGTGTGTTTTGGGTCATTGTCATGCTAGAATACCCATCCACGACCCATTTTCAATGCCCTGGCTGAAGGAAGGAGGTTCTCACTCAAGATTTGACATTACATTGCCCCGTCCATCATCCCTTTGATGCAGTGAAGTTGTCCTGTCCCCTTAGAATAAAAACACCCCAAAGCATAATGTTTTCACCTCCTTGTTTGACGGTGGGAATGGTGTTCTTGGGCTCATAGTCAGCATTCCTCCTCCTCAAAACACGGCGAGTTGAGTTGATGCCAAAGAGCTTGATTTTGGTCTCATCTGACCACAACACTTTCACCCAGTTTTCCTCTGAATCATTCAGATGTTCATTTGCAAACTTCAGACGGGCCTGTACATGTGCTTTCTTGAGCAGGGGGACCTTGCGGGCACTGCAGGATTTCAGTCCTTCACGGCATAGTGTGTAACCAATTGTTTTCTTGGTGACTATGGTCCCCTTGAGATCACTGACAAGATTCTCCTGTGTAGTTCTGGGCTGATTCCTCACCATGATCATTGGATCTCCACAAGGTGAGATCTTGCATGGAGCCCCAGCCCGAGGGAGATTGAAGCCTCGTACACACGACCGAGTTTCTCGGCAAGAACCAGCAAGAAACTTGCTGGCAGAGCTTTCTTGCCGAGTAAATCGGTCGTGTGTACGCGGCTTTCAGTTTTCTCGTCAAGAAAACCGACAAGAATCTCGACGAGAAAAATAGAGAACCTGCTCTCTATTTTCTCGTCGGGTTTCTCGTCGGCCTGTTTCTCGACGAGAAACCCGAGTGTGTGTACACTTACCTGTCGCCGTGGAAACCCGCGCATGCTCGAAATGACTTTGACGCATGAGCGGTAGCTTCCTAGGCATAGGTAGGGTGTAGCAAGATGGCGGCGACGCCATCGAATGTGACGAGCGCACGCTCGTCGTAGTCGATGACGTCACAGCGTTCGCTCCATTCAAAGAACCGCGGGTTCTTTGAATGGAGCGTCTGTACACTCGGCCAGGACAAGTTTCTTGTCCAAGAATCTCGTCAAGAAAAACGACGTGTTTTTTCTTGACGAGATTCTCGGCCGTGTGTACGAGGCCTGACAGTTATTTTGTGTTTCTTGGATGTGGGAAGAATCGCACCAACTGTTGTCACCCTCTCAGAAAGCTGCTTGGTGATGGTCTTGTAGCCCATTCCAGACCTACAATCTTGTCCCTGACATCATTGGATAGCTCTTTGGTCTTGGCAATGGTGGACAGATTGGAATCTGATTGATTGATTGCCTCTGCGAACAGGTGTTCCGGACCGGAAGTGGGAGCAGGTACCTGTCAAAATTGGGTACCTGCTCCCCCCTCCTTCCCAAAAGCTCAGTTTCACAAACAGGAGAAGGGGAGTAGATCTTAAGGCGGAAATTCCACTTTTGGGTGGAACTCCGCTTTAATCACTTCAATACAGGGCTTTTATACACCCTTCCTTACCAGACCAATTTGTAGCTTTCAGCGCTCTCACACTTTGAATGACAATTACTCAGTCACGCTACACACTCACAAACAGAGCTTTCTTTTGGTGGTATTTAATCACCGCTGGGTTTTTTATTTTTTGCAATATAAGCAAAAAAATTGAGATTTAAAAAAAAAAAAAAAACTTTTTTTTAGTTTCTATTGTAAAATTTTGCAAATAAGTAATTTTTCTTCATAAAATTGGGCCAAAATGTATACTGCTACATATCTTTAGTAAAAATAACCAAAAAAAGTGTATATTATTTGGTCTCTGTGAAAGTTAGAGAGTCTACAAGCTATGGTGCAAATCATTAAAAAATGATCACATCTGATCACACCTGATGTACTGAAGGCCTATCTCATTTCTTGAGACCCTAACAAGCCAGGAAAGTACAAATACCCCCCAAATTACCCCTTTTTGGAAAGCAGACATTCCAATGTATTTAGTAAGAGGCATGGTGAGTTTTTTGAAGTTGTAATTTTTTCCCACAATCCTTGGGAAATTTTTGAAATTTTAATTTTTTTGCACAAAATTGTAATAATAACAAGTTATTTCTCTCACACAGCACATGCATACTTGCAATTACACCCCAAAATACATTATGCTACTCCTCCTGAGCATAGTGATACCACATGTGTGAGACTTTTACACAGCCTGACCACATATAGAGGTCTAACATCCAAGTAGCACCGTCAGGCGTTCTACGAGCATAAATTGCACATCTCATTTGATGACAACCTATCACACTTTTGAAGGCCCTGGAGCACCAGAACAATGGAAACGCCCACAAAATGACCCCTTTTTGGAAAGCTAACACCCCAACGTATAATCTATGAGGCATAATGAGTCTTTTGAACGGTTCATTTTTTTCCAGAAGTTTTTGGAATATGTGGGAAAAAAATGAAAACGCATTTTTTTAATACAAAGTTGTCCATTTATAAGATATTACCAACACATAGCATGTACATAGCAAAAAGGACACCCCAAAATACATTCTGCTACTCCTCCTGAGTATGGCAATACCACATGTGTGAGACTTTTACACAGCCTGACCACATACAGAGGCCTAACATCTAAGTAGCACCGTCACGTGTTCTAGGAGCATAAATTACACACATAAATTCCTGACAACCTATCACATTGTTGAAGGCCCTTCATATTTCTAACACATAGCTTGTACTGTACATACCAATTATAAACCAAAATACATTCTTCTGAGAAAAGGGTAAAGAAAAGATTACCTGCGGTTTTAGTAGTGCAGTGGTCCAAAGAGGAGAGCATCGGTCCAGGCAGCAGGCAGGAATGTGGACAGCGACAGCAAAACAGGCATCAGGCAGGAATAGTCAGTACAGGTAGAGATGATGTCAGCACAGCCAAAGCATTGATCCAGATAACAGGCAGGGATGTGGTCAGCAGCAGCAAAAGGAACAAAGGATCGTCCATGCAGCAGGCAGGAATACTGTCCATAGTTAGTACATGCAGCAGGCAGAGGTATGGTCAGCACAGCCAGAGTATTTGTCCAGGGAGCAGGCAGGACCATCAAGCTTAGGGCATCGGTCAGGAAAGAATGGGGACAGGGGTAGAGGCTTCTCCCACCCAAATCGCTTTGAAGCCTCCGGACAACCAGACCCTGTTCTGGGAACACAGAAAACCAAAAACATTTTTTCTGAACACAGAACACTATTCTGGAGCCCCTCACATATGTGAGACCCCTGTGTAGCAGGGTGAAAGATCAGTCCAAGGGGGCAGGCAAAAACATGGTCAACAGGCCGAGGTCAGTGCAAGTAAAAGGCAGAAATAAACGGTAGGCAGAGGCATAGTCGACACAGTCCAGGGTCAGTTCACGTGAAAGGCAGAAACATGGTGGATAAACAATGCAGGCGGTAGGCAGAGGCATAGTCGAGAAACAGGCCAGGGTCAGTTCACATGGAAGACAATGATATGGTTGGTTGAGGCAGGGAAATATTCAGGACAAATTGAAAACGGGGAAATAGCAGTATTAGAAATATGGGCTAATAGTTTTCGAGAGTGTGATATTGCTTGAAGCATTCTCCGATGCAAAGGCCAGGTACATATTGTAACGGCACCCCAATCTCAAGGGGTATTAACGCCGTTTACGATGTTCCCTCTCCTAGACACACATCCACTCGCTACCGATATCCACAGCTAAACGACCCTTTCCTATAGGAGCCGACCCCCCTGGAAGAAGACGAGACGCACTCTGTCTCTTCTGTAGTAGGAATCACTTTATTATTGACAAACATTGTAACTTTATACACAATTCAGGGCACATGATTTAACATGAACAAGGGCCCAGCTCCACCCACACATCCCAAAACTCAACACCTCATCCTGACGTCTGCTAGGCTTCAAAAGATCCCAACACAATAGAATATACGATCTCCAATACACATCTTTTCACAAAGGGTTGGCAGCCAGTCTGTCTGGCACTTTACAATACACACAAGGACAGACTTAAATGAACAATAGAAATGCAAAACAACTTAATTCCTCACAGCAATGATACTTAACCCCCACATACAGTATACATCCAATCTATATACAATGTATATACAGCCTTGAATATGGCTATCACAGACTATATCGGGGTTTCTTTTATTCACCCTGTGTCCAAAGTGACCCCACTGTCACACATCTCCCCTTTCGGCAGGGGACTAACAGAGGAGGGGACCCCAGACGGGTCTACTCCGAAGTTAGTCCATGGGTCCATTCTTCCAATGCTGGTATCCACCCAGTACCACAAATGAATTGCTCCAAGCAGAGCATTACTTACCCAGCCAACCTCTGCCTCTCTCAGAGAACATACCCGCCGCTGGGGAGAAGACTGGGCTCAGTCCGTCATGCTGTTGGGGATCTGGGTCGACTGCTCGGCATCCCTGGGGTATACAAGTGGAGACTGAAGTCCCATCCACTTGTGGTAGGTGGAAGTCCCCCAGTACTTGCAAAGCAAGGCTGACATCCTCCTGTCTCAGTGTCACACCATTTTCTGGGGTTGTGTCAGTGAGGACTGAAGTCCCATCCAATACCACAGGAACTCCCTCTTCTGTTAGTTGAGAGCCGAGGCCCGTGGCACTCGGCTCTGTTGCCAGCTCTTCTGCTGGGTTGCTGTGAGTGGAGACCGCAGTCCCATCCACCGATATCCGCTCAAGTGGCAGTTGTGTGCAGCGGCCAGTAGCATTCTGCCCTGCTGCCAGTGATTCAGCTGGGGGTAGAAGCTTTACCACCCCAGCTTGTTGCTGGAGAGAGGGGCCAACTGCCCCGGCTCCCTGAAACTCCACAGTTGTTTCCGGTGCTGGGCAGCACAGGTTGCTATCACTCTGCCCTGTTGCCAGTACTCCTGCTGGGGACTCCACACCATCTGCTCTGGCTACCTGTTGGGGAGGGAAAATGGCTGCTTCTCCTCCCTGCATCTCTGAAATCCACTCAGAAAGAGGAACCATCACCTTCTCAATTCGGGCCTCCAACACTGCCATGGGTGTAGAGCAGGGGTCTGCAGTACTTTGTCCTGCTGCCAGTACTTGAGCGGGCGATGCATAATTCATAACATCCTCTGCACAGTCCATTAAGTCCATACCTTCTGTAATCTGTGGCTGGGGAGATGAGCCAACTGCCCTAGCTCCCTGGAACTCCATATTATCCACTTCGGCTTTAGGGAGGGCAATCTTCATCTTTTCCACTGCCGATTCTTCAGCCAGGCTAGCTCCCTGGAACTCCATATCATCCACTTCGGCTTTAGGGAGGGCAATCTTCATCTTTTCCACTGCCGATTCTTCAGCCAGGTTAGCTCCCTGGAACTCTGTATCATTCACTTCGGCTTTAGGGAGGGCAATCTTCAGATTTTCCACTGCTGATTCTTCGGCCAGGATTTCATAGTTGTCAACTGGTATTTCCTGATAGTCCCAGGCAAAGGGAGCCCCACCCTGCTGCTGAGCGGAGTCTAGCAGCTGTTTGTAGGCGATCTCCAGCTCCCATTCCTGAACGGCCAGAAACTCCAAATCTTCCTGTGCCCAGTGCCCTTCCGAGACATTCAGTCTTTGTTCTCTGTGCTCCATTATTTCCTCCAAACGCCACTCCTGATCACTCCCAAAGTCAGGGTCCTCGGACAGCCTCCAATACAACAATCCCAGGCCATTATAGTCAAAGCCTTCCGTGGGGCTGTCATCCGCTGACCATGGGCACTCTTGGGCTACTTACCACCGGAGGGCTCTGTAGCTCTCGTCCAACCGCATCTCTGCCCGGATCAGCCTGCTTAACTCAGCTGTCCACTCCTGCTTCGGTTGTTCCCCCAATAACAGCATTCGTACTTCATACTGCGACCAGTACCTTACATGGATGGAGGGGAGGACTTTTCCCTGGTGTTGCTGCTCGAGGGCTAGCACTTTCTTCCAGAGTTCGCAGTGGATTGAATCCGACCATCCCAGCAGGACCTCCTCTGATACTGGTCCTCTATGCTGTATCTGCATCTCTCGCAACCTCCTTCTGAATTCCTTTTCCATGTCGGCTGGTATCTGTATCTCTCCTCTCCTTTCAGTTGGTGCTGCTTTTTTAGGTGTTGTCTCTGATTGCCGTATTTCGGCCATTCTCTGCTCATGTTGTCGCTCATCCTGCCGCTCGATTTCTCTAATGGCTTCCTGTATGGCGGTCTCTGATGGGTTAGCACCATATAATGCCAAGCGCTCTCGAACTCGTTGCTGAAACAAATCTTCAACTGACCGGGGTCCTGCATCACTATTCCTCTGGTTCATCTCGGCTCTCAAGTAAGTCTTTCAGCGTGACTTTTCTGCAGGCTGCATAGCTTGGTCATTCACTGTGGTGGCTTGGAGTGTCCCAGGAACTGGAGGGAAAATCCCGCTGCTACCAACCAATGTAACGGCACCCCAATCTCAAGGGGTATTAACGCCGTTTAAGATGTTCCCTCTCCTAGACACACATCCACTCGCTACCGATATCCACAGCTAAACGACCCTTTCCTATAGGAGCCGACCCCCCTGGAAGAAGACGAGACGCACTCTGTCTCTTCTGTAGTAGGAATCACTTTATTATTGACAAACATTGTAACTTTATACACAATTCAGGGCACATGATGTAACATGAACAAGGGCCCAGCTCCACCCACACATCCCAAAACTCAACACCTCATCCTGACGTCTGCTAGGCTTCAAAAGATCCCAACACAATAGAATATACGATCTCCAATACACATCTTTTCACAAAGGGTTGGCAGCCAGTCTGTCTGGCACTTTACAATACACACAAGGACAGACTTAAATGAACAATAGAAATGCAAAACACCTTAATTCCTCACAGCAATGATACTTAACCCCCACATACAGTGTACATCCAATCTATATACAATGTATATACAGCCTTGAATATGGCTATCACAGACCATATCGGGGTTTCTTTTATTCACCCTGTGTCCAAAGTGACCCCACTGTCACACATATGTAGTGTGTAACTCACTGTTACCTGATCTCCTCCTCACATTGGATCAGTGTGTGAAGAGGAGAACCCAGCAACAGTAAGTTACACACACATCAGTGTGTTTTGTTTACATTTAGTGACCGGCTGTGAATGGACACAGCCAGTCACGTGGTAAAGAGCCATTTCATTGGCTCTTTACTCTGATCGGGGCTGGGCTGTATCCAAGGTAAAAGCCTCAGCCCCGATCACCACGTTGCACGCCCCCGGGGGCGCGCGGGCGCCGTGCACGCCGCTGCGCAGCTCTGCATCATCGAATCCGGTAAGTGTTACCGGAATCTCCGCCGCCCGTCGCCACACCAGCCAGAGGGACACACCAGATCCCCGATCGCCACGCTGCGCGCCTCTGGGGGCACGCGCGAGCGCCGTGCACGCCGCTGCTGCAGCTCTGCATATAGGAGCCGGTAAGCCGCACGGGAAGCTCCGCTGCCCTCCGCCGCCACTCCTTTACCCCCATCGGGGAACGGCTGTGTCCTAAGGGACACAAAAGTACCCCGATCGCCGCTCTGCGGGCCCCTGGGGGCCGGCAGTAGCGGCAGAAAGCCGAGGACGTCATATGACGTCCACCCAGGATGGGAGATCCCATCTGTGGACGTCATTTGACTATGGCTGGGTAAGGAAGTGGTTAATCTACATGTAATCTCCCTCTGCTATTGTGTTTAGCTGATTAGTGGGCATGGAGGAGGAGGGAGGTAGTAGTCTGTCATTTAACACTATGTATACGCCCACACGTGTGACTCTATAGTCACATGGGCTGCTCAGATGTGATAGGGAGGAAATGCTCAGGGTAGAAACTCACTGAAAACTGAGTATGTGCAGAGCTGCCAACACTGCTCTGCAAAATCCCTAGCTGAATTAGGGACATGGACAGTGGGTGAAGATAGAGAACAGCAGGGTCAACCAGGTTTTTAGCAGAATACAGAAAACAAATCTTATAGTGAGTATAAACAGAATCTAATACACCATTTATTGATTGTTTTTTATGATGTGGGTATAGTGACACTTTTAAGCCTCGTACACACGACCGGTGCGTGTGTACGAGGCTTTCAGGTTTCTCGCCAAGAAAACTGTCCAGAATCTCAACGAGAAAAATAGAGAACCTGCTCTCTATTTTCTCGTCGGCCTGTTTCCCGACGAGAAATCTGAGAGTGTGTACGCTTACCTGTCGCTGTGGAAACCCGCGCATGCTCGAAATGACTTTGACGCATGCGCGGTAGCTTCCTAGGCATAGGTAGGGTGTAGCAAGATGGCGGCGACGGCATCGAATGTGACGAGCGCACGCTCGTCGTAGTCGATGACGTCACCGCGTTCGTTCCATTCAAAAGAACGGCGGTTCTTTTGAATCAAGCGTGTGTACACTCGGCCGTGACAAGTTTCTTGTCAAGAATCTCGTCAGGGAAAAACAACGTTTTTTTTCCTGACGAGATTCTCGGTCGTGTGTACGAGGCTTAAGGCCTTGTTCACAAGTACTTTGATCTCTGAAGAGTGTTCTGCATTTGGATTGCCCTTCAGAGAGCATTTCATCTTTTTAATCCCACACTAGCATACGGCAACTGTGTACATTGCATGCAGTCCCATTCACTTGAAAACAACAGGGGGTAAAGCTCTTGACGCGCTCACAGTATGTGGCCACTGCCTCTGCAGCTAAAGGAGGAGCAGAAAAACACAGTTCAACTGCAGGGATTTACCACCCCTCAATCTCTATTGTATACGAGCTCTTAGGGCCCATTCACAATACTGAGCTGCATGAGAGCATGCACGTTATCGAACGTTATGCCACGTGTTAACATACATTGAATTGAGGCAGCCCATTCATTTGAACTCACTAAAAAAGGTGCATGTAGCATTTTTGGCAGCACAGACATCACAATAATGATAATAAAAATGGTGCTCTAATTCAAGGAGCTATGCAGCAAAGAAAAAAAAAAAGAAAAAATGCAGTAATAAGCGATAATGTGCAATAATGTGCAATAATGTTGTGAAACAATGATAAGGTGTGGTAATTCAAGAAGCTATGCAACAAAAGAAAAAATAAATTAATGATTATCCCTAATATCAAAAAAAAAATTGCAGTAATATTCGATATTTAGTGCAACAGTGATAAAGTGCGCTAATACAAGAAGATATGCTGCAAAAACAGACAAATATGCATGAATGACTATCCCTAATTTAAAAAAAGAAAAATGCAATGATATGTGATAATATGTGAAACAGTGATAAAGTGCACTAATTCAAGAAGCTAAGCAGAAAAAATAAACAAATATGTAAGAATGACTACCCCTAATTTAAAAAAACAAAAACAAGCAGTATCGATAAAATCCCTACTTCCAGTCTCGGCCATGACCCATGACCGGAAGTCATGTCACTGGCTCCTCTTACGCGTTAGATCACTGGTCACGAGATGTGATTCCGTGAAAAAGTCACGTGACCAGTGACGTAACGCGTATGAGGAGCCGGTGACATCACTTCCATTCACGCCTGAGACTGGAAGTAGGGATTTTATCAATGCTGCTTGCTTTTAACCTAGATGTAAGGTATTATGTTTTAACCCGCCTAGCGGTATTCCCGAGTCTGGCTCGGGGTAAGATTTCAGTACCTAAAGCGGTAACCCCGTGCCAGATTCGGGATCACATTGCAGGATACAGGGGAAGTTACTTACCTTGTTCCCTGGATCCTGCGATGTGTCCCCGCTGTGTGAGCGAGCTGTCATCTCGCTCGATTCACACTGCCGAGTGCCGAGCTACGTTCCTGGGCGTTGCGACGCATGGGGACGGAGTTCAGCGCCAAATTCAAAAAGTGAAACACACAGTATAGATTCAGTACTGTAATCTGATAAGATTACTGTATACTGCATCAAATAATTACACACCCCCTTTGTTCCTAGTGGTCTGTCCAGTGCCCGGCATGCCCATTTATATTATAAATACAGTTCTTTCTGCCTGGAAACTGGAGATTGTCCATAGCAACCAAAAAGTGTCCGTTTACATCAAAAGTGATTTTAGACCAGCTAGAAAACAGCGATAATAAATTAGAATCACTTGCAGAATTGAGCGATAACGATTTGTGGGGAAATTCATCATCAAACACTGAAAAACACTTTTATTATTATTATATTATTATTTGTTATAATTATTTTATAGTTATTTATTATATTATAATTTATGATTTTGTTTTTTGAACTTTATCATACCCGGGATGTCTACTAGACTCTTGTTTGGACAGATTTAAGTGAGTTATTCCTAAGAATTACAGGCCTACAATATAAAACGCCAAATTTCCATGCAAAATAATGGTACCGCTTTCAGCACCTAAAATCAGAAATAATCATACCGCCAGGGAGGTTAATAAAACACATTCTTCTGTACTACACTATGGAGTTCTTATTTGTCTTGTATGGCCTGTGAATGGAGGAGAGGAGGAGATCTAATACAGCATAGCGGATATTTATGCTCGATTACTGAGCCATATACCACATCCCTGGGTTTAAGCTTGGAGAGGAGAGTGGAATGTGATTGTCCACAAAGGATCCATATAGCAAAGCCTTGTCATACCAGCTGAGGATTTCGATGCAGGAGAGGAGAGTGGAACGTGAACTGCCATTAACCACTTCAGCCCCAGAGGATTTGGCTGCCAAATGACCGGGCCACTTTTTGCGATTCGGTACTGTGCCGCTTTAACTGACAATTGCGCAGTCGTGCGACTTGGCTCCCAAACAAAATTGAGGTCCTTTTTTTCCCACAAATAGAGCTTTCTTTTGATGGTATTTGATCACCTCTGCGGTTTTTATTTTTTGCGCTATAAACAAAAATAGAGCGACAATTTTTTTTAAAAAGCAATTTTTTTTTTAACTTTTGGCTATAATAAATATCCCCAAAAAATATATAAAAAAACAATTTTTTTCCTCAGTTTAGGCCGATACATATTCTTCTAGATATTTTGGTAAAAAAAAAAAAAAAATCGTAATAAGCGTTTATTTATTGGTTTGTACAAAAGTTATAGCGTCTACAAAATAGGGGATAGTTTTATGGCATTTTTATTAATATTTTTTTTTTTACTAGTAATGGCGGCGATCAGCGATTTTTATCGTGACTGCGACATTATGGCGGACACATTGGACACTTTTTGACGCCATTTTGGGACCATTGTCATTTATACAGCGATCAGTGCTATAAAAATGCACTGATTACTATGCAAATGACACTGGCAGGGAGGGGGTTAACCAGTAGGGGGCGGGGAAGCGGTTAAGTGTGTTCTAGGGAGTGATTCTAACTGTGTGGGGACTGGGCTACATGTGACACGACACTGATCACTGCTCCCGATGACAGGGAGCAGTGATCAGCGTCCTGTCACAAGGCAGAACAGGGAGATGCCTTGTTTACACAGGCATCCCACGTTCTGCAGCTCCGTGACACACGATCGCGGGACACCGGCGGACATCGAGTCATCGGGTCCCGCGGGCACGGTCACGGAGCTCGCGGCAGGTGCGCGCCCACACTGCGACAAATTTAGAGGGACATATATATACGCCCATTTGCCTGTCCGTGCCATTCTGCCGACGTAAATGTTTGTGCGGCGGTCGGCAAGTGGTTAAAGATTTGTATATCAAATGGTCACTAGACCTTTGTTTAAGGTGAGCTGCTAGGGCACACTACTGGTGGATACCTGGATGGTGGGAGCAACTGTGTTCACAACTTTCAAGAACTGTTTTTTTGAGCACTTGATCTTCACATCTCATCACTTTTTGATGCACATGCAATTTATTATTTGGGACTTATCTTAATATTTTTAATGTAAAATCAGATGAATATCTGCTTTTGATCTGAGTACTTTATCACTGTTTCATATATTATCGCATATATTGTATTATTATTTTTTTTATTAGGGATAGTCATTCATGCATATTTGTCTATTTTTTCTGCATATCTTCTTGTATTTGCGCACTTTATCACTGTTTCACTTAATATCACATATTATTGCAATTCATTTATTTTTTGATATTAGAGATAATCCTTTATTAATTAAAATTTTTGCTGCATAGCTTCTTGAATTAGCGCACCTTATCGTTGTTTCACAACATTATTGCACATTATCGCTTATTACTGCATTTTTTTGATCTGAGTACTTTATCTTTGTTTCATATATTATCGCATATATTGTATTTTTTAAGTGCAATAATCATATTTATCTGTGTTTGCAGAACATCTTTAGCAGTGGTTGACAACCAGCGGACCGTGGACCACTGATGGTCCATGAGAAAATTTTGGTGGTCCACAGGGGTTCTGTCGCAAATCAACATTGTGGCAGATGTATACTGCCCATAGTTGTTCTCAGTATTGTTTTCAATGCGAGCTGACAGTCAATACTGTCAGCATGCATTGATACCTGATGCATCCTCTATAGTTCCAGCTCCTGTGAACTCAGAGTGAGGCAATATGAGTAGTGCAGAGAGCAGGAGGTGAAGAAGGAGGGGACTTCCAATAGCAACAGACTATGGGAGAGAGCACGGAGTTCGAGCACATGGCTGGATAAGGAGGTGAGATCCAATGATGAGTCTGTGTAAGGCAGCAGTGTGATGCAGAGTATGAGTGGGGGGGGCAGAGAGCCAGAGCATTGTGTGTATAAGGCAGCAGTGTAATCCAGGGGGAGGGGGTCAGAGAGCCAGAGCATTATGTGTATAAGGCAACAGTGTGATCTAGGAGGAGGGGGGCTGAGATCCGTAGCATTGTGTGTATAAGGCAGCAGTGTGATCCAGGGGAGGGGGGCAGAGAGCCGTAGCATTGTGTGTATAAGGCAGCAGTGTGATCCAGGGGGAGGAGGGTAGAGAGCTGAAAATGTGTGTATAAAGGCAGCAGTGTGATCCAGGGAGAGGGGGGCAGGGAGCCAGATCATTGTGTGTATAAGGCATGTAAAATTCATGTTAAGCCCTGTACACACGATCGGATTTCCTATGGATTCTAATCCGATGGATTTTTCCATCGGAAATCCGATGAAGCTGACTTCCATCAGTCTTACCTACACACCATCAGTCAAAAATCCGTCCGTCCCAAACGCTGTGACGTAAAACACTCCGATAAGCAGAGAAAAATTAAGTTCAATGCTTCTGAGCATGCGTCGACTTGATTCTGAGCATGCGTGAGTTTTTTATCCAATGGAGTTCCACACAGACGATCGGATTTTGCTATCGTTTTTTTTCCCATTGGAAAAATTTAAAACATGTTCCATTTTTTCACACCGATGGAAAAAAGACCGATGGGGCCCATACACGATCGGTTCGTCCGATGAAAACAGTCCGCGGGATTCAAAATTGTGAAAATTTTGTGGTCCGTGAGGTGCAAAAGGTTGGTGACCACTGCTCTTTAGAACTGTAGTTCTACTAAAACCACCAAGAACTATTGTGTAATCATGTTTAATTTGCATGACCCCCCTGGAAAATCTAGGTCAGAAGATTTCTATACAGGAAAGCTATCATTCTCATTTTAATTCTCCAATTCTGGCGGACATGGCCAAGTAGTATGAAGTAGCAGATTCTATAGGCTGCCTGGTTTATAAACAGAGGCACCTCCTACGCTGAAAATATACAGTTCAAAAATCGGAGACTGGTAGAAAAAAAAAGTAATTATTGTTGCTTGAGCTAAAAAAAAAGTCAGGTGACTCGTTGGCAATCCATATACAACCATCACTTCTGTCTGCTTTACCCATAAGCATTCAGAGGTGGTCAAACAAGGACAAAAAATATAAAACACAAACACTAATTGGTGCACTTTGACACTGGTCTGCAAAAAGCCTCAAGAGAACTATAACTTGGAATATTCAGAATACTCCTAATATCGTACTTTTATGACTTTCATGAATTAGTAATCTAGGACACCCACCAGGAATGACAAGAAACAGAATTTCTGGAGGGCAATCATCTGTGGTTTTCTTCAAGTCCTTCCATGGTCCAAATTTAAGAACTTGTGTAGCAGCTCCAAGGCAGTAGATGAACTCATCATGAATGGGAATGTGGTCATCAAACATTTTGCTAAAATAGAAGAAAAAAAATCGAGTGGTTACTGGAGGAAATAAAATCCAGTGTCAATAAAACAAGCAACATAAGTATTTCAAGACTACAGGTCTGTCCATTGGAGGTATGAAGGCTGATGTGACATGAATACCTCCACCTCTTTTCACCAATCAGAACCTTGGGAAAACTGTAAGACTACGGTACAGTCTTTGCTAGGAAAAAACATCCAGTATACTACTTGAAATATACTTCTGACATAGCTTTTCAGCTCAAACACATGCGGACTTATATAATCGAAAAACTTCTTTTTTCTTTGCCCAGCTGAAAAGTATTACTTGGTGCAAGTAGTCTGACACAAGGCTGCCATGTGTGCAAGTAAACAGCCTTGATAAAAGACTTGTTGTGGCCAGTGGTGTATTTTGGTTTTGTGCTGCCCTAGGCAAGACTAAAGTCGAGCGGTCCCCCCATCTAAATTTGTCGCACCCCAGCTGTGTGCAGTGCGGGTAGGAGCAGCTCTGTTTTATGACCTGTGTGACGCGGAGTACAGTAGGAGTACAGTAGGAGAATACGGTAGGGGGGGGGGGACTTACAGATCCTGGCAAAGCATTCATGGGAGATCCAGCTGTCAATGCCACTTTAGTGTGGTCCCCCCGGGACTCTCCATAGGGGAAGAGCTCCTGGCAGGAGATATCAGCAGAGAAGCGGATCAGCAGGCAGTGACAGTGCAGGATGTGGAGCGCCTGGCCCACCATGGCTGAGGATCGGCACTGGACTAAGTCGGAACCCCCCCAATGGAGCCCTAGGTGGGTGATCGTGTGTTCATACGATGTATGAGCACCGATCTCTCTCTTCCCCTAGTCACTCCCATCCCCCCTACAGTTAGAACACACCTAGGGAACACAGTTAACCCCTTGATCGCCCCCTAGTGTTCACCCCTTCCCTGCCAGTGACACTTATACAGTAATAATTGTTAATGGTCCCAAAAATGTGTCAAAAGTGTCCGATCTGTCCGTCGCAATATCGCAGTCCCGATAAAAATCGCAGATCGCCACCATTACTAGTAAAAAAATAATAATAATAAAAATGCCATAAATCTATCCCCTATTTTGTAGACGCTATAACTTTTGCGCAAACCAATCGATAGACGCCTATTGCGTTTTTTTTACCAAAAATATGTAGAAGAATACATATCGGCCTAAACTAAGGAAAAAATGTGTTTTTTTTAAAGAAAAAAGTGGGGTATTTATTATAGCAAAAAGTAAAGGATATTGGGGGTTATTTACGAAAGGCAAATCCACTTTGCACTACAAGTGCAAAGTGCACTTGAAATTGCACTGAAAGTGCAGTCGCTGTAAATCTGAGGGGTAGATCTGAAATGAGAGGAAGCTCTGCTGATTTTATTATCCAATCATGTGCAAGCTAAAATGCTGTTTTTTGTTTTCCTTGCATGTCCCCCTCGGATCTACAGCGACTGCACTTCCAAGTGCACTTTCAGTGCAATTTTCACTTGTAGTGTAAAGTGGATTTGCCTTTAGTAAATAACCCCCATTGTGTTTGTTTCAAAATTGTCGCTCTTCTTTTGTTAATAGCGCAAAAAATAAAAACCACAGAGGTGATCAAATACCACAAAAACAAAGCTCTATTTGTGGGGAAAAAAGGACGTAAATTTTGTTTGGGTACAGCTTTGTATGACCGCGCAATTGTCAGTTAAAGCGTTGCAGTGCCGAATCGCAAATAATGGCCTGGTCATTGAGCAGCCAAATCTTCCAGGGCTGAAGTGGTTAAAAAGAGTAAACACAGTTGATTGATAATAAATGGCTTCAGCCAAACACTAACCATGAGTGATAAAAAAAATGGTGTTATCATTCATATTCTCTGAAAAATGGCCAAGAAATCATAAATTCTGCCAGGGTATGTAAACTTATGAGCACAACTCTATATGGGAGCTGTTTCACCCACCAAACTTTCTGTATTTCTGTCAATCTCTTTCTGATAATAACACCACTCTGCCACACAGCACAGAGCAGGAGACCTGATTTTTCTCTGCTGGAGTTTTACTTGTACTTGCAGGTGTTCTCTCTATCCCAGCCTGTGACTGTACTGTGAAAGGAGAAGCAGCACAAGCTCATCTTTGTCTGCACTCTCCCCCTATCAGCGTTGCTCCAAGTTGGCATACGAGCATTACTGCACACCTGATTGGCTCCTTGCATTGTTTCTACCTCTTCCAGTCTGGACCCTGCTGTACAGGGACTATAAGAAGCTGATACCAGGTTGAATAAAGTGAAGTAATAATGAATACAGTTGCATTACTTTTTATCAATTTGTATCCTTTTTATCTGTCTAAGGGTCCTTTTACACGGACTTGTCTTTGTACAGACTCAGATTTTCTCAGCAGGGATTGATCTGCTGATCCCCGCTGAGCAGGCGGATGAGTGGTCTGTCTCCACTCACTGTGCTGAGATGGACCTGTCAAAGCCCCGCTGTCCTCTATAGAGATCAGATGAAAACGGACCACATGTCCATTTTCATCCGATCCGATTCTCCAGGAAAACTAGATTTACCTACATGATCCTCCATGCTGATGGAATGGTCTCCGCAGCATCTTCTTCCCCATGCTTCAGCGGTCCAAGGTCTAGTGGTACACCGAAATGAACATTCTGGTGCCGAAACCGAAAATGAAAATTCAGAATGCACTTGTCCGAAACCAAAATTGACAAATTTAAAAATATATATCTAATTGTATTATATTCCACTTTTTAATTACTATCATGAATTTAAAGCGGAACTTCAGTCGTTTTTTCATCTTTCCATCTACAGTGGAACCTTGGATTACGAGCATAATCTGTTCCAGGAGAATGCTCGTAATACAAAGCACTCGCATATCAAAGCGAGTTTCCCCATAGAAGTCAATGGAAACGAAAATAATTAGTTCCGCATTGACTTCTATGGCATGCAATACTGCATGTGGCCAGAGATGGGGGGGCGCCGGAGAGCCTCGGAAATACTTGTGGACCGCTCGGCTGAACTCGGAAAGGCTCGGGAACGGAGTATTTCCGAGTGTTTCTGAGTATTTCCAAACGGCTCCGAACGCAGTATATATAAAATAATATGCAAAGTGGTTGGAGGAAAGCTTCAGAATGGCAAAGATGTTTTTATTACAAATTATATGAGCAGACTGCAGTTCCTCTTTAAATAAATATGAATTTATTGTTGGCCATTATTGGCACCCTTTGAAGAGGTGTAAAAAATCCTTCCTGCTGCATTTTAGGTCAGATAAAAAAAAACGCACCAAAAATGCACCTCCCATTGAAATGCATTAAAAATGCAGCAAGAAAGCATCAAAAATGCACAAGTGTTGCGTTTCTGATGCATTTTTTTGAATCACACGACCTATGAAAAACATACCATAAAGCACGATAAAATTCCAGCATAATTGTGGTAAAATTGAGGCAAAATAGCAGTAAAATCGTGGCAAAAATCACAGGCTTTTAGGCAGCCATTATCGGCACATTTTTTTCTTTCGGCACAACACTGAAAACTCTATTTTCGGCGCATCACTACTAAGGTCCCGACGTCATTAAGATGGAAGTAGGGTCCATAGTCCTGCATTGGATGCGAGGATGCCGAAGGACAGTCCGCCACCAAAGCGTGGGAGAGCGCCAGGGAGAGGAGGATTGGGTAAATAAAAGTGATTTTGGCAGCCCCTGATCAGTTAACCCCTGCAGCAAGGATGAAGCTCTACAGCAGGAAAGAATTTTCACATTTTCCAGGGTTGGGCTTTAAAGTGATTCTAAAGTCTAAAACAGGGGTGTCCAACCCTTTGACCTTCCTGGGCCACATTGGAAGAAGAATTGTCTTGGGCCACAAATAAAATGCACTAACAATAAGGATAGCCAATGAGCAGAAAAAGACAGGCAGAACACAAATGAATGATCCCTGATATAGATCATGTACCTATCTGAGTAATAAAACTTATATTTTTTTTTAGATTTTTTATTATAAAAGAGGACAACATAAAACGAGTGCAACATTTGACATTGTTATTGATAAATGAACACATCAATATCTGGTTGGATGTATGTAGTAGCAATTCTCAATGAATTCTCAAGGTGCTCATCAGACATTTTGGTTCTAATTTTGCAGTTTGTGTGCTTCATCCTTCAATATAGCTGCTCACAAATATAGGTGCTGTGGAAAACTGAAGACATGAATAAGGCGTGATTGTGAAGAGTTGGATATTTTTCTTTGGGAAGATAAAACTTATAAAAAGTCCAGTAAAGAGACACTGTCACATTTTTCTTCAGCTGCATGTGTTCGCTAAGTGTAAATGCATTTTTACAAAAAATACCCCCAAAAATCAACATTTTTGCGATGTTGTGATTGGCCGCATACATAGCCATTAGCCGTCTTGGGCCGCAGGTTGGACATACCTGCTCTAAGGATTTTTATTTATCTCAATGCATTCTCTGCAGTAAAGTAAAAAATTCCCCACTATCTGGCCTACCCCCTTCTCTAAACACTTACGTGTCTCCTGTCGCTGCTTGTCTCACTTCCTGCTTTCACGGGAAAAACCTGAAGGCAGTGGCGTCATAGGCTTCTGCTGCTGCCAGTAAAAATCCTGTGAGGAGGGAGTTGGGGTGTGGCTTACCAGCACTATGTGTGTCTATGGATGAACACAGTCTGGCTCATTAGAGCGCAGACACCGCGCCTTCTTAGCACCTGGAGTAGACATGTGCACTACCGAAAAATTTGTTTCATTTCGTTTTCATTTCATTCATTTTTTTTTTGGTTTATGAGATCATTTGTTATGCATTCGTTACTTCGGATCATTCGTAACTTCGGATGCATTCATATTTGTTCCATTTCATTTGTTTAAATGTGGCATTCGTTACTTCGGAAGCATTCGTATTTGTTGCGTTTCGTTTGTTTAGATACAGCATTTGTTATTTCGGGCTTGGACCCTTCGTTCATTTGGACATTGGTGGTTGCTTTTGTAATCGGCCCACCACACCCTGTCTGGACTCTGGATGGAATGCAGTCTGACACAGAAAAACACACAAGGGAATAAGGGACAAGCTCATTGGCCACAGATAACACACTAACACTGCCCATCCAAAAAATCAAATGAATCCGAATATATCCAAAAGAAATACAAATATGAATGCATTAAATTATTTATTTTTATTCAGCAATAACGAATAGTTGGAAAGAGTGAAAATACGAAAAACTAAATTTTCCGAATGTAATAGATTTGTTAAAATCGTAGGTTGAATCGTTTTTCCTTCTTTCAGGTTTTTGTTTTTTTCGGAATTTCGTACTTTTCCACTTTCGTACGTATTAGTCAAAAGAGTCTTTCATTCATTTAGATTAGGGCTGTGGAAATTAACTATTAATTTCTCGATTAATCGATTAATTTTTTTGATAGATCAAAATTATTTTGATCGGTACTCACCTCCCTTTTCAGCTTCCGGGTCTTCAGGGAGTTCTGTCGGAGATCCGGTGACATCACGGACACCGGCGGGGCTTGCCGTGTCCATCTGAAGGGCTCCTTTGCTGTGCCTTCATATCTGCATGCTGGTGGGACCTTACTATCTGCCACACGCAAGGGCTGTTACACTTCCCTCTATCAACCTGGGATTCTACAGCCATCCAATGGGAGTTGTGATAGTTCCCTTCATGGGACATCTACATGCCGACGGACTGATGTTAACCCCTCCTCATCTGGATTCTGCAGTGGTATCGTTGTACACATTTTTATACCAGTATCATACTTAGTACATGTTTTTATGACTGCTTTTGCTACCGTTTGGTATTACTCGCACCATTTTTACAGTTTATGTAGCTACATCGATTTTATCTCCAGTGAATTATTTATTTTGTTACCTACTTGAAGACTATAAAAGTTTTAATGCTATTCCCATCGAGCGCTGCCTTTGTGTTTTTTGTATCCTGCTATCCATTTTTCCAGTGGTTGGTAGCTGCACTGGGAATCGGCCTGCAAGGAGATCAGCTAAAAGTACCGTATTTATCGGCGTATAACACGCACTTTTTTCCCCTTAAAATCAGGGGAAAATCGTGGGTGCGTGTTATACGCCGATACTCACCTATCCCCGTCGAATCTCCGCTGACTGAGCGGAGCGCAGCGATCGCCGCCGAGATACACATAGCCGAGTGTACTCGGCTTTTCTCGGCTCCGCTCACAGTCACGCCCAGTCCCGCCATTGGACCTGTGTTATGTCCATCATAGGGCGGGACTCGGCGTGACTGTGAGCGGAGCCGAGAAGAGCCGACTAGAGCCGAGTGCATTCGGCTATGTGTATCTCTCCGCCCAGTCCCTGCGTTCGCCCCGCTCCGCCCAGTATCTGCGGCGATCTCGGCGGCGCCATTTTTGAAATTCGGGCAAGGCTGTACTGGGCACTGAGGCAAGGCTGCAATGGACACTGCTGGAAAGGCTGCACTGGACACTGGGGAAAGGCTGCACTGGACACTGGGGAAAGGCTGCACTGGACACTGGGGAAAGGCTGCACTGGACACTGGGGAAAGGCTGCAATGGACACTGAGGAAAGGCTGCAATGGACACTGCTGGAAAGGCTGCACTGGACACTATGGAAAGGCTGCACTGGACACTGCTGGCAAGACTGACAAGGCTGCAATGGACACTGGTAAGGCTGCATTTAAATGTAAGTTTAAATGTAAGTTTTTTTTCCTCAAACTTCCCTCCTAAAAGTTTTTTCCCTAAAATTCCCTCCTAAACTTGGGGTGTGTGTTATACGCCGGTGCGTGTTATACGCCGATAAATACGGTAGTTGGATCTGTATGTGCATTATAATTAATTGAAATTAGTCGATTAATCAATTTTTTAAAAAAATAGATTATTCAAACACGAAAAATTTAATCAGTAACAGCCCTAATTTAGATGCTCCCAAATGAATGAATCTGCCAAATTTCGTCCGAAAAACGAATTCGGAACAAAACAAATTGCACAGCGCCAGCAGGGGACTTCCAGAAGAGGTGAGGGACCTTTCTGTGCACAGAATAGATAAGTAAGTAAACAAAAAAAAAAATAGCCTTTAGTATGACTTTAGGCCCCTTTCACACTGGGGCGGGCAGGAGCGGTGGCGGTATAGCAGCGCGATATTCAGCGCTGCTATACCGTCGTTCTCACCGCAGTATGCGGTCGCTAGGGGGGTGAATTTAACCCCCGCTAGCGGCCGAAAAAGGGTTAATACCGCCCGCAAACCGCGGCTGTTGCCGCGGTTTGCGGGCGGTATTACCGCTCTGTCCCATTGATTTCAATGGGCAGCCGCGGTAAAGGAGCGGTGAACACACCGCTCCTTCACCGCTGTAAAGAAGCGGCTAGCAGGACTTTTGGAGCGGTCCTGCTAGCGCACCGCTTCAGTGTGAAAGCCTTCGGGCTTTCACATTGAAGGCTACAGGGCAGGAATTTTTCATGCGGTATAATAGCGCTAATATTAGCGCTAAACCGCATGAAAAACGCCCCAGTGTGAAAGGGGCCTAAGGGGAGCAATGGAGTTCTTAGGTGACTTATGACAGATGAAATTCTAAATATCTGACATCCTTTATATATTTAGAGATCTAAACTGTTCCTTCATTGCCGATCTACTCAAATCATCATTTAGACCAGTTTTTTTTCACAATCCCCTTCTCTGCTCTGCTATCGCCTGCCTGTCGCTTGAGCATACAGTTTAGTTTGGCTTCCAGAATTCTTTCCCCTGTTTTTATGGAGAAAAGTTTATCAGCCATTAACTGCCAAATGACATTTTAACACCTGGAGATGTTTTTAACACCTCAAACCCAAATGGTTTAGAATGGTTTTCTTCCCCTCAAAAAGGCCGATGTTAGGGACCCTAATGAGCTTTATCCATCAATCAAACACCTCTCACCCCATGCTTAATGTGAAGCTTGTTTGTAGAAGACTTTATTGGTCCCATGTACAGTATTGTAATAAGAGTATGATGAATAGGCATATCTGATTATTCAGCTCACACCAACACTTTGTAGTTGGGCCGCTAACTATGGCTGTGATTTTCTTACCGGCTTTCTTCAGTTGATTTAACCACTTGTCCACCAAGGACGTCATATGACGTGATTGACTTTCAGCGGGGATATCTGAATGATGCCTGCAGCTACAGGCATCATTAAGATATCCTTCTCTTCTGCCAGCGATTCTGCGCACCATAAGAACGATCATAGCGGCAGTTCCAGTCATCTCTATGACCGTCAGAGTCCCGGGCGCGACGCTGTGATGTCACGCCCGGTACCCGGAAGTAAACAAAGCCACAATTGCGGCTGTCAGCATGAGATCTGTGAATTTTTTTTCACCGATCTCATGCTTTCCAGCCTGGAGGAGAGATGTGGGGTCTTATTGACCCCACATCTCTCTATAAAGAGGACCTGTCTCAATGATTCCTATTACAAGGGATGTTTACATTTCTTGTAATAGGAATAAAAGTGATCAAAAAAATGAAAAAAAAGTGTAAAAATAAAAAAAATTCAGTAAAAAAAAAAAATGAAAAAAAAAAAAAAAGTACAACACCCCTGTCCCCATAGCTCGCGCTCAGAAGCAAACACGCATGTAAGTCCTGCCCACATATGTAAACGCCGTTCAAACCCCACATGTGAGGTATCACCGTGTGCGGTAGAGTGCGAGCAACAATTCTAGCACTAGACCTCCTCTGTAACTCGAAAATAGTAATCTGTAAAAAAAATAAAGCGTTGCCTAAGGAGATTTTTAAGTACCGAAGATTGGCACCATTCCATGAGTGTGTGCAATTTTAAAGCATGACATGTTAGGTATCTATTTACTCGGCGTAACAGCATCTTTCACATTATACAAAAAAATTGGGCTAACTTTACTGTTTTGTTGTTTTTTAATTCATGAAACCGTTTTTTTTTTCCCCAAAAAAAGGCGTTTGAAAAATTATTGCGCAAGTACCGTGCAAGATAAAAAGTTGCAATGACCGCCATTTTATTCCCTAGGGTGTCTGTTAAAAAAAAAATATATATAATGTTTGGAGGTTCTGATTAATTTTCTAGCAAAAAAATGATGATTTTTACATGAAGGAGAGAAGTGCCAGAATAGGCCGGGTGGAGAAATGGTTAAAGGTATACTCCAAACAGGAAAAAGAAAAATTGAAAAAAATTGTACAGGGAAATTAATATAGGCATACATTGCTGCCAGTCCTCTGAAAATGCTAACTACTTGGCTGAGCCTCTGGTTTCCATGCTTTCCATGACCAGGAACTAATCTGCAGATCACAAGTTGTAACTTGCATCACATTCTGAATCTGTTTTCAGGATCTCTAACCAAACATATTACTGAAAGAGGAAGTTAAAGCCACGGAGAACTTAGCTAGCAGGGGACCCCTGTGCAACAACTTTTTGCTCCCCAATAATGCAGTTATGTCAAAATACAAACACTTTTTCACCATACATGGAAGGAGGGGAAGTCAGAGATGGAGGTATGAGAGCAGTCGTATGTTCTCTCTCGGGGCACGACCGTTTTTCATGACGAGAAAAATTTCATTTTTAAAAATAGTCGTGAAAACCAGTCGTGTGTATGCTCCAGAGCATTTTTCTCAACGAGAAAAATGCCCGAAAATAAATTAGAACCTGCTCTATTTTTCTCGTCGTTTTTCACGTCGTTCTTTTTAACGTCGTGAAAAACAGTGGTGTGTATGCTTTTCCGAGGGGAAAAAAAAACATGCATGCTCAGAATCAAATATGAGACGGGAGCACTCGTTCTGGTAAAACTAGCGTTCGTAATGGAGATAGCACATTCGTCACGCTGTAATGGACTGAAAAGCACGAAGACTGAAAAGCGCGAATCGTCTCTCACCAAACTTCATTAACACGAGGATCAGCAAAAGCGTCCCAAAGGGTGGCGCCATTTGAATGGAACTTCCCCTTTATAGTGCCGTCGTACGTGTTGTACGTCACCGCGATTTGTTAGAGCGTTTTTTGAACGTGTGTATGCAAGGCAGGCTTGAGAGGAAACACGAAAAATCACGTCGAGAAAAACTTTGTTGTTTTCCATGACATGAATAACGGTCATGTGTACGCGGCATAAGTGTAAATGCATTTTTACAAAAAATACCCCCAAAAATCAACATTTTTGCGATGTTGTGATTGGCCGCATACATAGCCATTAGCCGTCTTGGGCCGCAGGTTGGACATCCCTGCTCTAAGGATTTGAGACTGTGTTTGAACAACGAACGGCCTCCTCATCCACAAACTCCATCAAAAAGAAATGGGAAAATGTCTTGGTGCCAATCAGGCACCTTGTGAAGGTAGGTCTTGCCAGACACCACTAAGTTACCTCCTAATTCATGTTGAGTGGCAGGGGCGATGCAAAACACCCACTGTGACCACAAAGGTCTCCCCATTGGGCAATCAGGGGAGGAAAGAAAATGAAGGCTCCCTTCTTGCACCAGACCAAGGAGAAGACATGGGAAGAAAATGATAGGAGATATTGATTTTGCACCTACCAGTACTACTTATATGGAGACTTGATTATCAGTCCTATTAAATTAATCCGCAAAACACGTCAACACATATATGAAAACCACTGTAACAATCCTTCTGTGGACATTGATGCTGGTTAAGTAATGGATTAGGTGGGATAACCTTGGGTGTCAAGTAAAAGGACTCCCCTAAGAAGAAATGTCTGCTGAGTGTGAGGAGAGCAAAGCCGATAAATGGCATTTGATGGTGATCGTTTGTGTAATGCAGACTTCAATTCATTCCACATATTTTCAATGGGGTTTAAAGAGGTTGTAAACCTCAGAAAAAAAAACTCAAGAAAAAAAAAACTCTGTAAGACAAAGGCATAATGCGATAGTATGCATCGCATACTAGCTCATTATGAAATACTTACCTCAGAACTAAGCTGTTCCAGCGGCGCTCCCACGCCACTGAGACGGCTGACCCTTCCCCCGGAATTTCTTCCAGGTTCGCGGGCTCCGGCGCTGTGATTGGCCGGAGCCGCGATAATGTCATTCCTGCGCATGCGTGGCCGTTCCTTTAGAGCGCATGCGCCAATGATGTCACTGGCTGCATGCAATATAAATATCTCCTAAACAGTACACATTTAGGAGATATTTTCACTACCAATAAGTAAGCCTTATTATAGGTTTACCTATAGGTAAATGTCAGCAGAGGAAGTTTACTTACTCTTTAAGTCTGGGCTCTGACTAAGCCACGCAAGGACATTCACCTTTTTCTCCACTGTTTGGTCATTCTTGCTGTGTGCTTGGGTCACTGTCACTGTCTTCCCATTGACAACATTCTGGCAGAGGACAGCAGATTTTCCTCAAGAATTTGACAGTGCTTTGCTCCATCCATTATTCCTTCTACCCTGACAAGTGCTCCAATCCCTGATACAGAGAAACACCCCCATAACAGGATATTACCACCTCCATGCTGTACTGTAGGAATGGTGTTATTCGGATGGTGAGCAGTATTGGATTTTTGCCTGATGTAATTAAATTTTAGTCTCATCTGACCAAAATACCTTTTTCCATATGGCCTCAGAATCTTCAAGGTGCATTTTGGCAAAGCTCAGTCGTGATTGCATGTGGCCTTTCTTGAGAAGTGGCTTTTTTCTTTCATTCCTTCCATACAAGCCACATTAGTGGAGAATTTGTGATATTCTTGTCACATGCACACAATGACCACTCTGTCAGAAATTCCTGCAACTGCTTTAGAGTTGTGGTAGGCCTCTCGGAACAATTTCTTCCTGGCTCTTCCATCCAGTTTGGAGCAACGTCCTGATGCAGGGAGGGTCTGTGTTATACCAAATACCTTCCACTTCTTAATAAAAGACTTCACTGGGCTTCTAGGTATTGAAAAAGCCTTTGAATTATTTTTGTATCCATCTCTTGACTTGTGCCTGTCCACAACTTTATCCCAGAGATCTTTTGACAGTGCCATGCCACCCATAGTTGATTGTTTGCTTCAGTTCCAGGGACTGAAATGCTCCAGGAAAGCTCTTTTGATGCTGAGCTAATCAAAATGACCACAACTGATGAAAGTTGAAAGTCAAATGGCTTTGCGTTCCATTATAAAAAGGTGATTAGCTACAGCTGATTGAGTTTACAAGTAATTTTCTTGAGACGGGTGATCCTTTTTCCAACTCAGTTATTCTTTTTTTTTTATTTTGTTAATTTTTTTCTGACATGTTGGTGTTATATATCTTTCACTTGGAAGTTATAATAGTAAATACAGCTGGATAAAACAAAAACTTAGCCTTCATTCATTTCAGGCTGCAAAGTTACAAAATTTGATTATTTTAAAGGGGGGGGGGGGTGATTTTTGCCCACTGTAATGCCGCGTACACACGATCGTTTTTAATGTCATTGAAAAAACCAGCATTTTTCTTGACGTGATTTTTTCGTGTTTCCTCTCAAGCCTGCCTTGCCTACACACTATCGTGGAAAAAAATGTTTGAGTAAAGCGCAGTGACGTACAACACGTACAACGGCACTATAAAGGGGAAGTTCCATTTGGATGGCGCCATCCTTCATGTTAGTAAAGTCTGTTGAGAGACGATTCGCGCTTTTCAGCTTTGTGCTTTTCAGTCCGTTACAGCGTGACGAATGTGCTATCTCCATTACGAACGCTAGTTTTACCAGAACGAGCGCTCCCGTCTCATACTTGATTCTGAGCATGCACATTTTTTTTCATGTCGTTAAAGCCCACACACGGACGTTTTTCATGACGAGAAAAAAACGACGATGTAAAAAACAACGTGAAAAATTTGAGCATGTTCCAATTTTTCTCGTCGTGATTCTTGCCGTTTTTCTCGTCTGGAAAAATGCTGGAAAGCTCACACACGATCATTTTTAATGACCCTTTTAAAAAAAGAAATTTTTCTCGTCATTAAAAACGATCGTGTGTACGCGGCATAACCTTGTGAATGCCGAACCACAGAGCTGCAATTACGTGCAATGCAACAAATGCAATAAACCCTTAGATTTGCTTTGGTTGCACGCAGCAGTGGCAAAGCCTGCCACTGCGACATGCTGTTTAATTTTTACATAGCCCTTAGCGGCTGCGTGCCCTGGTTCAGACGTGTGGTAGGGGTCAATAAAACCATAGCTCAACTGCCTGCTTTTACTACCCCCTAGCCACACAAAGGCAGCCGACTCTCTGATGTAAAACGGAAGATGATGGGACAGCACAGGACCTCAAGTAGGAAAGCGGTGTCAGAGAAGAGGGCAACGATGGATCTGCCAGGCTTGATGTATATTATTCCAGTATAACAAAGCACCAAAGGTAAGGGGGAAAAATACTGAAATTTTCATTGGGAGGGTGAAGCTTGCTTTCAGTCATACTGAAATCAAACCAGTACAGGCAAATCATTGTTCAGACTTCAATCACTCGCATCCCGTGGAGCATTCAGCTTACATTATATACAATGCTGGGAAACAATTCCTTTTCTATGGAAGACATATTAATATTTCTAGCCATCCCGTACATAATCAAAATCATAAATGTCACCTAGATAAATGATGACAAATCTGCTTTTCTTTACGGGACCTTTCAACAAGGCTGGAAATGGTAACAGGTGTCTTTATTACATCACTAACCTCATTAAAAGAGAAGAAAAAAAAAAGTTTACCTTTTCTGAAGTCCGAACCGATCACATGACTATCTGTAATTATAGAAGTGTTGTCATGACGCCAGACAACACATTTGGAGGCCGTTCAAGCTTTGCGTTGCTGCCTATACAGCTGTTTTTACATTAAGTCGTCAAAGAAAAAGTGCAGATTTTTTCCAGGCCTTGGTCATCCCAAGTTTACTTTCACAAAGGTGCTCTTTATGCCATACGCCATCTGCATTATAAAAGCTGTGGATGCAAGGATGCACTTACAGTAAATATAGATTTCCCCTCTTATGCTAAATAATTAGAATGAAAATTGAGAGGGATCGAAGGTTTTCTAAGGGGGGTGACTGTATTACGTATCGTGTGCCCGCACTGCATGATGAAGCCGCTGTGCAAGAATATAATATATCAATTACATTTAAAGTTATGTTCCAGAACAAAAGTACAGATTTAAATATGAACAGGCAAACAGCTACATAAACAGAAATATATATAGATCTATACACACTGCTCAAAAAAATTGAAGGAACACTTTGAAATCACATCAGATTTTAATGAAGAAAAATATCATGCTAATATCTATACTGATATGGACTGGGTAATGTGTTAGGAATGAAAGGATGCCACATGGTTTGATGGAAATGAAAATGATCAACCTACAGAGGGCTGAATTCAAAGACACCCCGAAAATCAAAGTGAAAAAATTATGCAGCAAGCTAGTCCACATTGCTGAAATTTCTTTGCAGCAACTCAAAATGGCCCTCAGTAGTTTGTATGGCCCCCATGTGCATGTCTAACAACATCAGGCCATGCTCCTAATGAGATGACGGGGGGTGTCCTGGGGTATTTCCTCCTAGATCTGGACCAGAGCATCACTGAGCTCCTGAACAGACTGAGGTGCAACCTGGCGGCACCGGATGGACCGAAACATAACGTCCCAGAGGTATTCTATTGGATTTAGGTCAGGCGAGCATGGAGGCCATGCAATGGTATCTAACTGCAAACTCTCGCCACATGAGGCTGGGCATTGTTGTGCACCAGGAGGAACCCAGGACCCACTGCACCAGCGTGGGATCTGAAAATGCGTTCTAGGATTTCATCCCGATACCCAATGGCAGTCAGGGTGCCATTGTGTAGCCTGTAGAGGTCTGTGCGTCCCTCCATGGATATGCCTCCCTAGATCATCACTGACCCACCACCAAACCGGTCATGCTGAACGATGTTACAGGCAGCATAACGTTCTCCAAGGCTTCTCCAGACCCTTTTCACGTCTGTCACATATGCTCAGGGTGAACCTGCTCTCATCTGTGAAAAGCACAGGGTGCCAGTGGTGGTCCTGACAATTCTGGTGTTCAATGGCAAATGCCAATCGAGCTCCATGGTGTCGGGCACTAGAGGACGTTGGGCCCTGTGCTCACTGCAACGTGGAGCTCAACTGGCATTTGCTATTGAACACCAGAATTGGCAGGTCTGCCACTGGCACCATTTGCTTTTCACAGTTTTACACTAGATTCCTGCACAGATCTTGAAGAAATATACAAAGCACATCAAGAATACACATGCCTCTTGTATTTAGACAATATTTACTTAGGACTGCTTCACACCAGATGCAGTCCAGTGCGATTTTAATCTGCATCAAATACACTTGCATAGTGTTGACCATGTGTTCCAATATACCTAGTTCACACCAGTGTGGTGTGTTCCAGTGCAGTCAACAAAAGTAGACCATGCTGCATTTTCTCTGCATCAAATACGCTGTAACACACATGTCCTGAATGGAGATGAAAAAAGAATGGAAAAAATGCACCGGAAAGCATCCAAAATGCGCATTCAGAAATGCAACTGGAATGCAAAAATTGTGGTGTGAACTAGTGGTGCAACGGATCAGTGGTGATCCGTGATCCGAACGGGTCACCCTGTTCGGATCGGATCACCACGCGATCCGCGGAGCGCTCCGGCGCCTCGGCCATAAGAAAGGCCGCAGCTTCGGCCTAGCTCCGGAGCGGCGGCCATCTTGGTACACTTGGCAGCGGCCGCTGTAATGACGTTTCGTCGCCGCCATCTTGCTCAACTCACAATCCTGCACAGTAAATGATAGTAAGAAGGGTCCAAGCGGACACCTTGTTACACCCAACGGAGTTTTAAATTTCACAGTTATTTTCAACACAAAATAACATTATTTGGAAATCCAACAGACTGTTTACATGTTAAATTTTAAAAGCAGCAGCAAACCTGCTGACCTTACATGCTTGCTAATGTGACAGAACACCTCTGATTTTCACATTTAACATTTAGTTAAATATGAAAATCAGAGGTGTTCTGTCACATTAACAAGCATGTAAGGTCAGAAGGTTTGCTGCTGCTTTTAAAATGTAACATGTAAACAGTCTGTTGGATTTACAAATACTGCATTTAAGCATATAAGCTCAGTTTTTGCGTTGAAAATAACTGTGAAATCTAAAACTCTGGTGTTGGTAACAAGATTTGTGTTTTTTGTGCCGATCCGAAAATGATCCGATCCGTGACGCCTGATCCGAGGATCGATCCGATCCGTGAATTTTTTGATCCGTTGCACCCCTAGTGTGAACTGATCTTTATACTGGAGTTCAGCCTAAGGCTCCGTTCACATACACTGCGGCCACGGCCATGGGTCCGATGCGTTTCTGTTCACCAATTCAGGTGCGAACCAGGTCCGAATTTTTGCCTGAATTCGCACCTGAATTTGCACCAGAAGACGCACAGGACCCTTTTTAAATGTGGTCCGCGGCTGTCCCGAAGCTGTTAGAACCGGCTCCATTGAGAGCCGGCCACACTCTCCTGTCATGCGAATTGGATGCAGAGAAATCGCATATGTGTGAAACCGGCCTTAAATTGTAACTCCAGCCAAACTTCTTTAGTGAGGAATTGAGAAGATTTTGAACCACAGTGAAGATTTTATTGCTGTCCATGGGGGGGGGGGGATGGGGAGATTTCCCCTCACTTTGTGTCCCTTTAACGCCAGAGGCTCACTTTATTTTTTAGCATACCTCCACTTCAAGAATTTGCAGCAAATATGTCACAGGTAGAGAATGTATGTTGAACTTGGAATTCACAGAACTCCTCTCAGATCACAAGCTTTAGCAATAAAACTGGTCTCTTAATAAGTGTTTACCTGGGTCTGTTTTTTGTTTTACGATGAAGTTTGGCAGAAAATACACATTTCTTCCCTAGAAATTGGCTTGTAAAAACTCCAAACGCCTGTCAGTTGAAGCAGCCTGCCTTGCACTGCAGACAATGTAGCAGCAATGGACACCCCTACATGCTCTTTGGGAAGACACCATGGGGTTTATTTACTAAAGGTGAATAAACTGTGCACTTTGCAGTGCAGTCACACTCTGCAAGAGCAGTTCCTCCAGAGCTTAGTAAATGAGCAGAAGCTCTGCTGACTTCCATCATCCAAGCAAAAATGCTGTTTTTTTTTTCCTTGCACGTGATTTCCTTGCACCTCATTTACTAAGCTCTTGAACGTCTGCTCTTGCACAGTCTATTTGCCTTTAGTAAATCAACCCCACAGACTCTGGAAGCTCATTTTGAGCCGTATGCAGTGTGGACAGCACAAAAAATTTGCAAACTTAAGAAATGCAACACAAAAATGCTGTTATTCTCAATGAGTACTCTAGGCACCTCAAACCCCTTCTTATTTTGATATGCAAGTGTAGAAATACCCCCTAGAGGGCCGCTGGTTAGTTTTGGGTTTTGCATGTTACCTCTTCAGCTTCGTTGTCCGGGTTGGAAAGTCTGTAGTAGTGCAATGTCCACACCGATGTAAAACCTCAAGCAGTTAGGCTTTATTTTTCATATGCAGTAAACTTTGAGAAGTAGAAGGTATAGAAGAGCAGGGGAAGGTTCAGGCACTTGCCACAAAATTTGACAAAGGTAGAAGTTCAAAGTCACTCACGACTCTCAATGTTAGAGTGGGTATTGGTCACCCGGATAGTCCCCTCTCACATGGCCTAGCAGCCGGGATGACACATGAATCAGCAAGAGGGCAGTCTCTGCCACAGACTGCCCAAGATGAAGTAGGTCTCTGCCACAGACCAAATGAAGTGTACAAAGTCTCTGCCACAGACCTTTTGAAGTTGAGCGAACGGATAGTCCAGGAATCCTCTGCCACAGGATTTTAAAGTCCCAAACTTCCAGCCGTACAGTTAAAGGGACTTTAAGCCAATCAGGCGAACTGCAGGGCTTGTAATATAGTGGATCCCTCCTTGACAAAGTCACCAGGCCTCACCCGAGACAGCAGCACTTTGCCAGTCTCCTCCAGGGCAGGTCCTCTCCTGGTCTCCTTCACCAAGATAGCTTCCTCCCCATTTGGACAGACAGCTGGGATCCCTGCTCCGAATGTAGGCCCCAGCCAGACTAGCTGGGCCTACTAAGCAGTGATGCAGCCTCGGGCCAACGTGGCCCCGAGACCAGGACCACACACACATGCCTCGCGCCCGGAGGGCTGCGGGGCGAGAACGGACCCCAATCAATGGCGTCTGCCCCTTAAGTATCCCCTCCCAGCAGGCACAGCGGGTTCACCACTCCCACCGTACCACTGCCGAGAAGGGCCACTCAATGCACCATGGTTTGCCCGTGTTCCAACAGGTGCCTGAGGCGGTAACGCCACCTACAGGCAATAAGGGAAAATACTATCGGGCAAATCACAGCTGGAGCAGAGGTAAAATTAAATGCAATTCAACCGTCTGAGCCCAACTACTGGTTTAGACATCCCTCTAAATTTAAATAGCATCCCAACCATTTTGGGGTGGGCGCTACACAAGTATGGACCCAGTTTCTTTGTCCTGGGTCCTGCCCTTGCACCACCTGCTATTAGCACATCACTCTGATTGACAGCCTAATTTGCTAATAGTGAAGCTTTGAAGGTGGTTGTTCCAGGCTTTCAAACAGGGTTGATATCTGAAGACCATACAGTCCCAGGATTGGGGTTCACGTAAAAGTTAAGTATGATCTTGCTCTTTCCTTTCTGGTCAATAAAGCTGCCCATCATATTAAAATATAACTACCGTATATACTTGAGTATAAGCCAAGTTTTTCAGCCCTTTTTTTAGGGCTGAAAATAGCCCCCTCGGCTTATACTCGAGTCAGTGTACCTGTCGGGTCGCGGGCGTCCATTTTTCAAAAGTCGCGGCTTCCTCCTGGTCCGTGATAGGCGTTTGACACTGTGTTCTGTTACTGCCTTCACGGAGCTCCTCTCATCCTCGGACTTTCCCAGCAGACACTGTGTTCAGTGTTCCGTCTATCATGGACGTCCTCTTGTCCGAGGATGAAAGAAGGTCTGTGATTGGCGGAACACTGAACACAGTGTCTGCTGGGAAACTGAGTCCGAGGATGAGAGGAGCTCCATGATAGGTGGTAGCGGAACACAGTGTCAAACGCCTATCACGGACCAGGAGGAAGCCGCGACTTTTGAAAAATAGATGCCCGCGACCCGAAAGGTACACTGACTATCGCGGAACGGGACCAGGAGGAAGCTGCGACTTTTGAAAAATGGATGCCTGCAGCCGGTTAAGAATACTGGTAAACTGAGGCTGCAATGGGCACAGTGAGAATGGGCACAGTAAGGCTACAATTGGCACAGTAAGAATGGGCACAGTAAGGCTGCAATGGGCACGGTGAGAATGGGCACAGTAAGGCTACAATGGGCACAGTCAGAATGGGCACAGTAAGGCTGCAATGAGCACAGTAAGGTTGCAATGGGCACAGTGAGAATGGGCACACTAAGGCTGCAATGGGCACAGTGAGGTTGCAATGGGCACAGTGAGGTTGCAAATGGGCACAGTGAAGCTGCAAATGGGCATTGTTGACCCTCTTTTCCACTTACAGTAGCTGCTGCATTCTCACCCTAGGCTTATACTCGAGTCAATACGTTTTCTCAGTTTTTTGTGGTAAAATTAGGGCCTTGGCTTATACTCGGGTCGGCGTATACTCGAGTATATACGGTAACTTTTTTTAGTTTTGGATAGAGTGGAGATGGATTAGAACACTGACTATCACGGAACGGGACCAGGAGGAAGCCGCGACTTTTGAAAAATGGATGCCTGCAGCCGGTCAAGAATACTGGTACTCTGAGGCTGCAATGGGCACAGTGGGAATGGGCACAGTAAAGCTACAATGGGCACAGCGAGAATGGGCACAGTAAGGCTACAATGGGCACAGTGAGAATGGGCACAGTAAGGCTACAATGGGCACAGTGAGAATGGGCACAGTAAGGCTGGAATGGGCACAGTAAGGCTGCAATGGGCACAGTAAGGCTACAATGGGCACAGTCAGAATGGGCACAGTAAGGCTGCAATGGGCACAGTAAGGCTGTAATGGGCACAGTGAGGTTGCAATGGGCACAGTGAGGTTGCAAATGGGCACAGTGAGGTGTGCAAAGTGAAGCTGCAAATGGGCATTGTTGACCCTCTTTTCCGCTTACAGAAGCTGCTGCATTCTCACCCTAGGCTTATACTCGAGTCAATAAGTTTTTCCAGTTTTTTTGTGGTAAAATTAGGGCCTTGGCTTATACCCGGGTCAGCTTATACTCGAGTATATACAGTAACTTTTTTCGTTTTGGATAGAGTGGAGAGGGATTAGAACACTTGTCAGTTTTTATTGCTCTCTGTTTCCCCCTCTCTATTTGTCCTGTTTACCATTATCACTAAAAGTGAAAGCAAAAGAAAATCCCAAATTTTGAGTTGTCCCCAGAAAAGTAATAGAGGGGAAATCCTCTAATGGGGACACTAGTTCTTGTGACCTGGAGGTCTCCAAGGAATTTCCTTAATTTGCACGGGTTTGCTCTCACTTCCTGTTTTGGCTATGGGTCAAGAAGTGAAGGGACATCTCCACAATGGGAAACAGATGGTGAAGAAAAAAAACAGACAGGAGAAGATTGAGGAAATGGTAGTATGTATCAATAAAAAAAAAGTATTTGCTATCCGAAAGAAATAAAAACAAACTGCAGTTTCGTTAGGGGCTGGGGGTTGGAAGAGAATAATGGCAACTTTAGTTATCATATGACCGTCCACTTTAAGCATCTCCAAATGAATCAGCGCACCAACAGGCACTAGATGGTGCTCTTCAATTTCTACAGTGTTACTGCTGGGAGACCCAAAATGAAGGTGCCTTGATCCCATAGGGAAAGGGAGCCTTGATTGCAAGGAACATGGCTTTATTACCGAGTGTGGACAAGAGTATTAACAAGAGCGTTCTAAGAAGATTGGCTGTTTGGACCAGAGTGAGGGGGCAGGGCCTGAACTACTCTGAGGTACAATTCCTCACTTGAAGAGCAAGAAACATAGATAAACGCTCAGAAACGCAGCTCACCAGCGTTTAACATTTTTGATCCCATTGAAAAAAAAAATGCTTAACAACACTTTTGCAAAAATGCTGAAAAAGCTACTGGCGTTTTTATAACGTCCACTGTGCATAAGGCCTCATGCCGCGTACACACGACCATTTTTAATGTCATTGAAAAAAACGTCATTTTTCTCGACGTGATTTTTCGTGTTTCCTCTCAAGCCTGTCTTGCCTACACACTATCGTGGAAAAAAATGTTAAGCGCGGTGACGTACAACACGTACGACGGCACTATAAAGGGGAAGTTCCATTCGGATGGCGCCACTCTTCATGTTAGTAAAGTTTGGTGAGAGAGACGATTCGCGCTTTTCAGCCTCGTGCTTTTCAGTCCGTTACAGCGTGACAATTGTGCTATCTCCATTACGAACGCTAGTTTTACCAGAACGAGCGCTCCCGTCTCATACTTGATTCTGAGCATGCGCATTTTTTTTCACGTCGTTAAAGCCCACACACGGCCGTTTTTTCATGACGAGAAAAATGACGATATAAAAGACAATGTGAAAAATTAGAGCATGTTCCAATTTTTCTCGTCGTGATTCTCAGCGTTTTTCTCGTCGGGAAAAATGCTGGAAAGCCCACACACGATCATTTTTAATGACCATTTAAAAAAATGACATTTTTCTCGTCATTACAAAACGGTCGTGTGTACGCCGCATAAGGCCTCATGCACATTGGACGTTTTTACAGCTGCTGCTTTTGGATTCAGGCGTTCATTTCTACAGCTAGTAAACTCCCCAGCATGTTATCCCATGTGTCCATGCACACATAGGCTGTGATCAGCGTTTTTTGGCAGGAATACCGCCCAGAACTAGTGGGTTTGAAGAGGAGCTTTTCAGCTGTAAAAATGTTTAAAAAAGCTGAAATAAACGCTGTGGCTATACAGCGTTTACAAACCTTTTTGAGCTGTAAGCTTCTGTGGGGGTATAGTTTTGCTAAAAAAAAGCTAAAAAATGCAACTGCTAAAAAACGCTAAAAACTTGCATTTTTTAATGCAGCATTCTACAGCTAAAGCAACAGCTACTGCCGTTTTTATAAGTTCAGGACAGACATTAGGCTGGTTGAATTTTATTCAAGCTCATATGAAACTATTAAAGCTGGCAAGGTCCAAACCGCTTGAGGAAGCTGTGACAACCAACCTGAAAAAGAAAAAACGGGGCGGGCAGGCAGGCAGGCAACACTTCTTTTTTTGACGTTGGAGCGTTTTTACAGCTGAAAAACTCCTCTGTAAACCCACTAGTTTTGGGGTCTTTTTACAGCCAAAAAACGCCCCAGCCAAAAACAGTTGATAACAGCCTATGTGTGCATGGACACATAGGCTATAATGCTGGAGAGTTTATTGACTGTAGAAAAAAAACGTCTGAAGCCAAAAACAGCTGCTGTAAAAACATCCAAAAATGTCCAGTGTGCACGAGGCCTCAAATCGGTAGTAAACCCGCAGATTTTTTATCTAAACCTGTAAGGCAAAAAGGCAAAATGAGCTAGTATGCACCGCATACTAGCTCATTATGAAATACTTACCTTAGAACGAGGCGTCGGTATCTCACCCGGTCCACGCCGAGGGAGCGGACATTTTTCCGTGTCTTCCGGGTATTGCGGCTCCAGTGCTGTGAGTGGCCGGAGCCGCGATATCATCACTCCCGCGCATGCGCGCGGGAAACTTCTTTCCGGCAGGGTCCGGCGTTTGCCGGACTTTTCAGCCGGCGAACTCAGAGCGCATGTGCCGCTGAAGTCAGCGGCTCATTGCAAGGGGAATATTTTCTAAACCGTACAAGTTTAGGAGATATTCTTTTTACTTACAGGTAAGCCTTATTATAGGCTTGCCTGTAGGTCAAAGTGTAAAAATAGGGTATACAACCGCTTTAAATAAGGAACCAATCCTTGAGATAATAAAAAGCAGGTGATCACACAACTGCCTGCTGGATCTTCTATCTAAAAGAGACATCCATAGATGATAAGTCGAAATTACTGCCTGATGTCTGAAGATGAAGGCTGCCAAGTTTAGCTTCTAATCTAATGCCCCGTACACACGGTCGGGATTCCCGACAGAAAAAGTCCTATGGGAGCTTTTGGTCGAGAATTCCGACCGTGTGTATGCTCCATCGGACTTTTTCTGTCGGGAATTCCGACAGAAATAGATTGAGAGCAGGTTCTCAATTTTCCCATCGGAATTCCGACCGTGTGTACGGGGCATAAGCTAAACTGAGCTCTGAAGCATTTGAAAGGCTATAGAACCTAGAGTGTGTTGGCCCCTTTTGCCAGGAGGACAATCCTTGAGACTCATTAAAATTAAAAAGGTGTAATCACACAGCTGTCTGCTGAATCTTCTATCCAAAAGAAGCATCTATAGATGAAGCTGCTACCACCTAATGATACTTGGTAAATAACAGACCTAAGAAATGGCTACCTGAGATGTCAGAAGGCTGAAGACCGGACCCCTTTTGCTATGTATATTATCTAAACCTACTGAAGGTGGCAATATACCCACAAGTAAAAGACCTGCGATTTGTCTTCCAATTAACATTGGATTAAACATCAGATTACCAATGCATATGTGGCTAAACGTGGAAATACCCATGCACTGGGGTACAAATAGAAACAGCCGTCATTTCCTTTGGTTAGACTCAGCACATATGAAGCAAAGCAATGTACACTGCAGTTTCTGAAAACCAGAGGTACATGACCACACTGACATTTTCACTGTTGAGGGCAAGGGGGGTGACATTTTACCCTTTAAGCCTAGGTTCACACTAGTGCACTGTGATTTTGATTCTGTTTTCAATGCGATTTTTGTAGTGCAGCTGCAATGTGAGTTGATGCGATTTGGATACGTTTTTAATGCAAGAATGAGCCACTGGCTGTTAAGGAGCCTGCACTCGTCAGCGTCCTAACAACCAGTAACTCTTTCCCACAACCACCGGGCCAGGGTTGTGGGGATAAGGCCCTTGTCCTCATCAACATGAGTAACAAGGTGCCTTGCCTGGGGGGGGGGGTCTGGTATGGATTTTGGGGGGTTCCCATGCCATTTTGTTTATTTATTTATTTTTGGTGTGGGTCCCCCCATAAAATCCATACCAGTCCCGAAGTGCCTGGTATGGATTAGGGGGACCCCCACACAGTTTTTTTTCTTACACTGGCTCTTCTGTTTACATTTTGCTATCAGCGGGAAATGCCCCGCTGATAGCACGGATCGTTCATAATTGTTAGGAAGCTGGCGGGTGCCAGCTTCTTAAAAACCTATGACTCATCCCTGCTGCTGACAGCAAGGAACAGTCACTGGTTGTTAGGACGTTGGCGGGTGTCGGCTCCTAACAACCAGCACAAATCGCACTGTAAAACAGATCAAAAAAAGAATGCAAATACTATTTTGATGCCTGTCCATTGAAGTCTTTGGACCTCAAAACCGCACTGCATTGCACCAAACTCGCACAGGACCCTTTTCAAAGTCGGATCGAAGTCGCACTGCATGTATGTGAATGGGCTCCATAAAAACTGATGTTATTTCACTTGGCATGCGCTTCAATGCGTTCCAACACGTATTAGAAATGGCATCAGTGTAAACCAGGGCTGAAGCCTGACCACTGGCAGAACAAAAAAAAATACCCTTGTTGTGGGGGCTTCTTTAAATGCTCGTCATGTCTAGGGTTGCCATAATAAGGCGAAATACCTTTTGTCGCAGTTATGTAAGGGCCAGGTGCATATAAAATGCAAAGTTAATAGTCATAGTTACATAGTTGGTGAGGTTGACAAAAGACACAAGTCCATCAAGTCCAACCTGTATATAGTCCTGCATTCTATGTGGACTGCCTACAGACCAGGGCCTCAGGGAACAGAGGACAACACCGGAGCTGGCCAGAATAGGGCAAAGTAATCATACCTGTTACTCTACTCCCTAGATACCATGAGAATTTAACCCCTGCAGTTTGGGGGGGGTCCCAAAGCAAAGGGTAGTTTTTTTTTCTAGTTCCTGGAGTAGGCCTTTAACCAAGATATAAATGAAAATGGCTGTGTTGGTACTGTTGTACTGTTTAAAAAGAATACAAAGTGGAATAGTCTTATGAAGAGAACTTTGGAGAAACCCCAAAGTTCTCTTCAAAGACAACCGCTGCCCTTATGACCAGTCAGTCCCAGAGGCAGTCGCGGTCTCTGTACAGCCTGGTGACAGAAGCAGGATAATATATCACAGGTATGCCGGGGGACTGAAAGCCCCTATTAGCACTTACTTTTCGGTCATTCTTTTCTGTCTTGTATGTTTTCTCCTCCATTCTATGGACATTTTTATAACGAGATCTGACAGGCGAGTTGTGTTAACCTTTTTCCACCTGCACAGAAACAGCTAGTCATTTTTTCCATTCCTCATTAAAAGCTCGTCTCTGTGCCAAGACGTCCAGATCTCGCGGCAGATCGCAGCGGCCGCTGTTCTCATGGTCTGAGATTGGGGAATAGTTGTTATGTTTATGAGAAAGGAGCAGTCATCACATTTGCAGGCATTACGTAACAAGCTACGCTGAAACCCCGTTCAAACGAAAACACGCGTGCAACTGTCAATAACTTCAAGGAAAACTTTGCACCATGGCAAATTCATCATGCGCGTATTTTTACAGTAGTGCTTTAGATTCGTCTGTATTACAGAACTGTGAAACCACCACCTTTTCACCCCAATTCTCAAGGGCTGATTTCTTTTTTTTTTATTAAGATATACAACCTATTTTAATATTACCCCATGTTTTTATCATAATAACATTATAATGCAGTCAAGCATGAACATTATGCATTTATTACATTTGTATTTAATATGAACCTTAAATATGACCGGAATGGTTAAAACCTGTTTTTTTTTTGTTTTTTTTTTATTCCTTTGCAGAGATTTCCCTTCACTTCCTGTCCCAGAGAAACATAAAGCAAATGTATGGCCCCTTTCACATGAAGGGTCCGTACAGGTCCGCCTGTCAGTTGATCAGACCCTCCATTCATCTCTATGGACCCGTAGGTGTAAACAGACCTCTAATCTAATCTAGTCCGCAAAAAAAAAAAAAAATGGAAGGGATGCTTCTCTCTAGGTGGATGGGATTGGAGGACAGTTGGGTGTAAACGAGTGTGTTTACATCTGGCTGCCCATAGAGCAGAACGTGCTCTGTCCGTGCTCTCTCTGCAGAAACTTGGCAGACAAGGACCTGTCATCCTCACTGATCGGCAGGGGGTTAGTGGACAGATCCCCTGCTAACCCAATTGCAGTCCGCCCCTTAATCTCTCACACTGGGTACACACTATACGAATTTCAGCCGATATTTGAGGTACCAGATAAAATTTGCTATGGTGGCAGCCCTGTCAGCCACCTCTTGCCCCACATCCCTCGAAAGATCAAATGAAACTGGGAGAAAAAATATCTACCGATCAGTTTTTGCATCCAATCAGCCATTGTTTGGGTGTCAGGCGCCACCTGCGGCTGTCAGAGTACAATAGCTACAGCAAGAGATTCCTCCATTCATGCTGTATAGGCCACAGATTGAACCAAAAATTATCTATGTGAATTTACTTACCGTAGATGTCACTAAAATAGGATCTCCCCTTTAACGCTGGTTCCGATGTCAACTGTAAAAGTTTGGATTTGCCATCACTTTCTGTATTAGTGACATGGATTACAAAGAAAAAAAAGAGGATCCCGAGCAAGGACACAGACAGCAATTTAAAAAACTGACAGATGGTCCTAACCCTTTCCCACTCTAGCCAAATCATTTTATTAACATTTTAGATATACACTTTAAAGTGGACCTTTCATCAAAAATTAACTAACCTCTACCTATTAGCCCTCCTCCCACCTAAAAACCCTAACAAAAAGATATTTGCTACATGCTACATGCATATTTGCACACTAAGCCAAGTTAAAGTGGAACTTTACCTTGAAAAAATGCAAACGGGCAGGAAAGGGATGCTTTTTTTTCTGCATCAAAGTAAGAATCTAGAAAAAGTATCTAGAGTAAGAATTGCGGCAATGCCGAGATGACTAAACTATAGACATCATCTCGGCCTGGCCAATGAAAATGACCGAGGATCCATACGCAGAGCCGCCTGACCGACGATGTGACTGAAAATGTCGATATGACTGAATTAGTGCAGTCATCTCGACCTGGCCAATGGAAACGGTTGGAGATCAATAACCCGGAAGCTGCTGTGCTGAAAATATGACTGAAGATGCCAAGATGACTGAACTAGCGGCATCATCTCAGCCAAAGCAATGGAAACCGGCGGAGATCCATTCCTGGAAGCCGCTGGGTTAAAGATGTGAATGAAGATGTCAATATGACTGAACTAGTGATGTCATCTCGGCCTGGCCAATGGAAACGGTTGGAGATCAATAACCCGGAAGCTGCTGTGCTGAAGATATGACTGAAGATGCCAAGATGACTGAACTAGCGGCGTCATCTCAGCCAAAGCAATGGAAACGGGCAGAGATCCATACCCAGAAGCCGCAAGGCTAAAGATGTGACTGAAGATGTCAATATGACTGAACTAGTGAAAAAAAAAAACTGCTATAAAACATTTCCAAAAAAAATAAATGTTAAAAAAATGAATTTATTCATCAAATTAGGCCGATATGTATTCTGCTACATATTTTTGGTATAAAAAAATCCCAGTAAGCATATATTGATTGGTTTGCACAAAAGTTATTACGTCTACAAAATAGGGGATAGATTTATGGCATTTTTATTATTTTTTTTTTTTTTTTACTAGTAATGGCAGCGATCAGTGATTTTTAGCGGGACTGAAACATTGCGGCGGACAGATTGGACACCTAATTGACATTGTTGACACTTTTTTGAGAACCAGTGACATAATTACAGTAATCAGTGCTAAAAATATGCACTGTTATTGTACTAATGACACTGGCAGGAAAGGGGTTAACATCAGGGGCGATAATGGGGTTAAATGTGTTCCCTGCACGCGTTTTCTAATTGTATGGGGGACTGTGTGACTGTGGAAACACACAGATCCATCTTCCTGGTTAGCAGAAAGACAGGATCTGTGTGATCTCCCCATCAGAACAGAGATTTGCCTTGTTTACACAGGCAGATCCCCATTCTGTCACTGCAGGAAACGATCGCTGATTGGCCACCCCCGCTGGCCAATGGGAGTGCATGCACGCGCCCACAAAAGCGGGTTCCTGAGCCGGCGTACACCTACGGCAATTTGCGGGATCGTGCCATCTTGCCGCAGTATAATTATGGCGGCTGGTCGGCAAGTGGTTAATGTGGTTGTGTGAAATCCGAAAAAAGAAGAAAAAGCCCAATGATAATAACCTTTTAGGGGGTTAACAGAACAACGATGGCAGCACCCTGTCAGGTAAGAAGCATTACATACCTGTCCGGCAGCCCACTACATAAAACGTTGCCATGTAACAGAGCTCCCGTCATCGATCCTATACACACACTTGAGTGTGGAAGAGCGTGTCCCCGGCAGGCCACTGATTCCTGCACTGACTAGGGGTCAAGAGGGGTCAACAGGAAGAACCACAGTGGCCAGAGGTGGGACCTGCAATTTAACCAGCCTGAGGTGACGGGAGCTCTGCTAAATGCCATATGCTAAGAAGTGGTAGTACCCACTTTATTGGCCACACCCACTGGTGTCCCTTAATATGAAAGCCAAATTCTCACTATATGTTACTTTAATATAGTTTGTTTAGACCAAGCTTGCCAACCGACTTATTACCATCACTAATAGATGCACCAGCTGCTAGCGCTGTATAAACTCTGTGTAGCCACAGCTATGTACATACAGTATACAGCACTGTGTTCCAGCAGTCGGACTGAGCTCTGCTCAGCCATTCAGAGGAAGCTTTGTGTTTTCTAAATGAATACAAGGCTTCCTCTGGCTGTGGTGGAGAGGCAGACGGATGACATTGACAGAGGTGGAGATTACAATCAGCAGAAGCACCAGAAGCCTTGTATTCATTTTGAAAATACAAAGCTTCCTGTGAATGGCTGAGCAGAGTTCAGTCCGACTCGATTTTGTTCCAGGAGTGGAACGGGAAGTTCCCGTCTTGCTCCCGAAACCCAGCTGATACATTCCTCACAGCGGGTGCAGCTGTTAGAGAAGATACCGGTAATACCGTATATATTTGAGTATAAGTCGACCCGAATATAAGCCGAGGCACCTAATTTTACCACAAAAAACTGGGAAAACATATGGACTCGAGTATAAGCCTAGGGTGTCCATCTGCATGCCTCACTGTGCCACACTTTGCCTCACTGTGTCCATGTGCATGCCTCACTGTGTCCATGCCTCACTCTGTCCATGCCTCACTGTGCCCATGCCTCACTCTGCCCATGACTAGACTGACGTTTAACATGGGAGTCTATGGAAGGGGTGCCCGGCTTTGAAAAATCGGTGCTCCCCGGCCCTAGGTCCCCCAGACAACAAACTTTGCACACTTGTAGAGGAAGAGTGGGGCTACATGTGTGCCAAGCTTGGGATAAGGGGACCTACGGCCATCCGGTACCGGGTCTCCAAAGTCCGGGAGATCAGGCGCGAAAAGGTGACTCAAGTATAAGCCGAGCGGGGCATTTTCAGCACAAAAAAATGTGCTGAAAAACTCGGCTTATACTCGAGTATATACGGTAGTTCATTTGAGCCAGCTTGGTCCAAACAAAACTATTCAGGGGTTGTTCACACTACCTTTGCTCTCTGAAGAATCATCCGCATTTGAAATGCTCTTCAGAGAGCATTTGACAGGCGGTGAGTAGGAGTTGTGTTGCCGCTTGCTTTACCCCCTGGAACCCTGCACTAGCGCACTGCAACTCTGTGCAACGCACGTGGTTGTGGGGCAGTTGCACAGTGGCCCCATTCATTCATTCACCCCCAGCCTCTGCAGCTAAAGGGGGTAGGTAGCATTTGGGTGCAGTATAAGTGAAGCTCAACCGCAGGGTTTTACCGCCCCCAACTGCTTGTGTGAACAAGCTTTTAAAGTGACGGAAAGCTGGAGTTTGGTTTTATTATGTTGGCAACTATTTTACAGCCTACATTTCCCAGAGGTGAAAAGGCTGGGTGTGGACCAAAAACCTCAACACAACGGGGTGCTAAATGGTACATCAATAAGACCAAGAAAGTTCAGAATTTTGCATGCTGACACATACTGTATGTTAAAAGAGCATAAAGGAGCAAATTCAAAGAGAACATAATACTCTAACACACAGAGGAGATAAGATATATCTAAAACAAATGCACAAAGTCCATTCAGAAAGCCACTTTCTGATAACCAAGCAAGTAACTATCTCTGAGTTATGTCAAGTACACACAATGAGAAAACTGGATGGAAAAATACCGCTTTTAGCGCGATCGTACGATAATATGATCGTTAGCTACATAGCTTTTGAGAGCAGATCAGGATAGTTCATGTGAAACTATTCGAAGGGACAAACACTAACATTTTTCTCGTAGAATAACAGAACAAACGATTTTCATGTAATTAGTATGGTATTTGTACAAAAACAAACTGTATGACCAAGACCACAATGCAAAACTTTTCTGAAGTTGTATTTTGTGTCCAAGAATTTTTGTAACTCTAATAACCTATTGGTTATCGATATAAGACTAGCATGTAAAAAACTGACAATCATTTGTTCAATATTCGTATCGTGTGTACGAGGCATTAGAGTAAGGTGACCAGATTTTTAAAATGAAATCCGGGGACAATTTTTTTTTTTTACTAGTAATGGCGGCAATCAGCGACTCTCTGCCCGTCGCCACCCACCTCACAGCCTGTCAAGTCTTACTCTCTGGGCCCCGGTTACTACTGGGTGGGGAGCGGAGAAAGATCACTCTGCCAGGGAAGGCAAGGAGATAAGCAGGCATGCGGCTGGCCGGGACTTGAGCCAAGGCAGAAGAACATGTGGGCGGAGCTAAATGGGCACCCAAAACTGAAAAAATATTCCCTCCATTCCGACCAGCACATGATCATCAGAAAGGGGCACAGATAATGGAGAGAAAAAAATCACCCCCCTAAGCTAGTAGGAGCGGCGGGGGGTGTAATTCAGAATTGTATTTTTTTAATTCTGCACTGACTGTCTTTGAAATTGCCCCAGCCCCTGTTCAAATCCAATCCGGGGACAAAACCGGGGACAGACTTGGTCTGGGGACAGTGTCCTCAATCTGGGGACTGTCCCCTGAAACCGGGGATGTCTGGTCACCCTACATTAGAGGTTATAGAGATTAGTCCTGGTAGTGACGTGCTCTATGAACATGCCATAATACAACAACAACAAAAGAAAGCCTGTTTATCTAGCAAGCTTAACAGGTTTGGGCCCCATGCACACTGGGCGTCACCAACACCACTTCTAACGGCATTTCAAGAATGGGGTAGGGAAAATAATTACCGGTACTTGATCCTCTGCAGATTTTGTAAGTTTTCCCACTTACAAAGAAATGAAGGGTCTATAATTTTTTATCATAGGTGTCAGTGGCGGCTGGTGCTCAAAATTTTTGGGGGGGCGCAAACAAACTGAAAAAAAAAAACCATCAATTGCTGCCATTGTGCCCATTAAACGCAGCCTCTGTGCCCAAACGCCACCAGTTTGCCCCCTCAAATGCAGCCAGTTTGCCCCCTCAAATGCAGCCAGTTTGTCCTCAAATGCAGCCAGTTTGTCCCCAAATGCAGCCAGTTTGTCCCCAAATGCAGCCAGTTTGTCCTCAAATGCAGCCAATTTGTCCTCAAATGCAGCCAGTTTGTCCCCAAATGCAGCCAGTTTCCCCCCAAATGCAGCCAGTTTCCCCCCAAATGCAGCCAGTTTGTCCCCAAATACAGCCAGTTTGTCCCCAAATACAGCCAGTTTGTCCCCAATGCAGACACTTTCCCCCCAGCCCTGCACTTACCTTCCTCAGGTCAGCGCCGTCCTTCTTCCGTCCTCAATGTCTTCTCCCGCCCTCGATGCCGCTTCAGCCAATCAGGTTACCGGTAATCAGACCCGATGAACCTGATTGGCTGAAATGCCTGTCAGTGTTAACCAGGGAACGCACCCCCGTGTGTCCTCTGGTTAACTATTTGGAAGCCGATTACAGCCCTCAGGCTGTAATCGGGAAGCTGCACTTCCAAAAACCAACCAGCCGCTGTTATTCAGATGGCCGGCGCTCACCACGGGGCCGGCCATGTGAATAGTGGGCGGCAGCGGCGGCGACAATACATAGGTTCATGCAATGCATAAACCTATGTATTGTTGTGAGTGACGGGCGCAGGAGCGAGAAGAGGTGGCGCTCCTGCACCCACTATGGACGCACTGCCACTGATAGGTGTATATTAAATGATAAAGACTGAATATCAACCAAAAATCCAGAAAAAACACGATACAAATGTCATAAATTGAGTTGCAATTCAGTGAGTAAAAAAAGTATGTGATCCCCTACCAACCAACAGGGGGAGGAAGGTATTTATAAAAAAAATTATATCAACACAAAAATGTTTTGTTTTTCATTTCTATTTCAAATTGAATGGGTTGTTTTACAAGGTGATGGTTTACAGTCACTTTAACCTCTTCGCACCGGTGCCTTATGGCCCTTTAAGAGATTTATAACGGCAGAAGCGGGGCGGGGCTTACGATCATGTGACCGCTGTGATTGGCTGTCACGGTGGTCACGTGACCCGAAAACTTCAAAACGCAAGTAGCGATCGGGAGCTTTTGGATAGGTGCCAGTAACTGTACCTGGAGCGTGCAGTGCATGCGCTCTTGGTACAGCTGTATTAACAGCAATTCACACAAATATGCGGCCTCTGAGCTAAGGACCAGGCACCGACAGGCCGTATATTTGCGTACGGCCGGCGCCAAGGGGTTAAAGTGCCAATCAGCACTCCCATTGGGTTCTGTGTTTAACATTTACAAACTAGAGCTGAATTATACTTTAACTACTTGCCTACAGAGCACTTTTACCCCCTTCCTGCCAAGGCCAATTTTCAGCTTTCAGCGCTGTCGCACTTTGAATGATTGTGTGGTCATGCTACACTGTAACCCAAATTTTTTTTTTTATAATCTTTGGAGACAAATAGAGATTTCTTTTGGTGGTATTAATCACTACTGGGTTTTTTATGTTTTGCTAAAAAAATTAAAAGAGACCGAAATTTTAAAAACAATCTTCACTGATAGGCGCTGATGGGCACTGATATGCAGCACTGGTGAGCACTGATAGGTGGCGCTGAAAGGAAGCACTGTCAACGTGTCAGTGTGAAGCCTCGTACACACGACCGAGTTTCTCGTCGTAAAAAACACGTCGTTTTTTTCGACGAGATTCTTGTTAAGCTTGTTGATTTTCTCGTCAAGCTTTCCATGCGTACACACTGTCATTTCCCAATTTCCTCGTTGTTCTCCGCGCTCACGTCCAGCACGTACGACGGCACTATAAAGGGGAAGATCTTTTTTCTTGGCGCCACCCCTTGGGCTGCTTTTGCTGATCTCGTGTTACCGTGTGTGAAGTAAAAGTTTGGGAAGAGACGATTCGCGCTTTTCAGTCTTCGTACTTTTCAGATCGTTTTCTGCCGTTCAGTTTGTGCTTGTGGGTTCGTATCTTGACTTTCAGGGCGTCTAGGCAGGTCGTATCTGTTTTACAGTGCGTTCTTGCCTGTTCGTTTCTGTTTTTCAGTTCGTTATTCATAAGCCTTGCTGTTCTAAAGTGCGTTCTGTTCTGTACGTTCTGATAAGACGACCGTTTCCTAGCCATGTCGCCTGGACGTTCTCGTCGTCGAGTTCGTGCGCTTGGTGTTGGTCTGCTTGTTTTGGACCAAGACCAATCCATGAATGGTGTGAGGAGGAGTTCATGGACCAAGAATTGGTTGCTCCAGCGGGACCAATTCTGCCATATGCCTCTGCTGCGGGAGATCGTCGAGAATAATCCTGAGGACTACAGGAATTTTCTGCGGATGTCTGACCTCATTTTTCAGGAACTGTTGGCTTTGGTGTCCCCCTATATTACCAGGAAGGACACCGTTATGCGGGAAGCCATCAGTGCTGAGCAGAGGCTCATCGCCACGTTGCGTTACCTGGCGACAGGGAGAAGTCTTCAGGACTTGAAGTTCACCACAGGCATCTCCCCCCAGGCTCTGGGCCTCATAATCCCAGACACCTGTTCTGCCATCATCCAAGTCCTGCAGGAGGACTATACTGTATTAGGGTAAGTTTGCTCCCTTAACATCACATTTTATGTATTACATGTATGCTAATGTATTGTATTTCTTTCATCCTTCCCTAATGACCATGATTGTAATATGCTGAGAATGTCCCCTTTGTCCCCATGCATGTTGGAAGCTTTAGATTGCCCCTTTTTTCTCCTCCATAAATATTTCCCTTCACTAACTTTTCTAGCAGGGGCGCCTGTTGCTCCAAATGTTTGGGGGTTCAAACCCCAATTTAGGAAATAAACTTCCTCCTTTTTTGCTCTGGTGCCTATTAAACGCCCCCAGTTGTCCCCTCCAATGCAGCCATTTTGTTCCCTCCAATGCAGCCATTTAGTCCCCTCTAATGCAGCCAGTTTCCCCCCCAGCCCTGCACTTACCTTCTTGTGGTCAGCGCCATCCTTATTCTGTCCTTGATGTCTTCTCCTTCCCTTCATGTTGCATCAGCCAATCATGTTACCATTAAACAGACTTGGTGAACATGATTGGCAGAGCAGCCTGCCAGTGTTTCCCCAAGGAATGCCCCCCCCCCCCTGCGTCCCCGATTTTACTTTTAGGAAGCCAATTACATCCCTCAGGTTGTAATGTGCAAGACTATTTTACTACCTGTTTCTGCTATGCAATTTGAACCCCCTAAATGCCGCAATGATTCATATGTCGGTCGCTTTACAAGAGGCCATCCACCTGAATAGTGTGCGGCATAGACAATACATAGGTTCATGCAACGCATGAACCTATGTATTGTTCTGAGTGATGGGCACAGGAGAGAGGGGGCAGTGCTCCAGCGCCCACTCTGGACGCACCGCCACTGCAATGCTATCCTGTGGCCAAACACATCTCCCCCCCCCCGCAAAATAATTTAGTAATGGCCCATCAGAGGGGGTGATGAATATGATAAATGAGCCTTCCATTATACTTATTTTAAACACCTTAATAAACGTAGAATTTGATTGATGTTGGCCTCTAATTTTTTTGGATAGAATTTCCTTGTAATGTATGACTTTGGTTTTCTAATATTATTTCATCTTGTTTCACTCCACAGCTTCCTTCCACGCCACAGGAATGGCAGACTGTGGCATCGGAGTTTGCAACGCGGTGGGACTTCCCCAACTGCGGTGGTGCCATAGACGGGAAGCACGTCCGCATCGTGCCGCCACCCCGTTCTGGGTCCTACTACTACAACTACAAGGGGTTTCATAGCATTGTGCTGATGGCGGTGGTGTCAGCACGGTATGAATTCCTCTATGTTGATGTAGGGAAAAATGGCCGGATGTCCGATGGGGGATCCTTCATCCAGACGGAGTTTGCCCTCCGTCTCCAGAGTGACGACCTTGCATTGCCACCGGATGCAGGGAATATTGAAGGACTCCCCTTTGTTTTTTTGGCTGATGAAGCCTTCGGGCTCGGACGGCATCTTATGAGGCCATTTCCTCAGAGGACCCTGACCCCAGAGAAGAGGGTGTTCAATTACCGGCTGGCCAGGGGCCGAAGAGTCGTTGAAAATGCCTTCGGCATAATGGCCAGCCGGTTCCGCCTTTTTATGACTTCCATCCACTTGGCGGACTACAAAATAAACTATGTAGTGTTATGCTGCTGTGTGCTACACAATTTTCTTTGCCGCAAATCGAATTCATATATGGCCTCAGTTTTGCCAGAGGCTGGACTTTCCCCTGCAAATCCCCTGCCGGGCCTGGAATATGCCCGTCCTGGCTTGCCCCCCCAAAATGCCCGTGAGGTTCGGGACAAATACATGGAGTATTTCACGGGTAGGGGGGCAATTCCTATGCCAGCCTATGTCTAAGTATCCCAATAAAAAGCTTGCTTAAACCTTTAATTATTTGTTCTTTCCTGTCTCCTAGTTTGTCTTTGTGCATTTGTAGTGGCAAGTGTATTTTACTTTAGTAAATAACAACCATTTCACTATGTAACCTTACAAAAGAACCAAATAAGCTTAGAGGGTATTATAAAAAGAAGCTACACGTTGTTTGTGGTCAAATATTTTACTCTGTGCACATTCTCTTCATTATTTTTTTTTATTTTATTTTTTTTGGGTTGGCCTGGCCCCAACCCGGCAATTTTTGGCTTATGAAAATACAAAAATAACAGTTGCATTTAAAAAATTACAACATTGGATACCTCTGAGCAATCGGAGACATTCACTTACACAAACTATGTCTCTATGTGCCCGTCCTAATATGGGGTCCTGCCACCCCTTGCCCAGCCAAAAATTGAATATGCACACATTTGGGATTTTTTTCATCTAGGAAGTTTACAATCCTGATCCCTATTGTCAACATGTGCTATCTGCCATCAGGGCTGATCAATTGACGTGTTTTGGGGGTGCATCCCCTTCCTCAGTTCACCGACTTTAGATACGAGGAAGGGGTTGCACCCACAAAAGACGTACATGGATATCCCCTGATGGCAGATAGCACATGTTGACACACTGTGTGCATATTTAATTTTTGGCTGGTTTGATTGTCAAAAAAATTCAAAAAATTACAAAAACAAACATGTAAAAACAAATGTGTTTGGATGGCTTATTGAATTCTCCCCAAAACATCGAGAATGTCTTTAAATGTTTGTTCCATCACATGGATTCTTTGTTTAATTAGGTCCAGTTCCGTGCTACATTCCATCACTTGCTGGATGAGGCGGAGGGCACTGTCAGCAGAGAACCGTGTACTATCCTTCACAACATTTACATCCCCTAAAAACCCCCAAAAAAAGGTATTATAACTCTGCAGGCCTACCTCTCTTACCTGAAGCTGTGGTGACAGATACTGACCTGTTGTGGTGACCAGATCCACAACGTCATCCACCTCTCCTTCCTGCACTTCTCCTTAATCCACCTCAACTTCCTCTACATCCTTCGGTTGTGGGTCTTTGGGAGTTTGGGGTTGCTTGGAAGTTGTGGGGTGCATGTGCTCCCTGGAGTGTCCTCCTCCCAGTCTTCTCTCCCCTATGAGAATAAAACAAAAGGTCTATTTATCACACTGTAAATCTCATTGTTAAAATAAAAACAGGCTAAATTGCTTGGAAGTGGGGTACAAGTGTGTGTTTGTGCGGAATTTAAAGAAGAATGCATTATTTATGACCCAAAATATGTTTAGTATTCACATTTGGATGTAATTTATTTGACATGGAGGCACCACAAAAATTCTCTGATGCACCTGTGTGGGACACCCAAAAAAGGCGGGTCTGGTGGCCCACACTATAGTGCTCCAAAGTACAGATGTGGAAGCAGCTGCTGAGTGTCCTCTCCTTTACACTGATAAAAGTTTGCATTTCATTCTCTTTACAAACACATCATCTAGACTAAAAAATTATCAACAATATTTGATCAAAAATGGCAGATGTCTAATTACTTTTGTGGCTCTAAAATAAGCCAAAACCGCGGATAGTGGCCGAACGAAGTGTCGGTAACGTAACGAACGATTACTGTGCCCAACCAAGTTCAAAATATTACATTTTGGAAGGGAGTCCAATATGAGAAAAAAAACAAAAACATGTCAGTTTATAAAAAGATTAATAGCAGAAAAGTCTACTTTTTACTTACTTTTAGCGAGCATTCTCTTTATGCTCCTCAACTGGTCTGGCTCCCTCAGTTTGAGGTCTGACCACCTCTTTCTGAGCTGCTCATTTGAGCGTTTCACCCCGAAATTCGCCTTCAGACTCTTCACAACTTTAGTGAGGATTTTGGCCTTCCTTCTATTTGGTTTGCTATACGGCCCATGCTTGGCATCATAATCAGCCTTGACCAAGATGTCCACCATCTCCGCCATCTCGCAAAAGACATATTCGATGCCTTGAATCTCCTCCTTGATCGTGACGTTTCCTCGGTCTCCGGGCTTGTCTCCTCGTTAGTTGCGGAATTATCAGACACCTGCTGTAACTCCGCCATATCTGTCTGCGCGCCGAAAGAGAAGGGGCGGGGAAAAGATGTTAGTTAGAACGTCATGGGCGGGCGACATGTGCGGAGCGACGTGTTCGAATTTTGACGCATGCGTGGTGTGTATATAGCAAACACACATGTGACTATAGTACGTTCGGTGTGCGGAGAGAGGAGTTCAAGTGACGGACGTGCGAACGAAGGTATGTGATTTTGTGAGACTTGTAAAAATTGTTGGCCTATACTGTTTTGAGAATGTTGTAGGATATATATGGTGACTAGGAAGTTAAGGAGGTTAGACTGTTTGCCTCACATTAGTTAAATATAATTTATTTAACTTGCAGATACAATATGAATGTCTTTATTAGCGACAAAGAGTTCCTGGCGGAATTTATTGACCGGGTAAGGGAGCTGCCGGCTCTGTGGGAGACGAAAAACCCCATCCATAAAAAAAGAGGGGTGAGAAAAGCAGCGCTGGAGAAGCTGCTCCCATTTGTGCATACCAAGGTGCCCACAGCCACAGCAAAACAAGTGGACACTAAAATTGGGAGCTTGAGAGGTACCTACAGGACTGAACGCTCTAAGGTCCTGGCTTCTCAGAGGTCAGGAGCAGCAGCAGATGATGTTTATGTCCCGATTTTGTGGTACTACAACAGGATGTCCTTCCTGGATGACCACATTGACACAAGGCCATCACTCTCCACTCTTCCCCCCAGACTTCCCTGCAGCCAACCTGAGCCTTCTCTGGAGCAAGAGGAGGCAGCCATCCTGGATGATCCTGATTTGGCCATCTGGAGCCAGGTATAGTATTAACTGAAAATGTATTGGGATAAAATTAATGTTTGACAAATATGTCAAGATGAGAAACATACATTATTTTGGATTCCACAAGTGAAATCAAGATCTGTAGACATTATTCTGCACTTAATTGGGTGCTAAATAGTCAATCTGATGTAGTGGTAAATTTAAAGCAAGGATTTATGCATTTACATTCTAATTGCTTCAATCAGGATTACAAAGTTTGATGCAAAGATTAAACCAACATATTAAACTATGTTCCTTTTTCATACACATGATGAAATCAGCCAGGAGGAGGGTCTGGAAACTGTCAGGCAGGAGGAGGAAGGGCCCAGTGCCAGCCAGGAGGTGGCAGGGCCCAGTGGCAGCCAGGAGGTGGCAGGGCCCAGTGCCAGCCAGGAGGTGGCAGGGCCCAGTGGCAGACAGGAGGTGGCAGGGCAAAGGAGAAGCACCAGATCCCAGGTGCCTCCCATCCGGCTTCACAAAAGAGGCAGGAGGGACAGGACCACCAGTGAGGCAGCAATGGCCCTTATTAAAGAGGCCCATGCCACCCTCAAGGAGCCCACATCCCTTGAAGAGGCCATTGCCGGCCTAGTGGAGGCTAAGTTCAAGGTGATGAGCATGGAGCAACGCCTCCTATGCGAGCCCCTGCTCATCACCTTGCTCAACAAGGGGGTGATGGAGAAAATTACCCCAAATACCGCCATATGTGAGGTGGCCCAACTGACCCAACCTCAACCTCCACCTCCACCTTCTTCTTCTGCCCCACCCTCTTCTGCTACACCTCCACCTTCTTCTTCTGCCCCACCCCCTTCTGCTACACCTCCACCTTCTGCCCCACCCCCTTCTGCTACACCTCCACCTTCTTCTTCTGCCCCACCCCCTTCTGCTACACCTCCACCTTCTTCTTCTGCCCCACCCCCTTCTGCTACACCTCCACCTTCTGCCCCACCCCCTTCTGCTACACCTCCACCTTCTTCTTCTGCCCCACCCCCTTCTGCTACACCTCCACCTTCTGCCCCACCCCCTTCTGCTACACCTCCACCTTCTGCCCCACCCCCTTCTGCTACACCTCCACCTTCTTCTTCTGCCCCACCCCCTTCTGCTACACCTCCACCTTCTTCTTCTGCCCCACCCCCTTCTGCTACACCTCCACCTCCTCCTCCTGACAGGAGTACCCCTCCAGTGGGCCAGTCTCCAGCCAAACGAAGAAGGAAGGCTGCAGGGAAGGCTTCAGGAAAGGCTGCAGGGAAGGCTTCAGGAAAGGCTGCAGGGAAGGTTGCCAGGAAGAAGAGGAAGTGATGGCCTTGCTTCATTGTGGTCGGACAGAAGGCAGCCTGTTGTAGTACCACACACTTGGGACATATATATCACCTTCTGCTGTTCCTGACCTCTGGGAGGCCAGCATCAGATTGTGTTCAGAAATGTTGGCCTTCTCAAGCTCCCAATTTTAGTGTCCACACAGGGTTGCTGTGTGCTCTGGGGTCCCTGGGATGCACAAATGGCAGCAGCTTCTCCAGCGCTGCCTTCTCTTTATTTAATTTATAAACATGAATAAATGTGATTTTTGTTTAAGTTCATACTTGACTATGTGTATTTTTAAATAAACAAAATCTAGCTTTGGAGTAAGCAGATACATTTGACTGACAATAAAAGGGACAGATATCACCCCCCCCCCCCAAAAGAATAACTAAATCTGATTAGCACAAAAACATGGTGGGAAATTTAAATAATATAGATTCCAAAATTAAATGGGAGATCACTATCAAAACATTGTGAAATTATAATTAACATCATTTTGAAAAATCTAACCATTTAAATTATTCCTAAAAACTTGCACGATATAATACACATAAATCTTATAAAGAGCAGCATGAAAAAGGTTAAAAATAAGGCAGAACTCTGTGTGAATATCAGCAGCAAAAGAAGGTCACTCGTTTTGATTAATGTAACATTCTAACGAAGATTTCAATGCAGAACATTTAAACGATGAAATATTTTTGAGTGTGACGAATATGCTCTCTCCATTACGAAGGCTTGTTTTACCAGAAGATGCGCTCCCGTCTCATAGTTGCTTGTGAGCATGCGCGCTTTTGGAAGAGTCGTAAAAGCATACACACGAACCATTTTCTCGTCACAAAACAGGCCGACGAGAAACACGACGAGGAAATCTGGAATCCTGACGAGAAAATAGAGAGCAGGTTCTCTATTTTCTCGTCGAGATTCTCGGCAATTTTCTCGTCGTAAAACCATACACACAAACGTTTTTCTCGACAAAAAAGCTCTTGCGGCACTTTTCTTGACTGTTTTGGACGAGAAACTCGGTCGTGTGTACGAGGCTTCAGGAGAGAAAAGCTGATAACCGTAATTTCCTTGTTTACATGGGATCAGCTGTCATTGGGTAAAGAGCCTCGTCATCGGCTCTTTACCGAGATTGGTGATGCGCCGTGCCCCAGGGACAGAGCGCACCACCAATCACCACGCTGCATGCCCCCGCGGCGAGACTGGGACAACGTCATATGACGTCGTCCCAGAAAAAGAGAGCCGCCACCCATCCGTCAATTTACAATACGGCGGGCAGAAGGTGGTTAAAAGCTTGCTGAAAGATCTGCAAATGCTTTGTGAAAGCTTTCTGTTCACACTGCTCTTATACAAGCTGAAGTCCCGTCTGAAACAGCCTTACAGTGATATCTTTCTGGGTAATTTTGATGCTTGCTCCCCTACTTTGCACTGTGGTTCCCTACACCAGCCTCTACAGTACTATAGAAAACTGTTTTGTCAACTGATATCAACAATGGGGCACAATTCTCCCACTGACATCAACAATGGGGCACTATTCTCCCATTAACACCAACAATGGGGCACTCTTCCTTCCAATGATACCAAAAATGGAGAGCTATTCCTCCCAATAAAACCAACAATGGAGCGCTATTCCTCCCAATGATACCATCGATGGAGCGCTATTCCTCCCAATGATACCAACAATGGAGCGCTATTCCTCCCAATGATACCAACGATGGAGCGCTATTCCTCGCAATGATACCAACAATGGAGCGCTATTCCTCCCAATGATACCAACGATGGAGCGCTATTCCTCGCAATGATACCAACAATGGGGTGCTATTTCTCCCAATGATACCAACAATGGAGCGCTATTCCTCGCAATGATACCAACAATGGAGCGCTATTCCTCCCAATGATACCATCGATGGAGCGCTATTCGTCCCAATGATACCAACGATGGAGCGCTATTCCTCCCAATGATACCAATGATGGGGTGCTATTTCTCCCAATGATACCAACAATGGAGCGCTATTCCTCGCAATGATACCAACGATGGGGTGCTATTTCTCCCAATGATACCAACAATGGAGCGCTATTCCTCGCAATGATACCAACAATGGGGTGCTATTTCTCCCAATGATACCAACAATAGGGCACAATTCTTCCCAATGATACCAACAATCGAGAGCTATTCCTCCCAATGATACCAGCAATGGTTTGCTATTTCTCCCAAGAATACCAACAATAGGGCACAATTCTTCCCAATGATACCAATGACAGGATGCTATTCCTCCCAATTATACCAACAATGGGGCACAATTCTTCCCAATGATACCAATGACAGAATGCTCTTCCTCCCAATGATACCAACGATGGAGCGCTATTGCTCCCAATGATACCAACGATGGGGCACAATTCTTCCCAATGATACTACTGACAGGATGCTATTCCTTCCAGTGACACCAACAATGGAGCGCTATTCCTCCCAATGATACCAACAATGGAGCGCTATTCCTCCCAATGATACCAATGATGGGGCACAATTCTTCCCAATGATACCAACGATGGAGGGCTATTTCTCCCAATGATACCAACAATGGGGCACAATTTACCAATGACAGGATGCTATTCCTCCCAGTGATACCAAAGATGGGGCGCTATTCCTCCCAATGATACCAACGATGGAGCGCTATTCCTCCTAATGATACCAACAATGGGGTGCTATTTCTCCCAATGATACCAACAATAGGGCACAATTCTTCCCAATGATACCAATGACAGGATGCTATTCCTCCCAATGATACCAACGATGGGGCACAATTCTTCCCAATGATACCAACAATGGGGTGCTATTTCTCCCAATAATACCAACAATAGGGCACAATTCTTTCCAATGATACCAATAACTGGATGCTATTGAGTGAGTGAGTGAGAACTTGTATAGCGCTGCAATTGCGAACTAAATCACCTCAAGGTACCAACTCCTAATGATACCAACGATGGAGCGCTATTCCTCCCAATGATACCAACAATCGAGTGCTATTCCTCCCAATGATACCAACAATCGAGCACAAGTCCTCCCAATGATACCAGCGATTGATCGCTATTTCTCCCAATGATACCAACAATAGGGCACAATTCTTCCCAATGATACCAATGACAGGATGCTATTCCTCCCAATGATACCAACGATGGGGCCCAATTCTTCCCAATGATACTAATGACAGGATGCTATTCCTTCCAGTGACACCAATGATGGAGGGCTATTCCTCCCAATAAAACCAACAATAGGGCACAATTCTTCCCAATGATACCAACAATGGAGCGCTATTGCTCCCAATGATACCAACGATGGAGCACAATTCTTCCCAATGATACTAATGACAGGATGCTATTCCTCCCAATGATACCAACAATGGAGCGCTATTCCTCCCAATGATACCAACGATGGAGCGCTATTCCTCCCAATGATACCAACGATGGAGCACAATTCTTCCCAATGATACTAATGACAGAATGCTCTTCCTCCCAATGATACCAATGATGGAGGGCTATTCCTCCCAATAAAACCAACAATAGGGCACAATTCTTCCCAATGATACCAACAATGGAGCGCTATTGCTCCCAATGATACCAACGATGGAGCACAATTCTTCCCAATGATACTAATGACAGGATGCTATTCCTCCCAATGATACCAACAATGGAGCGCTATTCCTCCCAATGATACCAACGATGGAGCGCTATTCCTCCCAATGATACCAACGATGGAGCACAATTCTTCCCAATGATACTAATGACAGAATGCTCTTCCTCCCAATGATACCAACGATGGAGGGCTATTCCTCCCAATAAAACCAACAATAGGGCACAATTCTTCCCAATGATACCAACAATGGAGCGCTATTGCTCCCAATGATACCAACGATGGAGCACAATTCTTCCCAATGATACTAATGACAGGATGCTATTCCTCCCAATGATACCAACAATGGAGCGCTATTCCTCCCAATGATACCAACGATGGAGCGCTATTCCTCCCAATGATACCAACGATGGAGCACAATTCTTCCCAATGATACTAATGACAGAATGCTCTTCCCCCCAATGATACCAACGATGGAGGGCTATTCCTCCCAATAAAACCAACAATAGGGCACAATTCTTCCCAATGATACCAAATGTTCACTCCCGCTGGCCTGATCTATAAGACTGGTAAATATTCTACATCTTTTCAGGGTGCATTTAAAAAATTCTCAGTGACAGAGACGCTTTTAGTGCTTTGCTACCTCAGTATGTCTACAAACGTCAGAGTGGTGGACGTTTTATTTCTGGAACCTCGTTATAAAATAGTTCTCTGTTCCCCACTTATGTGCGATTGCACTGTGGATAGACAGGTCAGATCACAGGCAGAATGCATTGAGCCAATAAGAGCGTCTCTGTGCCTTGTGATCACTGATGGCTAATCACAGGGAACACAAATACAAACACTACTACTCTTTGCATTTCAGAGCCCTCCCCTTTCTCTCACAATGGAGGAAGGAAGATTCAATGAACGAATGAATGGGTTATAGGCAATGAATGAATGGGTTATAGGCAATGAATGAATGGGTTATAGGCAATGAATGTATGAATGGGTTATAGGCAATGAATGAATGGATTATAGGCAATGAATGAATGAATGGGTTATAGGCAATGAATGAATGGGTTATAGGCAATGAATGAATGAATGGGTTATAGGCAATGAATGGGTGAATGGATTATAGGCAATGAATGAATGGGTTATATGCAATGAATGAATGGGTTATAGGCAATGAATGAATGCATGGATTATAGGCAATGAATGAATGAATGGGTTATAGGCAATGAATGGGTGAATGGATTATAGTCAATGAATGGATTATAGGCAATGAATGAATGAATGGGTTATAGGCAATGAATGGGTGAATGGATTATAGGCAATGAATGGATTATAGGCAATGAATGAATGGGTTATAGGAAATGAATGGGTGAATGGATTATAGGCAATGAATGGATTATAGGCAATGAATGAATGAATGGATTATAGGCAATGAATGAATGGATTATAGGCAATGGATGAATGAATAGGTTATAGGCAATGAATGAATGAATAGATTATAGGCAATGAATGAATGGATTATAGGCAATGAATGGGTTATAGGCAATGAATGGATTATAGGCAATGAATGAATGGGTTATAGGAAATGAATGGGTGAATGGATTATAGGCAATGAATGAATGAATGGATTATAGGCAATGAATGAATGGTTTATAGGCAATGGATGAATGAATAGGTTATAGGCAATGAATGAATGAATAGATTATAGGCAATGAATGAATGGATTATAGGCAATGAATGGGTTATAGGCAATGAATGGATTATAGGCAATGAATGAATGGGTTATAGGAAATGAATGGGTGAATGGATTATAGGCAATGAATGGATTATAGGCAATTAATGAATGAATGGATTATAGGCAATGAATGAATGGTTTATAGGCAATGGATGAATGAATAAGTTATAGGCAATGAATGAATGAATAGATTATAGGCAATGAATGAATGGATTATAGGCAATGAATGGGTTATAGGCAATGAATGAATGAATGGATTATAGGCAATGAATGAATGGGTTATAGGAAATGAATGGGTGAATGGATTATAGGCAATGAATGGATTATAGGCAATTAATGAATGAATGGATTATAGGCAATGGATGAATGGTTTATAGGCAATGGATGAATGAATAGGTTATAGGCAATGAATGAATGAATAGATTATAGGCAATGAATGAATGGATTATAGGCAATGAATGGGTTATAGGCAATGAATGGATTATAGGCAATGAATGAATGAATAGATTATAGGCAATGAATGAATGGATTATAGGCAATGAATGGGTTATAGGCAATGAATGGATTATAGGCAATGAATGAATGGGTTATAAACAATGAATGGGTGGATGGATGGATGAGTCATAGGTGGCAGCAGCAGATACAAGAGGAGGATGAGTATTGGCGGGTTGAGTTCTGTCATAGGCATTGGGGGAAGGGAAAGTGCTAATCTTTTTTGCCAAAAGCAGTTTGCGCCGCTTGACCTTCTGGTCACTGGTGAAGGGTGCCTGCCCCTTGTTACAAGCAGAATGGCTTCCACATACTCATACAATATACACACAGTGCAATCAGATCATCTCCATACTACCATAGTAAATAAAGCAGTCAGTCTAACACTGGAGGCGGAGCCTCAGGCTGCGCATTTGACAGCTGTCAATCACAGGCTGCACCAATTACAGGCGGACGATCCCATGCCAGCTGAGGAGAGGATAAAAGCCATGCATTGTACACATTGTGTAGAATAGGGATTATAACGGTACCTGACGCTCTCCGGCCGCTGTGCCCCGGATGTAGCTCGCGGCACACTGGGATAGAACATTCCGCCAGCCGATCACCTCCAAGACACGCCTACCCGGCTCAACGTCGTGACGTCATGACTAGAACGAAACCGAAAGCATGTGAAGGGGCGGAGCTTAGGTGGCTGGTGATACGTGTGTGTTTGTGCTGGGCTCTGCTGTGTTTGCTGTCTCCAATGTTTATATGTTTGTATTGTCTTCACTTACAGACATTCACGGCTATAACAGTAATATGAGTTTTCTTAGGGACAGTTATTGTACCATAGATCACAACGGATTCTCTTTTGGAAGCTCCTGTGCCCCTTTTATCATCAGTTGTCACTTTTTGTACTCATGCATGGTTGTACCAGGGGGCAGAACCTGCACATTCCCCGGACCCACTGCCATCGTGCATTGAGATGCATCAGAAGAGGCGACTTACCTGCAATCCTGCATCAGGGTTTGCGTAAAGCAAATGCATGCACTCCGATGTATGCACCCAATCAGTGTTGCCAACCGTCAGTATTTTTACTTTAATTTTGATGCATTTACATTAAAGGCTATGGAACCAAGAACGCAATATGCTGTCAGAAAATAAGTCCCCGACCCTTTCCAAAAAACTCACCGGTGGAAAATGCACAAATGGGACCCATAGGAAACCATGTTAAAGTGGTTGTAAACTCAAAAAAAAAACTGCAAGACAATGGCATAATGAGCTAGTATGCATCGCATACTAGCTCATTATGAAATACTTACTTTAAAGCGGAGCTCTGCCAAAAAAAAATTATTAAAAGCCAGCAGCTACAAATACTGCAGCTGCTGACTTTTAATATTAGGACACTTACCTGTCCTGGAGTCCAGCTACGTCGGCAGCAGAAGACGAGCAATCGCTCATCACTCTGCTGCCCCCACCGCCATCCTCGGTGAGGGAACCAGGAAGTGAAGCCTTGCGGCTTCACTGCCCGGTTCCCTACGGCGCATGCATGAGTCGCGCTGCGCCGTTCTCACTGGTCGCCTTGTGTTCTGGGAGCCGAGTGTTTCCCAGAACACAACGGGTATTCAGCGGGAAGTGACGTACTACCTGCAGAATATCCGCAGAGAGGACTCCCAGAAGTGGGTGCAAATACATGTCTTGGACAGGTATCTGCACCCCCTCCCCCCTTAAAGGTGCCAAATGTGACACCGGAGGGGGGGGTTCCGATGAGCGGAAGTTCCACTTTAGGGTGGAGCTCCGCTTTAAATGGAAACTGTTGCAGCGGTCCCCGCACACCACTATGTCCGGCAACATGGTTTTCGGGTTCGCGGGCTCCGGTGCTGGGATTGGCCAAAGCCATGATAACGTCACTCCCAGGCATGCACACGGGAGCCGCCGGTCACGGCATGGCTACTGAAGAAATGGCACAAGCGGGCCGTTTCTACAGTGCGCGTGTGCCGATGACGTTGGCACATACGGATACAATGAATATCTCCTATACTAAGTTATTCACGGTACCTACAGCTAAGCCTTATTATAGGCTTACCTGTAGTGAAATGTGGTGTAACAGGTTTTACAACCACTTTAAATGGACTGTAGTGCGTTTCTGTAAAACTGAAAAAAGCACATGTGAACAAGGCCTTAACAGCTTCAGCTCTCATACCTGTGTAGCACTACCCCCGTAGGAGCTAATGGTTATATTTTTGGGTCATGCCGTTACCTGTCTGTTCCACCGTATCCGTCCTAGGGGTTCCATTGAAGAGTTTTCACAGATGTCATCACCAACACATAGTCTCTTTTCCAATTATTTTATTAAAGAAATGTCAATTAGAGGGATGGAGGGCTAGGGGAGATTCAGGTACCTTGCTTTGCGGATCACGGGTACTTCCTAATCCAGAGGACAAACAGTTTCCACACTGGATATAGAAACCACCGGATAGGCCTCTCTCACTGAGCTAGCAGCCGGCGGGTGCGGTGCTCGGTCAAAAGTCTCTGCCACAGACTTGAAGAACACAAACAGTCTCTGCACAATCCTCTACCACATGATTGAAGGATCCAGAACTTTTGTAAAGTTTAAGTACAGTCACACAGTATCATTTTCTTTCAGCCAAACCGGCGACACTGTGAGGTAGATGGGCCGGGATGCGTCCTCCAATTGAGTCTCCAGGCTCTTCCCGAGGTACCAGCCTTTTCGCTCGGTCCTCTCCTGGGAAAAGTCCTCCCCTGGTTTCTTCAATTGCTCGGCTTCTCCCCGCATGCAAGACAGCAAGGACCACCCCTGATTAGTAGGCCCCAGAACTCCTGGGCCTACTTCCAGTAACGAGGTCTCGGACTAGCTGGCCCCGAGGTAGGAAAACTGCTACGGCACACCTTAGGCCAGGAGGGCCATCAGGTCAGAGCTTCCCGGAAAGTGGGGTCTGTCCCTTAAGTACCCTCTCCCAGAATGCACAGTGGGGAGACCAATCCCATTGAGCGGTTTCTGGGCAAGAGGTACTCAATACATCCAGCCTGCTGCATTTCCAACCTTGACCTGTGGTGACAGTGACACCCACAGTCAAGCGGAAAAATGCGCAACACAGCTGGACTGGAACAGAAACCAGCAATTTACACAATTATTCTGAGCTAAACTACAGCTCAGACAACTAAATTTACAAATAGCGCCTACCCAATAGAAGCAGGGCGCTACACCTGTTTACCCCCTATGAACCAGACCATATTTCACATTTCTGTTATGTGTCTGTTCATGAGTCTATAACTGTGTAATTACTTATGATTAAAAAAAAAAAGATACATATATGTTTTTTGGGGGGATAAACAGGGCTTTCTCGTAAACATAAAGTCCTCTGAGAATTTATTTATTTGCATATTTTAAGGGGAAAAAAGAGTAAAAAATCTGGAAAAAAACATATTTTTTCAAGTTTGATCAATAATATTTTGAACACAAGTACCAATAATGTGTTGAAAACATACATTTTATTCTGCTACTTGTTCTATTTACTGCGACATTAAAATTACATTTTTGGCACAAATCATGTTAAAGTTATTTACCAAATATTTTTTTTTTGCATACATTTCACTTTTCTCATAATGCATCAGTAATTTATAGTTCTTACTTATTTAAAATAAAACCGATATACCCTTTAACAGTAAATCCTTAAAAATAACAATGTATATATGTGCTTTATAATTTTTTTTTTACAGAAAATAATTTTAAATAGGAACATGGAACAGGAGATGAAAGTGTTAAATAGTGATTATACAGGTTTAGGTGAAAGGATTAAAGCGGAGTTCCACCCAAATTTTTAACTTCCGCTTAATCCACTCCTCGCCCCCTTACATGCCACATTTGGCATGTAATTTTTTTTGGGGGGGGAGTGGGGGCTTCAGTAGGAGTGGGACTTCCTGTCCCACTTCCTCCTTCCGCCCTGGGGCCGCCTAGGCGACACGTCATATCGCCTTTTGGCGGCCCCTCCCTGTAGGCGATCACCTGGGACGTGACAGGTCCCAGGCGATCGCCTGTCCACTCAGAGAGCGCTGCGCCGTTTGCGCATGCGCAGTGAGTGCCCGGCCGTGAAGCCGAAAGCTGGAACTCCCCTTTAAGTAGTAAAAAAAAGAGCATGTCCTGGTTAACAAAGAGTTAATTCCCTGTGCACACAATAAAAACTTTCCTCTGTCAGCTGCAGCTCTCTCACTCACAAATCTGTCTGACAGGGAATGCAGGGCATAAGATAGCTACTATGTTACCTGTTTGTTGTTTTGGCTTAAAATGTTACATTGAATTCTCACTGAGATTGTCTGTCAGAGTGATCATTCAGTGAGGAAGGCTTCTGACTAGCTCCCAGTCATAGGATCTCACAGGCTGTGCACTGTAGCTGAGCAGAAGGAGATAAGAAAGTGCAGGGTGTACAAGACACGTCCTGTGTACAGAGGAGGGGGTTTTATGGACGTTTGTAAGACGCCCAAGGTAGGCAACTGGCTACAGCGGAGTTCCACCCAAAAGTGAAAGCTCCACTTATCTGCTTCCTGTTAAACACAGGTACCCAATCCCACTTCTGTGTAAGGGTGCTGCTGCGACCTACGTAATTTTCGCCCCCCCCCCCCCCGCTGTCTTCTAGGAGACGCACACAGGTCTCAGAAGACAGCGGGACAATTCAGAAAGCGCGACTCGCGCATGTGCAGTAGGAAACAGGCTGTGAAGCCGCAAGGCTTCACTTCCTGATTCCCTTAGTAAGGATGCCGGCGCCTGCACCCAAAGCCAATGGACGGTTCGGCTTCATGTGCCAACATTACGGGCTCCCTGGACAGGTAAAAGTCCTTACATAAAAAGTCAGCAGCTACAATATTTGTAGCTGCTGACTTTTAGTTTCTTTTTTTTTTTAATACAGGCTGGAACTTCTCTTTAAATTGTCCAGTCCATTTGGCAGCAATTTGACAAATGACATAGCTACAATGAGTAGAACCAACAAGAGCAAAGGTTGCCTACTTGCCTTCAATAGGGGTTCTAAGCGCCACTTGACAGAATACTTTAAGGAAGGAACATCCTCAATCAGAACAGTAAAGCCCTGTACACACGATCGGATTTCCTATGGATTTTTCCATCGGAAAACCGATGAAGCTGACTTCCGTCTGTCTTGCCCACACACCATCAGTCAAAAAACCGACCGTTCCAAACGCGGTGACGTAAAACACTCCGATGAGCCGAGAAAAATGAAGTTCAATGCTTCTGAGCATGCGTCGACTTGATTCTGAGCATGCGTGGGTTTTTTAACCGATGGACTTGACCATAGACGATCGGAATTTACCATCGGTTTTTGATCATCGGAAAATTTTAAAACAAGTTCTATTTTTTAAAACCGATGGAAAAAAGACCGATGGGTCCCATACATGATCGGTTTGTCTGATGAAAACAATCCATCGGACGGTTTTCATCGGTAAAACCAATCGTGTGTACAGGGCTTTAGATGCTTGTTGAGAACAAAAATGTCAGGCTCAAATACCAGGGCAGACCATTTTTTTATATAAATTCCTTTTCCATAAGCTTAACTCAGCAAAGAGTTTTGAAAAAGGGATACTATTTCAGGATTTGGCCAGTCCTCCTGCAAAACAGGTCATTTGTGTGTGCAAGAGAAAAGATTTTTCTAGACTTTGCCAGTCATTTTGTCCCTTCCTGGAACCAAATGAGCAGATGACCAAAGAGTCACAATGACAGATATTTACAGCTACGGCTGACGTGTTGCGAGGGCGAGCCCCCTTCTTCAGAGCCAAAAAATTATGATAGTAACTAATTTTTGGGCTCTGAAGAAGGGGGCTCGCCCTCGCAACGCGTCAGCCTAACTGTATATATCTGTCATCATGACTCTTTGGTCATCTGCTCATTTGGTTCCAGGAAGAGGCTATCTCCTTGGATGGAATGTTATGTGCCCATTATTTGACTTGCTTTGTGAGTATCCATGATCTTTTAACATACTTTTAATAAAACTAGCCATTGGTAATGCACTAGGTCGGTGCGCCCTCTCTTTTTTCTTTTACCTTTCAGTCCTAAGAATACCAATTATTCTGAGGAGGGCAGCAAGATCCCTGGTCATTCCCTTTTTAACGGAACACTCTGGTTGTGCCACCAAGAGACCAAACTTCTGAGCGCAGGAGACTGTTTTTTTGTTTCTGTGAGTCATTTTGTCCCCGCAGCTGCTTGTGTGAGTTGAAGAGATTCTGTGCTGCTTGGTGAAGGCAAGTACGCACCGCATTCATAGGCAGTTTCACAGCGGAAAGCATGTGGCTTGAAGCCTTAGCTTGTGTCTCATAATACGCGGGAGGTGAAAATTACTCTGGAGGATACTCTTCTGTGTCCACCTCACCTTCCTCAATATCTTCTTCAAAGAGGTTAGGAGGTTTAAGGTCATATTCCTGAATAGATTCAGGTGGTGGAGAGACAGGAGTGCTTTTGTGTCCTGGACACCGAAGGTTCTAAAAGGGCAGAGAGATTTCCAAAGAAATCAGGCATTGTTACAATGACATTTGCCTTAGGTAGGCTGTCTGTTGGGCGCCTGAGAGAGAGCTAGAATTAAAGAAGAGAGCTGTCTCAGTAAAGGGCCTTGCTTCAGTGAAGAGAATTGGCTATCACCCTGAGCGTTTTGATGGTTTTCCTGCTATTAGTCCCTTCCCTCCCCCAGCTTCCCACCACCTCATCTGCACTGCTGCTAAGTGAGAGGATCCCCTGTGGGGTTTTCATGAAAGAGATGCAGGTTCACAAGGTATTTGATTGTCCAGGATAGGAGACTCTATAACCCAGGCGCTAACTGGTGTCCTGTAGCTGTGTCTCTGGAAAAGCATGTAGTCAGGAGATCAGCCTATGTGCTTCTTGCATTCTCATCAGAAATGGAAGTGCATCAGCCTGAAAGTATATTGCAGCTACATCATCACCCAACCAACAACCCTACGTGGTGAAAACCGTCTGTATTTAAAGAAGTAAACATTATAAAAAGCTATCTACCACCAACTTTTACAGAGCGAGAGAATAAACTAATCTTATCTACGCTGCAGGAGGGGTCCCTCCCATTACCCATTACAGTGGGCATACCCCCGAAGAGATCTCTGGGGTCTGGATGCCAAAGGAATAAACCATGGTCCTGGACCTTTAGAGCACCCTGCGGGAACTACATTCATTAAACAATGTGCCAAGATGAGCACCAGAACATCCAGTGTCTGAAGCAAACATTACAGGCCAACCCTTTTTCTGTGGAGTCTGGATATGATTCCCAAGATGTACATTTACAAACACAATACAACGCCATAGTCGAAAGACGGCTATAACGTGGCTATCTTGTTCTGGGAGGGTGTCAATGAATGTCCTCCCAGAACACACCTCCCGCCTGCCCCCCTGGAACGTGCATCAGGCGCGCTCTGTGACCTCTGTGTTCTTTGGACACAGCTGATCACTGATCGCGGTAAAGGGCCAATCACAGCGGCCATTTACCATGTGATCAGCTGTGTCCAATCACAGCTGATCACAGGTAAACAAACTTGCCGGTTATCGGCACATCATCACAGAATGAGGAAAGCAGAGCCAATAACAAGTCTGACAGGGCACTTTTACACTGATTATCAGTGCAGCACCATTAGTGCTCTTCAGTGCCTCGTCATCAATGCCCAACAGTGTCGCCTCATCAGTGCAGCCCATCAGCCTACATCAGTGAAGAAGAAAAATTACTTATTTGCAAAGTTTTATAACAGGAACTCAGAAAAAGGTGTGTTTTTTTTTTAATTTTCAGTCTTTTTTCGCTTGTGTTGCAAATAAAAAAAAACAGTTGTGATTTAATACCAACAAAAGAAAGCAATATCTGTCACCAAAAAATGTAAAAAATTAAATTTGGGTACAGTTTTGCATGAAAGCGCAATTGTCATTCAATGTGTGACAGCACTGAAAGGTGAAAATTGGCCTGGGCAGGGGGTGAAAGTGCCCGGTATTGAAGTGGTTAAGGGTAACAAATCCGGAAACTGCTAGTGAACCCTCAGGCAATAAGCAGTTGGATCTTGATAGAAGTGTCATTCAAACAGAACAGTGAAGAAATAAAAAAAAATTAAAAAAGTTTTAGAAATATCTTAGTAGGAGGTCTATCACCTAGGACCGAAGGTTATATGACGGTGCACTAGGGGGAGTTCCCAGCAAAGCTTATGCCAGTGTCCAATCACCTGAAGGTAGCGGCATATAAGCCATCGTCTATGAATACAAGTTCTGTATCTTATACTGTACGATTAAGATGTACTTGTTCATCATCATGTTAGAAATTCAGAACTGTCCTGTGCTCATTTTGTTTCTGTTATCCCAAGGAGTTTAATTGGCCCTTCTAGTTTTTATCTTGGACTTTAAAATATTAGTGTCTATGTAGTGAAGAATGGGACAGGGAGAGGGTTGAACAGTTTGGTAAAAGAAACCAGGCAGGGCTCCCACTGCTCAGTCCAGAAAAATAGAAAATCCAAATATGTAATATATTGCCATTTACTAGTTTTTAGGTGGCTGCATTAGTTTCCTTTTTTACCTGTTAAAGTGATACTAAAGTCTCGAAATTTCCCACAAGTGTGCTCTCTTTGCTGATGATATCTTACTTTTTATTACCTCACCACTTACCTCATTTCCAAATCTATGCAGGGTACTCGATGACTTTGGCAAAGTCTCTGGACTCGGGGTCAACTACTCGAAGTCCCTGGCACTAAACATCAACTTATCAGCAACCCTAGTGGCTCAGCTCAAGGACTACTTCCGGTTTGGATGGAATGAATCAGCGATCCCCTATTTGGGGATTAACCTCACAGCTTCAATAGACAAGCTATATACTGCTAATTTCCCCCCAATCTATCATAAACTGGAAGAGGATCTCTCGCACTAGGATAAACTGGGCCTGTCCCAGCTAAGCAGAGTCAATTCAGTGAAAATGACCTTACTCCCACGCATCCTTTATCTATTTAGATCGCTTCCCATCTCCAAGGTTCACCTCCGGAAATTTCAATCCAAAATCATACAATTCATATGGGGAATGAATGGGCATAGGATTGCCAAGGTGACCCTATTTAGGAATAGAGATCAGGGAGGTGTAGGCTTGCCTAACCTTCTCTGGTACCATCAGGCTGCACAGCTTTCTCAACTCTCCACTATCTATTCTAAAATTGCACACCCTGACTGGGTACACATGGAACGACAAGCTATTCCCCACTATACTCTGGACTATATTATCTGGTCCCCAGCTAAATCTAGGCCTCCCATCATGGTCCCCACACTATCTCACTCCCTAGCACTTTGGGACTCTCTCAAAACTCATCCACAACTGATTTCACACTGGCAACCATTGTCGCACATTTTTCGTAACCCTCTGTTTCCTCCTGGGATGGACATTAAAGCATTCCAGTGGTGGTTAGACAAGGGTCTATATAGGATAGGACATCTTGTCAACCCTGCAGGACCTCTCGCCCTTGCCCACTGCATTAGTAAACTTGGGCCTTTCCTCTCCAGCACAGCTAGATCCCGTGAGGGGTGTGGGGGGGGACCCTCTCCCCCTACCAGAGCCGGATTTGTTAGAGTTGATCCACTGTGGGCACAGTGGACCTACCTATCTTAGTTTTGCACTGTGTAATTTTCTGTACTACTTCAGCAGTTATTTTGTGGATGTTTTACCTGTATTTCTGTTGATTTCTCCATGCTGATACTTCAATAAAAAACTATTGAAAGTAAAGTCTCTATATTTTTTATTTTTTTTGTAAAAAAATAACAAACATGTTATACTTACCTGCTCTGTGAAATGGTTTTGTACAGAGAAGCCCAGATCCTCCTCTTCTCGGGTCCCTCTTCGGGGGCCCCTACCATTGAGTGCCCCCATAGCATTCAGACACGGAGCGGCGTCCCAACCATGCCCCCTCTCTCTCCTCATTGGCTCACTGACTTTGATTGATAGCAGCGGGAGCCAATGACGCCAAGCTGCCGTCTCAGCCAATGAGAAGGGAGAGTCCCGGTGCAGCTGAGACACTCTCCTGCAATATCGTTGGCTCAAGATGGGCTCAGGTGAGTATTAGAGGGGCTGAGGGGGACTGCTGCACACAGAAGGCTTTTTATCTTAAAGCATAGAATGCATTAAGATAAAAAAAAAAACTTCTGACTTTACACCACTTTAATTTGACACTGACAGCCTCTTTTTTTACTCGCCAACCAAATTCTCTGCAGTTATGAAAGCTCTACGAGCAGCGCCCTCCTGTACCTTTTGTATTGAACTGTACTGTAATTGTGTTGTCCCCCCTATACATTGTAAAGCACTGCCTAAACTGTTGGCACTATATAAATTGTGTATAATAATAATAATAATAATAAGGGTAAAACAAATCAAAAAGCCTAAGCACAATTTTGCAATTTTGACATGTGTTAGTAAAACCATACATATCATCTCAACTACTTTGTGCATCCAGGTGGTATATACCTTGTTTTTTTTAGGATAAATTGGGCATTCATTTGGTAGTGAATAGTTATAGATATCTCCTGACTTTTTTTTTATTAGGAAAAAGGATTAAAGAAAAACTGGCCAAAATAGTAAAAAAAAAATTTTTTTTTAATTTAGCTGTAGGTTTCTTGTTACCACCATGACCTACCACCAAAGAAGAACCTAAAACAATTCTCCTGCTCCTGACAATTGCAACAATACCACATATGTGTATGTTATTTGTACATGTAGTACAGCCCTGAAGCAATAGTGCACATTTTTGCTTTTTTTTTTTTTGTTCTACCCAAAACATACTGACACTGATGCTAATTTAACAGAAAAATCTTTCTCAAAATATACTGACCTTTGACCCCTACTTGACCCAAACACTAACCCTGGCACTGATCTAGATCAAACCTTGATCTAGGTATTTTTTCTTTCTTTTTTTTATAATTTTCTTTATTTTTTTACAAACCCTTTTTTTTTTCATGGAAAGACAAAGATACATTGGGGGTGATTTACTAATTGCAAATAGACTGTGCAATTTGCACTTTGCAAGTGCAGGTGCTCCAGAGGTTAGTAAATGAGGTAAAGGTTCACTTAGCAAAGAATCTCCAATCACGTAGATGGAAAATAAAGAAACTGCATTTTTGCTTGCACATGATTGGATGATGGAAGTCAGCAGAGCTTCTGCTCATTTACTAAGCTCTGGAGCAACTTCCCTTGCAGAGTGCAAATGCATTTTGCAAAGTAAAAAGTCTATTTGCCTTTAGTAAATCAATCCCATTGTATCGATCTCTCCATTCACAGGGGCGGGCTTCACAGTGACTGATCACGGTGGTAGCCAATCAGAGTGAGTGAGTGAGTGAGTGAAAAACTTGTATAGCGCTAACAAATGCGAACTAAATCGCCTCAAGGCGCTTAGCATCCAGTAGCTTCATGATCCATCAGAAGAGGTGGGTCTTAAGTTTTTTCCTAAAGGCCCGATGGTTTTCTTCCATACGGATATCCGTGGGTAGCGCGTTCCATAGCCGTGGTCCTTGGACTGCAAATCTTCGTTCTCCCTTTGATTTGTAGCGAAATTTGGGGATGTGAAGGAGGTTTTGGTTTGTTGATCGGAGACTGCGTTTGGGGGTGTAATGCTTTATCTTCTCGCATAAATATTGCGGAGCGATTCCTTGTGTGCACTTGTGGGTGAGACAGAGGGTCTTGAATGTGACCCGATCCTTTACGGTTAACCAATGAAGGGTCCTCAGTGCAGGGGTGATGGATTCCCAAGGTTTTTTTCCTGTTATCAGTCTGGCTGCCATGTTCTGGACGACTTGTAGGCGTGACATTTGGTATTTGGGTAGTCCGAGGTAGAGGGAGTTTGCGTAGTCGAGTCGGGAGTTGATAATTGATCCAACTACTACTGCTGTGTCCTCTTCTGGGATGAAGGGAATGAGTCTACGCAGCAGGCGGAGGAGATGATGAGATCCGCTGATTACTGATCCTATTTGAGCGTCCATCGACATCTCCGAGTCAAAGATGACTCCGAGACTTTTGACTTTGGTGCTCGGGGTGATGGTCTGTCCGAGAATGGTGGGTGGTGTCCAAGAGGTTTTAGTTTTTGTCTTTCGGTTAGCGTGGAGGAGAAGCAATTCTGTTTTGGATCCGTTGAGTTTAAGTGAACTCTCAGTCATCCAATCATCGATCAATGTGAGGCACTTTTCCAATCCGTGATATTGGTCTTTTTTTCCAGTGATACGAAAGTAGAAATGGGTGTCGTCCGCGTATGAGTGGTAGCATAAGTCCTGTACGTATGAGAGGCTAGCACAGCGATCAGGTGACCCAGTTTCGGTAGATCCGGGTCCCGATTGTTAGTACGGGGCTCTCTGTGAGATCCCGGTCTCTATGCTGGGAGCACGCCGTGCAGTGCTCTCCCAGCACAAAGGGAGAAACACATATACGCTGCCCCACTGAAAAAAGACCACTTCCGTGAGGCTGCATATATGTATTACGTCGGCTTGAAGGGGTTAACAAGCATTTAACCCTTGCAGTGCAAGGGTTTTTTTTTTTTTTCATCCTGGAATTTAACCTTCCTAGCGGTATTCCCGAGTCTGGCTCGGGGTTAAATTTCAGCACCAAAAGCGGTAACCCCGAGCCAGACTCGGGCTGCGTCGCAGCGATGCTTCCCCGCTGTGTGATCGAGCCGTCATCTCGCTCGATTCACACACTGCCGAATGCCGCCGAGCTCCGTTCCCTGCGACGTTACGACGCACGGGGACGGAGATCGGTGCCAAATTCAAAAAAGTTAAAACACAGTACACATACAGTATACTGTAATCTTACAGATTACAGTACTGTATGTAATAATTACACACCCCCATTGTCCCTAGTGGTCTGCCCAGTGTCCTGCATGCACTTTTATATAATAAAAACTTTTTTTTTCTGCCTGGAAACTGGAGATTGTCCATAGCAACCAAAAAGTGTCCCTTTATGTCAAAAGTGGTTTTAGACCAGCTAAAAAACAGTGATAATAAATTAGAATCACTCGCAGAATTAAGCGATAGTGATTTGTGGGGAAATTCGTCATCAAACACTGAAAAACACTTTTATTATTATTATATTATTATTTGTTATAATTATTTTATAGTTATTTATTTTATTATAATGTATAATTTGGTTTTTTGAACTTTATCATACCCGGGATGTTTACTAGACTCTGGTTTGGACAGCTTTAAGTGAGTTATTCCTAAGAATTACAGGCCTACAATATAAAACGCCAAATTTCCATGCAGAATAATGGTACCGCTTTCAGCACCTAAAATCTGACAGAATCATACTGCCAGGGAGGTTAACTTGATTTGTGTTCTTTGCAATCCACTGCAGTGTAGAAGCAACAGGTGTCACACGCAGGTGGTGAATATGCTTTTTGAATCTGTGTTGTAGAAAGTCCTATTGTTCTTCTTGATCTTTCAATAATCTGACTCAAACTTCCAAGGCAAATGCAAACCTGATTGGCTGCAATGAAGTAACAGCCCGAAATAATTTCTAACACATTGATAGTAGGTATATTTGGGAATACTCTCCTGAATAACAAACAGGTAAACAAAAGAGGTTCCCGAAGCATCCGCAATGTGGCTCCGTTATCCTGACTGGACGTCATATGACGTCCAGCAGGATAAACCACGATTGTGCGCCCGTATGTGTTCACAGCGCGGCGATCAATGGTGCTGTGTGTTCTTTACCACGTGATCAGCTGTGACTGATCACAGCGGGAACCAGGAACTGCCGGTAATCGGCTTTTCTCGGGTCATGCTGACAGGGAGAGCCAATTGGTGGCTCCCTGTCAGAGGGGGGGGGGCTGCTCTGATGATCAGCACAGCCCCCATCAGAGGTGCCCACCACAGCTGCCAATCAATGCCCATCAGTAATGCCTGTCAGTGACCTTCACAGATGCCAATCAGTACCTCCTCATCAATGCTGCCTATCAGTGCCACCCATCAGTGCCATCTGTTAGTGCCCATCAGTGTCACCTATCAGTACCACCCATCAGTGCTGCCTATCAGTGCCACCTATAAATGCCCATCAGTTATGCATATCAGTGCCACCTATCGGTGCCCATCAATTCTACATATTAGTGCCTCCTCATCAGTGCCATCTTATTAGTGCCAACTCATCAAATCGCTTCATCAGTGCCATCAATGTAGCCTCATCGGTGCCCATCAGTGTAGCTTCATCAGTGGCCGTCAGTGAAGGAGAAAACTCAATTTTAAAACAGAAGCGAAGAAAAAAAAGATTTTTTTTCAAAAATGTCAGTATTTTTTAGTTTGTTTAGCAAAAAATAAAAAAGCCAGAGGTGATCAAATACCACCAAAAGAAAGCTCTATTTGTGGGAAGAAAATTATAAAAAATTAGCTTGGGTACAGTGTTGCATGACTGCGCAATTGTCATTCAAAACGTGACAGCGCTGAAAGCTGGAAGTTGTCCTGGGCAGGAAGGGGGGAATTGAAGTGGTTAAGTAGTTAAACTTCCCTCATTTGCAGACCAAAGTTTATCCCTTTGATCTAAAAGAACCAAATGATACAATGTTTATTTTTATCTCAGCGCTGAGCAATGTTGTGATAAACTTTGTCGGCTTTTTTTTTTTTTTTTTTTACAGCTCTGACAGTTCTGAGCAGAGAATGGCTCTGCACAAAGTCAGGACAGCAAGTTTACACAGTTATACAAGCTGTACACTCACTACTTTACATTGTAGCAACGTGTCATTTCTTCAGTGTTGTCACATGAAAATATATAATAAAATATTTACAAAAATGTGAGATACTGTATATCTACTAGTCTCTTTAGTGAGCCAATCACACATGCAGGAAATTACATTTCTGGGGGCCTCAATGGTGTACAGAACACCGCCAGGTAGGCATATTGCATTGAATTCTACAAAAATTACAGCGGCTGCAGATTGAAAAGGAAAAGGTAATTTTACAACATGGCTTGTATATGCTATATTATTTTTTCCTTATTTGATCTATTTTTTTTTTTTTTTAATCTTTTAGGTTGAATTTCAGTTTTAAAGTTTTACTAAACCCAAGACAGTAAAATCTTAAAGTAAAACAAAGTGTATATGCAGTAAAGCATGCTTGTTATACCCACTGTGGACCCTAAGGGGTTAAAGTGATTGTAAAGTCAGAAGGTTTTTTATCTTAATGCATTCTATGCTTTGAGATAAAAAACCTTCTGTGTGTAGCAGCTCCCCTAATACTTACCTGAGCCCCATCTCTGTCCACAAGCGTCTTGGCCATCCGAGACTCTCCCTCCTGATTGTCTGGGACACAGCAGTGGCATCAATAGGCTCCCGCTGCTGTCAATCAAAGTCAGTCAGCGAATCAGGATGGAAAGGGGGCTGGGCCGGGTCGCAGCTCTGTGTCTGAATGGACACAGGGAGCTGTGACTCTACTCGGGTGCCCCCATAGCATGCTGCTTGCTGTGAGGGCACTGAACAGGAGGGAGGGGCCAGGAGCACAGAAGAGGGACCCGAGAAGAGGAGGATCTGGGCTGCCCTGTGGAAATCCACTGCACAGAGCAGGTAAGTATAACATGTTTGTTATTTTTATAGAAAAAAACAAGACTTTATAATCACTTAAATGCTCTAAATTGTGTAAAAGGGCTGTTTTATCCTGTATGCACAGATCCTCCCCTCCTTCCACTGTCCCCTGATAATTTTCTGATAACACAGAGCAATGCCAAGCTGCTGCTAACAAAGAAAAAATAATATTGGCATGCATTAAAAAGGTGATCAACTGCAGAGATAAAACGATAATTCTCTGGTCCGGCCTCACCTGGAGTATGCTGTCAAGTTTTGGGCACCAGTCCTCAGGAAGGATGTGCTGGAAATGGAGCGAGTACAAAGAAGGGCAACAAAGCTAATAAAGGGTCTGGAGGATATTAGTTATGGGGAAAGGTTGCGAGCACTGAACTTATTCCCTCTGGAGAAGAGACGCTTGAGAGGGGATATGATTTCAATTTACAAATACCATACTGGTGACTAGGGCAGAGCCGAACACCCCCCGGTTCGCACCAGAACCTGCGAACGGACCGAAAGCTTACGCGAACTTTAGAACCCTATTAAATACAATGGACTCGAACATTCAAAATCAAAAGTGCTAATTATAACGACTAATATGCAAGTTATTGTCCTAAAAAGGGTTTGGGGACCCGGGTCCTGCCCCAGGGGACATGTATCAATGCAAAAAAAGTTTTAAAAACTGCCATTTTTTCGGGAGCAGTGATTTTAATGATGCTTAAAGTGAAAAAAAAAGTGAAATATTCCTTTAAATATCGTACCTTGGGGGTGTCTAAAGTATGCCTGGGAAGTGGCATGTGTTTCCCGTGTTTAGAACTGTCCCTGCACAAAATGACATTTCTAAAGGAAAAAAAGTCATTTAAAACTGCTTGTGGCTTTAATGTAATGTCTGGTCCTGGCAATATGGATGAAAATCATTGAGAAAAATGGCATGGGTACCCCCCCCCCTTCTCAGCCCACTACCAGCCCCTTTGGGTCTTGTATGGATATTAAGGGGAACCCCGCACCCAAATTAAAAAAAGGCCCTATATACTCTTAACAGCAGTATACAGGCGGTGCAAACAAGACAGGGACTGTAGGTTTGTTCTTAAAGCGGAAGTAAACCCATGCATTTAACAGTTTCAAAAAACAGTTTGCACTTGCCGGAAATGTAACACTCCCATTGGTTGTGCTCTCAAACAAACTGTCAAACTATCCAATGGCTGGTGTCATCACTGATCACATGTGCAGCATCATGGCAGTTGAAGATTAAACAGAGGCCAAGATGGCAGCTCCCTTGGCTGAAAATGATAGGAGGGTTTACTTCCACTTTAAGTAGAATATGTTTGACAGGGACTGTAGGTTTGTTCTTAAGTAGAATCTGTTTGTAATTTGGAACAGGTAAATTTTTAAGTGTAGCTCCAACCAAAAAATCTATTTTTAACCTTTTTTGAAAACATAGGGAAGGGTTATCACTCCTGTAACATTTTTTTTGCTGTCTATGCACCTGTTCAGAACATTTCACCTCACTTTCCGTCCCAATGACAAATGTTTTTAGAAAATTTGGGGTTGTTATTGAAACAAAGATTGGTGATAAAGCATCAGTGGAGAGGAGACACCTTTTTCCCATATTAACTCTTACAGGAGAGAATTTCCCTTCCTAGGCGTAGATTTTCCCTCACTTCCTGTTGTCTCCTTCCGTTTGCAAGTAGGAGTCGTTAGTGCAAGTTGGATGTTTGAAAGTAGGGGCCTGCCGTTTATACTCTGCAGAAATTTGGCCCTTAGGTGTTGGTGTTGCCACAACACTGTAAGCCCTCACAGTTACTCTTGGTGGGCGCTGGAACGCCCTGATGTGAACTATTATATCAAGAATTGTAATTACATGCCCCTGTTGAACAAGGGCAGAAACATTGGGCCTTTGGTGGTGGTGGTGGTGGTGGTGTTGCCACAACACTGTAAGCCCTCACAGTTACTCTTGGTGGGTGCAGGAATGGGCCCTGCTGTGAATTATTAGATCAAGAATTGTAATTACATGCCCCTGTTGAACAGGGGCAGAAACATTGGGCCTTTGGTGGTGGTGGTGGTGGTGGTGTTGCCACAACACTGTAAGCCCTCACAGTTACTCATGGTGGGCCCAGGAATGGGCCCTGCTGTGAATTATTAGAACAAGAATTGTAATTACATGCCCCTGTTGAACAGGGGCAGAAAAATTGGGCCTTAGGCACTGGTGCCACAACACTGCAACCCCTCACAGATACTGTACTTGGAGCGCAGCAATGAGCCCTGCTGCAAAGTATTGCATCAAAAATATTAATTACACACCCCTGTTAAACAGGGGCTGAAAAATTGGGCCTTAGCCACTGGTGGCAGTGCCCAGAAACAAAAATGTTCTTACAAGCTATCAGCATGATCATTGAGAAGGAAGAGGATAGTCACTCAGCATAACAGGATAGTCACTCTGCATCAGCATAGGCAGTCTTGAAGTGATTTGACATTTCAAAGAAAATTAGTCTGTTACATCAGCATCAGGTGCTTGGTAGCTGGTGGTGATCCAAGACTGATTCATTTTTATGAAGGTCAGCCAATCGACCGAGTCGGTGGACAGGCGCACCCTGTGATCGGTTACAAAACCTCCAGCAGCACTGAATGTGTGTTCCGAAAGAACGCTGAATGCAGGACAGGCCAGTAGCTCAATTGCATACTGTGCAAGCTCTGGCCAGTCATCCATCCTCAAGACCCAGTAACCCAGAGGATTTTTGGTGGGAAAGGTGTCCAAGTCTGATCTTGCCCCTAGGTATTCCTGCACCATGTAAACCAGACGCTGGCAATGGTTGCTGGAAGCGATCATACCTTCGGGTTGCGTACTAAAAAATTGTCTGAACGCATCGGTCAGACGGCCACCTTCTCCATTGCTCCTTCTTTGACTGACCGGAGCCTCAGCAACACGTTGTCCAGGACCAGGAATTTGTAACTTCCCAGTCTCTGGGAATGCGTTGCACAGACCTTTCTGCAAGGCCTCCCGAAGATGCTTCTTCCTCTGCTCCCTCTGCGAAGAGATAAGATCCGCAACCTTACCCTTGTAACGTGGATCACGGAGGGTTGCCAGCCAGTAATGATTCCTCTCCTTGATCGCAGGAATACGAGGATCCTTCCGAAGGCTTTGCAGGATCAGGGATGCCATGCAGCATAGATTTGCTGAGGCATTCGGTGCGGAGTCCTCTGGGTCACTGAGGACGACATGATCCGCAACCACCTCCTCACAACCACGTACAAGTCCATGGGTGTCTTGGGACTGTAAGTGATCCCTTGAAGACTGCTGCTGATGCTGAGTGCTAGTCTCCACCTCCATGCTGACACAATCCTCCTCCTCCTCTTCCTGTGTGATAGCCGGGCCAGCAGGAACACTGTCTGGATAAAGGGGGCCTTGAGAGGTAAGGAAGTCCTCCTCTTCCTGCCTCTGTTCTGCCTCAAGTGCCCTGTCCATTATTCCACACAGCGCGTGCTCCAACAGGTGGACAAGAGGGACAGTGTCACTGATGCATGCACTGTCACTGCTCACCATCCTCGTGGCCTCCTCAAATGGTGCCAGGACAGTGCATGCATCCCTGATCATGGCCCACTGGCGTGGGGAAAAAAATCCAAGCTCCCCTGACCCTGTCCCGGTGCCATATTGCAACAGATACTCATTGATGGCCCTCTGCTGTGTGTGCAGCCGCTGCAGCATGGCCAACGGAGAGTTCCACCTGGTGAAGATGTCACAGATTAGGCGGTTCTTGGGCAGGTTGTAATCCTTTTGCTGCTCAGCCAGCCGAGCACTGGCATTATATGACAAGCAGAAATGCCCACAGAGTTTCCTGGCCTGCTTCAGGACCTCCTGTAAGCCCGGGTACCTGCCCAAGAACCGCTGCACCACTAAGTTAAGGACGTGAGCCAAACAGGGCACATGGGTCAGGTGTTCCTGTCGGAGGGCGGAGAGGAGGTTGGTGCCATTGTCGGAAACCACTATTCCTGGTTTAAACTGGCGTGGCGTCAACCACCTCTGAGCCTGCCCCTGCAGAGCTGACAGAATCTCTGCCCCAGTGTGGCTCCTGTCCCCCAAGCACACCAGCTCAAGCACCGCATGGCATCTTTTTGCGTGCGTACTTGCGTAGCCCCTTGAACGCCTACGGAGCACCGCTGGTTCCAAGGGCGAAGCACAGTTAGAGGCCATGGAGGAAGAAGAAGAAGAGGGGGTGGAGGAGAGAGGTGTGTCAGAATCACCAGTAGTAACATTTTGGAGGCGTGGTGGCGGAACAACCTCCAACACTACTGCACCTTGTCCTGCATCCTTCCCAGCTGCCAGCAGAGTCACCCAATGCGCCGTGAAAGATAGGTAACGTCCCTGTCCATGCCTGCTGGACCATGAGTCAGCGGTAATATGCACCTTACCGCTGACCGCCCTGTCCAGCGAGGCCAAGACATTGCCCTGCCACATGCCGGTAGAGAGCCGGAATCACCTTCCGTGAGAAAAAGTGGCGTTTGGGAACCTGCCACTGAGGAACCGCACATTCAACAAACTCACGGAAGGGGGCAGAGTCTACCAACTGAAAAGGCAGCAGTTGAGGTGCTAGCAATTTAGCCAAGCTAGCATTCAACCACTGGGCATGTAGATGGCTGGGAGTGAACTTCTTTTGGCGGTGCAGCAGCTGGGGCATGGAAATTTGCCTGGTAGAATCGGACGTCGGTGTACCGATAGCAGATTGCCCGCAAGTACTTGGCTGTGATACACCTAATTCTACACACCTTTATTCCTCTCAGTGCAGGTTTCAGAGAGGACTGAAGGTATAGTGGGGTTGGAGATCCCAGCTGATGAGGAGCAAGGAGAGGTCCGCTTTGTTCTTTGGTGTGGGTCTTTTAGGTACGCTTGCCAACGAACTGCATGGCAGGTCGACATATGTCTGGTCAAGCACGTGGTGCCCAAGCGGCTGATGTTTTGGCCACGCGAGATACGCTTTAGACATATGTTGCAAATGGCAACGGTGCGATCTGCTGCACACGTCTGAAAAAAGGCCCACACCAAAGAACTTTTGGAATAACGCGCAGAGACAGCAGCGCCCTGCACATACGGAGCTCTGCAGTGTGATGCAGTCGGTGTGCTGCCCTTAAGCTGGCCCCTGGAGGGCATCCTGCCTCGTTGGAGATGTGCCTCCTCCTCCTCCTCCTCCTCCTCCTCTTTCCTATCAGGCACCCACGTGGAGTCAGTGACCTCATCATCCCCTCCCTCCTCATCACTGGAGCAAATCTGGCAGTATGCTGCAGCTTCGGGAACATGACTGCCAGATAGCTGACCTTGTTGGGCACCCCCTCTCTCTGGGCTCACGTTACTACCCCCTCTCTCTGGGCTCACATTACTGCCTTCCTCTAGCTGGGTTCCATCATCGGAGCCTTCAAAACGCTGGGCATCCTCCTGGAGCAGGTACCCAACACTGTGGTCAAACAGTTCGGGGGACTCCTCAGGAGGACATGGTGGGGCTAGGGAAGGAGTGACTGATGCCATTGAACCGAGGGAAGAGGCCGCTTTGGCAGCTGCTTTGCCAGACAAAGTACCCTGAGCCTGGGTGAGAAAGGATGAGGATGAGGACGGCTTGGTCATCCACTCTACCAAGTCTTGGGCATGTTGCGGCTCAACATGGCCAGCTGACGAAAAGAAGGACAAGCGTGTCCCACGGCCACGTGCTGATGAGGATGCACCATGTCCACGAACAGCACTGTTGCCTCTAGACTCAGAGCCTGCTTGCCCTCTTTTATTGCCTCGTGACTATCTGCCTCTCCTTGTTATCCTTCCAGACATACTAATGGCCTGCAGTGAGATGTAGCTGCAAAAAGGTGGGATGTGTGTATATATACAGTATATATATATATATATATATATATATATATATATATATATACAGGGCTCAAAATTTCAAGTCCTGAGCCACTAGCCAGGCCTTAAGAGTTACTCGCCACTAGTTGCACCACCCAACCCCTCCCCTGCCCCACCCCTAAGTCCACCCCTAAACATGCCCTTGTAAATTATCTCATGAAATTACACTGTTAAATGTTTTAAGCAGAATTAAGTTCCAAAAATAAATATTATTAACAACAACGTTAACAATATTAACATAAAACATATCAGTACCCATCAGTGCAGCCTCACTGTGCCCATCAAATGCATTTTTGCGGTGCCCATGAATGCAGTCTTACTGTGCCCATGAATGCAGCCTCACTGTGCCCATGAACGCAGCCTCACTGTGCCCATGAATGCAGTCTCACTGTGCCCATGAACGCAGCCTCACTGTGCCCATGAATGCACCCTCACAGTACCTATGAATGCAGCCTCACAGTGCCCCATCAAATGCAGCCTCACTGTGCCCCATCAAATGCAGCCTCACTGTGCCCCATCAAATGCAGCCTCACTGTGCCCCATCAAATGCAGCTTCACTGTGCTCCATCAAATGCAGCTTCACCGTGCCCCATCAATTGCAGCGTCACCGTGCCCCATCAATTGCAGTGTCACCATGCCCCATCAATTGCAGTGTCACCGTGCCCCATCAATTGCAGCGTCACCGTCCCCCATCAATTGCAGCGTCACCGAGCCCCATCAATTGCAGTGTCACCGCGCCCCATCAAATGTAGCGTCACTGTGCCCCATAAATTGCACCGTCCCCGTGCCCCATTAAATGCAGCGTCACCATGCCCATCAAAAGCAGCGTCACAGTGCCCCATCAAATGCAGCGTCACATTGCCCCATCAAATGCAGCGTCACAGTGCCCCATCAAATGCAGCTTCACAGTGTACCATCAAATGCAGCTTCACAGTGCCCCATCAAATGCAGCTTCACTGTGTACCATTAAATGCAGCTTCACCGTTCCCCATCAAATTCAGCTTTACCGTGTACCATTAAATGCAGCTTCACAGTGCCCCATCAAATGCAGCTTTACTGTGTACCATTAAATGCAGCTTCACCGTGCCCCATCAAATGCAGCGTCACCATGCCCCATCACTCCAGACTCACCATTGCCTTGATGCTGGTACACACACATACACAGCGGGCATCTCCCACTGAGTGTTCCAGAGCTGGGTCTGTGTTCGGCGGCTCTGTGTAACAAGGTCCCGCCCCCCTAGACCGACTCGCGTGATAGGCGGAACACTGAATCAATCTACTATAACACAAGCCATTCTAGGGGGGTGGGACCTTTCTACACGGCGCCGCTGAACACAGACCTAGCTCCGTAACACACATCGGGAGATGTCCGCTGTGTGTGTGTGATACACAAGAGGAGGAGACCGCTGCAGCTTAAGCTCAAAGCGGCGCCACGGCAGTCCAGAATCAACTGCCTGCTGTGGTATTAGTATGGGAAAAGCAGCAATTGTCTTCAGTTAGTTTTAGGTGAAAACTGTGCAGAGGACACAAATACTTTCAGCTCTCCGCCTGTGGTTTTATTATGAGAACACCACTATAATAGTCACTAACTGTATTCAGGTAAGCTTTAGGTGAACGCTATGCAAAGCACACAGTACACTAAGTGAAACACTGATTGCAGCTAGCACAATCACCTGCCTGCCTGTCACAGTATAGAGAATAACAGGAACGGATCTAGCTAAACTGAATACAGTGTATAAATATATATACAACACCGTCCTAGGATGCATATATATCCTCTACACACTGTAACTGCAGCTAACTGACTTGCCTGCCTGTTCTATATAACTCAATATAAATGACACTGTCTCTCTCTGTAATCTCTCTCTTTTAACAACTCCAACACACTACACAAGGCCGCCAAGTCGGCGGCCTTATATAGTGTGGGGCTTGTACTAAACCCCCTGAGCCATAATTGGCCAAAGCCACCCTGGCTTTGGCCAATTATGGCTCTCCGTTTTTTGCGCGCTGTGATTGGCCAAAGCATGCGGGTCATAGTGCATGCTTGGCCAATCATCAGCCAGCAATGCACTGCGATGCCGCAGTGAATTATGGGCCGCGACGCGCCACTCGAATTTGGCGCGAACGGCCCATAATGTTCGCAATTCGGCGAACAGCCGAACAGCCGATGTTCAAGTCGAACATGGGTTCGACTCGAACAAGAAGCTCATCCCTACTGGTGACCCTAGTGTAGCGGGGGTTTAAATTTAGGGGGATACACCTGGGTGGTAGTATGACCCAGGTGTGTATAAATCATGAAAGGATTTAGACCATTGTTAATTCGTGGAGGACTTGGTGGTGTGTTGTTCTCCTTGACCTGTGGGTGGCAGGGTTCCCACAGGTCTAAGGTGGATTCACTGCTGCAGTGCTGGCCTTTTTGTCCCTTGTCAGTGATGGTACGGCGAGGGCGGGGAACCCACCGTGGCGTCGCGGGAGGAGATAAAGGGGAGAGACGCCCTCACCACGAGGTCTTTTTCCTGCATCGCGCGCCCAGGCACCTTCGGCCTGGGTGCGGGCGGTTCGGAGTTCCGGCCCAGGCGCCCTAGGCCTGGTCGGAGCGGAGTTGGCGTCCATCCCAGGCACCTTCAGCCTGGGGTGAGGTACTAAACCGGAGGCCTGGGGCTCAGTGACTTCGACTGGGTCCCGCAAGGGCGGAGGAGTCCGAGGGTCCCTGAGGTGGATGGGGCCCATGTCTGAGGTGAAGAGGCTGGGGAGGTCACCCGTCCGAAGAGTCCGGAGCAGCATCAACCCGGAGACGGATGGGCCTCCGGTAACTCCCTTGGAGGGACATCTTCCCCCTGACAGGGGCCACAACGCAGCGAAGGTACTCCTATCTGCATTCTATTGAGTCGCTGGTAGAGACTCACAAGTTCCAAGTTCTCTCTAGCCAAGGCTATAGTAACCGCTGGTGAAACCACAGTGGTTTAGCGTACAATCAGGATAGTGCCTCGACCTGCTCACCCCACCGTATTGAACTGTTATTCTGTCTCAACCAGTTAGCTGGCAAAGAACTGTTTGATTGTGAGTGTGACAATAAAACAAGTGTTGGACCCTAATCGGTGTGTGGGACTCTGGTTAATGGGAGCAAAGGGAAGTGTCAGCACAGCAAGACTTGGTCATTAACTGAAACGCACAGGCCCGAGGAAAATAACTGGTACTGGCCTTCACCTCACTCACTACCATGGGGAGGACATGGGCCGTAGCGCATCTTACTCTCACATACAACATACCCCTAGACAAAATGGATAGAGTGAGGGCGCTACACTACAATAGGGATAAAACTTTTTCGCGGAAGGGTGTTTGACAAGACACGTGGCCACTCATTAAAATTAGAAGAAAAGAGGTTTAACCTTAAACTACGTAGAGGGTTCTTTACTGTAATGCCGCGTACAGACGATCGGACATTCCAACAACAAAACCGTGGATTTATTTCCGACGGATGTTGGCTCAAACTTGTCTTGCATACACACGGTCACACAAATGTTGTCGGAAATTCCAAACGTCAAGAACGCGGAGACGTACAACACGTACGATGAGCCGAGAAAAATTACGTTCAATAGCCAGTTCGGCCATTCTGCTTGATTCCGAGCATGCGTGGAATTTTGTGCTTTGAAATTGTGCACACACGGTCGGAATTTCCGACAACAAGTTTTGTTGTTGGAAAATTTGAGAACCAGCTCTCAAATTTTTGTTGTCGGAAATTCAGACAGAAAATGTCCGATGGGGCCTACACACGGTCGGAATTTCCAACCAAAAGCTCCCATCAAACATTTGTTGTCGGAAATTCCGAGCGTGTGTACGTGGCATAAGAGCGGCAAGGGTGTGGAATTCCCTTCGACAGGCGGTGGTTTGAGCTGGGAGCATCGATAGTTTCATCTAAACTATTAGATAAGCACCTGAACGACCACAACATACAGGGATATACAATGCATAGGTTGGACATGTGTCATTTTTTCAACCTCGCCTACTATGTAACTATGTAACTATGGAGTCAGGCTGCACATGCTCAGTTTGGTGTTTGTTGCTAGAGAGGTTTTTTTTTTCTTGGGAGCGTACATGTGATCAGCACAGGTCCAATCAGCACTATCCAGACAGGGGTCTTGCAGTCTCATAGGACAGTCAGAAAACTCCTCCTACAAGTTTTAACTAGTGCTTGGCTGGACACTGCTAGAAGTCACAAGCCTGCTATATACTGCTACTACTGCTATATACTGCTGATGAGAAAAGGTATTTAGCAGTTTATATTTACTAAAATACTTGCATTTCCATGTTCTGTGTACTTTGGGAGACCAGATATAGTGAATGCAGGCTCCTGGGTTTAGTAACGCTTTAATTGAACTAGTTATAAAACACTCCAGAGTTACTTTAAATACGGTCACATTGTAATTCGCTACTGTGTCAGTGTATCTTGCTGTTTCATCCTTCCCAGAGAACATTTATCTTTTTTAAGAAAAGGAAGAAAAAGGCTACTCAAACAATCGTGCTCAGTCATTTCCCCTTGGATGGATCACATTTCATGTATAATGTTCATTTGTAAAATCATTTTTCACATCTGATGAAAATCCTGCAGCGATAAACCACATGTGACACTGGAGAGGATGTAGACATGAAGCAGGGGCTGCAGCTTCAGCCTCATTCATTGGGACCTTCTGCTCTTGTGTGCTTCAAAAATCCTTTAACTGTTTGGCAATCTGGTGTATGCTTCCTGACTGATGTGTTGACTCAGTGTGAACTCACAGAGAACAATCATTAGAACATGCTCTACATCTGTATACTTTCTTGGGCTTGAGAGGCAAATCAAGCTTAAGTGTTCGTAGTGACAGCGAGTTTATAGTGCAGTCATTGCGCAGCAAATTCCCTCTTGCTTAGGGTGACCAGACATCCCCGGTTTCAGGGTACAGTCCCCGGATTGAGGACACTGTCCCCGGACCAAGTCTGTCCCCGGTTTTGTCCCCGGATTGGACAGTCAGTGCAGAATTAAAAAAAAAAATTATGAATTACACACCCCCGCTCCGCCGCGCCTACTAGTTTAGGGGGTGTATTTTTTTTCCATTATCTGCCCCTTTCTGATGATCATGTGCTGGTTCGGGTGCATGCCCAATTCAGCTCCGCTCGCATGTTCTGCCTTGGCTCAAGTCCCGGTCAGTCGCCTGCCAGCTTATCTCCTTGCCTTCCCTGGCAGAGTGATCTTCCTCCGCTCCCCACCCAGTAGTAGCCGGGGCCTGGAGAGTAAAACTTGACAGGCTGTGAGGCAGGCGGCGACGGGCAGAGAGTCACTGATTGCCGCCATTACTAGTAATAAAAAAAAAATGTCCCCGGATTTCATTTTAAAAATCTGGTCACCTTACTCTTGCTTCATACATAAGCTAAGAGAAAATTCACGGTGGGAAGAGAAAATTCACTTAGCTTAGCGAATGAGGTGAAAGGGTGCTGACTTCAATCATCCAATCAGGTGAGAGGAATAGTCCTGTTTTGACAAATGTATTTTTTAAATATTGTAGTCAAAGTAGAGTTCCACCCAAAAGTGGAAGCTCCACTTATCTGACTTATCCACTTATCCATAACATACAAGGCCATTCACAACATCACCAACCTCATCTGCAAATATCGCCCAAATCGTCCCCTCCACTCCTCCCAGGACCTCCTGCTCTCCAGCTCCCTTGTTACCTCCTCCCACGCTCGCCTTCAGGACTTCTCCAGAGCCTCTCCCATCCTCTGGAAAGCCCTGCCCCAGTATGTCCGATCACCTTTAGGAGATCCCTACCCTGTCCACCTTTAGGAGATCCCTGAAAACTCATTTATTCAGGGAAGCCTATCCCACACCCACCTAACAACTGTCCCCGAGACACCCCCATCAAATCATTCTCTGCAGCTATTACCTTTTGTACCACCACCCCCTCCCTTCAGAATGTAAGCTCTACGAGCAGGGCCCTCCTGTACCTTTTGTATTAAACTGTACTGTAACTGTGTTGTCCCCCCTATACATTGTAAAGTGCTGCGTAAACTGTTGGCGCTTTATAAATCGTGTATAGTAATAAAAAATAATAATCTGACTCCTGCCCCTCTTCAGTGCCACCTTTTGGGGGGGAGCAGGAACCTGTCCCCACTTCTGGGAGATCGCGTCACGCCGCGATCACTCCGAAGTTCGGCTCCCCTCCCCCTTCCCCCGCCGATAGGCTTCACTGCCGGGTTCCCTTACTATGAATGGCGGCGACAGGACCCAAGAGCCGATGGTAACATTGGCTGGGGTGCCGGCATTACTGGATTCCAGGACAGGCCTAATATTAAAAGTCAGCAGCTACTGTATGTGTAGCTGCTGACTTCTAATTTGTTTGGTGCAAAGCAAAAATGGGAGGGGAAGTGGGAGACAGTTGCTGAGGCTGTCTTCCCACGTCCACAAGGGGAAATGGGCTATCTCGGTACCAAAAATGGAAATAGACGTATAATAAAATAATTATTTTATTATAAGTCTATTGCCATCTTTGGTACCGAGATAGTCCATTTCCCCTTGTGGACATGGGAAGACAGCCTCAGCAACTGTCTCCCACTTCCCCACCCATTTTTGCTTTGAATCAATTTTGGATGATGGTACCTCCTATTAACTAGATTTACAGTAAATGTGAGGCAAACTCCCCTTTAATATGTAGCACACAGACCTTTTCCCTGCCTTTGGCTCGCTGGCAGGTCAAGGCACACCGCACTATATGCCCTTATCCTCTGTCTAAGAGGTCGAGCAGTGTTAACAGATTTTTGGGTCCTGCAGCTGGGTTCTCATTCAGTTGTTTCTCATCTCCTAGTTTGTAGGGACAAGTCTCTATTTTTACCAAGAAAGGTCAATGTCCACACCACTTCAAACTCCAACGTTGAGTTTATTTTATAAGCAAAGTTCAACAGACAGTAAAGGCGGATGAGAGAAAGGACAGCAAGGTGTTGGGAGATAAGTCCAGGCACAAACTAATATTGTAGTCGCCACTTGATCCCGAGTGGGTTTAGCTCACCTGGATAGTCCTCTGTAAGAGCGGATCCTAGCAGCCGGAGTGATGCTCAAACGTTTACTTGAATTTTCCTAGAGATACGATCGGGAGATCCTCTGCCACAGAATCTTTAAGTCCCAAACTTCTCAACACATGCAACACAAGGACAGGTGCCAGCGACAGCACGTTGCAAGGCCTGTAGTGAATCTTTGAATCCCTCCAGAAGGTTACCGGGCCTCTCCGTCACCGTGAATTCTCACCGGTCCCTCAGAAAGGTCCTCCCCCGGCCTCCTCTTCTTAGAGCTGGTTCCCTCGCAAGGGCACCCTGGGATTCCTCTTTCGGGGATGGGCCCCAGCTAAAGGTGCTGGGCCCAATAGTGGAGTTGCAGCCCCAGGCTAAAGGTGCTTGAGACTGATACACACGCGCACCCCTGGCCTGGAGGGCCGGGTAACGCAAACTGCTCCCCAAAAGATTGGGTCTGCCCCTTGTATATCCTTTCCCAGCATGCACAGCAGGTTAACCACGCCCACCGTACCACTGCCGAGAGAGGACACCCTAAGGCATAGCAATGCCACCCACGGTTCAACCCTGACCCAAGATGGCAGTGCCACCTACAGGCCACAGGGAACTGTATATCAGGCTGCATTACATAGGCAGAAGCTTGTCCTAACAATCAAAGTGGTCTGAGCCTGGCTACTGGCTCAGACCAAACCCCTGAATTTAAGTACACAGCACCCCTGAAAGTAAAGGGGCGCTACAAATATATTTTTAAAATACTAAATCTGGGCATAGAAGGTTATCCTTTGTTCACATTTGTGTAACTCCAAAGTCGCACAATTTCCAGTACACTTTTGGAGTGTGACTTTTAATGCAACTTTGATGCAGCTTTACACTTTCTGGCACTCAAGTCCAATCAAAGTAGTGCAGGAACCTTTTCAAAGTTGCTGAGACTTTAGGTTGCATAGATCCAAACAGATGCCATTGAAAACAACAGGCTGCGACTTGTCATGTGACTTTGTGTCCAAAGTCACATGACAAATCACACAAGTGCCTTTGTCTTTTCTTGTTCAGCCAGTGGGCTGAACAATAGAATCAGACAGATTCCTCAATCCATACAAGAAGGGTAGAAGGAGATATCCACCAACCCACCGGGACATTGTATTCTAATAGCGAGTGCGACTCCCAAAACTGTTGGAATACCAGCAGTTGAAGCCACTGATGGACAAAAGTTTTCCAGCAAGTCCATTTAACAGAATTCATTGTAACAAATGACTTCTGTCAAACAGGGAGGGCCACACACAGATCGAAATTCGTCCGGTCTTTGCTGAACTGTCCGAATTTCTTTCCATCTATGCCCAGGTAATAGAGTACTTCAATCACTTCATTACCTGTATACTTCTATGGACCAAAGCAATTTTTAACTAGAGGCGTGATGGTGATCACAAAAGTTAAGGAGAGCTGACATCCTTCCTTGTAGAGTGAGTTAACAGGCATGTTGGGTGTAATGCAAGATGAAATGATGGGCGCCAGTTACTTTTGGAATGCAAACGAGATTTATTGTCTCTTAACATGAACTGTGGGAGAGCGGGTTAGGGCCAGGACACCCTTAGGTAGATGCAATGTTAATTGGCAGACTCAGACACTATAGGTAGACAGCTATACAGGGAAAGGCCTCCAGGCGGATGCCACATCTGTATAAGTAGGACCGCTGTCTCCTATGGCAACTGAACTTGTAATGGTCACTAAAAGTCGTACATAACTCTTGGTAATACAGAATAGTTCTTCTCTTACCTCACAGTATCCCACTGTGATCTTCACTCACTGAGCTCCCAGTCTCTCACTAGACTTCCAGATCCCAATCGTCACCGGATCTCCTGAGCTCTTCCACTGTTAAACCTGCTGTATACTCCTCAAGTGTCACCCCCGCTAACCTGCTGGGTCCCTGGCTTGGCACTCGCTGAAGCTTTCCCACTTCTTCACCATCCCCGACTGGTGAGAAGACTGCTCTGGTACTTGCTCAAGTTTACTTACAGTAGTCTCCGGTAATAAGGTGGATGGTCCCTTAGTGGCGACTGCTTCCCCTTTACCTCTGACCACAACTGGTTCCCCATCCGGCTGAACCTTCGCAACTCGGTTGGACTCCAATCCTGCAGTCTCAACCTAACGCTGCTTCTCCTGCTCCTGGATAGGCCTCAGGCAGCCTAGCAGCCAGGTATCCCCAAGATAGGCTTCTGGCTTTCCAGGCCTATCAGCCCGGGGCAAATCAACACAAGTCCACCTAGACAGCCATCCAGGTTGCACAGAACCCCGATCACCTGACCCCACCCAAATAAATAGGCTCTCCCAGCAGGCCAAGGGACTAAAGAAACCCCTGCTAATTGGCGAGACACCCCATCCATTCATGATCTGACCTTGCTATGTCCTTGTCGATCTAATATCACCAGCCACAGTGCCACCTAGTGACAGAAGAGAGAAGGTGCAGCAATTCCAGAATTAGAAGGAAATCAGTGGATCATCTAACAATTAGCCAGGACAACTACTACCTGGAAAACTAAATTTGTTAGCAACCTTGCCTAAACACCAGGGTACTACACCTGTTTATTCGACTCTTACTTTGCCATTGCTTAAAGTGCATGTAAACCCTACTAATAAACTTTTATCTTTTCTCCCTTTTGGTCTGTTAAATACACTGTTGAAAGAGTTTTGTCTTGTGTGCACATCCTGTGTTATCTCAAAAAGATTCATTAGCCCTCCTTGTACTTATCTTGGAACTACAAAATGATTAACCTTTATGTTGTGTAGATGGGAGAGTTGGTGGGTCTGAGTAGTTTGGCAAAAGAAAACTAGGCAGGGCTGACAACACTGAATTCATAAAAAAACTGTGTGTTGTCAGTCCATAACAGGACTCAGAAACCCAAGTAATTTTTTGGACTAGTAGGGTGTTTAAATGCATAACACAGGAGGAAATGTGCATATATTGCAGAGATATACTACATATTGTATGTATCAATAAGGCATTACTACAATGTGGACTTTTTAACTAAAGTGTACAGGATCCCCCACATGAGATGATAGGTATACCCGAGCGATATAGGCCGACAGCAGGTTCAAGGGTTTAAGGAACCCGATTTCTTTACTTTTCCAGAAAAGTCAGGGAGAGTATGTGATTTTTGAGGAGACAATATTATGTCTCTTTATGTCTGATATAAAAATCAGGAGGGTCACATGAGCTTCACATGTATTATGATCCTGTGCCATGAGCTAAGAGTTCTTGAAGCTTGAACCTCAGGATCGTGTATAAGTGTAGCACACAGACCCTTCCGCTACATGCATCTTTAGCAGTAAGGCACACCTGCTACTTGCCCGTTGTCCCACTCCAGATATGGAGAGGCGAGCGGTGTTAGATTTGTTTGGGCCTTGTGGCGAGTTACCCCTCACGAATGGATCTCCGGTCTCCATTCTCTAGGCGGAAGTCCCTTTTTTAATAAAGCCAATGTCCACACAGGTGTAAAACCTAAGCAGCAGGGTTTTATTATTTTCTTGAGGCAAAACTTAGAAGAGAGAGAGTAGAAATGACAAGAAGGGAAGGTTCAGGCACGCAACATTTAAACAACACGCATCGCCACTCAAGCCTGAGTGGGTTTGGCTCACCCGGATAGTCCCTTTTAGGAGCGGTCCTAGCAGCCGGTGTGGAGCACGAAACAAATACTTGTGATTTCCCTGGGATACGATCAGGAGATCCTCTGCCACAGAATCTTCAAGTCCCGAACTTCCCGGCCTAGTAATAGTTAGTCCTTAGGTGCCAATGGGCACATTACCAGGCTTTTGGCGGGTAGGAATCCTTCCCTCTAACAGGTAACCAGGCCACTCCCCAGACAGTGACTTCTTCACTGATCCCCTTCGGAACGATCCTCCCCTGGTTTCCTCTCCTTCAGAGTGGGTCACCCCTCGCTGGGGTACCCTGGGACTCCTCTTCGGGTGTAGGCCTCAGCTAAAGGTGCTGGGCCTACTTACAGCGATGCAGCCTCAGGCTAAAGGTGCCTGGGGATGGTACACACACACGCCCCAGGCCTGGAGGGCCGGGAGGCGCGAACTGCTCCCTGAATAATGGCGTCTGTCCCTTAAGTATTCTCTCCCAGCATGCACAGCGGGTTGACCACGCCCACTGCACAGATGCCGAGAGAGGACACCCAATGGTGTTGCGATACTCCCTGTGGTTCTACCTAAGCCGGAGAGGACAATGTCACCTACAGGCAACAGGGAACACTGCAGCCAGGCAATATCACACCAGAGCAGAAGCAAGTTTTTAGGAAAATAACAGTCTGAGCCCAACTATCGGCTCAGACTAACCCCTAAATTTGAACATAGCGCCCCCTAAATTGGGGAGGGCACTACATAAGTAATTCTGTTTCTAAGGCAAGGGGGTAAATCCACTTTCCCAAGGGCCTTTAGCAATCACTCAATGTGGTTTTAGAGTTGGAGTAGTAGGTGCAGCACTGGACTATTATGTGTAGGATAGGGGCTTAACTGTAGGGGTCGCAATTGCGACCTAGCCCCATGCTCCAGGGGGTACATGCGGCTCTCCTGTACCATTTTCCTCTTGTAGCAATTGAAAGCCTGCTTTTTCTCCCCTCCCTCCGACAGGCATTGAGTGGCTGCATGAGGAAAATTGAGAGCAACGGTTCCTCTATATGCTGCCCCTGCCGCCCTTCCTATCCAGGTTACTAAGCCATTTACTGGCCGCTTACATTTCTGAATGGACAGAGTGAGTGATCGCTACTGATCACTCATTCTGTTCATTCATAACTTATATGCTTTGGTTTGTGAATGAACAGGAAGCTCTGTACAGAGCTATTCCTGTTCATTCATTTATTTTGTGCAGCTGAGGTTACAAAGATGGAGACTGAGGGTGGTGTCCTCAATCTCCTTTCTTTCAAAGGTGGAACATCAGAGGTCTGTTTAAACCTCTGATTTTTCACCAAATGGGGCTCCTAAAAAAAATAATTATTTTTTTAATTGTACAATAAAAAACGACTGACACCAGTGGCGGAACTACCAAAGTCGCAAAGGTCATGCTTGCAACTGGGCCTTGGTGTTCCGCCACCATGCGGGGGTACCAAGATGGCAAGGAGGGGGCCCGCTGTAGAACATATGAAAGGCTCCAACTGTGGGAGTTGTATTATAATGTAGGGCCCCACAACAGGAGTAAAGGGCCCTGGTATCAGTGGGAAGGGCCATAGCCAGGGGAGCCCTTTTTTGGTTTCTTGCACCAGGGCCCTGAAGGATCTAGTAGTGCTTCTGGTGTAGGGTGTTCTGCAAAGTTAAAGTTGGAGGTAGCTTTCTAGATGCTGCCAGGGTCTACGGTATACCAATTGTAGGCAAAGTGGAAAGATTAAAGCACCAAACAAGTCTTATTATGTCCAGTAGGTCTTTATAAGCAAAGGGGGACTCTCTGGTCCCCCTTCTATAGGGCAAATAGTGATGGAAACGCTTCATAAGATTTTGGATCAGGGTTGGGTCTTTAGAGAAAATGAAAGTCTAATTTTGGTTGCCTACCTTAGACCATTCACGCATAATTAAATATTTATTTAACTCAATATTGTTTTGGCTTTTTTTTTTTTTTTTTTTAGATATTTAAGACCCAAAAGAAATCTGAAGATGAAAAAATAAGGATTTGCAAACTCTGGTGGAATGTTCCCCAAAAACGTGACAACCAGCGTAATGATCCTAGCTGATGCACATTATGTAAGAGTTTTAATGAAATGGATTCTTTGTTTTTTGAGAATGTTACATGAATCACAAATGTTTATTCATGCATATTCCTTGGTGAGGCTAACATTATTCTCTCTTCTTATTCATGTAATCTCTGAATTATTGCTCTTGTACCCACCAATTCCAAAATGTCGCTTAGAGATGCCATTCCAGCCAAAACAAATATTCAGTCACTCTCGTTGGAAGGTTTTTCCTGTAAGTACCTCTTTAGCACAAAATGTAAAAGTTCAAGCCTGGGAGATTTACTTATTTTTTTTCAAGTTGTTTATTTTTCTTCGAACATGTTGAAGCTGCTGTGGGTATGAGTTTGCGAGTGCCATGGTCTGCCGTGAAAGCTCAGGAAATGGTTTAAATTTGGCATGGGCAGTTTAGAATGTGAAAGTACGTCCTCTGGATCAGCTCTCAGGGGGCAGAACATTTGGAGTTTATAAGTGGGCTTAATGTGAGCAAACACGACTGGAGGATGTGATGTGTTTGTTTGCAGGTGTGAAAGCTTGGACTATAGCCGCCATTCCTGGAAATGGGGCTTAAAATAGAGCAGGTTCTTTTGTTTGTACACAGATGTATCACTGCTGAGCTTATCTGATTTGTCTGATTTGTCTGGTTACAACTTTGAAGCAAACAAGAAATAAAAAGAGCGTTGAATCATAAGTAAAGGGATAACAGATGTTATTTTTTCTGTTACTGTTAATAAATTGTCTGCATATGCAGACTTGAAGTAGATCTATCCTAACCCAGTGATTGCACTACAAATTTGGTGAGATACCTTTAATCACTGGTGTGTACCCACCAGATTTTTCAGTAAGGCCTCGTACACACGACCGATTTTCTCGGCAAGAACCAGCAAGAAACTTGCTGGCAGAGATGTCTTGCCGAGTAAATCGGTCGTGTGTACGCGGCTATCGGGTTTCTCGTCGAGAAAACCGACAAGTAACCTCGACGAGAAAATAGAGAACCTGCTCTCTATTTTCGCGTCGAGATTCTCGTCAGCCTGTTTCTCGACGAGAAAAGTGAGTGTGTGTACACTTACCTGTCCGCCGGGAAGCCCGCGCATGTTCGAAATGAATTCGACGCATGCGCGGTAGCTTCCTAGGCATACGTAGGGTACACCAAGATGGCGGCGACGGCATCGAATGTGACGAGCGCATGCTCGTCGTAGTCGATGACGTCACCGCGTACGCTCCATTCAAAGAACCGCGGGTTCTTTGAAACGAGCGTGTGTACACTCGGCCGGGACAAGTTTCTTGTCCAAGAATCTCGTCGAAAAAAACGACATGTTTTTTTCAACGAGAATCTCGGCCGTGTGTACGAGGCCTCAGAATTGGTGGAACCGTGAAGGAAAGTGGTTTCAGAGGACCAGTCACACAGCCTGGTGGAAGCCAGTTGGAGTGAGGAAAAGGTACATATAATTGTTTTCTTTATTTTAGTCCCTTTTTCTCCATCTCTTATAGAGGAAGTATTCTACTAAGACATGACTATTGCAAAATAACTACAGTACCCTATAGTGACCTAGGGGTTGGTTTACTGAAGGGAAAAAGACTGTGCACTTTGCAAAGTGCAGTTGCTCCAGAGCTCTGAAGAAGCTTATGTGCAAGCAAAAATGCCGTTTAAAAAAAAAAAAAAAAAAAAATTCACATTGGGTACTCTTTGCAAAGTGAAGCCTTACCTCATTTACTAAGCCCTGGAGCAACTGCACTTTGCAAAGTCTGTTTGCCTTTAGTAAATCAACCCCATAGTGGTTGGTGGTGGAACTGCAGTGCTCAGTATAAGACCAGGAATGCTACACCCTCAGAAGTGTGTCAGATGTTGTAGCTTTCTTTCTCCAGTCGTCTTCCAGGACGGCACACCTGAGAGATGACTGGTCTCACCTGACAGGAAACACAATCCACAAAGAAGTTATAACCCCCACCCCTCCCTGTGCTCCTCAGTTCTTGATTGTGTTTCCCCAAAGTGCAGCAAAACAGTTTTCTATTTTAATTTAGACCAGAGGCCGAGGGCTGAAGGTCTCCCCCTGCGAGCCGGACTGCAGGCTGAGGAAGCTAATGGGTTCTGGTAGGGCCTGCCCTTCCCAGGGGGACTCTTTTTTCCCCCATTTCTCAGGGGGGGGCAGCAGAGCTTGGAAGTGCCCCCCTGAGAGCTGAAGGACCCTGGGCACAGAAGGTGTACCCAGAACTTCAGGGACCACTTTTCCTGTTCCCTCCTCTTACCTGACTGGGTGTCAGTGAGTGAGGAGGCTGACAGCCGGACCATCCACGGGTTGTGCGCCGTGCAAGCGGAGTATTTTCCTGCGCACACGTCAGGCTTGGGGCTTGGATGCCCCGTGCCCCATAGCGCTGGGCTGAGTCCTCGGGATGCAGGAGGAATGCGCGGGTGATGCACTTCCCCCTCACGCCGAAAATGACGAGAACGAGGCATTTCCAGGGACAGTGGTCTCCAAGAAAATGACAGCAGCGTCTCACTTGTGGAGCGGAGGTCGGGCAGACAGCAGAGCAGGGGTCCGCATCCTTCTCTTCTCCCCGCCAGTCGACATTAGGCAGCGGAGCCTTCATTTTCCCTGGACATGTAGAGAAAGGGGGGCCGGGAACGGCCACAGCACAGAAGGAGACCACAGGGGGTAAGTCTACCCAGCTGGCAGGGGTAAAGGGAAAGGGGGCCCAACCCTTACCCTTGCATGATGCTGCAGAAGGCATGGGGGAACTGGCTAATGATGGCTATGCATTTTTCTTACAGAGATAGCTGCCCAGGGGAGCGCGAGTAGACCTAAGTCTAAGACCACCTCCCGTTTCAAAAGGTGTGGTTACTGCAATGACTGTCGCAGGAAGGCACTAAACCATTCTGCTATAAATGCATCTATAAGTTGTCTGGAAAAGAGACCTCGTAGGTCATGAAGGATTTCCTCTTCTGTGCAGTCTGAAATGCTTGCAGCCCTCAAATCCTTCCAAGCAACCTTAGGGTCTAGGCAGGAGGCTTGGCCCCTTTCCAGCAGAGAGGGCCCCTCCTCACAGGAGGGTGCATCAGCTAGCCGGTGGGACAGTCAGGGTAGGCGATCTGAAGCCATAAGGGCCCCAGGTCCTCAGGACTCAGAGGAGGAGGAGGAGGCAGAGGTCTTAGAGCAAAACTCGCCTAATGAAGGAGAGGATCTGGACCAGGATAGCCAGGATGGGGAGGATTCCAGGCTGGGCCTGCACATTTTTTCAGCTGATTATATGAAATGACTCCTCTGATCGTTTCATGTTTTAGAGCAGATACAGGAACCAGCGACACAAGTCTCAGCCCAGGACAGGATGTCTAGGGGCCCGGTCAGACCTCATTCGAAGGTTCTCCCGATCCACCAGGCTCTCAAAGACAATTTGAAAAGAAACGCTTAAATGTGCATCCTCACAGGGTGACACTGTGGATGCACTAGTATAAATGTGCCAACATCCCGATAATTATGGTGGAACACTGATAGAACTAAAAGATGGACTTTTGGCGGCACATTGGTAAATCATGTAAAAAATCTAAGGGTTTTTATTGGTAGAAAAACTGTAAAAGTACATTAATACATTTGACAATGTCATCATACTAATCATTAATACATGACCCTGAATCGTGTTCTATTCTCACTTCCAAAAACGACAGTAACGTAGATAAACTCAAAATTATAAGAGATACATATTCAACAGACAAAGAATTAGTTGAACGGTATGCGTGGGAAGTGGATAGCCTCAATCATGGGTCCGGTATGCAGAAACGTAGTCTTGCTCTGCTCTACATGTTTCGCGTATCGTGACGCCTCTTCAGGAGCATAATAGTAAGCAGGTCGTATTGAGTAGTGTAACACGGACCTGCATACCAATAAACTAGCAGTATATCTAAAATAGATAGCCAGTTGGGTTAGTAGAAATCATGATAGTCAACAGCAGGGTAATAGACGAAGCACAGACTGCTGGTAAGCAGAAAAAAGAGTGTTTCCCCCAGGTATATTTAGCCAAAAACGCCAGGAAGTGTGTACCGGAACCGGTGTGTACCGGCAGGGCTTTTTTTTCTCAAAAAATAGGTACGGGAACTCAATCACGACGATCCACCCCCCCGGCCCTTACACACACTCTCCAAACCACATCAATTAGTGGGTGTGGTCAAATTTCACTAACTGTGTGCAGAATTCAGCCTTCTTTCACAGCTGCTTACCTCTGCACCCCCCAGCCACCTCTCACGTTTACCCCTCTTCAGCTCTGACCTCTGCATGCAACCCCCCTCTACTGCCCCCATCTTCTCCCCATCTCCTTAAAAGCTCCACCATCTTCCACATGTCTTATTTTTGTTGCTGTATTAAGCTGAAGCACCCAGCCAGTTCTTATTTTTTATATCAAATGTTTTTTTTTAATTTCTTTTCCACATCATTAATACATGCATACATCCATTTAATTTTTATATTTCTGTGTGCATATAAATTTATCACATATTAATACAAACATTCTACTCACTCCCATTCCCCGTCCATCCATCCCTCACCTTTGAACGTGCCTCTACTTCTTTCCATTTATCCCATATATTATTAAATTTCTTTTTATTTCCTCTCTTGGTGTATATAAATTCTTCTTTTACTATGATTTTGTTTACTACCCTCTCCCATTCTGCTACTGTGGGGGGATTTACTGCTTGCCACTTCTGTGCGATAATCTTCCTTCCCTCAAAAAAGCATCTCGTTATTGCTGTTCGCTCATCCACTGAGGGTCCCCTCTCTTCCAGGAGACCCAGCACACATAGCCTGGCCTCTGGCTGCAAAGATGTCCCAAATACTATGTTTATCTTTTCTACTATTTGCTTCCAATATTGGTATAACTTGGGGCATCTCCAGACCATATGTATTAGCTCTCCTCTATCCTCCCCACATCTCTGACAGCCCGATTCCGACCTCCTGCCGAACTGAAACAGTCTTTGGGGCGTATAATACGCCCTGTGTATCAGCTAAAGACGGGACATAATCTGGGAGGATGACATTGATACTCCAGGGGCCCTATTGCTAATATTCGTTCCCATTGTTCCTGTGAGATTGGACCCACATCCCTCTCCCATTTATCCCTGTTTTTGTTACCCGATACCTCCCTTTGATCAGCCCTTTCTAGGGAGTCATAAATATTTGAAATTACTCCGCTGGAGGTCTCTGCTTTTACTAAACTACGGAGAAGGGCCATATTCAGAATTCAGCCTTCTTCCACAGCTGCTTACCTCTGCACCCCCCATCCACCTCTCACCTTTACCCCTCTTCAGCTCTGACCTTTGCATGCAACCCCCCTCTACTGCCCCCATCTTCTCCCCATCTCCTTAAAAGCTCCACCATCTTCCACATGTCTTATTTTTGTTGCTGTATTAAGCTGAAGCACCCAGCCAGTTCTAGTACCTCCCTGCATACCGTAGTTGACTCCACCTCTCTCATTTGCGGGGAGATCATCCAGTGATGATGTTGGCATTTGCACTGCACCTCATGTACCTACACCTCCCTTGTCCCCATCCTTCACTCAGTGGGAGCCACTCAAGAGATCTGATCTGTGGGAGCTGTTGGGGAACAAGCTGTCACTTGTAAGCATAGAAGCCGGACTTTTATGTTTTCAAGTAATAGTGCTCAGCAGGGAGCAGAGGGCCTGAGCCAGAGGTGGTGGAACTGAGTTCCACCAAGTTCCAGCTGAAAAAAAGCCCTGATCTTGAGAGAATGGAAGGAGCCTGAGAGGAAATTTCTAAAGTTCAAGACATGGAAACGCAGGTGCCCCTTCAGGGAAGAGGAGGAAGAAAGATGTTTTAAGAACCCTAAGCTAGACGCTTCGCTAGCACAGGTGTCCAAACAATCTGATTTCTCCTTAGAGGATGCTGGCAATATCAGGGATCAAATGGATCGTAGGTCTGAGACCCTGCTACGCAGAGCCTGGGAGGCAACTGCGGCAGCCATGAGTCCAGCCTTGGAATTCGCCTGTGTGGCCAGGAACGCTGACATGTGGGTGGGCAAGCTAGTTCATCACCTGTCATGAGGTGCCAAGTCCAAGCAGATCATAGACTCCTTAGAGGTGATCTGCAGGGCAGTGGCAGACTTGCATACTTGGCAGATGCAGCGGTAGAGACAGTTCGTACGACTGCAAAGTCAGCAGCCCTCCTAAACTCTGCTAGGAGGGCGCTGTGGGTTTAAATCTGGGATGATGATCACACATTGAATACACAACTCTGTGGCCTGCAATTCGAGGGCTCTCCACTCTTTGGGACAGGGTTAGATCAGGCCCTATCGGAAAGAGGGGAAAAAATTCCCGGTGAAACCCAAAAAAGACAAAGGGAAGTTTTTTCGAGGCCCCCAGACTAATAACCGATTCAAGAATAAAAAGGACACAGGCAAGAAATGAGGGTTCGGTAAGGGCAAGCAAAGAGGAGGTCTCCTTTTTTCCGGCCCAAGATCAGCCAACAAGGAACCTCAGTGAGGCCAGGGTAGGGGGGAGGCTCTTATGTTTTCTCTCCCAGTGGGAGAAAATCACTCGGAGCGCCTACATCCTACAGCTGATAAGAGGGCTACAGGTTGGAACTACTTTCCATACCTTCTCAAAACTTTCACTTAACCCACTTACCCAGAGAACAACAGAATGCAACAGGCCTTCTAGAAAGCATCAGACAGCTGGCAGAGTAGGAGGTCATTATCCCGGTTCCCGACAGAGCAACGTGGACGGGAGTTCTATTCTCACATTTTTGTGGTTCCAAAACCCTCGGGAAAATTTTGCCTAATAATAAACTTGCAAAAATTAAACGAGTACCTGCGGTACGAGAAGTTCCACATGGAAAGTGTATACAGTGTCAGGAAGCATCTCTTAAAAGAGGTCTTTATAGTCAGGATAGACCTAAAAGATGCATACCTCAATGTCCCTATCCTTTCCGGCGCATCAGAGCCAGCTGCATTTCCCAATTCTCATGGAACAGGGCACCCAACATTGGCAGTTCAGGGCCCTGCCTTTCGGCCTAGCGGCCAGCCTGAGAATTTTCACAAAGGTCCTCGCCGAGGTGGTCTCTCATCTCCACCTCCAGGGGATTGCCCTGATCCCCTACTTGGATGACCTACTAGTCTTCAACCAGTCTAGATAACTCCTGCTATCCGACTTGGACGGGGTAGTGACCACCCTAGAATCCCTGGGATGGGTAATCAGCCAGAAAAAGTCCTCATTGGCCCCATCTCAGTCCAAGGTCTACCTGGGGTTCCTGTTCAACTTGGTAGCCTAAAAGCTGTTACTCCCACAGGGAAACATAGACAACATGGTGGGGGGAAGTATCGGCCCTCCTAGAGCCCAGAGAGGTCTCCCGCAGTGCTATTATGAGGGTACTTGGGTTAATGATGTCTTGCATTCCTGTGGTACCCTGGGCTCAGCTCCACTCCAGGGGCCTCCAGGGGTTCATGCTCTCCTCCTGGGACAGCAGAAGGGAATCCCTAGAAGGGAAAGTGTCCCTTCCAAGGGACGGGAAAGAGTTACTACAGTGGTGGCTCAATCCAGCAGGTTGGGGGAGGTCGTCTCTGGACCCAGCTGGATCCACTGAGAGTGACGACCGATGCAAGCGCCTGGGGTTGGGAGCCCATCTAGAAGAACTTTGGGCCCAAGGGGTCTGAGACAAAGTTCAGAGGGGGTCCTCCTCCAAATTCAGGGAGCTCCTGGCATTCAGGGAAGCTTTAGGGTGTTCGAAGTAAGGATCCAGGGGAGAGAGGTCCAGATCCTTTCAGACAATGCAACAGTGGCCTTTTTAAATAGTCAAGGAGGAACCAGGTCTCCGACCCTAATGGGCTTAACCCAAGAGCTCCTAGAGCGGGAAGAGAAGAGGACTCTCTCGATCTCGGCAGTTCACATAAGGGGGGTTTGCAACACAGAAGCAGACTACCTCAGCAGACAGACCATCCACCAGGGAGAGTGGGAACTAAACTCTGAGGTGTTTTCTCTCGTAAGTCGGCTCTTTGGGACACCGGAGATAGACCTCTTTACCAGCAGGAAAAACAGGAAGATGAGGAGGTTCTTTTCCCTGGCCAGAGAGAGGGGCTCCGAGGGGGTGGACGCGTTGGCCCAGGATTGGGAATTTGACCTGGCTTATGCGTTTCCCCCCTTGGCACTGATCCCTCGGGTGCTACAGAAACGGAGTCAGTCGAACAGCAGACTACATTTAGTGGCGCCTTGTTGGCCCAAAAGGACTTAGTTCCCTACCCTAGGAAACTGGTCTGTATCTCCCCCGCAGCTCCTTCCGGACCGGCAGGATCTTCTCCTACAGGGTCCAGTCTGCCATCCAAACCCCAGGTTCTTCAACCTGACAGCCTGGCTCTTGAGAGGGAAAGCCTGCGGGAGAAGGGGTGTTCCTGAAAGAATGATCGAAGCCCTCTTACTAAGTAGAAAGCCAGTTACCAGGCAATGGCATATCTACACCAAGGTATGGGAAGTCTATTCTCTTTGGTGTCAAGTGAAAGGGGCTTCCCAACAGGACATCTCGGCAGTCCTGGACTTCCTCCAGGAAGGCGTGGATCAGGGTCTGGCGACTAACATGCTCAGGGTCCAGGTAGCAGCTCTAGCCATCTTTTTGGATAAGAGGCTTGCCCTGGACCCCCTTGTTAAAAGGTTTTTGTTGGCTAGGGAAAGAATGACCCTGGTGCAAATGAATACATTTCCACAATGGGACCTAACCCTAGTTTTGGATACCCTAATCAGGGCACTCTTTGAGCCATTGACTCAAGTTTCTCTTAAGTTACTAATTCTTAAGATAGCCTTCCTCCTGGCCATCATGACAGCCAGGAGAGTAGGGGATCTGCAGGCCCTGTCAATCAAGGAGCCCTTTTTGTTATTATTTGAAGACAGGATTATCTTCAGACAGGATCCCCTGTACCTACCCAAGGTGGCCTCACATTTTCACAGGTCACAGGAGAATGAGAAGGAAAAATCTTTTCATTTGTTAGACGTCAGACAGTGTCTGTTAGTTTATTTAGACAGAGTGAAGGACTTTAGAAAGTCCAATCACCTGTTAATTAGTTTTAGCGGTCAGAAAAGAGGTGACTAAGCGTCAAAAACAATCATAGCCAGATAGATTAGGCACACCCTTGCTGTAGTCTATGAGCAGGCAGGTAAAACAGCTCCCACTCACCTAAAGGCACACTCTACAAGGTCTCTGGAGGCCTCTTGGGCAGAATGGGCCGGAGCATCAGTTGACCAAATTTGCAGAGCAGCGATGTGGGCAAACCAGAACACTTTTCTGAGGCACTACAGAGTGGAGCTGTTGTCACCTCTAGATCTGGCATTCGGTAGAAAAGTCCTACAGGCTGTTGTCCTGCCCTAAGGTAGGTCAGAGCTCCTTGCTCTTCTCTCAGGTGTGTCGTCCTTGAAAACGACTGGAGAAAACACTTACCGGTAACAGTGTTTCTGGGAAGTCTTCCAGGGTGGCAGGCCTACTTCCCACCCATCTTTGTTGGTGTTGTATAAATTCTTGAGGGTTTTTTACTCTCGTGCAATGGTGTGGGTCAATACTTTTTCACAACTGAGGAGAACAGGGAGGGGTGGGGGTTTTAACCTCTTTGTTGATTGTGTTTCCTTTCAGGTGAGACTAGTCATCTCTCAGGTGTGCCGTCCTGGAAGACTTCCCAGAAACACCGTTACCAGTAAGTGTAACAGCGTTGAGGGCATAGCTATGGATCATGGCACCCCATAGCAAAATGTTAATGGTGAACTCCAGCAACTTCCCTACTGTCACTGATCTTAGCATAAAGTAAGTCTATATAAAGGATAGGTAACAACAGAGCTGTTAGCATAGTCAGCACTGTACACTACTAGTGACCAGAGCCATGGAAATTGTCAGGGAAGGAAGGGGCATCGGTGCAGGGATTTAACATTTACTACTAAAGTCCATGGCCTCCCACCCTTTCACTGCCACAGCAAGCAAGTGCTGAAAGCAGCGGTGTAGAAGGCAGTAAAAAGAAAAAAAAAAACACCAGATTTGTATTAGCAATAATAATGACCATCACAATATTTTTTATCATGTCTTTGTAGAATTCTTGAACACAATTACTTTATAGCCCTAATACAAACTTTTTTACAGTGGGTTTAAAGAACTACAAACTTCTGTCAGTTTTTACTGAGGAGATACTCTTTTTTTTTTTAAATCAGAAAAAGTTTTATTGAATGTTGCCAAACATATACCATACACATTGTGCATGAAAAAAGTCCATGAATGAAACAGAAGCATCACATTAGAATCGTCACAGTGTATTGCACAGATTCAGAACATTCCTCATAGTGCAAAGAGAAAGAAACAAAAAAAATTTTTTTTCAGTGTATGTAACAACAAAGTATCAGTCAAACCTTACAAAAAGTACATTAAGGCACATATCCTACAGTCAACCTCTCTCTCTTCTCCCCCCTCCCCCCCAAATGGTGTCATAAAGCCGTAATCAAAGAAAACACAAGGGTGATCACTCCGCACGTGCACCCCCCGCCCTCCTTCAAAGTATGTGGTTCCAAACTGCCCATCACGATCTATGAAATCAGTCCCCTCTATAGTTCGGCACAGCTTTTAGCATTGCAGTAGTCTGTCTTTAACCAATTGGTTGGGTGCTAACCTCGGGACATCAAGCCAGGCCTGCCACATTGAGTTAGACTTACGCGGTGCATTCCTATGCTGATAAGTCAGTTTTTCTCGAATTAGTAGTTTGTTTACCTGATCAATCCACTGTCCTCTGGTGGGTACCCTGGGAGTAATCCAAAGCTGAGCTATCAGCTTGCGTGCCACATAAAGTAAACGAATAATTGCCGTAAAAACCGGCGGAGATAGGAGTTCCTCATCCAGGGCACCCAGCAGACATACAACGGGTGATCTCAGGACAGCGAAGGCGAACACCTGTGTAATCACATCAAGCACCTCAGTCCGGTATCGGAAAAGTTTGGAGCATTTCCAGAACATATGCATGAGGTCACCATGATCTCTCATGCACTTGGGGCACAGTGGGGAGTCTCTGAGCCCCCAATCATGTAGCCTGGCCGGAGTTCTATATACCCTGTGCAGCAGGTATAAATGTGACAGCCTCTGAGAGGAAGACACAGAAACCATAGGAGCAACCGTCAAACAGACATCCCACATTTCCCCATCAATAGGCCCCACATCTTCCTCCCATTTAGCCCTACATGGTAAACTAGTTGGATCTTGGAGCGCGTTGAGCAAAATATTGTACCCCCGTGAAATCATACCCTTTTTTTCTCCTTCCATAAAAATCCCCTGAATTATGGCATGGTCCGTTAGTCTAAGTGGCCTCTGCCTGGACTGTTCCTGTAGTGCATGACGCAGCTGCAGGTATTTAAAAAAGTGAGAGCGAGGTATACCAAACTCAGCCTGGAGTTCCAAAAAGGATTTGAGGACCCTGCCATTGTAAAGTTGTGCTAAGTATCTGAGCCCCGCAGCTTCCCATTGTCTAAATCCTGTAAGTTTGTATAATTCTTTATAATGAAGATTACGCCAGATGGGGTTGAGTGGTAGGAATCCCCTAACACCCAATAGTCGTTTAACAGAAGTCCACAGAGTTTTTAGTAGGACCAGAGAAGGGGTCCCACCCAACAAATGTGCATGGCCAGCCTCCAAGCCAGACAACGCCGGGGCCTCGTCTGTCGGAGTGGCCAGAAGTCTACGGATAGGGTCCGATGTATCTACCAGTCCCCAACCTCCCAGCTGCTGTAGTTGAGCCGCTAGAAAATAGGTTCTGGCGTGTGGAACCGCCAAACCCCCCTCATCCTTGTTATACTGTAAGGTAGAGAGCCTAATCCTTGGCGTTTTCTTGCGCAAAATCAGTTCTCTAAATTGGCAGTCAATCCTATCAAACCAATAGCGTGGAATCCACACCGGGGAATTATGACTTATGTATAATAATTGAGGCGCCCACACCATTTTTATAAGGTTCGCCCTCCCAACTACCGATAAGGGCAATATACACCAGGCACTACACTTGACCCTAAATTTAGCAAGTAACGGGGCGAGATTGAGAGGAATGTATTGAGAGACGGGACACCTGCACCCTCAGATAGCGGAAGGATGACACAATTTGTACCATCGATGCACAGTCCGGGAGGGGCACCGTCAGGGGATCTAACGGCATAAGTACCAACTTATTCCAGTTAATGGAGAAGCCAGACAATGCGCCAAAGGTCTTGATGCAGTGCATAACAGTGGACAAGGAGCCCTGCGTATCACCCAGGTATAGTAGGGTATCATCTGCATATAGGGAGATAACATCCGTCCCGTGCCACGCCTGAATCCCACTATCGCACTATCCCCCTTATACGTGCGGCAAGAGGTTCCAGTGCCAGGGCAAACAGCAGGGGGGATAGCGGACACCCCTGCCTAGTGCCTCTGAACAATGGAAGCTCCCCATTAACCCTGACTCTGGCCGATGGGTTAGCATACAGTAGTTTGACCCAATTAATAAAGTTAACACCCAACCCTGCCCGTTCTAACACCTTCCACAGATAGGGCCACTCGACACTGTCGAAGGCCTTAGCTGCGTCCAGTGAAAAAATAGCCCTGTTGCCTGTATTCTCCACTGGCAGCTGTAAGTTTAAGAAAAGTCGCCTTATATTTTGAGCTGTGGATCTAGTAGGTATGAATCCCGGCTGGTCCGCATGGACCAGCTTGTGGACCACCTGTGACAATCTCGTTGCCATCACTTGTGCCAATAACTTGACATTGGTTGTAAGCAAAGAGATAGGCCTATAGGAGTCAGGCTGTGAGGCTTCCTTACCGGGTTTCAGCACAACTATTATAACAGCTTCATTCATTGAGTCCGGGAGAACACCCTCTCTAAGTGCCTCATTATAGACCCTTACGAGCATAGGTAACAATGTGGCAGCATATCGTTTGTATACCTCGGACGGGATGCCATCTGCCCCCGAAGATTTGTTATTTTGAGTCTGTTCTAATGCGGTAGCCAATTCGTTCTCCGATATAGGGGCATCAAGCAGAGCTGCGTCCGAAGCAGACAAACGAGGTAATTCACATTCCCCCAGAAATCCTAGTATGTCTCCCTCCGTGGGCTGTACCTTTTGAAGTGTATAGATCAGCATAGAATGATCTGAAGATTTGCGTTATCATATAAGTTTGGGTGTGGGCTATCCCCTGGGAATCACAGAGGGTCGAAACCATTGAGGTAGACCTCTGCATCCTAGCCAATAAGGCCAGCATGTGGCCAGTCGACTCCCCTTCCTCAAAATGGGATTGCTGCAGGAAAAAACGCTTGTTTTCAGCAAGCTGCAGAGCCAGCTGAGTTGACATTGCCTGGGCCCCCAACCAGACCCTCTTTGTGTCCGCAGTGGGGTTAGAAATATATGCCTCCTCCGATTCCCTTAGTGTCTGGCAAACCTCCCCTTCCCAGGCCTTCGTGTCTGTTTTTATCTTGTTAAAACAGCAAGAATACTGTTTAACCTGAGGATGGCTCACTCGCCACACATCCGTCAGCCCAAGCTCCTCAATTAGTCCGGCAAAGGATGTGGACCCATCATTTCGGATGGACACATTGGCTGGCACTGGCAGTTTGTCCAGATTGTGGTTAATATAATTGTTGAAGTCACCCACTGCCAGCAGCGGAATATCTGGGAACCGTGCCATAAAGTTTGCCAGACACCTGAGAATAAAGAGGTGGGATATACATACCCGCTACAATACATGAAACATGTGATATAGTACACAATAAGAACACATATCTTCCCCCTGGGTCAATGAGCTTTTGTATGCATTGGAACTGTACATCCTGACGAATCAGAACGCTCACCCCCCTGGCATAGGCAGAGTAAGTAGAGTGAAATTGTGATATATAAACCCGGGGACTAAAGCTGGGAGTGCTATCTGAGGGGAAGTGTGTCTCCTGTAAACATACAATACCCGCCCCAGCAGCTTTTAGATGTCTAAGGACTGCCAATCGTTTCACAGGACTACCCAATCCCCTGACATTCCAGGACACAATTTTAACATTCGCTGACATAAGGGTATAGCATTAGGAAGCGGAGGGCCCCTCCAGGACCCCCTATAGAATAACAACTAAAGCCATAAGGGGTACAGTTGCCTGTAAAAGAAAAACCAACATGAGTTGTCCAATGGTAGCGTGACCTGAGATACCTTATACCGTCCGGTGTTGTCCAGCCAGGCAGGGGGCTAAGTTCATACAGCAGGGGGCTCCGTGCGGAAGCCAAGATCATTGCAAAGTCTGGTAGAGAGAGGGTGAGAGCAACACAATCAAGAAAATAAAAATAATAAAACAACTGTAAAATCAAACTTGGAGCCAACCGGGCTCTCAGCCACTTGGGCCGAAGAGCAAAGATCCCCCAGAGAAATGCTCCTGGGGGGGGGGGGGGGGGGGACAGCAGTGGAAACTCCCGCAGAAGTATTTTCTGGGTGGTAAGTGGTGTTTCACATTTGCAGTCAACATGTAGTAAACAGTGATACAAAAGTCTCCGTATCCTCCATCATCCGCCTGAACTAAGAAAATAAATAAAAGGCTCCTCCTTATAGCAGCACCTTATTCCTTGGCAGGACGTTGTTGTCTGGCAGCTCTAAGCGCTCTGTCCTCACGGTCTAGCCATTGTGCGGCCGCGGATGGACGATCAAAGAAGTGGGTTTCTCCCAGGGCAGTTACTCGGAGCCGAGCAGGGTATAGCATAGCATACTGCAGTATGAAGTCCCTGAGTCTTTTCTTAACTTCTTTAAAGGTAGCCCTCCTCTTTTGCAGTTCCGCAGAAAAGTCAGGGAATAAAGATATTTTGGAATTATCAATCGCCATTTTCCCAGCTGAGGTTCTGGCCTTGGACAGAATAGCATCCCTGTCTTTATAATTAGGGAGCTTGAAGAGAAAGGCCATGGGATGGTTTCCTGGGGGCAGAGGGCGGGATGGCACCCTGTGAGCCCTCTCTACAGCAAAGAGGGGTGAGAAAGCGTCCCTACCATACGTGGTTGTAAGCCACTGTTCAATAAAGTCCACAGGGTTTTTACCCTCGGCTTCAATGAGGTGGCAATTATGTGTCAAGTCCCTTTGCATGGGGGGTAAATCATCCTCCACTGTACTCAATCTGCCCTCAAGCGCAGCGGTTCTCTCCCTCAGTTTTTGCATGTCGTGGCGCACATATGTAATTTCAGCTTTTACCCCCTTAATGTCATCAGATAAAGCAGTGATAGACAGGTTGCAGGATGTTATCTCTCAGCGTGGGTTCTGCAGCATCTGAATCTGGGGAGGTAGTCTGAGGCCTAATGGTAGTGTCTTTAGGAGTACTCACTGCGTGCCACTCAGGCGACAATCCATCCGCATCCTCCAAGGGGACCGTATCATCTGCCTCCATTGCGCTCCCAGAAGATTCTCCACAAGCAGGGGAGTTAGCCAGCGTATCCTTGTAGGATTTTCCACCAAACAAACGTTTTTGTGCGGCCTCCATGTGTTGTAGCTTTGCTGCACGTTGCTGGTCGGTGCCATCTTAGACATGTACTTCAGCCTGAGTCTTCCCAGAGTTTGTCCTCCTAGACATGGTTCCAGGCGTTGCGGAGGGTATCGCCAGGATCCGGCCGTCTCACTGATGTCGGCACTGCGATGTGCGGTGCTGTTAAATGTCAGGATCAGGTAGGAGAAGGATAAATGCACGGATGGCCGGCGGAGCTGGAGGTGCACACGTCCTTCTACATCTGCTGCTAGGCCACGCCCCTCACTGAGGAGATACTCTAATGCCGCGTACACACGATCAGAATTTCCGCCAAGAAATGTCAAAATGCCCCATCGGACATTTTCTGTCGGAATTTCTGACAGCAAAAATTTGAGAGCTGGTTCTCAAATTTTCCGACGGCAAAAGTTCTTGTCGGAAATCCCGATCGTCTGTATGCAATTCCGACGCACAAAAAAACACGCATGCTCTGAATCAATTTGACGCATGCTCAGAATCATTCAACTTAATTTTTCTCGGTTTGTCGTAGTTTTGTACATCACCGTGTTCTTGACGTTTAGAATTTCCGACAACATTTGTGTGACCGTGTGTATGCAACACAAGTTTGATCCAACATTCAGTCAGAAAAAAATCCACGGTTTTGTTGTCGGTATTTCCGATCGTGTGTACGCGGCATTAGGCTTTACAGCCTGAGTAAGACTGTGTTAGGCATGCATGGTTAATTTCAGTGCTGGCCAGTATGGCCAGAAGCTCTGAGGACAAAATATCTACACTACAAAGACAGCTACTGTACAGCCTGCCAGGGGGGTGTCTGTATCAGACATCCCAACCTGCAAAAACTAATTTCAGGGAGGTGGCAAACTCATTTCAGGGAGGTGACGCTTCGGTCCAGCGCCGACCCCCCCCTAATTAAATACAGCCTTACCAGTGCCAATTAAACACAGCCTTACCAGTGCAAAGGAAATGCAGCCTTACCAGTGCCAAGTTAATGCAGCTATACCAGTGCCATTTAAATGCAGCCTGATCAGTGCCAGCTAAATGCAGCTACAGTGGAACCTTGGATTACGAGCATAATCCGTTCCAGGAGAATGCTTGTAATCCAAATTATTAAATAATTTGTTCCACATTGACTTCTATTGCATGCAATACCGCATGTGGCCAGAGGTGGGGGGCGCCGGAGAGACTCGGAAATACTACGGACACCGCTTAGAAAGACTCGGAAACCCCCGGAAAGGCTCGGGAATGGAGTATTCCTGATTGTTTCCGAGTATTTCCGAACGGCTCCGAGTGTCAGCGGCGCCCCCGCACCTCTGGCCAAGTGCGGGACTGCACACCGCAGAGGCTTGAATCCTGCTCATTTTACGAGACAACACTCGCAAACCGAGTCAGGATTTAAAAAAAAAAATTGCTCGTATTGCGAAACGCTCGTTAACCACGTTACTCGAAATCCGAGGTTCCACTGTATACCAGTGCCAATTAAATGCAGCTATACCAGTGCCAATTAAATGCAGCCTTACCAGTGCCTATTAAATGCAGCTATATCTGTGCCAATTAAATGCAGCCTGATTAGTGCCCATGAAATACAGCCTTACCAGTGCCCATGAAATACAGCCTGATCACACAGAGCTCTGAAACGGATTTGAATATCCCAGGTGGCAACTGTAACAAATTCCCGCCTCCTATGATACACGTCACACTGATTCAACATATCATTGGATCAATGTTCTGTCTATCTAGGAGGCGGGACTTAAAGGAGTCCCTCGCACAGACGGGGACGTCATCACATCCGCCTGTCACTCAGCCACAGACAGAAGACAGAGAAGACCGCCGTGGCTGTACTCCATTCGGCCACTCGGGCTGCTCTGTCTTCTGTCTGTGGCTGGGTGACAGGCTCAGCCGGGAGATCACTCCAGCGCTCACTGGTGTCCGTGAGCCCGCAGCCAAATGCGGGAGACTCCCGCGAATTGCAGGAGACTTGGGATGTCTGCTTTATTAGCGACAACAATGAAATAAAGTCTTCTCCTGTAGGTCTGACCCCAGCTATTCGTAATTGGAAATGTCACAAGGGGTACAGTCAGTGTCAACAGCAACTTCTGCAATCCTTAAAGGGGTTGTAAAGGTTAGTTTTTTATTTTCTAAATAGGTTCCTTTAAGCTAGTGCATTGTTGGTTCACTTACCTTTTCTTTTGATTTCCCTTCTAACTGTTTTTTTTTTCTTTGTTTTCTTTGCCTGGATTTCTCACTTCCTGTTCCTCCTCAGTAAGATGTTCAGTAAGCTGTTCTGGCTGACTCAACACCACTCGGATGATGGTGTGAAGTTTACTGAGGAGAAACAGGAAGTGAGAAATTCAGACAAAAAAAAAAAACATTTAGAAGGGAAATCAAAGGAAAAGGTAAGTGAACCAACAATGCACTAGCTTAATGGCACCTATTTAGAAAATAAAAAACAAACCTTTACAACCCCTTTAATATTACTGTGATGGATATGTGTTATCTTCACATGTACACAGATTTGATATGTTTAAGTTGCCTCAACAGCCCCCCTAATAGGGCCCTTTCACCCCTAGGTCCTATAGCATCTGCATGGGTTACTATGGCTATTGTTCGCCATTGGGTATTTTGGAAGACCCTAAGATCTGAGGTACAGGAGCCAGGACAGGGCAATTAAAGTAGAAATCCACCCTAACACTAAAATCTCTAAATCCTCAGGCATCCACGATCTAAGACTAACCTATCTACTGTAGCTCTGTAAAGAAGAAATCGCTATACATACCTTTCTTTTTCGTACATCACGGGACACAGAGCGACTTAGTCATTACTAATGGGTTATATAGTTTACCTTCAGGTGCTGGCACTGGCAACTTCCAAACCGGAAGTACCCTCCCCTATATAAGCCCCTCCCATCCGGGAGCACCTCAGTTTTGCCAGTGTCTAAGGTGTTGGCCAAAGAGTAACATGTGTTTTCCTGGGCTTGCGTACAGGTTCTTTTACGGGCCTTAGTAAGCTGTTCCGGATCCCACCAAAAAAGCTTCATAGCTAAACGGTCGGTACCCGGGCCTTGCAACAGAAGAGCAAGGTTTTGCCTGTAATGCCTCTCTTAGGAGGGCTGGACCCTGGGATCCAGAGCTCTGGTCATACCCACGACCAAGATGTTTTTCTGTGCAGGGTGCTATACAGGTCCAGGGGAGTGGAATCCTTGGGAACCCGGTCCCTGAAGGTTTAATTACAATGCCTGCCGTGATAGGTGAAGTTTGGGCTTCTGTGGACCAAACAGAGTCCTGCGGCGGGGAACAGGTAAGTGGGGGCCCCCAGGAACTTGGTTCTATTGGGGGACCCCCAAGCCTAATTTGTCTTTCTGTCTGTTACCTAACGGTATTCCCGCTAATATCTGTGTATGCCTGTAACTACTGGAAAATGTAAAATTTTAATAGTAGTCAAGAAAAAAAAAAAAAAGAAGACCGCGGTACCTGTGTTAAACCACTAGAGGCCGCTGTGGTCCATTTTTTCTTGTCATGTGGATCTTTGGTTTTCTCAAGTCAAAAGATCCAGGCAGTTGGTAAGTTCTCTGTGGGAATCCACTTCCTCTGCCCTGTTGCTGCGCTCATCCACCGCACAGGCCCTCCGGCAAAAAGGGCCCTGGCTCCTAGTCCCTGCTTGGTTTCGAAAAGGGCGCCAATGGCGCACGGGCGCGTGCACACGCCTCCTATGAAAAAAAAGGGGGCGGGGCGGGTGGATGACGCTCGATGCGTGCCGCGGCGCTTCTGCGCATGTGCAGGCGTCCCAGCATGTGTAAAAGACACAGTACAAGTGTCAGCTGGATGCAAGCAGAGCTAGCAACAAAACGGTGGCACACAGAGGCGGTTGATGCAGGCATCCCCATAGAAAGACACTTTAGTGGACACCAGCTGGTATATAGCAGCAACTGTGTTAGACTATTACCAGCAAAATTGGTGTATGATGACGGGAATACCTCAGCTTTGTGCTTATAGGATATGTCGTCCAGACGCTCTGGAAATAAATCTTCCAAGAAGCGAAAGGGGTCTCCGTCGGGCTCTGAGGATTTTGGGCATGCTGTACTGCGCCAATCTCCCCTGAAATTTCAGAGGTCAGTAGCCGTAGGAACCCCGCAGGAGTACCTGGTACTGCGGCTGTCCCCAGTCCACCTGCTCCTGTATATATAACAGAGGAGGTTTTATCCTCAACTCTGGGAGGATTGGAAGAGAGATTAACAGCATTGATCGCTGCTTCCCTGTCACAGGGAAAGCGCGTCCGATCTCCGTCTCCTCCTGCAGAGTGCCTGTTAGTGGAGGAACAGTCCCAGAGATCGACCTACCTGAAGGGGATCAGGTGAGGTTGATAAAGTTATAGAGGAATCAACAGTGGAAGAACCTTTCTCAGCAACTCAGGCTGAAAGATTATGGGTTCAGTCTCTGACTAACATGGTCCGAGCAGCATTTTAAATGCCTCTGGCGGAACCATCAACCACTACTGTCTCCTCGCTGGGGTCGCTGAAAGCTCCCCAGACTGTCTGTTCCTTCCCAATCCACCCTTTATTGGAAGGGCTTATTTACCAGGATTGGGAGCATCCTGTAAAATATTTACTCCCCCCAAGAGATTTCCAGTGATCTATCCCATGGAGGATAAGTTCATAAAAAAAAAAAAAAAAAAATGGAGGGTCCCTACAGTGGACACAGCCATCTCTTGTGTAAATAAATCACTGACATGTCCAGTAGATAATGTTCCAATGTTCAAAGACCCAATAGATAAAAAATTGGAGTCTTTACTAAAATCTGCTTTCTCTACAGCAAGCATGGTGACACAACCTGCGGTAGCAGCGATTGGAGTCTGCCAAGCAATGAAAGATCAGTTGAAACAAGTCTTAAGGGACTTACCAGATCAGCAGGCTCTTGCCCTAGCTGACCTACCTAGAGCCTTGTGTTGCGGTGGACGCCATAAAGGATACAATCCAACAGGCATCCCGCTTTACGCTGTCTGTAGACATATGCGTAGGCTTCTATGGCTCAAAAACTGGTCTGCTGAAGCTCCCTGTAAGAAATTGCTGATTAGCTTCCCATTTCATGGAGAACGCTTATCTGGAGATGATCTGGACAAATATATCCAGAAAACTTCTGCCGGTAAAAGTACACTCTTGCCGGTTAAGAACAAGGGTAGAAGTCCTTCTTTTAAGAGGCCTACTTCTCCAGTCCCTGGCACATCGGCTGTGAAACAGTTCCGACGGCCTCCGCGGTCAAATCCAGGGGGCAGAAATCAGGGACAATCACAGGGTAACAAGAAACCCTGGGTCAAGAGAGGTACAAAACCTCCCCCCAAGTCATGAAGGGTTGCCCCCACTCAATCGGGTGAGGGGAAGACTTCAGTTGTTCACAGAGACCTGGCGGGACACCATCAGAGACAGATGGGTGATCTCCGCAGTAAGTCTGGGATACAGGCTGGAGTTAAAAGACATTCCTCCTGCCCATTTTATAAGGTCAAACGTGCCAAGCGATCCCCAGAAGAGTGGATCCCTCCTTTTGGCACTAGAGCAACTATTGCTCCAAGGGTAATCATGAAGGTTCCCTTGGAAGAAAGCGGGTTCGGGTTTTACTCGAACCTTGTCACAGTCCCCAAACCAAATGGGGACATGAGGCCCATATTAAATATAAAAGGGCTAAACAAGTTCCTACATATCAGGACTTTTTCGGATGGAGTCGATCCGATCGGTGGCCACCGCCCTACAAGGGCAGGAATGGTTAGCCTCGATCGACATAAGGGATGCTTATTTGCATATTCCCATCTGTCCGGCCCACCAGAAATTTCTACGCTTTGCAGTAGAAGGGCGCCATTTTCAGTTCAGAGCCTTACCTTTCGGTCTGGCCACAGCACCACGAGTGTTCACAAAAATTCTGGCCCTACGATTGGCCAAACTAGGAACACAAGGTGTAACGATAATGGCATATCTAGATGACTTGTTGCTGATAGACCACTCAGTGAAAAAAACTAGAAGTGGTCGTTCACAAGATAATCAAGTATCTGGAATCTCACGGTTGCATTATCAACCGAGACAAGTCAGCCCTAAAACCAGTCAAAAGTCTGGAATACTTGGGGGCTAAGACTGGATTCAAATCAGAGAAAGATTTTCTTACCTCCAGAGAAGGTGTCGTCTTTGAAAGATTTGACCCACTTAGTGGGTACAAAAAAGAAAACCATCCATATGCCTGTGTATAAGGCTGCTGGGAAAAATGGTGGCTTCATTCGAAGCAGTACCCTACGGTCAATTCCATTCAAGGAACTTGCAGAGGGCCATACTGTCAGCCTGGAACAAAAAAGTTCAGGCTTTAGACTTACCAATGTCCCTGTCCCCTTCCGTTCGCAAGAGCCTCCATTGGTGGTTGGTGCCCCAGAATCTGGAAAAAGGGAAACCCTTCAGTCCGGTTTCTTGGAAGGTGGTCACTACAGATGCCAGCCTCATAGGCTTGGGGGCAGTACTGGAGCAATGGTCTCTCCAGGGCAAGTGGTCAGAAGCAGAGAAGGCCCTGCCCACCAATCTCTTAGAGATACGAGCAGCCCGGTATGCCCTAGTAGCATGGACATCCAAACTCCAAGGGTCACCTGTCAGAATTCAATCAGACAATGCCACAGCAGTGGCATATATCAATCACCAGGGTGGCACCAGGAGTCGTGCAGCCCAGAGGGAAGCGAATTGCATCCTGGAATGGGCAGAAAGGTATGTCACAGCCATATCCGCGGTTTTCATCCCAGGAGTGGAAAATTGGAGAGCGGACTTTTTAAGTCGCCAGCAATTATGCCCGGGGGAATGGTCTCTTCACCCCGAAGTTTTCCAGGCAATATGCCAGCGGTGGGGAACACCGGATGTAGATCTGCTAGCATCCAGATTCAACGCAAAGGTGGACAGATTTGTGTCTCGCACAAAGGATCCCCTAGCTTGCGGTTCGGATGCCCTAGTGTTCCCTTGGGATCAGTTCAAGCTGATATATGCATTCCCACCGCGATTAATCCGCAGAATCAGGGTAGAAAAGAAACCAGTGATTCTGGTGGCTCCAGCGTGGCCCCGAAGGGCATGGTACGCGGAGATTGTAAAAATATCAGTGGGAAGTCCTTGGACCCTCCCACATCGTCCGGACCTGCTTTCGCAAGGACCGATATACTACCCTTCCCAGGGCCGATCCTAGGGTCACAGACGCCTGGGTGCAGAAATATTTCTGGTGCCCCCACATGGGCGTGGTCACCATCTTACCAACTCCTCCCCTTTACAAATGTTTCTAGGGCAACGACTCAAACACAGAGATGCTCCCCTAAGAAGTCTTCGTTACCCTAGGATCCTCCCATGATCTTTTAACAATTAAGAAAATACTGAGAGTACACTAATGAGACCTGGAGGGGAGTCTCTCTGATGAACACAGAGAGGGCTTCTGTTAGAGACATAGTGTCTGTGCCCCAAGAAATACTACAGGAGATGCTCAGAGACTGTAGACATGATACAAGAGACGGTCAGAGACTGCAATCATAGTACTGGAGATGGTCAGAGAGTGCAGACATATTACAGGAGACAGTCAGAGAGTGCAGACATATTACAGGAGATGGTCAGAGACTGCAGACATACTACAGGAGACGGTCAGAGACTGGAGATATAATACAGGAGACGGTCAGAGACTGCAGATATAATACAGAAGATGGTCAGAGACTGAAGACATGATACAAGAGACGGTCAGAGACTGCAATCATAGTACAGGAGATGGTCAGAGAGTGCAGACATATTACAGGATACGGTCAGAGAGTGCAGACATATTACAGGAGATGGTCAGAGACTGCAGACATACTACAGGAGATGGTCAGAGACTGGAGATATAATACAGGAGACGGTCAGAGACTGCAGTTCCTATGGACGCTAGTAGATAATGGCCGATCGGCCCTCTCACCTGACCCAGCGATACAGCAACAACGTTTCCTCTGATCAGGAGTCAGCTCACTCTGAATTGCCCATGGCGACTCCGCTGGGTAGAGCCCAGGTCTGTATTCTGGCAATGACTCCATCCTTTTTTCCACCAGGGATGGCGCCAGGCTGTGTGGCTTTTACTCTGGTGGCGCAGGGCAGCGGGGTTCTCTCTCTGATGGTGTTCTCTCAGCATTGTCCACTCCCTCTGGAGTCCTGGGTGCACTTCCCTGAAAGCTTTCCTGGGCTCCTGGCTCTCTCTCTCTCCCATTCAGCTGGGCATGCTGTGTGGGCTGCAGTTTCTTTGTTATAGTGGGGCTGCCAGTCCTTGAACTACATGTCCCGCAATCCTCTTCTCTGCTCCTTTTTCTATTCTATTTCTTCCCTGGCCGATATGAAGGTGGGGGGAAGAAACATAGTGGGCGGCTGTGCTGGCAAGCACCGCTCACTAGTACAGCATTGCGTGCGAGGAGGAGAGGGAGGGGGGAAAGAAGAGCCCGCAGCTGCAGTGGCATCACTAGGGTTGGTGTCACCCGGTGTGGTAAAACATGGTGTCACCCCCCTTCCACCACCTATAGTCGCCCCTCAGTACAGACCCCCTCCACTAAGTATAGACCCCCTCCGTCAGTGCAGACTCCCCACTAAGTATAAACCCCTCCCTCAGTACAGACCCCCAGGACAAACCACCCCCTCCATTAGTACAGACCCCCCAGGACAAACCAATCCCTCTCCATTAGTACAGACTCCCCAGGACAAACCCCCCATTAGCACAGACCCCCAGGACAAACCCTCCCATTAGTAAAGACTCCCCCCCAAGACAAACCCCCCCTCCATTAGTACAGACCCCTCCAGGACAACCCCCCATAGTACAGACTCCCTTCAGGACAACCCCCCCATAGTACAGACTCCCCCCAGGACAAACCCCCCCATTAGTACAGACTCCCCCCAGGAGAAACCCACCCCTCCATTAGTACAGACTGCCCCAGGACAAACCACCCCCCAACTTTAGTACAACAGATCCCTCCAGGAAAACCCCCCCATTAGTACAGACTCTCCCCAGGACAAACCGCGCCTCCATTAGTACAGACCCCTCCAGGACAACCCCCTATTAGTACAGACTCCCCCAGGACAACCCCCCTCCATTAATACAGACCCCCCAGGACAACCCCCCCTTAGCCCAGACCCCTCCAGGACAACCCCCCATTAGTAAAGACTCCCCCCAGGACAAACCCCCCCTCCATTAGTACAGACCCCTCCAGGACAACCCCCCCATTAGTACAGACTCCCCCCATTAGTACAGACTCCCCCCAGGACAAACCCCCCTCTCCATTAGTACAGACCCCCCAGGACAACCCCCCCATTAGTACAGACTCCCCCCAGGACAAACCCAGCCTCCATTAGTACAGACCCCCCCAGGACAAACCCCCCTCTACATTAGTGCAGACCCCCAGGACAACCCCCCCATTAGTACAGAGTCCCCCCAAGACAAACCCCGCCTCCATTAGTACAGACTCCCCCCAGGACAAACCCCCCTCCATTAATACAGACCCCCCAGGAAGAACCCCCCATAAGTCCAGACCCCTCCAAGACAAACCCCCCCAGGACAAACCCCCCCATTAGTACAGACTCCCCCCAGGACAAACCGCCCCTCCGGCCCCCTCTATTAGTCCCCCCCATTACATACATAAAAACACCCGGCGGCAGCTGAAGAGGAGAGGACAATGTGCAGCCGCGTCGCCCGGGTGGAGCACAGATCGCAGCAGCAGCAGGCAGGAGCTAAGACACAGAGAGGAGGAGAAGGCACGGACCGCCCCCTCAGCGACGGCATTGCGCGGCTTGTCTCTCTCCACACAGAGACAGCCACTCTGATCTCTGCTTCACTCTCCTCCTCTGACAGGAGGAAGGAGGAGGGAGGGGGGGACGCCGGCCTTAGGTTTGAAAAACACATCGGCGGCGGCGACTGGCACGGACAAGGAGAGGAGGTGGAGAATAGAGGGGAGCACTCTGGCGCTACAGCGCCCCCACCTCTGTGGCGCCTGGGTGAACTGCACCCCCTGCACCATATCTAGGATCGGCCCTGACCCTTCCTTACCAGCCCTAGGTTTGACGGCCTGGCTATTGAAGCCCACATTCTAAAAAAGAGAGGGCTCTCTAATCCTGTGGTATCTACCATGATCAATGCCAGGAAGCCGGTATCCAGGCAGATCTATTATAGGATCTAGAAGGCGTACATCACGTGGTGTGAGGCCAGGAAATGGCATCCACGTAAGTACGTAATAGGTAGGATTCTGGACTTCCTACAGTGGGCTGTACATAGGAAGCTTGCCTTGAGTACTATCAAGGGTCAGACGGCCTTGTCAATATTTTTATAAAGGCCCTTGGCTTTGCATTCATTAGTCAAAGCTTTCATACAAGGAGTGATGCGTATTAGCCCTCCGGTTAGTATTCCCATATGTCCATGGGACTTAAACCTGGTTCTGTCGGTTCTACAGAAACAACCATTTGAACCATTGCGGCACATTTCCTTGGTTCTTTTCACCAGGAAATTGATTTTCTTAGTAGCCATTTGTTCGGCTAAAAGAGTATCGGAATTAGCCGCCTTGTCCTGTAAGGAGCCATATCTGGTTGTCCATAAGGACAGAGTAGTATTACGTCCTCATCCAGCCTTCTTCCTACGGTGGTATCGAGGTTCCATTTGAACCAAGATGTGGTTCTTCCTTCCTTTTTCCCCAAACCTAGTTCGGTAGAGGAAAAGTTATTGCATTCTTTGGATGTAGTAAGAGCAGTTAAAGCTTATCTTAAAGCCACTGCTCAGATTCGTAGAACGGATACTTTGTTTGTTCTGCCGGAAGGCCCCAGAAAGGGTCAGGCAGCATCAAAAATCTACTTTAGCCAAGTGGATTCGACAGGTCATAATACAAGCCTATGGCTTGAAAAGGAGACCGCCTCCGTTCAAAGTTAGGGCGCACTCCACAAGAGCAGTTGGAACTTCATGGGCAGTGCATCACCAAGCCTCCCTGGCTCAAGTCTGTAAGGCCACAACATGGTCCTTAGTACACACGTTTACTAGATTCTACCAGGTAGACGTCAGAAGTCAGGAGGATGTCGCCTTTGGGCGCAGTGTGTTGCAGGCCGCAAAAGAGCCTCATGCCTGATGGCGCCCAGCTTATGTATAGTGTATCCCTCCCCTCATTGGGCATTGCTTTGGGACGTCCCATTAGTAATGACTAAGTCGCTCTGTGTCCCGTGATGTACGAAAAAGAAAAAGGGATTTTTATAACAGCTTACCTGTAAAATCCTTTTCTTGGAGTACATCACGGGACACAGAGCTCCCACCCCTCTTTTTGGGACACTTATTGCTTTGCTACAAAACTGAGGTGCTCCCGGATGGGAGGGGCTTATATAGGGGAGGGTACTTCCGGTTTGGAAGTTGCCAGTGCCAGCACCTGAAGGTAAACTATATAACCCATTAGTAATGACTAAGTCGCTCTGTGTCCCGTGATGTACTCCAAGAAAAGGATTTTACAGGTAAGCTGTTATAAAAATCCCTTTTTTTTACTTTCAAAATATTTTATTTTCATAAGATAAATAATACAGAACATTACATCATGTTGTATAAAAATAAAGAAAAATAAAGAAAAAAGAATATGTTTAGGAATAAACAAACATTAGTCAATAAATGGATAAAATAATAAAAACATCCTAGAAAAAAGGATAGATACATGTAAGCAATCAAAAGTTTGTCAGGGGGAGATCTCTTCATCCTTATAATATAATGGAAGGGAGAAGGGAAACCCTTCATAGTGACCTCCTTCTGACTCTTAGGCCGCGTACACACGACCGTTTTTCTCGGCAAAAAAGCTCTCCCAACAGTTTTCTTGACTTTTTTTTGCAGAGAAAAACGTTCATGTGTATGCTTTCTCGTCGAGAAAACTGTCCAAAATCTCGACAAGAAAAAAGATGACCGGCGGTCTTTTTTTTTGTCAGAGTCTCATTTTTTCTCGGCGTGATTCTCGTCAGACTGTGTTTGGACGAGAAAACCGTTCGTGTGTATGCTTTTCCGAGTCTTCAAAAACCGCGCATGGTCAGACTCAATATGAGACGGGAGCACACCTTCTTGTAAAACAAGCGTTTTGAATGGAGATAGCACATTCGTCACGCGTTACCAATTTTAGCCACGTTTAAATGCTGCACATTTAAATCTTCTTTACAATACTACAATGATGTGCAATTTTGAACTTTTTTGGCTGCAGATATTCACGCATATTTAGGACTAATTTTTACCAACATTTCTGAATGCAGATCTCATTAATATGTTATTTTAGTTGATCGAGCAAGATTTTTATTTATTTTTTTAATTAGTATGTTTTTATTCAGATATGAATTTTAAAATCTTCTTTAATTTCTAGTGTTCTCCTTTTTTTTTAATCTGGTGTAAATTTGACATAAATAGTATAAAATTATCCTCTTTTTTTTTGTTCTGCAAGGCGTTTTTTGGGTGTTATCTGTGGCATTTAAACCCAAGCTTTGGAGTTTTAGAAAATGACCTGCCTACTCACCAGCTAAATATGTAGCTTTAACAAAAACACATAGGCAAGTATTAACTGGAACACAAAAAAACATTTATTCTGGTATACAAAATAAGAATAACCAAACTAGAAGGCAGCGCTGGAGAGCCTGCTGCAATTTGTGCAACTGTGTGGACACCAAAATTGGGACCTTGAGAATCACATATACATTACTGAGCACAATCTGGTCTTGGACTCCAAGAGGTCAGGAACAGCAGCAGGTTAGATACATGTCCCAAGTCTGGGGAACTACAACAGGCTGCCTTCTGTCTGACCACATTGCAGCAAGGGAATCACTTCCTGGTCTTCTTGCTCCGCTTCCCTGCAGCCTTCTGGGTAGGCTTGCCTGCAGCCTTCTCTGCAGCCTTCTCTGCAGCCTTCCTTGTCCGCCTGGCTGGAGGCTGTGCCTCAGGAGGTGTACTCATGTCAGGGGGAGGAGGTGGAGCTGGAGAAGAAGGAGGTGGAGCTGGAGAAGAAGGAGGTGGAGGAGAAGAAGAAGAAGAAGGATGTGGAGGAGAAGAGGAAGGAGGAGGTTGCGAAATTGGAGGTGGAGGTGGAGAAGAAGGAGGTGGAGGAGAATAGGAAGGTGCCGGAGGATGGCCGTGGTCACAGATAACAGTGCTCTCTGTGAGTCTGCCCCTCAACCCCTTATTTAAAAGGGACATGAGCAGGGACTCACAAAGTAGCCTCTGTTCAGTTTGCATCTGGGCCATTTTCATGCCCACCAATGCTGCATAGCCCTCATCAGGGGTTGGGGGCTGCTGGAGGGTGGCATGGGCCTCTTTAATGAGGGCCAGTGCTGCCACACTCACAGCCCTATCCCTCCTGCCCCTTCTTGGTGGCATGCGGATTGGTGGCACCTGACACCTTGTCCTACTACTTGGACCAGCCACCTCCTCTCTGCCACTTGGACCAGGCACCTCCTCTCTGCCACTAACCCCAGCCTCCTCCTGCCTGACATTTTCTGCCCTCTCATCTTGGCTGACCTCCTCCTGTGTAAAAAAAGGGACATATTTTAGATTTTGTTTTCATCAATCACACACAGGGGATTAGTTTGTAAAGGCAAATCCACTTTGCAATACAAGTGCAAACTACAAGTGCACTTGTAATTGCTTGGAAAGTGGACTTGGAAGTGCAGTCTCTGGAGATCTGAGGGGGACATGCAAGGCAAAGCAAAAGCATAAATTTAGCTTAAACATGATTGGAGATTAAAATCAGCAGAGCTTCCCCTCATTTCCGCTCTCCCCCTCTGATTTACAGCGCCTTTACTTCCAAGTTCTTTTTTGGTGAAATTTTAAGTGCTCTTTGCACTTGTAGTTTGCACTTGTAGTGCAAAGTGGATTAGCTATTCTTAAAGCAGCCCCACAATGTTCAGATCATTGCCTGTTGCAAATCCTTCAAAATGTGTGTGTATAATACTCTCATTATGCCCCCATCATTTTCCTATCTCCTCCCCCACTTTTTTGCCCACTAATGTCTATTGCTATGTCAATCCCTTTTTCTTGATTGCCTACCTTTTTACCCATCTTAACATCTATTTTACATCATTCACTTTTGACAAAGAAATGTGATAAAAATACTATACCTGGCTCCAGACGGACAGATCTGGGTCCTCATCCAAGATGGAAGGCTCCTCCTGATCCTGGGAAGGAACATCTTGGCTGGAGGGAAGGCTGGAGGGAAGGCTGGACAGTGATTCCCTTGCTGTAATGTGGTCATTCAGAAAGGCCAACCTGTCGTAGTACCACAAATGTGGGACATATACCTCCCCTGCTGCCGCTCCTGACCTCTGAGATGCCAGGACCCGATTGCGCGCAGTCCTATATGTGCCTCTCAAGGTCCCAATTTTGGTGTCAAGCTGCTCAATGGTTGCATGGGGCACCCTGGTCTGAACAAATGGGAGCAGGCTCTCCAGCGCTGCTCTCCGAACCCCTTTTTTTTTTTGCTGTGGATTTTTGGTCTCCCACAGAGCGGGCAGCTCCCTTAATCTGTAAATGAATTCCGCTAGAAATTCTTTTTACCCAAACACATTCATTGTTTCTGCAAGACAAAACACCAGACATAATTAAAAATGTCAATCACACTCTAAACTCGTGAAATCTTTATGCCCATATATGCCTCTCCAATCTCTATGCAGTATAGGCCACTGATGTACCAATTAGGAAATGATACCTTCGGGCCTAACGTTCGGCGCTCTAAACTCCTTCTGCCACACACTGAACGTAGGTACATCACATGTGTGCGTTAGCTTTATATACACTACGCATGCGTGACACACGTCGCCCGCCCATGACGGTCTTTTCTCGATGTTTCTCTGCCCCTTCTCTTTCGGCGCGCAGGCGACATGGCGTAGTCACAGCAGGTGTCTGTGAATTCAGAGAATTCCAATGAGGAGACAAGCCCAGAGCGGGAAACGTCACGAACAAGGAGGCGCTACAAGGCATCTAATATGTCCTTTGAGGAGATGGCGGAAATGGTGGCCATATTGAACAATTATGATTATGATGCAAAGCATGGGCCGTATTCCCACCCTGATCTTCGGAAGGACAAAATTATGAAGAAAGTAGTGAAAAGTCTCAATCAAAATTTCGGGGTGAAAAGATCCAAGGAGCAGCTCAGAAAGAGGTGGTCTGACCTCAAACTGAGGGAGCCGGAGCAGTTATGAAGCATTAACAGAATGCTTAAAAAAAGTAAGTACTTCTCCTGTGTCCCTATTGTTGTATTTCACAACTTGCATGTTTCTCCCTGTTGTGTTTTTTTCTTAATTAACATTCCTAAATGACATCTTCTACAATTTAGTGGGCACAGTAATCGGTCGATATAGACACATCGTTTGCACACTACATACGATGATTTGGCAATATACGTTCTTTTTTATTTCCAAAAAAAAAATGTATGTTTAAAATCACTAAATGTTATGACATTGTTGTCTAGATGATGTGTTTGAAACTAGAATGAATTGCAAACTTGAATCAATGTAAAGGAGAGGACACTCAGCAGTTGTTTACACATCTGCACTCACATGAGCACTATAGTGTGGGCCACCATAAGAACCTTTTTAGGGTGTCCACCACAGGTGCTACAGTGGGTACTTGGGGGGCCCATGTGATAAAATTTTCACCAAAAGGTCTGTTTTTTAGCTTTGTATAGTTCTCGAATCTGGTCTTCATCTTGGAACTGGGCCTAAACAGACAAGTGTAACCCACCTGCAAGCAATGTTTCATATTCCTAGTTATGACTTCATATATGTGTGTGTTAAGTGTTCCATTTGTTTGAATCTCATAGGGGAGAGAAGACTGGGAGGACACCACTCCTCGGAGCCCCGGAAGCCCACACCTTCTAAAGAACCCCAACCTCCCCAACAAGCCCAACCTGAGAATGTGGAGGATGTCGAATTAGATAAAGGAGAGGTGGAGAAAGGAGAAGTCGAGGAAGGAGAGGTGGATGAGGTGGTGGAACTTGTCACTACAACAGGTCAGTATCTGTCACCCCATCTTCAGGTTTACGAGATGTAGGCCTGGAGATTGTTATATTCTTATTTTTATTTTAGGGGATGAAGATGTTGCTGAAAGTCCACGATTCTCCAGGGATAGTGCACAAAGACTCATACAACAAGTAATGGATTGTAGTACTCAACTGGACTTCATAAAAAAAGGATTCAGGATATGGAGAATACATTTAAGGACATCATAGATGTGTTGGGGAGAATAGACTAAAAAAAACTTTTTATCTCTAGTTTGTGTTCACTTTTGTAGCACTTTGTTGCACAAACAAATTTAGAAGATGCACACAGTGGGTCAACATGTGCTATCTGCCATCACGGGATCTCCATGTACGTGTTTTGGGGGTGCAACCTCTTCCTCACAACTCAAGTCTGACATGTTGCCTTATACGTTTAACATTGTTGTATTTGGAGGAATGTTGAGGAGATTTTTCATTAGCAGCAAAATTTGCCATGTTAGGTGAAAAGGCGAAAATGGGGTTCTAAAATGTTCAGACACCAAAAATGTATACCTAACCATATGTGTGATTGAGTAAAATACAAGAAAATACAAAAAATGTTTTTTTTTTTTAAAACCACTCTAACTTTTTGGGAATTTAGTTTTGTTGTTAGCAGTGAAATGTTTGTTGTTTACTAAGGAAAATACACTTGGCACTACAAGTACACTTAGAAAAAGTAGCACACACCTCTAATATAAACAAAGCAAAACTACTAATTGAAAGCTGATATTTTTTATTTTTTATTTTTTTACGGCAAAATTATAATTCGGACAGATTCTCTGGCATTGGAATGGCCCCCCTACCCATGAAATAATCAACATATTTCTGCCTGATTGCACGGGCACTTTGGGGGGGCAAGCCAGCACGGACAGGTTCCAGGCCCAGCAGGGCATTGTCCGCAGCAAGTCCTGGCTCGGGCCCAACTGTGGCCATATATGTAGGAGATTTCTTCCTCAAAAAATTGTGCAGTAGACAACAACAAAACACAATATAGTTCAATTTGTACTCCGCAAGATTAATAGGAGTCAGAAAATGACGGAACCCGGCTGGCCATTATCCCAAAGGCATTCTCCACAACTCGTCGGGCTCTGGCCAGCTGGTAGTTGAAGACCCTCCTCTCCGGGGTGAGGGTCCTCTGGGGGAAAGGCCTCATGAGATGCCGACCCAGGCCAAAGGCTTCATCAGCCAAAAACACAAAGGGGAGTCCTTCCACATTCCCTGCATCCGGTGGCAATGCAAGGTCATCACTCTGTAGACGAAGGGCAAACTCTGTCTGGGCGAAGGCTCCCCCATCCGACATCCGGCCATTCTTCCCCACATCCACATAGAGGAATTCATACTGTGCTGACACCACTGCCATCAGCACAATACTATGAAACCCCTTGTAGTTGTAAAAAAAGGAGCCAGAACGGGGTGGTGGCACGATGCGGACGTGCTTTCCGTCAATGGCTCCTCCGCAGTTGGGGGAAGTCCCACCGCCTGGCAAACTCCAATGCCACAGTCTGCCATTCCTGTGGCGTGGAAGGAAGCTGGGGAATCAAACAAGAAAAAAAAATAAGTACTTTTGCAAATAACTTTGCAAGCAGATTAGACAAAAACATTAGTGGCCAACATAAGTATAACATTTTGGTTAAGGATTAGTAAAAAAAGAGAACCAAATTCACAATTTTCACATTGCTCACCCCCCTCTGATGGCCTATTTATTTTCTTTGGGGGGGCTAGATGTGTTTGGGACCCCCCAAATTTCACAATCAGGAAATTTAATTAAGAATTGGAGGGGGGGGGGGCTACAAGGGATCTGAAAAAATACATTGTTAACAGACTAGGCTAGATGTGTTTGGGCCCAGGAGAGCATGCTGGAGAGGTATGTAAAGGTGAAAATGCATGTAGGCCCAAAAATGACTTAAAAAAGGACAGCATGCATGGGGACAAAGGGGACATTCTCAGCATATTACAATCATGCTAATTAGGGAAGGATGAAAGTAATACAATACATCATCATGCATTAAATACATAGAATGTGATATTATATACGGAAACTTACCCTCATATAGTCATCCTGCAGGACTTGGATGATAGCAGAACAGGTCTCTGGGATTATGACGCCCAGAGCCTGGGGGGAGATGCCTGTGGTGAACTTCAGGTCCTGCAGACTTCTACCTGTCACCAGGTAGCGCAACGTGGCGATGAGCCTCTGCTCAGCACTGATGGTTTTCCGCATAACGGTGTCCTGCCTGGTAATATAGGGGGACACCAAAGCCAACAGATGCTGAAATACGGGGTCAGACATCCGCAGAAAATTCCTGTAGTCCTCAGGATTATTCTCCACAATCTCCTGCAGCAGAGGCATGTGAGAGAATTGGTTGCGCTGGAGCAACCAATTCTTGGTTCATGAACTCCTCCTCACCCTGTTCACAGACTCGTCTTGGTCCAATACAAGAAGACCAACAGACACACAAAGTCGGTGCACAACACGATCTCTACGATGAGACATGGCTAAGAAACGGTCGTCTGAACAGAACAAACTAAACAGAACGCACTGAAGAACAGAAGGCCTATGAAGAACAACCTGAAAAACAGAAACGAGTGGACAAGAACGCACTGAAAAACAGATACGACCTGACTACTCGCCCTGAAAGACAAGATACGAACCCACAAGCCCCTACTGAACCGCAGAAAACGAACTGAAAGCACGAAGTCTGAAAAGCGCGAATCGTCTCTTCCCAAACTTTAACTAACACGCGGCAACACGAGATTAGCAAAAGCAGCCCAAGGGAGGACGCCACGAAAATGGAACTTCCCGGGGGGTGCATGCGCGGATGCCTGAGGGAGCAGTCACGCTTCCTTAGAGCTCCGCTCCTAGGCTAGTCAGACCGGAGAACCGAGAGCCGCAGCGACTTCTAAAATCATCACTGACATTACTGCATACCTCAAGGAACACGCCTGAGACGGAAGAATGGTGACAAAAGGTACCTAAATCAAACTAAAAACAGGGAAACAAAAGGAGATGTCATGCAGGGCATTTTCCAAAATGGCGCCGCCGAGTACCTCACAACATAATACACTGCGCTCCTCAATATCTCTGTCACCTAGCTCTAAGGCACAACTGTGTGGAGATGAGACTGACTCTGAAGATGAACAGATACAAACCACTGTTAAACCTAATATGTTTAAACAATTTGAGAGAATATTACAAAAGGCATTGAAACAGACTTCAGATGAAATTACTGACAGGCTCACTAAGGAAATTAGGGAGATTGGGCAGAGAACTGCTGAACTAGAGGTGAGGGTGGATGAACTAGAATCGTACACCCAGCAACATATTGAGGAATTGGACCAGTTAAAAGAGGAAAAACGTATCATGCAAACAAGGTTGGAGGACCAGGAGAACAGAGACAGACGATCCAACTTGAGAATTAGAGGAATACCTGAACATATCCTGGATTTTCAAGCTACTATGCTTGCACTTTTTCAAGAACTTCTCCCTGGCACCCCAGTGGATAGACTGGAAATGGATAGGGTGCACAGGGCCTTAGCCCCTCGTAAGCCTAACAGTCCCGCCAGGGACATAATTGTTAGGTTCCACTATTACAAGACAAAAGAACAAATACTAACTGCGGCCAGAGGTAATTCTGCCCTAACCTTTCAAGGTAATACTTATCAGCTATTTGCAGACCTCTCTCCACTTACAATAACCAAGAGAAGGGCATTAAAACTCTTTCTACAAGTTTTACAACAGCACCAGATAATATACCACTGGGGTTTCCCTTTCTCCCTGCGCTTCACCCATTTGGAAACAAAATATGTTTGTCATACCCCAGAAGAATTACAAACAGTTCTGCTTGATTTGGACCTTTTGGATCAATCCGAAAACACAGTTCAGCCACGTAGACGTTCAACCCCACGATCATCCTCCAAACAAGATTCATCTGCCTCCACCCATCAAAATCTACACAAACGTGGACGCTGTGAGACCCTGTCACCACCTAATGTCGACTCCATGGACTGACTTCAATCAATCTCCCAGCTTGCTCATCACTTCAATTTTTTAGCTTATTGTGCTAGATCATATTCATGAATTACACTCATACCTCGCTTTAGTCACCTGGTTGACTTAAATTATTATTATTTTTATTTATTTTTATTATTTAAATATTTTTTTATTTACCTTATATAGGTTCACATAGATTCTGATGTTAACATATTTTTGCCTCCCGTTTCCCCTCCCCCCCTTTTTTCTCCCCTATTTATTTTTTTCCTCTACAATTTATGGTTGCTGTTATATTAAGTTAATTTGTACTGTTTAGTAGGTTCTCCGGTGCTGACTGGCCACATGGAATTTCATGTTGCCTTCCTTACACCCTTCGACTCCCGATATTTAACGGAAGTTGGACATTGATTTCGGAATCTCTTGGGGTGCACTTGCTGTGCCCCTGAGACGTTCTCACACCCTCTTTACATATTGTTATGCAGTAATTGTTTATATATTCTCAAGGGTCTTTCATCTTTTATTTTTTTACTTCTTCTCTACTTCTTTCTTCCTCCCTTCCTGTCTTCTTTCTCTCCTGGGGATGATTTTTGCTTTAATCAGGGGTTTTACCCCTTCACCTAAAAACACCACTCCCAGACTGCTATGGCCCCCATAAACATATTATCCTTAAATGTACAAGGATTTAATATACCTCAGAAACGTGCCAAGGCTATGAGATCTTTTGCGGCTAGGAAGGCACATATTATCTGTCTTCAGGAAACACACTTCATTGACAAAGTTTTTCCTAAATTCTTATCTTCCACCTATCCTCAATTCTTTGTAGCTTCAGCCACAACCAAGCAACGTGGAACCCTTATTGGATTCCACCGATCAATGCCATTCACTCTCATTTCACAAATCAATGATCCAGAGGGCAGATATATTTTACTTACTGGTCTTCTTGCAGATAATTTAATCACCGTAGTATCATACTATGCCCCGAATAAACGCCCGGAAGCGTTCTTATCACACCTCTTCCAATTGGTGGATACACATAAAGTTGGAATGGTTGTGATATGCAGAGACTCTAATACGACGGTTTTTCCATTCTTAGACAAATCCCCATCCAAACCCACTTCTACTACTCGCAAGCATTCCCTACGGAATCTATTGTCCACACACAAATTGGCTGATACATGGAGGGAAGTTAATCCATCTAGAAGAAATTATACACATTACTCATATCCCCACAAATCTTTCTCCCGGATCGATCATATTTTTACTCCTTCAAGTATATTGCCTGAGATCAAGTCTTCTATAATTACCCCATATTCATGGACAGATCACTGCGCCGTTTCCATCACTCTAGCCTCACCAATACCTAGGTCTCATGATAATACGTGGTGTATTAACGAATCCATGCTGTCACATCCGTTGCACTGTTTAGACATCGAAACAGCTCTCACTGACTATCTCACATTTAACGATAATAACGAGGTTTCAGCTCTTACATTGTGGGAAGCTCATAAAGTTGTTATCCGTGACAAATTGATCCAATTAGCTGCAGTTCACAAAATAAAAAATAAACTTCTATTCACTAAGTTGGAAGACAATTTTAATAACTGCTACGCAGATTTTCAATCGGTTCCTAATGCCACGAATAACACCAATTATGAGAGGGCTAAACTTGATTTAGACCTATTCTTAACTGACTCCGCAGACAAGACCATATGCAAAAGACAGCATTTCTACTACGTCAAAGCCAACAAACCAGATACTCCTATGGCTCGTTGCCTTAAAAAAGTACATCTTACACAAACACCTATTAAGCTTAAAACATCCCGTGACTCTTTCACCAGCAACCCAGTAAAAATATTAGAGATTTTCCGTTCAAAATTGGCCAAACTATACTCACCGAACCAGAATTTTGATAAATGTAAAGCTGATGATCTACTCTCAAACATTACATTTCCACACATGAAACCTGATCAACTTAACGTTGTTGAGAAGCCTATAACTTTAGTTGAGGTTTAAACAGCTATAAAAGAGTTGAAGCCACATAAAAGGCCAGGCCCGGACGGCTTTTCAGCTTTATATTTTAAAAAATTTCAAACAGTATTAGCACCTATTCTAACTAGGGCCTTCAACTCTTTATTAGCTGGACAGTCATTTAGAAATTAATCCTTGACATCTATCATAGTAATGCTTCCTAAACCCCATTCCGATCTTACTTCCTGGACCAACTACCGTCCAATTTCCCTTCTTAACCTGGACATCAAGTTACTGGCTAAAATATTGGCAAACAGATTGAACAATATCATTGGTAACTTAATACATCGTGATCAAACAGGTTTTATGCCCAAACGTCAGGCGGGGGATAATATTAGAAGAGCGCTTTTGTTAACACATTCAGCCAAAACGAGGATCAATCTTGTTTCTTATCTCTAGACATGCGTAAAGCTTTTGATTCGGTCTCATGGCCATTTATGAATTATATTCTACAAAAATGGGGCTTTGGAAACAATTTTCTACTATGGATCTCTGCTTTATATAATGATCCAAAGGCATATAATAAATATATGGGATACAGATTGTCTACATTCGATATAAAAGTGGTACAAGACAGGGTTACCCCCTTTCACCTTTGATTTTCGCTCTTCTCATAAAACCACTGGCGATGCTCATCAGATCCAACCCTAATATTAGAGGCTTGGAACTAGGTGGACATCACCATAAAATATGTCTTTTCGCAGACGATATACTTGTCTTCCTAACCCATCCTCACATTTCAGCTCCAAATATATTGAACACCTTAGAAAAAATTTCAGATATCTCAGGGCTATATATTAACAACTCCAAATCCAATGCACTTAACATAAACTTATCGCAATCCGAACTTTATAGAAGCTCAAACAACCTTACCATTCAACTGGGTCACTCACTACATCCCATATTTGGGAATACAACTTACATCCTCAATCTCAGACCTGTTCAAAGCAAATTACTTACCACTACTTAAAACAAATTACAAACTTATTACATAATTGGTCCACACTTTCTCTATCATGGTTCGGTAGAATTAACGCTGTGAAAATGTCGATTCTACCAAAATTCTTGTATCTTTTTAGGGTGCTCCCCATTCCCATTCCTTCCTATTTTTTAAGGCTATTACAACAGAGAGTTGTATCGTTTATATGGGGTAAGATTAAACCACCTATTTCTAAAGCGACACTTTTTATCGAAAAATCTAAAGGGGGACTGGGGATTCCTAATTTCACCAATTACTATTACGCAGCACAAATCGCCCAATTATCTAAGTACCACGCACTGTTTGAAACCCCTTTGTGGGTGGCAATAGAATCTATTGATATTGATCCAATATCTGTGGCTAATATAATGTGGTTATCCCCTTGTGATAGAATTAGCCTGTCTAATCCTATTACAAAGCACTCCATGACTATCTGGGACAAATTTAGATGTTCACATAAACTACAATCCCCACATAACCCCCTACTGTCATTTATTAGACACCCAGCTTTTTATCCTGCATGGAAGTTTCCCTCTTCCTTTACAGCCTGGACTACCAAAAATATGACATGCTTATATGATATAACCTCCATCAATAACATCCTGACATTTCCTGATCTATGCGACATTCATGGTTTACCCAGTAAAGAAATTTTCCGGTACCTACAGATTAAAAACTTTTATACACCGGTTATTGAATCAGGTTCCATAATTAATCAACTATCACAGTTTGAAAGGATCTGTAAATGCGATCCACACACTAGAGGTCTGATCTCACTACTCTATAAACATCTCAATTCCCCCATCACAGACACTCCACCCTTATATGTCACCAAATGGTCTCAGGATTTTGATAAGACATTTAGTACGAAAGATTGGGACAATATCTGGTCGACCACTATGCGCTGTTCCACAAATTGTTATGCTCTTGAAACAAATTTCAAGGTCTTATCACGCTGGTATCTGGTACCAGCGAGGTTAGCTAAATTCTCGCCTACTTGTCCAAATATTTGCTTTCGTGGCTGTGCGACTGTAGGTACTTATCTCCACATCTGGTGGGAATGTCCAATTGCCCAAAATTTTTGGAACAAAATATTCGGTATGGCTTCCACTGCTCTAGAAAACTTGATTAGGCCAGACCCAGTCGTAGCATTATTGAATCTTAAACCCCCTGAACTTACCCACAATCAATTCCAACTATTATTATACCTGACAACCTCAGCTGAACAAACTATAGCTAAGGCATGGAAATCTCAGACATTGGTTGTGACTGAAGCTAAACACCGAATGAACAGAGCCCTCATTTTCCACAAAATGTCAGCTATTGAAAATAATAATGTGAAAAAAATTAATAAAATTTGGCAACCATGGGTTAAACATTTCCTACCATCCGATTTTGACCAATCTCTTTTGCTGCCCTGCTAATCCAATTTAATAAAAAAAAAATATTCTCTTCCTTTCTATCAAATGTTGCTAGTATTAGTTAGCATTTTTTGGGGCTGGATCATCCCTGGGAGGGAACCTCTTCTTTTCCTTTTCTATCTTTTCACTTCTTTCCTTTCTCAATCTCTTCTTTTCTTTCTTCCTATCTCAACATTCTTCTTTTTTTCTCTTTTATTTTATTTTCATTATTGCCCAGTATGTGATTTGGGGATTTATATTTTCTTCAAATTACTATTACATATACTCTAGAGTTTGGAATAATAACCTGAGAAAATCCTCTATCCATTTAATACACTGTTTTTCTTCTGTTGTTCCTTCATAGGATTGGTTTTGACATTTATAAGTGACTTTAATAGGCTTCTAACTACATTACTTATATGTTAGGATAACGTATTCATCCTTTCAGGACTCTAGCTTACCTATACCTTAGTTAATTCATTTATTTCCCTTTTTTAACATGTGCCCCCGCCCATCCACAGTTTGACCCCATTAGGGGTGGATGGGAGTTCCGGAGGCACTTTCTACCTGATGTAAGGTATCGTTTTTTTTTTTTCCTTATTTTATGAGTCCCATACATGACATTTGTTATTACTATCTATTTTCTTATCTTTATTATTTCAAGGATAAAAATTATCTTTTCTTTTTTTTTTTGAGCATCAAACTCTACAAACATACCTTCCATTAAGGTTACGTTGTATATCCCACTCTCGCATCATCTGTATTGTACCTGTGATATGTATTCTTGTTAAAATACTTAATAAAAATTATTGAACGAAAATGGAACTTCCCCTTTATACTGCCGTCGTACGTGTTGTACGTCACCGCGTTTTTAGACCGACGAGATTTTGGAATGACAGTGTGTATGCAAGCAAAGCTTCACAAGAATCTCGTCAAACTTGACAAGAAAACCGACGAGAAAAACAACGTTTGTTTTACGACGAGAAACTCGGCCGTGTGTACAAGGCTTTAGGCCCTGAGAAGATTATCAGGGCCAACAGATCGGGATGGACTAAACAAGGCCGAACAAAACATTTGATAGTATCCCATTAAATCTAAATAAAAGCGACATAACATGTAATGGGAAACTAGAATTCCCAGAAAAAGAGTTTCCATAAATCCTTTTTAGAAGGAAGAAAAGAAGAGGAAAATAAAGACAGCGGGTAAAAAAAGAGGAAGGAGGGAAAGGGATGGGTATGTGTCCAACTTAATGTTGAATAGAAGGTAAAACAGCATCTTCACCAATCGAAATCCCCATATATTTGGCCCAAGGTTCCCATATTTTTTCGAATTTGGGAATGGTATTAGATAAGATGCTAGCTAATTTTTCCTGAGTTAGTATCCAAGATATTTTGGTTTTGGCATCTGACAGGAAAGTTTTTGTTTTTTTTCCATGATTTGGCAAGTGTGATTTTGGCGCCTTTAAAGATAAAGTGTATCAATTTTTGTGAAACCTTTGGTATGTGAGGAATATGAGCATTCAAAATAGCTACTGGTAGGGACCTAGGGACCTGAAAACCTGTTACCTTAAAAATTAATAAAAATATTTTTCTCTAGAAGGGGCGAACTCTGGGGCACTCCCACCAAATATGAGGCATAGAGCCGTAAAGTTGGCAACCTCTGAAACACGTTGGATCTGATGCTGGATATATAGATGCCAGTCTGGAAGGAGTTAGATACCATCTGGTTACAACTTTAATATTTGCCTCTATTAAAGAGACATTAAGAATCCCTTTGAAAGATTTAGAGAAGGCTAAGTGGCAGGTATCCAAATTCCAACAAAACTGGGCGTCTTTTTCCCAAGCCTCCATATAGGAAGATTTTGATGTAGGGTGAGTGAGGCATGAATATACCATAGACATGCCTCCCCTTTGTGAACCGGCCTGGCTGTACCATAACTCGTACTTCGTAAATTGGGGAGGAAGGAGTTTTTCCTTCCAGATTTGGTTTAAAAATTTGAAAATTTTATCAAACCGTGGTTTTTCAGAATCTGGAAGTTTTAGATGTTTGATGCAGTAACTAAGGGATATAGGCCCTCCAGGATTAAAGAATTGTCCTATACGATACAATCCTTTATCAATCCACCATTTAAATGCCTCTACATTTAGACCAGGGGAGAAGACAGGGTTATTGAATAAATGAGAAAGAGGTCTTTCAGAGGATATAAGGTTTGGGAGGTTTCTTAGGGAATCCCATAGTGCAAACGATTGAGATAGAGTCGGGGACATTATGGGGGGTCTTTTTTTGGGGGGGCACCATAAAAGGTATTCTAAGGATAGTATTGGTGTAGCCTCTTTTTCAATATTGATCCAGTCTGGTTTTTCTGTTGCAGAATAAATCAAAGAAGTCTGGGCTAGTCTAGCTGCTAAGTAGTATTTATGTAGGTCAGGTAGACCTAAACCTCCCTGTTTTCTGTGACAAAGTAATGTGTTTTTGGGGATGCGGTAACCTGAAGCACCCCAGATAAATTTGATGATTTTACTTGGGAGCTTTTTCAAGTGATTCTTAGTAATGGGAATAGGAAGAGATCTAAAGAAATAAAGGATTCTAGGGAGCAGAGTCATTTTTATAGAATTAATTCTACCTAACCAAGATAATTCGTTTTTGGACCAAGATGCTAGATCATTCTCAATTTTTTTGAATAAAGGTGGATAATTATGTAAAAAAAGGGTCTCAATGCGGGCTGTTAAGGTAATGCCTAGATATTTGATTGAGGTGTCTGTCCATTCAAATCCAAAGGATTGTTTAAGCAACAAGACACTAGACAAGGGAAGCAAAACATTTAGAGCTTGTGATTTTGAGTAATTTACCCTAAGGCCTGAGACCTCAGAGAAGGCCTTCATAACCTGGCAGACGTTAGGAAGGGATATCAGTGGAGACGTCATGAACAATAAGATGTCATCTGCAAATAGGACACATTTGTGAATTTGATTACCACAGGATACTCCTTCAATATTGGGATTTTGTCTGATGGCTATGGCTAATGTTTCAATGGCAATAGCAAATATGAGAGGTATGTGATTTGGGGATTTATATTTTCTTCAAATTACTATTACATATACTCTAGAGTTTGGAATAATAAAGCGGGCATCTCTGTCTAGTGCCTCATGCTACATTGATTGGGTTGGAATAATGAGCCTGTAAATGGATAAGAGCCTAAGGGTGAGAATAAAGGGAATGTAAGAGGCCCTTAAAGTGAACTCCAAAGCCCCATCGATCTATTAGGGAAAACAGGTATGGCCATAACACTGAGTCAAAGGCCTTTTGCAGATCCAGTGACAGTAGTAAGCCTTGTTGTTTTTCTCCTCCCTCCCAGTTGGATTGCAGAATAGATACAATATCTATTGCTCGTCTGATTTGGTCTGGGCCCTGTCTTCCTGGGATGAAGCCCACCTGGTCTTTGTGTATATAATGTTTAATAAAATATGCTAATCGATTGGCCATGATCTTTGTCATAATTTTAATATCATTGTTTATTAGGGAAATAGGGCGATAATTACTGATGTCTTCAGGATTTTTGTCTGGTTTGGGTATAACTGTAATAAATGCTGTATTAAGATGTGTGTCTAATGGTAAGCCATTTGTTTTGTCATTAAAAAAATTGGTTAGATAGGGGGCTAATGTGTTGGTAAAAGTCTTATAATAGGGTATGGATAAACCATCAGGGCCAGGGGCTGATCCGTTTTTGAGGTGTTTAATAACCCCCATAACCTCCTCCTATTGTGAAGGGAGCCTCAAGTAAACATTTGTGTGAGGGGGTTATGGAAGGAATGGGAAGATTGTCTAAATACCTAGATAGAAAATCTTTGTCTGGCTTCGAGTGAGTGTCATACAATTTAGAATAAAACTCTTGAAATGCTTCTAGAATTTTGACGGGGTTTGCAGTAAGCGGTTGACCTGCTATACGGATTTTAGGTATAGAATGAATTCTAACTCTAGGAGAGAGTTTTGTAGCAAGTAATGGCCCTATTTTGTTTGCATGTGTGTAAAATTTGTTGCAACTCCATCTAATCACTTTTTCCGCTTGCGTTGTAAGGGCTAAATTTAATTCAAGTTTGGCCTTGTCTATGAGTGATATGGGGAACTTAGAGGGATCTTGTTTGTGACGATTTCTAAGGGTTATGTACTATTCTTCCAAGCGTTCTATTTGAGCTTTGCGGTTGCGTTTAGTTTGGGTAGAGATTTGAATGATTTATGAGCCGCCCAAAGCGTCTCAGAGGAGATATCCTCCGTGTCGTTGAGGGAAAAATATTCATGTAAGGCTTTATTTATTATCTCATTTGTGGTTGGATTTGTAAGGATTGATTCGTTAAGCTTCCAAAACCCTTTTGAGCTTCTAAGAGAACTGGAGTTTAGGGAAATAATTACCAACAAATGATCTGATAGGGCCGTATCCTTGATGTGGACATTTAGTATGAGCGGAATGAGGTGTGAAGGGGTAAGGATGTGGTCTATTCTTGCGTATGTGTTGTGTGGGTGTGAATAATGTGTAAAGTCCAGTTTGGAAGGGTTTAATTCCCTCCAAACGTCTGCTAAATTGTGATTCGAAAGAATTTTAGCGATTTTGCGGCTTTCATTCGTCGGTCGGGTCAATTGGTCTTTGGAGGGTTTGGACTTATCCAGAGCCTGGTCAAAAGCAACATTCGAGTCTCCCCCAAAAATGACTATTCCTACTAACATAGGGCTCAGTGTGTTCATCATATTTTTGAAGAATTGGGCTTGGCCTCTGTTAGGGGCATAATATGAGACTAGGGTGTATAGTTGACCATCAATTGAACTTTGTAATAACAGAATTCTTCCATCTGGATCAACATAGTCGAAAGACTTCTCGAATTTGCAGGATTTGGAAAATAGAATGGCTACTCCCTTAGTTTTATTTTCCGCACTAGCAAGGAGGAATTGCGGAAAATGAGGGTGAATATAATTAAGACTGTATCGTATAGGGAAGTGCGTTTCCTGGAGCAAAAGAATATCTATTTTAAGGGATTTATAGTAATCTAAATTTTTTCTCGCTTTGACAGGAGAATTCAAGCCTTGCACATTGTGAGAGGCTATTTTAAGGTGTGTTTGTTGGTTTCTAGCCATGAGATTCAAGGGGGGCATATCCGCTATTACTGACCCCACTCACCCTTAGAGGACCTTGGTACTGAGGCTTGATCAGATGTACTTCCAAGTGGAGATTGAGGTGTTTAACGGTCATCATTGATCCGAGAGCTGGCAACTCTAAAAGAGACAATTGGGTTAGACACACAAGGGAAAAGAAAAAAATAAATAACATAACATAGAAAAAAGTAAGAAAAGAGATGGAATATAGAAAAGAAGTCTCCTAACATGTAAGGTTAGGACCCGAGAGAGGAGACTCCTCTCGAATCCTTTTAACCAGATCAAAAAAAGAGTCTCGACTAAAACGGCCAGACAACCTATCCCCTGAAGACCCGAAGATTTCCAGACGATAGGTGGGTACACACGTGGACCACCCCCATACAGGGCACCCAAGAAAAAATCTAATAAAAAAGAAAAGTATTTTTGCACAGTAAAATGAGAGTAGGCTTATGTAAAGCTCTATAACCTAGAAAATACTTTACAGTAGTAGAATTATCATAACATTTTAGTAAGTAATATGTTACTAGATAAAAAAAAAGGGAACATAGAGCTTTATAGAAAAAACTGAAAAACTGTGAGAATTGAACCAGAGAGCAGGTTGAATTTAGGATGGATTTATCCTAACACCTGAGGTACAGAAAAATCTGTGCTCGGATTTTAGATCCGAGGAAAAAAAAGTAGTAACAAAAGAGGTGAAAAAGAGCAATGTCAAGTAGGGCTATTGTCTTTAATCTTCTTTTTCTTTCATTTGTTCCAAAGGGGAGATTGTGGGCTTGTTGGAGTAGGTCTTTTAGTAGAACCAGGACCAGTTGTAGAGGTGTCCATGTCAGCTTCAGTAGAAATAAGTTTGAGTTGGAGAAGGATCCGCTCTCCTTCCTGTAGGCTTGAGAAGGAGTAAGGTCTACCATTTTCAGAGAATTTCACCGCAAAGGGAAAGGTCCATCTTTATTTAATGTCTTTCTGAGACAAGATCAGTAGCAGGGGTTTAAGTGCTCTTCTGCGTTGGATTGTAGAAGGAGATAAATCATCAAAAAGTTGAATTGGGTGTCCTTGACATAGTATTTGAGGGGTTATTCTAGCTTGTTTCATGACCTCTTCTTTTACAGAGAAGAAATGGGGTTTAGCAATGATATCTCTTGGCTTTCCATCCTTTCTAGGAGGACCCAAAGCTCTGTGAGCCCTATCCAGCTCAAGGCGCTGCTGGGGGATATTAGGTAGAAGAGATTTAATCATGTCTTGTACTGCTAGTGTGACATCAGCACAGATTCAGGTAAACCCCTGATTCTGAGATTATACCTGCGTGACCTGTTCTCGAGGTCATCGATTCTTGAATTAGCATAATCCAGTTGTTCTTGTACCGAGGATACAATTTTAGCAGTTTGGTTAGTGGAAGCCACTGTTTCTTCCAATTTGTATTCAATAGAGTCTATTCTTGTTCCTAGATTGTGGAAGTCAGCTTTTAAATCACTAGTTATTTTGGCTGCAGTTTGAGCTAAACCCCTGTCCAGGAGTTCCGAAATTTTTTGGAACAGGTCTGCCATCTGAAATGCCTGGTCTCTTGGAATAATTTCTGAGGTAATAGGGCTGGGATGAGAGGCAATAATGTGCCCTGTGGAAGAATGGATACTGTCGGGCTTTGTGAAAAAAAATAAGAGGTTCACCAGTGGCTGAGGAGGTATTAGGTGTCTGTAGTAGTCCTGCTTTAAGTTCTGAGGAAATAGGCAGACCCTCTGAGGAGATATTTTGTCTGAGGTCTGTGAGGAGAATGGTACCTGACACAGTAGGCTGTGCTGTGGCGGCCATCTTGGATTTTCGGCCGCGATTACCGGGACGAATTGCAGCTTTTGGGTCCCTTTTAATGTAATAAAAAATAGCCGGGAATGTGCCCAGACCCCTCAGGAGTCTGCCTAGAAATTTTTGTGAAAATCCGTTCACCGTGCGGGCTGTAATGGGCACTGTTGTATGAGGCTGGAGTGGGGTCCACAACTCAAGCAGCCATACACAAAGCCAGCCCCTGTACATACCTTTTTTGAAGCTGCTCTGGTCTGGGCCCCATGCTGAGCTGTCAGCTGCGGCTTCACTGTGGAGGAGTGTGCAGAGGAGGCAGCCGACAACGGAAGCCCCATAGTAACTCTATGGGTGACATCACTTCCTATTAATTTCCCAGCCGTTGTCGTCTGTCTCCTCTGCAGAGCTTCTGCCACTGAAAATTGCACCTGAGCGGCTTAAAAAAAAAGTATATATAGTGATTTATTTTTTCCAGGGTTAGATAGGTTAGTCTTAGATCATGGATGCCTGTAGTTTTAGAGATTTTAGTATTAGGGTGGACTTCTATTTTAAGTATGACACTTTTTTAGGGATTCTTTCTTTTTTATGTAGCGGTCTCACCTGTTTTCTCCCTTCTTCTTCTCGGCTGGTTTACTCGTCTAGGGGGACCAGAGAGAGGGGTGAGGTGCTGCCACCAGCTTGCGCCTCTTATGTGTGTAGAGGTTTGAGCTAAAATCTTTACCTTCGGGTCTGCGTCCCTGTCCAGAGCTTCCACTTCAAATATGACAGGTAGATAGGTGAATGTAGAACACTTTGCTCCCAGAAAAGTAAGCCCACACCAGGTGACAGTACAACATCTATATTTATTTCCGCAGAGATAAATATGCCTCTTTGCAAGCAGACAGGTTGATACAAACACAAACTTGGTGGGGTGAGGGTTCAGGCACAATCCTTTCGGATCAGAGAAGCTGTTAGGAGTTCACAACAACTTTTGGCGCACGGTCGCTGCCACCGACCGTGAGGTTGGTCCCTGCCACAGACCGGGTGAACGATGAGGTCTCTGCCACAGACCTTAGGATAGGCCTCTGCCACGACCTGATGTAGCTGGGTCTCTGCAAAGACCATAGAACATGAACTACCTTCTAATGGCGACCCCTGTTAGGGAGATGATCCATCCCAGACGGTCCCCAGAGGCCTGCACTGTCACCAGCCAATGCTGCGCTGGATCTTCAGGCCAGGTCACCTCCCTGGTTCTCCTCGCCCGAGACTAGGGTCCCCTCACCCGGTGGGCCCCTAGGTATCTTCTCCCATACGGGACCCAGTCGAAGGTACTGGGCCCCAGGTCTTGGCTAGTACCTCACCCCAGGCTGAAGGTGCCTGGTATGGAACTCGAACTCCCTCGCACCCAGGCCGAGGGCACCTGGGTGCGGACGAACAGAACAGCAGCCCCCAGGCTGAGGGTGCCTGGGGCTCGGACCTCATGCGAAAGATGTCCGCCCCTTTATACCCTCTCCCAGCAGGCACAGCGGGTTCTCCGCCACGCCGTACTACTGCCCCGAGAGGACACAAAGGGCACGGCCCTAAAATGATGGTTCAACCCCAGCCCAAGGGCCCAAGGTGACAGCGCCACCCAGGGGCCGTAGGGAACTGAACACCATTATATCCTCCACGAACCAAATTGGCCATAGATCCCTAACAATTAGTGTATCTGGGCCAAGCTACCACCCAGATACTCCCCCTAAATGTTAACCCCCGCTACATTTAATTTGCAAAAAAAGTCACGTTAACAATGCTTATCATCAGTTTTGAGTTTTTTGGAGAACAAAATCCACTTGAAGTTAGTAATAAATAGTTTTCAAGCTTTACTGCAGATCTTACCTGTATTAGTTTTGTAGGTACCAAGACAAGCGACTGCAGTAACTTCCCCATAGTGGGTACGTCTACCTGCAGTAAGGACAAGTTTAGCCCCAGTGCTGTAACAATGGAGCACCTCCAGTAACCCTGTAGACTTATCCCCATAGATAATAGGCTTACTGCAATAAGCATAAGGACAGTGATGGGGATTCATTACCTCACTCTTTCTGTATAGAGTTTTGCAAAGAACAGGGAATGAGATTTCGGAGATGTTTTGTACACAAATAGGGCACAGCTGTCATGGCTACAAGGAAAAGAAAAACTTTGGCAGCTTTACAAAATCCTAGCTGGCTGCAGATTGAAGTGGAAAGGTAATTTTTAATAACATTAAATTACAAAATGGCTTGTGTAGTAATTATATATATTACATCAATTATTTAACGAACCTGGAAACTTCCTTTAAAAAAAAGAAGAAAAAAACCGACAGGTTTTCCATTTCTTTTCTTCTGTGCATAATCCATGTGATCACACCTCTTCTCTCCCACTTTTTCACATCTCTTGTATAGCACAACGTGTTGCTTAACTGTCTCGAGATATGTGCACACTTGACAGTTGCTGATAAATGATCAGGATGGAAATTTGAGACCTGTCATTGCTGACCTTTTTTTTGAAAGGTGTATCCTCCTTGGCCATCATCCTTATCCTTCCTTTTACTTCTTTAACCTGCACTGAAACAAGCATGTGCATATCAGGGATCCTAACATTTCACTAGCTGTATGCTTATTTTGTGTCAGTGTGTAGGTGGGGCTAGCCGTAATGCTGTCACTTAAAGGGAACAGATGGGACAACTTTTGTTAGATATTCTTCTTTATGTAATCAAAATTCAGTGGTTACAACAATGTGTTTGCTTTCCCAAAGTTGAACTATGAACAGTAATGCCGCGTACACACGATTGGAAATTTCCGACAAGAAAAGTCCGATGTGAGCTTTTGGTCGGAAATTCCGACCGTGTGTAGGCTCCATCGGACTTTTCCTGTCGGAATTTCCGCCAGCAAAAATTTGAGAGCTGGTTCTCAAATTTTCCGCCGGAAAAAATTCTAATCGGAAATTCCGATCGTCTGTCGCAATTCCCAACAACAATTTGACGCATGCTCAGAAGCATTGAACTTCATTTTCTCGGCTCGTCGTAGTGTTGTATGTCACCGCAATCTTGACGGTCGAAAGTTCAGAGAACTTTGGTGTGAACATGTGTATGCAAGCCAAGCTTGAGCGGAATTCCGTCGGAAAAAAAATCCAAGGTTTTTCCGACGAAAAATCTGATCGTGTGTACGCGGCATAAGACACTTGTACACATCTGCCACAATCCCATACAATAATGGAAGACTTACATACTGCAGGGTGTTTGAGGATTGGTTCTTGAGGCTAATAAATTGTGGCCTTTTGCAAAGGGTGTTTGTTGTGTTGGCAGAACAGTGTGCAGACAGGGGCGGATCCAGGGGGGGGCAACAGGGCAATTGCCCCCCCCGAGACCATCTGTCACACTCACTTGCTTGCTCTGTTTTTTTTTTTTTTGCGCCTGATCTCCTGGACTTTGGGGACCCGGTACCGGCCGGCCGTAGGTCCTCTGAACCCCAAACGTGGCACACATGTAGCCCCATGTCTCCTCTACAAGTGTGCAAAGTTTGGTGTCTGGGGGACCTACGGCCAGGGAGCACTGATTTTTTAAAGCCGGATACCCCTTCTATAGACTCCAATGTTAAATGGTCATTTCTCTGGTGATTTTGCGGACCCGGTACTGGCCGGTCGTAGGTCCCCTGGACCCCAAACATGGCACCCATGTAGCCCCATGTCTCCTCTACAAGTGTGCAAAGTTTGGTGTCTGGGAGACCTACGGCCGGGGAGAACCGATATTTCAAACCGGGCACTCCTTCCATAGACTCTCCCATGTTAAACATCAGTCTATTCATGGGCACAGTGAAGCATGGGCACAGTGAGGCATGGGCCCAGTGAGGCAAAGTGAGGCATGCAGATGGACACCCTAGGCTTATACTCGAGTCAATAAGTTTTCCCAGTTTTTTTGGGTAAAATTAGGTGCCTCGGCTTTTATTCGGGTCGGCTTATACTCAAGTATATACAGTACTTGTTCTGCGGCTGCCGCTGCCTCTCTGAGTCTCTCTCTCAGTTTCTTACATCAGCCGATCAGCGGCGCCGAGAGAGAGACTCGTCTAATGTAGTTACGCGGCGCACTGACACGATACCAGGAGCGGAGGAGGAGGTGGGTGGAGCCTCTTCCCTGCACTCGTTGCTAACGCCTGGGCCGCTTGGCGTCTAGCAACGAGTGACGTCAGTGAGTCACGTCGGGCCACTCTGCGGGCAGGTGCGATAGCGTGCGGCTCCACAGACGGGTAAGAAAGCGGGCGGCTCCGCTTGCGGCACGGTTTGTGGGCGGGCAGCGCAGTTCGTGGGCAGACCGTGCTGCTCAGTGTGTTGGCAGCGCAGGTGAGAGTGAGAGAGCAGGCTCAGTGTGGCAGCTGGCCAATCAGCTAGCCGGAAGCGGGGGAGCAGAGAGATGAGATCATCTCTCACCGCCCATGCCTGCCCTGCATTCCTGCAGTGACTTCCGCCCTCATTGTACAGGCAGCAGAGAGATTACATTATCTCTCTGCTGCCTGACTCTGGGAGTCTGGGACACAGCAAGAGACAACCAAAACTACACCTTAGCAGGCAAGTTAGTGACAATCCGCAAGGTGTGGCAGGCGACGTTGCAAGTGACAATCCGCAAATTGTGGCAGGTGACGTGGCAAATGATAATCTGCATCTGGTGGCAGGCAAGTGACAATCAGCAAGGTGTGGCAGGTGACGTGGCAAGTGACAATTCGCAAGGTGTGGCAGGTGATGTGGCAAGTGACAATTCACAAGGTGGGGCAAGTGACAATCCACAAGATGTGGCAGGTGACGTGGTAAGTAACAATCCGCAACGTGTGGCAAGTGATACGCTCAGGGCTCCCACTAATTGCAGGCGACGGTGGCAAGTGACACACTGGGGACTCCCACTGATTCTGCATTGAACTATTTAATTTTATATTACAATGTAATAATAGAAATAATGCGCTTCAATCATCCTGACACTATAACAACCATGGTGGCGGGATGATTGAAGCGCCGACACCAGCCATTTCCCTGATAAATTTCCCACAGTGCCCCTCCCGAGAAAAGACTCTGGATCTGCCCCTGTGTGCAGAGTGAGTCCTTCCCCAAACTCCAGGTAGTCTCCCAGGGATATGAAAAACTGCCCCTTATCTATCCCCTTTCCTCAGGAACCTTTCCCTAAGCTTAGCCTACATTCCCTTAACCAGCAGGTGTCTGCTGCAGGCCCCCCACAAAGACCAAGCAGGAACGAAATAAAGCTAAGGTCGCTGCCTAAAACATGGCAGAGATCCATGTCAAATCAGACACTGGCTCTTCCAAGATGGCCACCAGGTGCCTAGTACAGGGGACAGGTTCCTCTAGTGCAGTGATCTCCTAGCAGTGGCCTCCAAACTGTCTTGCCTTTATCTGGCCCTTGGGGCACCATTCCATCCAACTCCAATAACAGGGCATTATTCTTCCCACTGACGCCAACGATGGAGCACTATTACTCCCACTAATACTAATGATGGGTCACTATTCCCCCCACTGAAACTAATGATGGGGCACTATTTCTCCCACTGACACTAATGATGGTGCACCATTTATCCTCCCGATAGAAATAATGGGGCACTATTCCTTCCACTACACCAACAATGGGCCACTATTCGGCCCACTGACACCAATGATGGAGCATTATTCCTTCCACTGTAACCAATGATGGGGCACTATTCCTTCCTCTGATACCTTTTGATAGGGCACTATTCCTCCAACCGACACCAATGATGGGGAACTATTCCTCCTACTGACACCCAACAACAAGACACTATTTCTCCCATAATAGCAAAGATGAGGCATTTTCTACTCTCACTAGCCACAGTTCGGCCCTCCTAATGTCTGAAGGACAGTAAACTGGCCCTTTGTTTAGTAAGTTTGAAGACCCCTGCTCTAGCGGTAAAGGTAAGAAGCGATTATATTATCACTGTGTTTACTCACTTGCTCACTTGTTAGCTACCAGAAGTAATCTATGGATTATCATTTCAGTATCCATGCTGTCACCCATTCAAACGGTCACCTCGATAGTCAGTTACCGCAGCGGCTGCCCAACATCCTCCTACAAGTTGCTCATTAATTATTAAACCAAGGATAAGGATGACAGTATAAGAGACTGCAGAACTGTAGTAAAATGAATTTAATAACTAAAGTGCACTTATCAAAGCAGCTGCAAGCTATCTTGTCTGAGGGTCCTCTGTGCAGGGAACTTGCATGTGTAGCGCTGATTGGGTCTTCCTAAAATATGTGAACCCTTACCTTGTAAACCAATCCATTAAGTTATAATTAGAAATTAAATAAAGAAAAAGCTGTGCCAAGAACATTTAATGTGCAATCCTCAAAAAGACAATGATGATATGAAGACTATGAAGACAGTCCAGAGTGACCTATAGATGCCAATGTAGTATCAGAAGGGAGGAATCACATATGCTGTAGAAACATCCAGAAACCATACAGTATAGTAACACCACTGTGCTTGACAACCGGAGTGACCACCACCGTAGTAAAATTAGCTGCTTACCAGAAGCAAGCAAAAGGAGCGCAGTCGGCTATAACCTAGCCGCGGCCTTTAGCTTAGAAGTAGTGGGTGGATGGAACTCAACCCCAATTGGAACACCCAGGACGCTCCTCCAGTGTACAATATGGTGCTGCTGTATGATGGCTCCGTATGCATAAGTATCAATATATATATATATTGTGAGGGGGTTAGCTCGGCAGCGGGTATGTGTGACCCCCGGGATGGGCTCCCCACCCAAAAACAGGCCCAGCAGACGGAGGTTGTGGTTTTCAAAATCAAAAAGGTGCGGTTTATTTTCTATTGACAGTGACAAAAACACAGCAAGGCAAAAAAAACATAAACAAAATAAATCCTGGTCAACTTGACCTCTGACTAAACTTACAGGTTTCCTAACTAACGACTGGGATCAGCCTAGTGCTGTCCTAGTCCCTGGTTTTAAATGTCCAAGCAAAATATAGCCACACAGGCTTTCTCTCACCGCACAGGGGTTCACTCTCCCTAGACAGTCCACACAGGTCTGCTTCCAGGCATGAGCTAACATCTAATGAAGCTGGGATTTCTTATAGAGGCCTAAATGAGCTGACAAGGTTCAGCTGATCTCATCAACTCCCTGTCTGTACGACGCCCAGCCCTCTCCCTAGAGGTATGAGTCATCCATGAGCCCACTAGCCTTATACAACTCTCCACCTAGTTGTATAAATCGGCGTAAAGCCTGAATCTGGGCGAAATATATCTACCCCCCTGGATGCAACCAGGTGACTTTACCTTCCTGCTGTCACATACCCCCCCCTCTTGTTTTAACCTCGGGGTTGGAACACCAGCAATCAGGCATTCATGTACTCGAGACAAAGCATCCACATTCCCCATTTGAACGCCAGGGCGATGCTTTACTGTGAAGTTGAATTCCTGGAGGGCCAGGAACCACCTATTCACTCTTCTATTTGTTTCCTTGTTTTGAGCCATCCACTTTAACGGAGCGTGATCCGTAACCATGTCAAAGTGCCTACCTAGCAGGTAGTACCGAAGGGAATCTAGAGCCCACTTCACCGCTAAACACTCCTTTTCAACGGTGGCGTAATTTACCTCATGGGACTTCAACTTCCTGCTGAGGTAAATGACTGGGTGCTCTTCCCCGTTCCAGACCTGGGACAATACTGCTCCTAACCCCACATCTGACGCATCACTTTGTACGACAAAGTCTCTAGAGAAGTCGGGTGAGTACAACACTGGCTGGCTACATAAGGCTTGTTTCAAGAACTGGAATGCTGCCTCAGCCTCGGGGGTCCATTTAATCATGACCGACCCTTTCCCCTTCGTCAGGTTGGTTAGGGGCACAGCCTTAGAAGCAAAGTGGGGAATGAATCGCCGATAATACCCAGCGATTCCCAGAAAGGCTCGTACCTGCTTCTTGCTGTTGGGACGTGGCCAACTCTGGATGGCCTCGACTTTGTTGAGTTGGGGTTTTATTACTCCCCTCCCAATGGTGTACCCAAGATATTTGGCCTCCTCCTGCCCAATGGTACACTTCTTGGGGTTAGCCGTAAACCCTGCTTCCCGAACAGAGTCCAGGACTGCTTGCACTTTTGGCAGATGTGAGGCCCAATCTGTGCTATGGACAATTATGTCATCCAGGTAAGCCGCAGCATACTTCCGATGGGGCCTCAGCATCTGGTCCATTTTCCGCTGGAATGTGGCCGGCGCATTCTGTAACCCGAACGGCATTCTTTTATATTGGAACGCCCCGTCTGGGGTTACAAATGCGGTTTTCTCTTTGGCCGACTTGGCCAGGGGGATTTGCCAATACCCTTTTGTGAGGTCAAGAGTCGTCATGTATCGGGCTGTTCCCAGCCGGTCGATCAACTCATCTATACGTGGCATGGGGTAGGTGTCAAATTTTGTAACTTTGTTCAACTGACGAAAATCGTTACAAAATCGCCAGCTCCCATCCGGTTTAGGCACCAACACAATGGGACTAGACCAATCACTTTGGGACTCCTCTATCACCCCTAAGTTCAGCATTTTCTGTACTTCCTCCCGTATTGCCTCCCGTCGGGCCTCTGGGATCCGATAGGGTTTTAACTTCACCCTTTCACCGGGCGGGGTAATAATGTCATGCTCTACCCCAGATGTTTGTCCCGGCAGCTCAGAGAATACCTCCTTGTTGCGAAGCACAAACTCCTTAACCTCCTGTTGTTGGGGTTGTGACAAGGTGGCTGCGATTCCAACCTCAGGAATCACGCAACCAGTTTGAGCTGGTGACCAAGTGTCTGCGACTAGGGACTCTCTATCCCTCCAGGCTTTCAACAGATTAACGTGATAGATCTGTTCGGGCTTTCGCCTTCCTGGTTGTCTGACCTTGTAATTCACTTCGCTCACTTTTTCCATTATCTCGTAGGGGCCTTGCCATTTGGCAAGGAATTTACTTTCAACCGTAGGGACAAGTACCAATATCCTATCCCCCGGGGAAAAGGTACGGGTCTTGGCTCCACGGTTGTACACTCTCTGCTGTGCCAACTGCGCTTGGGCCAAATGTTCCTTCACGATGGGCATTACCTGTGCAATTCGATCTTGCATCAGGGCGACATGCTCAATCACACTCCTGTGGGGAGAACTCTCACTTTCCCAAGTTTCCTTGGCAATATCCAACAGCCCTCTTGGGTGTCTCCCATACAGTAACTCAAAGGGGGAGAATCCCGTAGAGGATTGGGGCACCTCCCTAATAGCAAACATCAAATAAGGAAGTAAACAGTCCCAATCCCTTCCATCTCTATCCACCACTTTCTTCAACATTTGTTTTAGGGTTTTGTTGAATCTTTCAACCAGCCCATCGGTTTGGGGGTGATACACAGATGTACGCAATTGCGTCACTTTGAACAATTTACACAGCTCTTTCATAACCCGGGACATAAAGGGTGTACCTTGGTCCGTAAGCAGTTCTTTACAAATACCCACCCGGCTAAAAACAAGAGATAGCTCTTTGGCTATGGTTTTGGCCGAGGTATTTCTGAGAGGGATCGCTTCTGGATAACGGGTGGCATAGTCCATTATAACCAATATGTACTGGTGCCCCCTAGCGGACTTGATTATAGGACCTACCAAATCCATTGCGATTCTCTCAAACGGGACCTCAATGATGGGTAGAGGGACCAGCGGGCTACGGAAATGTGGCATCGGGGCCGACCTCTGACACACAGGGCAGGAGGAACAATAATTTTCTATGTCCTTCATCAGCCCAGGCCAATAGAATCTCTGTAATACCCTCTCTCTGGTTTTCTCTGTCCCCAGATGACCTCCAAGAATGTGCCCATGGGCCAACTCCAACACCAACTTCCTGTAAGGTTTGGGCACCACAAGCTGCTCAACGGTTTCTTCTGCCCTTTTTGCCACCCGATACAGTAGGTCCTTCTCTACGCTGAAGTATGGGTAAGTGCCGGTATTATCTGGGTTCACTAACTCGCCATCTATTTTCACTACGTTTTCCCGTGCCTTTATTAGGGCGGGGTCTTTCAACTGTTCTGTGGCAAAGTTTTCCCTGTGAACCTCAAGATCAGAAAACTCCACAGACGGTAGGTTTTCGTCTGAGGAGGTGGGCTCCTCTCCAGTTTCTTGAGTCTCCCCTGCCAATACTGACAAGGGAAATTCCGGAGAGTCCTCACCACTCTCAGGGGAGTTCTGGCTATCACATTCCTGGTACATAGGGGCACCAGTGGGGGGCTCAGGATCATCCCACAGTTCCCAGAACTTCGGAAAATCCCTTCCCACAATGGCGTCATGCGGTAACTGAGATACTAAGCCCACTGGATGAGAGAGGGTACCTTTGGGGGTCTCGAAACACACTGTAGTCACTGGATACTCTCGGGTGTCCCCATGCACACAAATAACGGCTACCTTGCTATTCCCAGAGACCTCTGTTTTAACTAACTCAGCCTTTATCAGGGTCACAAGGCTACCTGAATCCAGCAATACCACAACATTTCTACCATTAATACACATTTTGCATAAATGTTTCTCAGTTCCCCGAATGGCAGTGCATGCGACTGTCGCACACAGCGACTGACGTCTGCCCGTCAGAAAGTCACACTGCATGGGTTCCTCCAAAACCGGGCAATTTGCTGCAATATGTCCCGCTTGCCGGCAGCGGTAGCAAACGATCCTTCTTGCCGCCTCTTGAGCCGCTGATTTCCCAGGCTGTTCTCGCCAAACTTGGGGTAGAGCTCCCACCCTCTCACTCTCTCCACCCTTACCCCTTGGAATCATCTTATCCGCCCCTGGGGATGGTCTGGTCTTAGGGTGGAAAGTCCGAGTGTCTCTGGAAGAGGCCGTCAGGTTCTCTGTAGCCAAGTATTTCTCCACACGATCCACAAGACCATCGGCCGTCTCTGGGTCTCCATGGCTTACCCACTTTTGGATGGCAGTAGGAAGAGCTCTCAAAAACCGATCCATTACAACACGTTCCACAATCTTTGGTGCGGACAAAGTCTCTGGCTGTAGCCACTTTCTGCTCAGGTGAATGAGATCATACATTTGAGACCTGGGGGGTTTTCCAAGCTGGAAAGTCCAGTTATGCACACGCTGAGCCCGGACAGCCAGGGTGACACCCAGCCTTGCCAATATTTCAGCTTTTAGCATCACATAGTCTTTTGCTTGGTTAGGCTCTAGGTCATAGTAAGCTTTCTGCGATTCACCAGTTAACAGAGGAGCCACTAGTCCAGCCCACTGCTCCTCAGGCCACTTTTCTCTTTCAGCGGTCCTTTCAAATGTGGTCAAAAATACCTCTGGATCATCCTCTCCAGTCATTTTTGTCAATAAACGACTCACCCCAAAGGACGCGGTATTAGTGGGACGGCTTTCCTCACTGGTCTGCGGACGTTGCTGCATTACTGCTTCCATCTGTTGTTGTAGTCTCTGCTCTTGCTTCTGCAACAGGTCTATGAAGCGGGCCTCAGATTGCTGTTGGGCTTGTTGCTGAGCCTCCAGACTCTGTTGTAAAGTTGCAAGGCTCTGTTGATGAGCTTGCTGCTGGGCTGCAAGGCTCCTTTGCAAACCTGCATTTGTCTGCTGTTGATTGGCATTTGCTAGAGCCAGCTGTTTCAGTATCTCCTCCATGCTGGCTTAAAAAAAAACTGCCCGCATTCTCCACCAACTGTGAGGGGGTTAGCTCGGCAGCGGGTATGTGTGACCCCCGGGATGGGCTCCCCACCCAAAAACAGGCCCAGCAGACGGAGGTTGTGGTTTTCAAAATCAAAAAGGTGCGGTTTATTTTCTATTGACAGTGACAAAAACACAGCAAGGCAAAAAAAACATAAACAAAATAAATCCTGGTCAACTTGACCTCTGACTAAACTTACAGGTTTCCTAACTAACGACTGGGATCAGCCTAGTGCTGTCCTAGTCCCTGGTTTTAAATGTCCAAGCAAAATATAGCCACACAGGCTTTCTCTCACCGCACAGGGGTTCACTCTCCCTAGACAGTCCACACAGGTCTGCTTCCAGGCATGAGCTAACATCTAATGAAGCTGGGATTTCTTATAGAGGCCTAAATGAGCTGACAAGGTTCAGCTGATCTCATCAACTCCCTGTCTGTACGACGCCCAGCCCTCTCCCTAGAGGTATGAGTCATCCATGAGCCCACTAGCCTTATACAACTCTCCACCTAGTTGTATAAATCGGCGTAAAGCCTGAATCTGGGCGAAATATATCTACCCCCCTGGATGCAACCAGGTGACTTTACCTTCCTGCTGTCACAATATATATATATATATATATTGTGACAGCAGGAAGGTAAAGTCACCTGGTTGCATCCAGGGGGGTAGGTATATTTCTCCCAGATTCAGGCTTTATGCCGACTTATACAACTAGGGAGAGAGTTGATGAAGCCCAGCTGAGGCTAGTGGGCTCATGGATGATTCATACCTCTAGGGAGAGTGCTGGGCGTCGTGCAGGCAGGGAGTTGATGAGACCAGCTGAAGCTTGTCAGCTCGTTTAAGGCCTCTATAAAAACTCCCAGCTTCATTAGGTGTTTGCTCATGCCTGGAACCAGACCTGTGTGGACTGTCTAGGGAGAGTGAACCCCTGTGCGGTGAGACAAAGCCTGTGTGGCTATTTGTTTGGACATTTACTAAACCAGGGACTTAGGGACTAGGACAGCACCAGGCTGATCCCAGTTGTTAGTTAGGGAAACCTGCATGTTTAGTCAGAGGTCAAGCTGACCAGGATTTATTTTGTTTATGTTTCTTTTTGCTTTGCTGTGTTTTTGTCACTGTAAATAGAGAAATAAACCGCACCTTTTGATCTTGAAAACCACAACCTCCGTCTGCTGGGCCTGTTTTTGTGTGGGGAGCCCATCCAGGGGGTCACACACACCCGCTACCGAGTTAACCCCCTCACAATATATATATATATATATATATATATATATATATATGATACTTATGCATACGAATACACAGCACAATGCTGATGGATATACTGGAGAGAGCTAAGATCGAGGCTGTGCAATTCACTTAAGGCAGTGAGCCCAGATAGAGGACTCAGGACCTAAAGGGTCTCTGGTGTCATTGGAAGCTGGGAGCCTAGGTAGAGGGCTTGGTGCTGCTGAAGATGGGTTCCTGTTGGACCTTGTGCTGCTGGTGATTACTGCTGAGCAGCATCCTGTTTCCAGGAAAACCAAGCCTACAGAGAATGGCTGTTGAGACCGTGTTGTCATTGTGCTGTGTATGTGCTGGAAATCCTCAAAGGCCACATGTGCTATCCTTGTAATTTTGCTGCAAACTGCTGGTGATTAGGGATGAGCCGAACACCCCTCCGGTTCAGTTCGCAACAGAACCTGTGAACGGACCGAAAGTTCGGGCAAAATTTACAAAGCTATTAAATACAATGGACCCGAACGTTCGAAATCAAAAGTGCTAAATATAACGGCTAATTATTCAAGTTATTGTCCTAAAAAGGGTTTGGGGATTCGGGTCCTGCCCCAGGGGACATGTATCAATGCAAAAAGAAGTTTTAAAAATGTCCCTTTTTTCGGGGGCAGTGATATGTAATATGACGTCCACAAGTGGGATCTCCCATCCTGGGTGGACATCATATGACGTCCTGGGTTTGAAGGGGGATATCTGAATAATGCCTGCAGCTAGAGGTATCATTCAGATATCCTTTTGTTCAGCCGGCGATTCTGTGCACCATAAGAACAATCATAGCGGCAGTTCCGCCGCTTGATCGTTCTTATAGGCGGCGGGAGGGGACATCTCTCCCGTGCCATCGGGGACCCGGAGAGAATCGTCCGGCGCGGGTCACGTGACGAGCATAGAGATGACTGGTGACCAGATGGTCACCAGTCATCTCTATGCCTGTCGGAGGCCCGGGCGCAATTGATGACTTCACGCCCGGGTCCTCAGATGTAAACAAAGCCGCCATTGCGGCTAGTAAACATGAGATCAGTGAAAAAAAATTCACAATCTCATGTTTTCCAGCCTGGAGGAGAGATGTGGGGTCTTATTGACCCCGCATCTCTCAATAAAGAGGACCTGTCACACACATTCCTATTACAAAGGATGTTTACATTCCTTGTAATAGGAATAAAAGTGATAAAAAAAAAAAAAAAAGTAAATTAAGTGTAAAAAAAAAAAAAAAAAAAAAAATTTAAATTAAAACGCCCCTGTCCCCGGTAGCTCGCGATCAGAAGCGAATGCACACATAAGTCCCGCCCACATATGTAAACGCAGTTCAAACCACATACTGTATGTGAGGTATCTCTGCATGCGTTAGAGCGCGTTTAACAATTCTAGCACTAGACCTCCTCTGTAACTCTAACCTGGTAACCTGTAAAAAAAAATTAAGCGTCGCCTATGGAGATTTTTAAGTACCGAAGTTTGGCGCCATTCCATGAGTGTGTGCAATTTTAAAGCATGACATGTTAGGTATCTATTTACTCGGCGTAACATCATCTTCCATGTTTTCCCAAAAAATTGGGCTAACTTTACTGTTTTGTTTTTTTTTAGTTCATGAAACCATTTTTTTTCAAAAAAAAAGGCGTTTGAAAAATTATTGCGCAAATACCGTGCAAGAAAAAAAGTTGCAATGACCGTCATTTTATTCCCTAGGGTGTCTGCTAAAAAAACATATATAATGTTTGGGGGTTCTGAGTAATTTTCTAGCAAAAGAATGATGATTTGTACATGTAGGAGAGAAGTGCCAGAATAGGCCCGGTATGGAAGTGGTATAAAAAGCCCTGTATTGAAGTGGTTAATGATGCCTAAAGTGAAAAAAAAAAGTGAAATATTTCTTTAAATATTGTACCTGGGGGGTGTCTAAAGTATGCCTGTGAAGTGCCACGTGTTTCCCAAGTTTAGAACTGTCCCTGCACAAAATGACATTTCTAAAGGAAAAAAGTCATTTAAAACTGCTTGCGGCTTTAATGTAATGTCTGGTCCCGGCAATATTGATGAAAATCATTGAGAAAAATGGCATGGGTACCCCCCAGCCCACTACCAGCCCCTTTGGGTCTTGTATGGATATTAAGGGGAACCCTGCACCCAAATTTAAAAAAGACCCTATATACTCTGAACAGCAGTATACAGGTGGTGCAAACAAGACAGGGACTGTAGGTTTGTTCTTACGTAGAATCTGTTTGTAATTTGGAACAGGTACATTTTTAAATGTAGCTCCAGCCAAAAAATCTATTTTTAAGCTTTTTGGAAAACATAGGGAAGGGTTATCACCCCTGTAATATTTGTTTTGCTGTCTGTGCACCTGTTCAGAACATTTCACCTCACTTTCCATCCCAATGACAAATGTTTTTTGAATTTTTTTTTTTTTTATTGAAACAAGGATTGGTGATAAAGCATCAGTGGAGAGGAGACACCTTTTTCCCATATTAACTCTTATGCGCGTACACACGGCCGTTTTTCTCGTCGAAAAAAAAGACATTTTTCCCATTCGACAAGAAAAACGATAGTCTGTGAGCTTTCCGTCAATTTTTTCGACGAGAAAAACGGCATTAAAAACGACGAGAAAAATTAGAACATGTTCTAATTTTTCTCGTCGTTTTTTTCGACATGTTTTCCTCGGCAGTGTTTCCCATAGGGAAACACTGCCGCAGAGCCCACAGACGGTCGTTTTTCTCGTCAAGAGAAAAAATGACGTGAAAAACGACCGTGTGTGGGGAACAAGCTGTTCCCCCGTTTTAAATGACATTATTCACGGCGGTTTTTTAACCGCCGTGAATAATGATCGTGTGTACGCGGCATTACAGGAGAGAATGTCCCTTCCTAGGGGTAGATTTCCTCTCACTTCCTGTTGTCTCCTTCCGTTTGAAAGTAGGAGTCGTTTGTAAGTTGGATGTTTGAAAGTAGGGGCCTGCCGTATATACTCTGAAGAAATTTGGCCCTTAGGTGTTGTTGTTGCCACAACACTGTAAGCCCTCACAGTTACTCTTGGTGGGCGCAGGAATGGGCCCTGCTGTGAATTATTAGCTCAAGAATTGTAATTACATGCCCCTGTTGAACAGGGGCAGAAAAATTGGGCTTTTGGTGGTGGTGGTGGTGTTGCCACAACACTGTAAGCCCTCACAGTTACTCTTAGTCGGCACAGGAATGGTCCCAGCTGTTGAATATTAGATCAAGAATTGTAATTACATGACATTGTTGAACAGTGGTAGGAAAAATTGGGCCTTTGGTGGTGGTGGTGGTGCTGGTGCCACAACACTGTAAGTCCTCACAGTTACTCTTGGTGGGTGGAGGAATGAGCCCAGCTGTGAAATATTAGATCAAGAATTGTAATCACATGCCCCTGTTTAACAGTGGCAGAAAAATTGGGCCTTTGGTGGTGGTGGTGGTCTTGCCACAATACTGTAAGCCCTCACAGTTACTCTTGGTGGGCGCAGGAATGGGCCCAGCTGTTAAATATTAGATCAAGAATTGTAATTACATGACATTGTTGAACAGTGGTAGGAAAAATTGGGCCTTTGGTGGTGGTGGTGGTGCCACAACACTGTAAGCCCTCACAGGAATGGGCCCTGCTGTGAATTATTAGATCAAGAATTGTAATTACATGCCCCTGTTGAACAGGGGCATAAAAATTGTGCCTTAGGCACTGGTGCCACAACACTGCAACCCCTCACAGATACTGTACTTGGAGGGTAGCAATGAGCCCTGTTGCAAAGTATTGCATCAAAAATTGTAATTACACGCCCCTGTTAAACAGGGGCAGAAAAATTGGGCCTTAGGCACTGGTGCTGGTGCTACAACACTGCAACCCCTCACAGATACTGTAGTTGGAGCACAGCAATGAGCCCTGCTGCAAAGCATTGCATCAAAAATTGTAAATACACGCCCCTGTTAAACAGGGGCTGAAAAATTGGGCCTTAGCCACTGGTGGCGGTGCCCAGAACCAAAAATGTTCTTTCAAGCTATCAGCATGATTATTGAGGAGGAAGAGGATAGTCACTCAGCATAACAGGATAGTCACTCAGCATCAGCATAGGCAGTCTTGAAGGGATCTGACATTTCCAAAAAAATTGTTCTGCAAAGGACTGAAGTACTGCAGTACACTACATGAAATTAATGCAGCACTCTGCCTGTGGTTTTATTACGAGAACACCACTAACTGTATTCAGGTAAGCTTTAGGTGAACGCTATGCAAAGCACACAGTACACCAAGTGAAACTCTGCTGCAGCTAGCACAATCACCTGCCTGCCTGTCACAGTATACAGAACAGCAGTAACGGATCTAGCTATACTAAATACAGTGTATAAATATATACAGTATACAACACATAGGATGCATATATATAATCTACACACTGTAACAGCAGCTAACTGACTCACCTGCCTGCTCTAACTAACTCAATATAAATGACTGTCTCTCTCGCTGTAACTCTCTCTTTCACAAACGCCAACACACTACACAAGGCTGACTTCCAGGTGGCCTTATATAGTGTGGGGCGTGTACCTACTCCTCTGAACCATGATTGGCCAAAGCCACCCTGGCTTTGGCCAATTACGGCTCTCCGTTATTACCGCGCTGTGATTGGCCAAAGCATGCGGGTCATATTGCATGCTTGGCCAATCATCAGCCAGCAATGCACTGCGATGCCGCAGTGAATTATGGGCCATGACGCGCCACTCGAATTTGGCTCGAATGGCCCATAATGTTCGATCTTCGTCGAACGATCGAACAGCCGATGTTCGAGTCGAACATGGGTTCGACTCGAACACGAAGCTCATCCCTACTGGTGATACAAATGTGTCCCAGAGGCTGTGGAACACTGGGGAAAGCCAACTTGAAAGGTAAGCCTAAGGCGAGAGGGAGGGAGGGAGAGAGGAGTGCTCCTTGTGGGACCACTGGAGTTCAGGGACCAACTACCACCCTGGTAAGAGGTCTTTTGCATCTTGTTTCTGTCCAAGCGCCCCAATATTACAAAACAACAAGCCCCAATAATGACTAGATTTTATCACCAAGTTCACTGGCCAGAGTTGTAGGCAGGGCCTTGTCTTTTGGTAGGTTGAAGGGTTGAGCAAATGATTTCCTGTATTTAACGGTATACTAAACACACATTGTTTAATTTACATTGACCCTTGCATTTCTGTATGTGGATGATGGCACTGTAATTATTTTAATTAAAAAAAAATTTAAGTACCTTTTTCCAAATCGATATACAGCTGTCACGTGGACCCAGCTCTCTCCCAGCCTGTCTGCAGAGAAACCTAAGCTTCTAGTCCTCTTCTACTGGTCACATGTTAAAAATAAAAATAAAAAAACAGCATGGAATACAGCGTAAAAATAAATAAATAATATCAATGAACTGTTTTAAATTGACATACAAATATATATTTGAAGGGGGCGTGGCTTGGCGCGCAACGGGTATGGACGCTTACTGAGTGAGCTCTGAGACACACACGGCCTGCACCTGCCTAAACATCCGACTCAGCGATCTCAGATGCCGGGCAAACGGCTATATAACACCCCACACCCGCGTACGAGGAGAGGATCCATTGCTGCCTCCTCGAGGAATATAGCTGACCTCTTTAACACTAAATCCGGAAGCCGCAGCAGCGGGGAGAAATCCAAGATGGCGCCGATACACCATGAGGAGGAATACAGTGAGGACTCCCAATCTGCCCCGGAGGACTCAGGTAAGGGGAAAGACCGAGCTGACCATCCCCTTACATTTGCGGACATGTCGGTGATAGCGGCGGACATTAAATCCACGTTCTCCACCGCCATTACAGACCTAAAATCTAATCTGCTGGCCCTAATGAAAAGATGGCGGCGACAGAGGCAGCGGGCAGGAATAGGGATAAAGCCATCCGCAGACTCGAGACTGCAAGTGTGTCGCATAGCCGCCACTTTATTGAAGTGAATCGACGTCTGGAAGATTTGGATAACAGGGGGAGGAGGAATAATATACGTGTGAGGGGTATCCCTGAGTCGGTCGAGCCCGTCCAGATCATCCCGGCCCTGAGGAGGCTGTTTAACACCCTACTTGAGAGACAGGAGGATATGGAGATAGAATTCGTCAGGGCTCATAGAGCACTCAGACCGAAGGGACCCGACAATGCACCCCCACGGGACATTATATGCCGCCTTCAGAGCTTCCCACTCAAGGAAGACATTATGCGCAGTGCAAGGGGAAACGATCAGATTGTTTTCAATGGAGCTATCATTATGCTCTTTCAGGATCTTTCCCAAATCACATTGAAGAATCGCAGGGCCTTGCGCCCCCTGCTGGACAAACTAAGGGAAAGGGAGCTGCGATACACCTGGAGATTCCCCTTTGCGCTGACGGTGACACACAACGGACGCCAGCACGTACTGCGTGAACCTGATGATCTTCCAGATTTCTGTGATGCCCTAGACCTTGAGCGTGTTCTTGTTCCGGATTGGTACGCAGAATTCCAAGACCCACCGAGAGATGGATCGCCCCCGGATTCCCCTTTCTCCACTCCTGATAAAAGACTTTCCAAGAAACAAAAGCCATACCGCGCAGGAGGTTCAAAAGCGGGAACACCACGATCCGCCAGAGATGACCGCAGAGGACCAGCTGCAGATTGACCTGGATCTAAAAAGACCGGCCAAGTTGCTGACTTAACTGTTGCATTTTTCTACTATCCATTTTTGGTTCAGTTTATGTTTTTTTTTTTTTTCTGTTGAAATGACCTGTTAGGCCCGATCAGTTTTGGTTTGGGTTTGTGATAGTTATGACAGGATCTTTGGGGCCATATCGCTCCAACTCTGCTGTGAACCGGGGTCACCCATGTTTGCCGTTACACAACCCCCCCCTTCCCCCCCTCCCCCACCCCTCCCTCCCCACTCCCCCAATCCCCTCCCTCCCCACTCCCCCAATCCCCTACCTTTCCTTTCCCCCCTCTTTCCCCCCTACTTACCCGTACTCCCCTCCACCTTTCCCATTCCACCTCCCTATCCCGTCTCATCCCCCCCACCTTCCTGTCTTGCCTTTCCCCCCCCTCCCTTCCCACTCCCCCCTCCTTTCCTCCCCACCCCTCTTTCAGCCCTAATGATCTAAAGGAGGTTTCTATGACCCTAGATACACTCTCCTCAGCTCTCCTTCCCATCCTTCCACTTTTTTGGCGCACTCAGGGTATACCATGCGACTGAATATCCTCCCCAAGACTTTATGGCGGTTGATTAGCTTTTACAAAATGTGCCTCTTAGCTCTTAACAGCATTGGACAGTGGAGGCATTGGAGGGCGTGGACGAAAGTGTGATAAGAATCCCACCAAGAGAATGGACTCTGAATGAGGGACATGTTATTATGAGATGTTATTATGAGAGGCTGGGAACATGCGCTGGTTGGAGGATTTTCCTCCCGTACCTCCTAAACAGGGATCTGGAGGGGAAGGGAGATACCCTTCCTGTAGAAGAAAAGGTCATGTCTATCATAGTAATTGTACATCAGGGGCCTACTTACGAGTTAATATAAGTTAGGATGTCTATCTGTTTAGATTACATAAGCTTCCGAGTGCATGCTGTGTGTGTGCTGTGTTGCACTTCACTACTAATTACATTTGGAAGAGGCTAGTGACTATCTGTTTACCGGTTGTTAGTCGCCTCCCTCTACCCCCACCGATTAGTGCATCCGTCCATATTCATTGGGGGTGGATGCACGGAACTACTCCTTAACCAGGATAAATAGTTGTACCTGGTAAGGGATTTCTATTGTTGTCTCTGTTATCATTTACCCTTTATCTTTACCTATCTTTTTCTCTTTATATTCTCGAGTGCCCTCCTGTGGTTGTAGTCGATTTGAGTTTCATGTCCTTTGAACAGTTTTGTTTTATAGGTGCCCTCTGGATCATCTCGCTCTGAGTCCTTACCATGGCTTATTCAGACCTCGGCCGGGGTCCCTCCGTGATCTCCCATAATGTCAGGGGTCTGAACGTACCTGAAAGATGCTCAACGCTGTTGAGAGAATTAAAAAAAGGTAGGCCGCACTTTGTGTTCCTACAGGAAACCCATTTTAAGACACACCACGTACCTAAGTTGACAGACGCCTTCTTTACAGAGGCCCACCATGCAACCTGTGATGATTCCAGAGCTAGGGGGGTGTCCACTTTAATCAGCAAAGACGCTCCTTTTGTTCTGCAGGAGAAACTTTTAGATCCTAAGGCCTCGTACACACGGCCGAGATTCTCGTTGAAAAAAACATGTCGTTTTTTTCAACGAGATTCTTGGACAAGAAACTTGTCCCGGCCGAGTGTACACACGCTCGTTTCAAAGAACCCGCGGTTCTTTGAAAGGAGTGTACGCGGTGACGTCATCGACTACGTCGAGCATGCGCTTGTCACATTCGATGCCGTCGCCGCCATCTTGGTATACCCTACGTATGCCTAGGAAGCTACCGCGCATGCGTCAAATTCATTTAGAACATGCGCGGGCTTCCGGGCGGACAGGTAAGTGTACACACACTCACTTTTCTCGTCGAGAAACATGCCGAGGAGAATCTCGACGAGAAAATAGAGAGCAGGTTCTCTATTTTCTCGTCGAGGTTTCTTGTCGGTTTTCTCGACGAGAAACCCGCTAGCAGCGTACACACGACCGATTTACTCGGCAAGACCTCTCTGCCAGCAAGTTTCTTACTGGTTCTTGCCGAGAAAATCGGTCGTGTGTACGAGGCCAAAGGGCAGATTTGTTTTTCTGAAAGGCATGTACCATGATACCCCACTGACATTGGCCAACGTCTACTTTCCCAATAGAGCCCACATATCCTTCTGCCAACGTATGACTCAGGAATTAATGGGTTTCGCATCAGGATGCCTGATCCTTGGGGGGGACTTCAACGTACCCCTAAACCCCATAGCTGATACTTCTAATGGGAAGACTTGCCTGTCGTATAGGATACTGAAAAAACTTAAATCCATGCGCCACTCCCTGCAAGTGATAGATACATGGCGGTTCAAACACCCTGAGGGCCGAGACTAGGGATGAGCTTCGTGTTCGAGTCGAACATACGTTCGACTCGAACATCGGCTGTTCGATCGTTCGACGAAGATCGAACGATTTGGGCCGTTCGCGCCAAATTCGAGTGACGCGAACGGCCCACAATGCACTACGCCATCGCAGTGTCATCCAGGCGCTGTGATTGGCCAAGCATGCACTGTGACCCCGCATGCTTGGCCAATCACAGCGCCGGCAGCGAGGAGAGCAATGATTGGCCACAGGCAGGATGCCTGTGGCCAATTATTGCTGAGGGTGTTTAGTACACGCCCCACACTATAAAAGGCCGCCAGCACGGCGGCCTAGTGTAGTGTGTTCTGGAGCAGGGATAGAGCAGCATAGGCAGGGACAGTGACTGTTATTTCTTTCTTGCTTAACCTGGATTCCTTTAGTTTAGGGAAAGAGAAGGATAGGTAGGGAGAGTGTCAGTGTGTTTTGTGCTTGTGCTATAGTGTGCTTAAAAAAAACATTTATTCTAGGGACAGAAAACTGTAGGTAGGGACAGTGTCAGTTTCTTTCACTCTGCAAGTCCTTGTTTCCAGGGACCTGGAAGGACAGTGAGTGAATTGTCCTTGTGCTATATTGTGCTTAAAAAAACATTTATTCTAGGGACAGAAAACTGTAGGTAGGGAGAGTGTCAGTTTCTTTCACTCTGCAAGTCCTTGTTTCCAGGGACCTGGAAGGACAGTGAGTGAATTGTCCTTGTGCTATATTGTGCTTAAAAAAAAACATTTTTTCTAGGGACAGAAAACTGTAGGTAGGGAGAGTGTTTTTTTTTTTTCACTCTGCAAGTCCTTGTTTCCAGGGACCTGTAAGGACAGTGAGTGAATTGTCCTTGTGCTATATTGTGCTTAAAAAAAAACATTTATTCTAGGGACAGAAAACTGTAGGTAGGGAGAGTGTCAGTTTATTTCACTCTGCAAGTCCTTGTTTCCAGGGACCTGTAAGGACAGTGAGTGAATTGTCCTTGTGCTATATTGTGATTAAAAAAACATTTATTCTAGGGACAGAAAACTGTAGGTAGGGAGAGTGTCAGTTTATTTCACTCTGCAAGTCCTTGTTTCCAGGGACCTGTAAGGACAGTGAGTGAATTGTTCTTGTGCTATATTGTGATTAAAAAAAACATTTTTTCTAGGGACAGAAAACTGTAGGTAGGGAGAGTGTCAGTTTATTTCACTCTGCAAGTCCTTGTTTCCAGGGACCTGTAAGGACAGTGAGTGAATTGTTCTTGTGCTATATTGTGATTAAAAAAAACATTTTTTCTAGGGACAGAAAACTGTAGGTAGGGAGAGTGTTTTTTTTCTTTCACTCTGCAAGTCCTTGTTTCCAGGGACCTGTAAGGACAGTGAGTGAATTGTCCTTGTGCTATATTGTGCTTAAAAAAAACATTTATTCTAGGGACAGAAAACTGTAGGTAGGGAGAGTGTCAGTTTCTTTCACTGTGAAAGTCCTTGTTTCAAGGGACAGAGAAGGACACCTGAAGGTAGCCCTTATTGCTTTTTTCCCATCTCCCTGCAGGCCATCTATTAGAATGTCTGGAAGGCAAACAAGGAGAGGCAGACAGTCAGGAGGCAATAAAAGAGGGCAAGCAGGCTCTGTGTCTGGGGGCAACAGTGCTGGTCGTGGACGCGGTGCATTGTCATCAGCACATGGCCATGGGACACGCTTGTCCTTCTTTTCGGCAGCTGGACATGTTGAGCCACATCATGCCGAAGACTTGGTAGAGTGGATGACCAAGCCCTCCTCCTCCTCCTCATCCTCTCTCACCCAGGCTCAGGGTACTGGAAAAGCAGCTGCCAAAGCGTCGTCTTCCCTGGTATCAATGTCAGACAAATCATCAGTCACTCCTTCCCTAGACCCACCATGTCCTCCTCCTGAGGAGTCCCCCGAACTGTTTCAGCACAGTGTTGGGTACATGCTCCAGGAGGATGCCCAGCGTTTCGAAGGGTCTGATGATGAAACCCAGCTAGAGGAAGGCAGTAGCGTGAGAGCAGACAGAGGGGATGCTCAAGAAGGACACCAATCTGGCAGTCATGTTCCAGCAGCTGCAGCATACTGCCAGATTGGCTCCAGTGATGAGGAGGGAGGGGATGATGAGGTCACTGACTCCACGTGGGTGCCTAATAGGAGAGAGGAGGAGGAGGAGGATGAGGAGGAGGCACATCTCCAACGAGGCAGGATGCCCTTTGGTGGCCAGCGTAAGGGCAGTACACCGACGGAATCACACCGCAGAGCTCCGCCTGTGCAGGGCGCTGCCTCTGCCCGTCATTCAAAAAGTTCTTTGGTGTGGGCCTTTTTTGAGGCTAGTGCATCAGATCGCACAGCTGCTGTTTGCAACATATGTCTCAAGCGTATATCGCGTGGCCAAAACATCAGCCGCTTGGGTACCACATGCCTGACCAGACATATGTTGACCTGCCATGCAGCTCGTTGGCAAGCCTACCTCAAAGACCCACACCAAAGAACAAAGCGGACCTCTCCTTGCACCGCATCAGCTGGGATCTCCAACCCCACTATAACTTCAGTCCTCTCTGAAACATGCACTGAGAGGAATGAAGGTGTAGAATTAGGTGTGTCACAGCCAAGTACTTGCGGCCACTCTGCTAGCAGTACACCGACGTCCGATTCTAGCAGGCAAATTTCCCTGCCCCAGCTGCTGGACCGTCGAAAGAAGTTCACTCCCAGCCATCCACATGCCCAGCGGTTGAATGCTAGCTTGGCTAAATTGCTAGCGCTTCAACTGCTGCCTTTTCAGTTGGTAGACTCGGCCCCCTTCCGTGAGTTTGTGCAATGTGCGGTTCCTCAGTGGCAGGTTCCCAAACGCCACTTTTTCTCACGGAAGGCTATTCCGGCTCTCTACCGGCATGTGGAAGGCAATGTCTTGGCCTCGCTGGACAGGGCGGTCAGCGGTAAGGTGCATATTACCGCTGACTCATGGTCCAGCAGGCATGGACAGGGACGTTACCTTTCTTTCACGGCCCATTGGGTCACTCTTTTGGCAGCTGGGAAGGATGCAGGACAAGGTGCAGTAGTGTTGGAGGTTGTCCCACCGCCACGCCTCCAAAATGCTACTACTGGTTGTGACACACCTCTCTCCTCCACCCCCTCCTCTTCTTCTTCCTCCATGGCCTCTTCCTGTGGTTTGTCCTATGAACCAGCGGTGCTCCGTAGCCGTTCACGGGGCTACGCAAGTACGCAGGCAAAAAGATGCCATGCCGTGCTTGCGCTGGTGTGTTTGGGGGACAGAAGCCACACTGGGGCAGAGGTCCTGTCTGCTCTGCAGGGCCAGGCCGAGAGTTGGTTGACGCCACGCCAGCTTAAGCCAGGAATGGTGGTTTGCGACAATGGCACCAACCTCCTCTCCGCCCTCCGACAGGGACAACTGACCCATGTGCCCTGTGTGGCTCACGTCCTTAACCTGGTGGTGCAGCGGTTCTTGGGCAGGTACCCGGGCTTACAGGATGTCCTGAGGCAGGCCAGGAAAGTCTGTGTGCATTTCCGCAGATCTTATAATGCCAGTGCTCGCCTGGCTGAGCTGCAAAAGGAGTTGAACCTGCCCAAGAACCGCCTTATATGTGACATGCCCACCAGGTGGAACTCAACGTTGGCCATGCTGCAGCGGCTGCACACGCAGCAGAGGGCCATCAATGAGTACCTGTGCGACTACGGCACCAGGACAGGGTCAGGGGAGCTTGGTTTTTTTTCTCCACGCCAGTGGGGCATGATCAGGGATGCATGCACTGTCCTGGCACCATTTGAGGAGGCCACGAGGATGGTGAGCAGTGACAGTGCATGCATCAGTGACACTGTACCTCTTGTCCACCTGTTGGAGCACACGCTGCGTGGAATAATGGACAGGGCACTTGAGGCAGAACAGAGGCAGGAAGAGGAGGACTTCCTTGCCTCTCAAGGCCCCCTTTACCCAGACAGTGTTCCTTCTGTCCCACCCATCGCACAGGAAGAGGAGGAGGAGGAGGAGGAGGAGGAGGAAGATTGTGTCAGCATGGAGGTGGAGGCTGGCACTCAGCATCATCAGCAGCAGTCTTTTAGGGATGATTTACAGTCCCAAGAAACCAGTGGACTTGTACGTGGCTGGGAGGAGGTGGCTGCGGATCATGTCGTCCTTAGTGACCCAGAGGACTCCGGAGCGAATGCCTCAGCAAACCTACGCTGCATGGCCTCCCTGATCCTGCAAAGTCTGCGGAAGGATCCTCGTATTCTTCGGATCAAAGAGAGGGACCATTACTGGCTGGCCACTCTCCTTGATCCACGGTACAAGGGTAAGGTTGCGGACCTTATGTTACCGTCGCAGAGGGAGCAGAGGATGAGACAACTCCGGGAGGCCTTGCAGAAAGGTCTGTGCAACGCGTTCCCAGAGACTGGGAGGTTACAAACTCCTGGTCCTGGACAACGAGTTGCTGAGGCTTCGGCCAGTCAAAGAAGGAGCGGTGGGGAAGGTGGCCGTCTGACCGATGCGTTCAGACAATTCTTTAGTCCGCAGCCCCAAAGTATGATCGGTTCCAGCAACCATCGCCAGCGTCTGATAAACATGGTGCAGGAATATCTAGGGGCAAGGTCAGACTTGGACACCTTTCCCACCGAAAATCCTCTGGCTTACTGGGTCTTGAGGATGGATCACTGGCCAGAGCTTGCACAGTATGCAATTGAGCTACTGGCCTGTCCTGCATCCAGCGTTCTTTCGGAACGCACATTCAGTGCTGCTGGAGGATTTGTCACGGATCACAGGGTGCGCCTGTCCACCGACTCGGTTGATCGACTGACTTTCATCAAGATGAACCAGTCTTGGATCACCACCAGCTACCACACACCTGATGCTGATATAACAGACTAATTGATTTTAACATGTCACATCCCTTCAAGACTGATGCTGATGCTGAGTGCCTGTGCTGTTATGTTGACTGGCTATCCTCCTCCTCCGAGTCCTCAATGATACGATTGATGATGATAGCTTGGAAGATCATTTTTGTTTATGGGTGCCGCCACCAGTGGCTAAGGCCCAATTTTTCAGCCCCTGTTTTACAGGGGCGTGTAATTACAATTTTTTTAGCAATAATTTGCCATAGGGCTCATTGCTGTGCTCCAAGTACAGTATCTGTGAGGGGTTGGAGTGTTGTGGCACCAGTGCCTAAGGCCCAATTTTTCAGCCCCTGTTTAACAGGGGCGTGTCATTACAATTTTTGAAGCAATACTTTGCAACAGGGCTCATTGCTGTGCTCCAAGTACAGTATCTGTGAGGGGTTGTAGTGTTGTGCCACCAGTGCCTAAGGCCCAATTTTTCAGCCCCTGTTCAACAGGGGCATGCAATTACAATTCTTGATCTAATAATTCACAGCAGGGTCCATTGCTGCACCCACCAAGAGTAACTCTGAGGGCTTACAGTCTTGTGGCAACGCCACCACCACCACCACCACGAAAGGCCCAATTTTTCAGCCCCTGTTCAAAAGGGGCATGTAATTACAATTCTTGATCTAATAATTCACAGCAGGGCCCATTGCTGCACCCACCAAGAGTAACTGTCAGGGCTTACAGTGTTGTGGCACCAGCACCACCATCAAAGCCCCAATTTTTACTACCACTGTTCAACAATTATATGTAATTAAAATTCCTGATATAATAGTTGACAGCAGGGCGTTCCAGCACCAACCAAGAGTAACTGAGTGCTTACAGTGTTGTGCCAACACCAACAACTAAGGGGCCTATTTCTGCAGAGTATATACGGCAGGTCCCTACTTTCAAACATCCAACTTACAAACGACTCCTACTTGCAAACGAAAGAAGACAACAGGAAGTGAGAGGAAATCTACCCCTAGAAAGGAAAATTCTCTCCTGTAAGAATAAATATGGGAGAAAGGGGTCTCATCTGTACTGATGCTTTATCAGCAATCCTTGTTTCAAGAAAAACACCACATTTCAAAAACAGTTGTCATTGGGACGGAAAGTGAGGTGAAATGTTCTGAACAGGGGCACAGACAGCAAAACAAATGTTACAGGGGTGATAACCCTTACCTATGTTTCCCAAAAAGTTTAAAAATAGATTTTTGGGCTGGAGCTACACTTCAACAATGTACCTGTTCAAAATTACAAACACATTCTACATAAGAACAAACCTACAGTCCCTGTCTTGTATGCACCGCCTGTATACGGCTGTTCAGAGTATATAGGGCCTTTTTTATTTTATGTGCGGGGTTCCCCTTAATATCCATACAAGACCCAAAGGGGCTGGTAATGGGCTGGGGTAGGGGGGGGGTCATGGGGTAGCTATGCCATTTTTCTTAAAGAATTTCATCCATATTACCGGGACCAGACATTACATTAAAGCCGCAAGCAGTTTTAAATGGCTTTTTTTTCCTTTAGAAGTGTCATTTTGTGCAGGGACAGTTCTAAACACGGGAAACACGTGGCACTTCACAGGCATACTTTAGACACCCCCCAGGTACGATATTTAAAGGAATATTTGACTTTTTTTTTTTCACTTTATGCATCATTAAAATGACTGCTCCCGAAAAACGACCGTTTTTAAAACTTCTTTTTGCATTGATACATGTCCCCTGGTGCACAACCCGGGTTCCCAAACCCTATTTATGACAATAACATGCATAATAGTTGTTATAATTAGCACTTTAGAATTCGAACGTTCGCATCCATTGTATTTAATAGGGTTCTAATGTTCGTTCGAACTTTCGGTCCGTTCGCGGGTTCTGGTGCGAACCGAACCCGGGGGTGTTCGGCTCATCACTAGCCGAGACTATACTTTCTTCTCACCTCCGCATAACAGGCACTCCCGCATTGACTACCTATTTATCTCGCAACGAGACCTGACGTTTGTCACTGAGACTCACATAGGCGTACAATCCTTCTCGGACCACGCCCCGATCTCCCTATCCCAGAAAGTCACCCCTCCTAGATCTTACACTGGATCCTGGAGACTGAATGCGTCACTCCTGACTGATCCCGCACTGCTGCCGACCTTGACCTCCTCTCTGACCGACTTCTTCCAACGCAACACGGCCCCAGATGTAGACCCTATGGCAACTTGGGAGGCACATAAATGTACATTGAGGGGAGAACTTCTCAGAATGGGTGCCCGTCGCAAGAGGGAAAGGGACAAAAATATTAAAAACCTTTCGGAATGAATAAGATACCTAGAAAACCTACATAAACAATCCCTCAGCGTTCAAACGGCAACTGAACTTATAGAAAAAAGGAAGGCCCTTCAACAGCTCTTTGAGGATAAATCAAGGAGGCTTTTGTTTTTTAAGAAAAGGATTTATTATGAATCCGGCAATAAGACTGGTAAACTACTAGCCAGGGCCCTGAAGGAACAGTCGGCAAAAAAATTTATTCATGGCATCAGGGGGGCAGATGGCAAGATAGAGATCTCGGTAGAAGCAATTTCTAAACATTTCCATGAATTTTACACAAAACTCTATAACCTTCCACCCCGCCACAAGTTGGCGGATATGGGAGGTGAGAGGTCGCAGATCATACGGGACTACCTTAACAGAAGCGGTTTGCCTGCCCTGTCGGACTCAGACGCTTCGCTTCTGGAGGAACCGTTGACTAGTGCAGAAATTAAATTGGCCATTAAACAACTCAAATCTGGGAAGAGCCCAGGCCCCGATGGTTATACCTCCATCTATTATAAGACATTTGCCCACATTCTGGCAGACCCCCTCAGAGCTGCATTGGATTCCATGTCAGTACCCAGGAAGGTCACCCCAGACTTTCTGTCTGCTCATATTATGGTAATACACAAAGCGGGAAAAGACCCCGCTGATTGTGCCAGTTACCACCCCATCTCCCTATTGAACCTGGACGCCAAGATCTATGCTAAGATACTGGCGTCCAGATTGAGTCCCTTGTTGTCGGACCTGATCGGACCGGACCTGGTAGGTTTTTTGCCGGGTCGTGAAGCTAAGGATAATGTCATAAAGGCCTTGTTGCTGACTCAGGCGGCTAACATGGGGAACTTGGAAGGCCTTCTCCTCTCCATGGATGCAGAGAAGGCCTTCGACAGGGTGGCATGGGACTACATGATGGCTGTCTGCACCAAGGTGGGATTGGGTCCGCACATGTTAGCCAGGATATCCGCACTATACCAGTCACCCACAGCGAACCTAAAGATTAATGGCACACTATCGGAAAAGGTCCTGATAGCCAATGGCACGAGACAGGGATGTCCACTGTCCCCCCTCCTGTTCATCCTGTCCCTAGAACCCTTCATTAGGATTGTCAAGGCGAACACAGACATTCGGGGCTTCATGGTATCAAACAAGGAATACAAAGTTGCTGCTTATGCAGATGACTTGCTTTTTTTCCTGACTAACCCAATTATCTCATTACCCAACCTGATGAGGGAATTTGACCTTTATGGTTATATGTCTAACCTAAAGATAAACTACACCAAGTCGGAAGCCCTGAATGTCTCTTTGCCGGAGACACTTCTTGACCAGGTTAAAGTGACCACTTCATTTAGATGGGACCCTAAGGCCTTAACGTACCTGGGAGTTTGGCTCACACCGAGACTTTCAGATATATTCGCTTGCAACTTCCCCAGATTCCTCACGACTGTCAGGGAGGACCTGGCCAGGTGGCGTTCAGGCTATTTTTCCTGGTTCGGCCATGCAGCCATAATCAAAATGACACTTCTACCTAGATTGCTTTACCTACTACATGCTCTTCCCATTAAAATCCCTGCATCCTTTTTCACTACGCTTAAATCAATCCTACTTAAGTTCCTTTGGAACAAACAAAAACCCAGGATTAGGTATTACCTCTTGATGAAGCCTAAGGAACTAGGAGGTATGGGGATACCAGACTTTAAAGCCTATTATCAAGCTACCCACCTGACCAGAATAGTGGACTGGCACTGCCATGGCACAGCGAAAGACTGGGTCTTTCTAGAGGAAGCTATGAGCCCAATCCCCCTGAGGTTTGCCCCCTGGATTCCCTGGGGGAGTCACCCATCCAGCCTTAGACGGCAACACATAACTGGGTGTACGCTAGAAATCTTCCACAAACTCTCAAGGTCCACGAATATCTCTTCCCAACCAGGCCCTCTGACGCCACTGAGAGACAACCCGGACTTTACACCCGGTATGCGTAATCGTAGCCTTCAATCTGGGAATCACCCAGGCCCGCTTCTGGTGAGAGACTGTTTCTCTGACGGGAGGGTAATGGACTGGTCTACTCTCAGGAACCAAATTAGCGATTTACACTTACCCTTTTGGACCTACTTCCAAATACGCAGTTACCTGGGGAGACAGACTGATAGGGACACCCTTCACAGACCCCTCACGGCTCTGGAATCTATTTGTTTGGAGGGCACGCATTGTCTTAAAACCACCTCCATGGCTTATGGGTGGCTGCAGGACTCGGGGGGTCGGGAATCAGATGGACTCAGAGTGAGGTGGTCGGAGGAGCTACAGATGGAGATCACTACTAAACAATGGAGACAGGCATGTACCCTGGCACATAAATGCTCCATAAGCACTAAAACACAAGAAACGGCCTACAAACTCATGACGCATTGGTACAATACCCCAGCCAAGATACACGGCTGGAACCCCTCGATACCTGACACTTGCTGGCGATGCCAGGGAGATGGGGGCACTCTATTCCACATTTGGTGGCAGTGCCCCCTAATTACTGGATTTTGGGACAAAGTGGTTTCTCTGATTAAGCACATCACTGACACCAGAATCACCCTGAATGCTGCTGCCTGCCTGCTCCACATCACTGATGTCTCGATGGGGACCTATAAGGGATCCTTGACGAGACATCTACTGAACGCAGCCAAGTCCCTTATCCCACTACACTGGAGGTCCCAGAGGGTTCCATCCGTTGCGGATTGGCTGAACAGGGTCTCAGAAATGCATAAAATGGAAGAGACCCTGACTCAAACGAATGACATCGTGGACAAATTCCACAAAACATGGCAACCTTGGATACTTTTTAAATACTCAGCTGCCTACACAGACATAGTGCCTTAGGGATCATCCCTCGATATAATGGGAGGCTCGGGCGCGAGCAGCCACGGATTGGGCACCTTCTATTACTGCTTTCTCTTCTCTTTTCTCTTTTCTTTAGAACTTGACTCTAATTTTCCAGGTATCTAGACTGTTCTTTTTCTATATCATTATCTATATTCTAATTATTCTCTACAGTTTTGTTTACAGTTGCAAGTCGCCGTTATGTATTTAGTAATTTCACGTTACGGATCACCCCTATGGGGGTGACAGTAAAGAATTGATGTAATCAATGTGTACTACCACCGGGCAGAGAAGGACTTCCAGCGGAATAGACTGCATTTTTTATGGTTAGAAGCTGATGGCCCGATCTAAACGTTCTAGTCTGCTAAAATGACTGCTATGCGATACTTTGTATGAGTTCCTATGTTACTTACATCTGCAGTTGCACCTGCATATGATGGCTCACACTTGTCAACTTTATGCTATGCTTCAATAAACGTGAAATGTGAAAAAAAACAAATATATATTTGAAATCAAATCGTTATTATTTTGTGGAAATAACATGGTGTGGGTGGATTTCTGCCCCCTCCAGCCTGTGTATATACACACGGTCGGAATTTCCAAGGAAATAAGTCAGCCGGAATTTTTTCAGCGGATATTCCGACCGTGTGTATGCCCCATCTGACTTTTTCCGTCGGAAATTCCGACGGAAAAACGTTCTTTTGGAAATTCCGTTCGTCTGTATGGAACTCCGACGGAGAAAAAACTATGCATGCTCAGAATCCAGTCGACGCATGTTTGGAAGCATTGAACTTCATTTTTCTCGGCTCGTCGTAGTTTTGTACGTCACCCCGTTCTCGACGGTCGGAATTTGGTGTGACAGTGTGTATGCAAGACAGCTTGAACAGAATTCCGTCGAAAAAACCCGTCAGAGTTTATTCCGACGGAAAATGCGACCGTGTGTACAAGGCATTAGAATAAGAGGGAGGTGAAGTATCCATTAGTCTACATGTAATATCCCACCCCTATTGTGTTTAGCTGGTTAGTGGGCATGGAGGAGGAGGAGGGAGGAAGTGAGCTCTTATTTACCACTGTGTATACACCTACATGTGTGACTCTATAGTCACATGGGCTGCTCAGATATGATGGGGAGGAAATGCTCAGCATAGAAACTCACTGAAAACTGAGTGTAACGGGAAGGCCCGGGGAACTCAGAATCGCTTAGGAAGTATGAAATACCCTTGCGCCAGCTTCCCCAATGGCTCTTATGTGTCAATCACCCTGTGTCTCTATTAGGGGCACAGGGTGAATGAAAACCCCAATGTGGTCTATGATGGCCATATTCAATGCTGTACATACATTTTATCTAGATTGGGTCTGTAATATTCATCCACCATATTCCCCAGAATACCTGCAAGGAACTCTCTACTGTTTGATTATGACCTCAACAGGTTAATTAAAAAGTGACGCCTTCATGATGGTTAGACACATACTTGTGTGTATTGTAAAGGCAGACTGGGATTTACAATACAAAGGGATTTAAGATGTAAAGGGTTTAGAACCTGTTGTCGCCAGACAGACTGGCTGCCAACCCTTTGTGGGAAGATGTGTATTGGAGATCGTATATTCTATTGTGTTGGGATCTTTTGAAGCCTAGCAGACGTCAGGATGAGGTGTTGAGTTTTGGGATGTGTGGGTGGAGCTGGGCCCTTGTTCATGTTAAATCATGTGCCCTGAATTGTGTATAAAGTTACAATGTTTGTCAATAATAAATTCATTCCTACTACAGAAGAGACAGAGTGCGTCTCGTCTTCTTCCAGAGGGGTCGGCTCCTATAGGAAAGGGTCGTTTAGCTGTGGATATCGGTAGCGAGTGGATGTGTGTCTAGGAGAGGGAACATCGTAAACGGCGTTAATACCCCTTGAGATTGGGGTGCCGTTACACTGAGCATGTGCAACAAGAACATTATTTGTCACCACAACTGCAAAATCCCTAGCTGAATAGGGGACATAAACAGAAGGGGGAGATAGAGAACAGCAGGATCAACCAATTTTTTTTGCAAAATACAGAAAAATAATCCGATAGGGACTGAGTATGAACAGCATGTAATACACCATTTATAGTTTTTTATGATGTGGGTTTAGTGACACTTTAAAGAGGAAGTAAACCCTGATGGGTTTTACTTCCTCTTTTGCTACATGAACAGCCTGCAAATGTAAAGTATAAAGGGCTAGTATGCATCGCATATCAGCCCATTTTGTGACACTTACCTGCAAAAGAATCCAGCGATGTCCCCACAGTAGGAAGCGTCCATCTTCTGTCTCCTCTTCCTTCCGGGGCTGTGATTTGCCAGAGCTGCGTGACGTCCCTCCCACGCATGCGTACGAGAGCCACAATTCACGGCACAGGCTGGGGAAGAAACGGCACTTAGTTTAGTTTATTCCACGCGAATGCGCCGTTAACATTTGCGGCGGACTACAAGTGAAATATCTCCTAAACGGCGCATGTTTAGGAGATATTTCCACTACCTATAGGTAAGCCTTATTCTAGGCTTACCTATAGGTAGAAGTAGTCAAAAGCGGTTTACAACCACTTTAAGGTCATATTGCGTTTACTGTTGTGTTTCTGTTTAACCACTTTTTACAGGGATTTTTCTTGTTAAACTAAATCCTCTAAAACCTAGATTTTAAGCTCTGACGAGCAGGGCCCTTTGATTCCTCTTGTACCAAATTGTATTGTAACTGTAATATCTGCCTTCATTTTGTAAAGCGCTGTGCAGACTGTTGGCGCTATATAAATCCTGTATAATGATAATAATAAAAGGTCCAGTGTGTTGTGATGTTACTCGGGTCCAGGTAGGGGCTTGTCATCACAGAACAAGAGCAGAGGGACACAATACAATCCAGCAGCTCCTTCAGGGTTGGCGCTACACATGAAAATACAGCCATGTATGCAATGGAGCCCATATTAAGATACCATCATCATCTTATATGTGGTTCATCACTTTTGCTCCTGGTTGCTTAGTCCTACTTATCACATCCAGAAATCCTGTGGATGAACCCAGGAGCACAAATATTATGATACCTCAGGAGTCTGGTGAATACCGACATTGATGTCAGCTGAATGTGATTGAGTGCTTATTCCTGTGATAATGGAGGATAGAGATGGGCTCAGGTGTGTTAAAGATCCTAGTACCAACCTACCTGACCGATCCCGGTAGGAGGCCGACACTGCACACCTCCAATCACAGGCAGTGAGACATTTCCCAGTCTGTGCAGCTGCGGACCAGGAAATGTCTCACTGCCTGTGATTAGCGGTGTGCAGTGTCGGCTTCCTGGCGGGATCAGGCAGGTATTTTGAGACTAGGAACCCGAACATGCCTTAGCCCATCTCTAATGGAGGAGTGCTCAACACATCATCCATCTTGGCTTATATGCATGAAAACCAGGCTTGCTCAGAAGCTTACTTTTGCAGAAATGTAATTTTGCCTACTGGTGTATAATTAAAATGAAGCTCCTCTTCATGATTTGGGAACTACTGGGGCCTCTTGACTGTATCATAAATGTTATTAAAAAGTGAAGCAACCTTTGAAACAATATTTGCACAAAAAGTGGAATTTTTAATGTGGATCTAAAAAGATGTACTATGGTCATGAAAGGATTTAATGTGAAGGTTTTTAGGACTATAGAATTGGCACACGTATCGTATCAATAGCATCAGAATCTTCTAAGAAAGGACATTTATCAAAGTATTTCCAATAAGATTTTTTATTTATTTTTTAACCCCCCTTACCAATAACACCTGTCCCTTTCTTGTACAGTTTGGGGTCTGATTTGTTTTTGTAACACAGCCCAGAAAGTACTTTTTAACTGGTAAATTAGATCCAAAGTAATTAAGCAGAGTGGAAAGTGTGGGTGGAGGACTATGGAAAGTCAGGCTAAAAAAAAATGGAGTTTTCCTTTAACAGGTAATGCAGAGCCACTGACCCCGGCCTGGTACAGGCTGTGCACATGGTCTATGTCTTACAGCAGCCGCACTTATTCATCCCTGGCAGCTTTGAACTCAGTTCCTGTTGGCTGGGGAGACCTGACTAATGCAGAGTTTATGCAGTACAGAAGCTGTGGTTATTCCTTGTACCGCTCACCACAGGTGTCCTGGAAGCCGTGGTTATTTGATGTATCAGGGGAAATTCTGCTGTCCTGATTTCATTTTTCCGAAACCTTCACAGCCCTGTTGACATCTTACTGACTAATGTTCAATATTATTGTTATTCCTTTTAATCATTGCTTTCTTATGGTCGATGGAAAGAAAAAACAGATGCCACTTATTGCTTAATGCTGTAAAAATATATAGGTACCAAACTGCGCTTATGAACCTAATGCTGGGTAATGACTGCCTCTTTTTTTTTTTTTCAGACCTGCAAAGTAAAGGCATAATGTGCTAGTATGCATCGCATTGCGGCGGACAGATTGGACACTTTTGACACTATTTTGGGACCACTGACATTTATACAGAGATCAGTGCTATAAATTGCCACTGATTACTGTATAAATGTCACTGGCAGGGAAGGAGTTAATGCTAGGGGGCGATCAAGGGGTTAAAAGCGTTACCTAGGGAGTGATTCTAACTGTAGGGAGAAGGGACTGACTGGGGGAGGAGTCCGAATAGTGTTCCTATATACTAGTGTAGCGCCCCTCTACTTTGAGGGGTGCTGTGTGCCTAAATTTAGGGGTTGGTCTGAGCTAGTAGCCAGGCTCAGACCACTTTTACTGATAGGTTCTGTTATTTGTGGTTTCAGGTTTTGTACTGGTGTGCAGTTCCCAGTGTCCTGTAGGTGACACTGCCATGACAGGTCAGGGTTGAACCACTGGTAACATTGCTGTGCCTAAGGGTGTCCTCTCTCAGCAGTAGTACAGTGGGCGTGGTCAGCCTGCTGTGCATGCCGGGAGAGGATACAACAGGGGCAGACGCCGCCTGGAGCGGGGTTGTTGTTCCAGAGTTCCGGGGCTCCGGAGTTCGGGTCACGTGACCTGGCCCTCCAGGCCAGGGGTGCACGTATGCATCGGTCCCAGGCACCTTTTAGCTGGGGCTCAGCTCTAAGAGGAGGAATCTCAGGGTGCCCCTGAGAGGGGACCCGCTCTAAGAAGAAAAGACCGGGGGAGGACCTTTCTGAGGGACCGGTGAGAGTCTCACGGTGAAAGAGAGGCCCGGTAAACTTCTGGAGGGATTCTACTAATCATCTGAGGCCTTGTAATGTGCAGCAACTTGCACCTGTTCTTTAATTACAAGCGCTGAGAGGTTCAGGGCTCAGAGATTCTGTGGCAGAGAATCTCCCGATCGTATCTCCAAAAGAGGGACTTAAGAGAAGTAAAGTTCGTGCATCACTCCGGCTGCTAGGCCCATGAGAGGGGACTATCTGGGTGAGCAGAGCCCACTCGGGATTGAGTGGTGATATTAAAGGGGTTGTAAAGGTTTGTTTTTTATTTTCTAAATAGGTTCCTTTAAGCTAGTGCATTGTTGGTTCACTTACCTTTTCCTTAGATTTCCCTTCTAAATATTTTTTTTTCTTTGTTTTCTTTGTCTGAATTTCTCACTTCCTGTTCCTCCTCAGTAAGCTGTTCAGTAAGCTGTTCTGGCTGACTCAACACCACTCGGATGATGGTGTGAAGTTTAGTGAGGAGAAACAGGAAGTGAGAAATTCAGACAAAGAAAAAAAACATTTATGCCTCGTACACACGGCCGAGATTCTCGTCGAAAAAAACATGTCGTTTTTTTCGACGAGATTATTGGACAAGAAACTTGTCCCGGCCAAGTGTACACACGCTCCTTTCAAAGAACCCGCGGTTCTTTGAATGGAGCGAACGCGGTGACGTCATCGAATACGACGAGCATGCGCTCGTCACATTCGATGCCGTCGCCGCCATCTTTGTTTACCCTACCTATGCCTAGGAAGCTACCGCGCATGCGTCAAAGTAAGTGTACACACGCACAATTTTCTCGTCGAGAAACAGGCTGACGAGAATCTCGACGAGAACATAGAGAGCAGGTTCTCTATTTTCTCGTTGAGATTCTTGTCGCTTTTCTTGACGAGAAACCATACACACGAACGAATTTCTCGGCAAGAAATCTCTGCCAGCAAGTTTCTTGCTGGTTTTTGCAGAGAAACTCGTTCGTGTGTACGAGGCTTGAGAAGGTAAATCAAAGGAAAAGGTAAGTGAACCAACAATGCACTAGCTTAAAGGAACCTATTTAGAAAATAAAAAACGAACCTTTACAACCCCTTTAAGTGCCTGAACCTGTCTCCCTGTTTCTTTTATTCTTCAACTCCAACTTTCCCATCCAGTTGTCAGCATAAAGAAAATAAACCTTCCTTCATTAAGGTTTAACCTTGTCTGAACATTGGCCTTATTGGTGCACCTACAACAGACTCTACCCTACACTCTGGGGGTGAGATCCAACCGAGGGAAGGTAACTCGCTGCGGGACCCAACAATTTCTGAACACCGCTCACCCTCTTATTCAAGAAGAAACCTGGGCATTGTGGTACGGTGTGTCCTGCCTTGAGGAGGTAAGGCCAGGGATCTGTGTGCTACAATAGGAACACACGATCTGTGTCCTCTCCCCTGACAGGACGTGGCTCTGTATGTTTACACACATAGAGCCATCATGTTCCTGCTCTGTCACGAGCGATCGCGGGTTCCCCAGACGGACATTGCGGCCACCGGGCACGCTCATCGGCTCCTCAGTGATGCGCCGGGCACCCCTATGCTGATGGGAAGCTGAGGGTGGGATGGGAGATTCCATCTGTGAATGTCATATAACTATGGGCGGGTAATGAAGTGGTTAAAGTGTTACTAAACTCACAACAGTAAAATCAGTCTGTCGTAAAGCATGCTTGTAATACTCACTGTGAGACTGAAGGGGTTAATCCTCTGCATTGTGTAAAAAGGCTGTTTGAGCCCATCTTCTCTGATCCCCCCTTTCTTCCACTGTCCTCAATCCATCTCCTGATAAGACAGAGCTTTTGGAGTCACTTTGCACATGCTCAGTTTGATGGGTATTGCTTTTTTGTTTTTCTTGGGAGGGTGCATGTGATCAGCACAGGGCCAATCAGCACTGTCCATACAGAGGGTCAGGGGTCATGAAACCTCATAGGACAGTCAGAGGAGAATGGAAACTCCTCCTACAAGCATTATCCAGATGCCGATAGAAGTCACAAGACTGCTATATACTGCTAATGAGAAAAGGTATTTAGCAGTTTATATTTACTAAAACAATTGCATTTCCATGTTCTGTAGGAGACAAGATATAGTGAATGCAGGGTCCTGAGTTTAGTAGCACTTTAAATATTTAAATAGGTATTGCACATAGTAATAATATGCATTTGTAAAAGAAATAATAATAATAATTAGTATACCTTTTCCGATGCTCTAATCTGCAGGTCACATGACCGCTCTTCCTTGCCGAGTACATCACGGACCTGCGGGTGGGCGTTTCCACGTCACAAGTGACTGCAGCTTCCCTTCAAAGCTGACTCAGGAAGCCGATGTAAGAGGAGATAGGCAGGAGCGAGGGGGAGGGAGGCTGAGCTGCACTTACTATGGAAGATACAGGCAAACTGTGCGCTTGCATTTCTTGCCTGTATCTCAGAACGCAAAGACAGGGGACGCAAACTGACCACGCTAAAACAGATGCTTAGCGTGGTCAGTTTTTAGCCATAAAGCGGGGAGCTGGTAGGATCAACCAGGTAATTCAGAGGAACAACAGTAACAAGTAACATCTTTATGTAAAAAGCAAATACAGAAAGGGAAAGATGTATTCAATTATTATACACATTTTTGGGTTTACAAACACTTTAGGAGCATACACTACAAGATACTTTGTTTTACTTTTACTGGCCAAAAATTCCTTTGATGTGGTGGCTGCATTTGTTTTTTTTTGTTTTTTTTCAGGCTTTATCTCCTTTATGCTCACTTTGGTATTCTACCAGTAACATGCTTTCCATGCTAGGGTAACAACTCTCATTCACTGTACTGTATTTATAAAGGAGCAACATTGTCACCCAATGCCAGAAAGTGTTTTAGAACTACCAAACATCCCCTTCTTTTCATTTCCATAACATGCAGAAGGTGTTGGGAACAATGCAACTGATAGTGGTCTGCAGAGGCAGGATCAAGAGAAGCTTGTTGTTAGAACTTACATAGACCTAAAGTGGTTCTAAAGGCATACCTCCCACCATTTTGAGATGGGAATGAGGGACACCAACTAGAAAATGTATGTAGGCATAGAGTGAGAAGGTGAAGTAGATATGGCGCTGTTCTGATAGGTGCTATAAGTGATAAAGTGACTTGTGCTTGTTTAGGTGGTTTGGGAGGACCTAAAACTCCTCCTAATGATAGAGTGTGATAAATTGGTGCTAAATAAATCCTTATAGTTTGATATAAAATGAGAAGCTACATAATATGTGTAGCGCCCTGCTCCTATTGAGTATGCGCTATATGTAAATTTAGGTTTATCTGAGCTGTAGTTTAGCTCAGAGTATTATGTTAAATTGCTGGTTTCTGTTCCAGTTCAGCTGTGTTGTACATTTTCCACTTGGCCATGGGTGTCGCTGTCACCCCCGGTCAGTGTTGGAAATACAGCAGGCTGGATGCATTGAGTACCTCTTTACCCAGAAACAGCCCAGTGGGAGTGGTTCACCCTCTGTGCATTCTGGGAGAGGGTACTTACGGGACAGACACCGCTTTCGCGGTCTCTCTGACCTGATGGCCCTCCTGGCCTAAGGTGTGTCGTAGCAGTTCTTCTGCCTCAGGGGCCTGCTGGCCTGAGGCCTTGTTACTGAAAGTAGGCCCAGGAGTTTTTGGGGCCTACTGGTCCAGGGGTGGTTCTGAGCTGTCTTGCCTGCGGGGAGAAGCCGAGCACTAGGAGACTCAATTGGAGGACGCATCCTGGCCAAATCTACCTCACAGTATCGCCGGATGGCTGAAAGATACTGGTACTGTGAGATTGTACTTTGACTTTGCAAAAGTTCTTGGTTATACAATTGTAGCGGGGTCTCCGTTGAGGCCCCATGGACTACGTTACCCAGAACCAGACATCTACCTGCTTCAGGGACGTCAGTGAACCGGAGATCAGGCGGTGGCAGATCCTGTGTGTGAAGACACAGCGGTGGGAGTCCCGGACTGGGATCGAGTCCGGAGTGGTGAGAGAGCACCTACTCACAACTATAATTGAGTACTTTATTAGGCCTATAGACTGCCTTGGCCTATCGGGTTATATTTTCCTTTTCCTGTCAGGAGACTGAGTCACATAGTCTCCGGGGAGTTGTTCCACTATCTTAGACCTTGTTGGATTACAAATATTGTTCCTGTATGTGCACCATCGATCATCAGGCCTGACTGGGAGTTGATAGTACTGTTGGGTGCCATATTGCTAACGGGGACTCAAACTATATGTTAGTGTGTGTTAGAACTAATTGCGCACTATAATTAACTACTGTTAGAATTACTGCAGGGCTCTGCATGCATGTGTTATATGTAATATTGATTGTTAACCCCTTTTATCTGCAAGTAAACCTTTTACATTTACTCAAATCTGGTATTGGAGTCCATATATATACATATGTATCTTATCACCAGTAGAAAGGTATTGTGGGGTTGTGCATAAACTGTTATAGAGCTATATAGAAATACCACCCTAGACTAACTGTGCCAGAGAAGGGCTGAGTAGATTGCCGGGGGTTGGCTGTGCTGTGTACAGGGCCAAAAAGCAAACCAGCGGCTCCCTTAGTTTGGGGGTATCGCTACACGTGGGGGCATACTTTCCGGGATCCTGTATATGGCAAGCAGACACGCCAAAAGTACCGGCATGGACCCGCTAGAAGTGAAAGCGTGGTGCGAAGCAGCCAGGACAAACCCAGACACGTCAGTGGTCATTAGTCTCCCGGGAGAAGAATGGTCAGTGAGCGCGGCAGAGCGACTTGCAGTGTCGCTATCCCCAAATAATACACCATGGGTGATAGACCTGAGATCAGCCCCAGACACCTCGTTCCAGTATGCACTTATAGAGTGGATGGATGGAGTACCGGGGAACTTTAAAGGGAAAAGTGTGCAGTCGCTGGATAACAAAACTTATGGTTTTGCGCACACAATAACTGTGAAGACGGAGTCACCTCCGCCATCCCCAACGGGATCACCGCCAGGAATACCCCATACAGCAGAGAAGCGGAGGAGGACGACACCTCCGGTGACACCCATTACAGCCATAGGGCCAGAGCTTTTAAATGCTTTGGGAGATCTACTCACAAAGTGTCAGCAAACAAATACGGTACACGTAGAGGCCAGCTACCAGAAGCTGAGAACATTTTCAGGGAAGCTGCCCATCCCTGTAGGAGAGGAAGACTTCGATACCTGGATCGAACAGGCCTTGTCAGCAGTAGAGGCACGGGAGGTGCCCCAAGCGCAGAAGAAGCAGCGCGTGATGGAAAGTCTGAAAGGCGCGGCTGCGGAAGCTGTAAAGAGTCTCTGGTTTGGAAATGCTGCCTGCACGGCCTATGATTGCTTAGCCATGCTACAGGAGGAGTTCGGTCACTTAGAAAAGTAACGGAACTGGTGTATCAGTTCGAACACACCTTTCAGCAACCAGGAGAAAAGCTGTCAGAGTATGTAAGAAGACTGAACAAGATGCTTTGTCAAATCATGCTAAAAAAAGGGATGGTACCCCAAGCCATAGATGCGGCAAGGATGAAGCAGATCTTAAAGGGAGCGTTACACTCTGATCCAGTCTGGCTCCACTTGAAAACCTCTGGAGGAGGTATGTCGCTGAATTATCTTGATCCGGTGAAGATCATTAGAGATGAAGAGGCCCTGCAGAAGGATCAGCAAGCGATCAAGGCGCATACCCCTGTTATACCGGTAATGGTCAGATCAGCCATGACCCCTGAAAGAGACTCAGAAGTAGATACCCTGAAGTCGCAAATGTCTCAGGTGTTGGAGATGCTGACCTCTTTGATGGCAAAGGATCCAAGGGTCGTAGAAAATAGTGGACCGAAGAACGAGTTGTTCCCAGATACCTCAGCACCCACTTCCCTACAAGACTGGGGGGATGTGGTCTGTTTCAACTGCGGAGGAGTTGGCCATATTGCGAAAGTATGTTCTAGTCCCAAGAAAAAGAAGATAAATAATCGCAAGCCGGCGGAAAACTTCAGAGGTCCCCGGTGAAGGAGTCAACCGGGTGCCCATCATCTCCAGTGAGCTCCACTGTACCCAAACTGAATGAGAAGCCCAGAAGGAAAAGGGGTAGACCCCCTCAGAAGAAGAACAGTGCTCCTCAGCGAGAATACACACCTAAAAAAAATAATAATAATGTCCCTCAGCGGGGTTATACACCTAAACAAAGGAGGGAGATCAATGCATACCGAGCCCAAGAGGGACTAAAGCCAACAGTCAAACATAAAAGGGAAAGGACCAAAGGAAGATGTAAGGATAAACAGAAAGAGACCCCTTTGAAGTCTTATCCAGAAGAACTGATAGGCCCCTCCCCTGTAGTTCCTATTCAAGTGGAGGGAGTCTACACGAGAGCCATCTTAGATACTGGAGCACAGGTGACTCTGTTATACCGGGACTTTTATAATAGACATCTGAGTCACATGCCCATTCAGAGAATTGAAGATCTGGAAATATGGGGAATTGAAACACAGAGTTTCCCCTAAGATGGTTACTTGCCCTTTAAACTGACCTTCGACCCCTCAGTAGCCGGGAAGGCTGAAGTGTCTGATACCCTGGCAGTGGTGTGCCCCCGACCGCTTGGAGTCAGCAAGAACTCCTTAATAATAGGGACAAATACGGACCTGGTCCGGAGGCTTCTGGCCCCTCTGGCAGGAGGAAAGAACCCTACAGTCACCAGAATACATCCAATGTTAAAGACCGCCTATCAGCGACTGGTCTTAGAACACAAGGCCCCAGAAGAGGGGGTGGGTAAAGTCTGGAGACTGGAGAAGAAGGGAATAGTGTTGCAGCCCGGTGAGGTAACCTGTCTCAGAGCCACTGTGAAGCTTACTTGGGAGCAGCCTGGCCCCTTTGTCATGTTTGAACCAGACCCTCGGGAAGAATACTCAGGATTAGAAGTGATTCCAGAAATGGTTCCAGTGAGAGCTCTGAAGAAGGCACACTGTAAGGTGCCGGTGAGCGTCAGGAATACCACGGGTGTTCCCATGGAGATCCCTGCCAGGATGCTGCTGGGCCAGGTGAGCCCTGCTGCCCCAATTGTCTTATCAGATGTGGAGAAGACAGAGGGAGACAGGACTGTTTGGGAGAAGCTCTGCATGGAGAACCCGAACCTGCCAAAGGCCTGCAAAGAGAGGGCAAAGGCCCAGTTAACCAGATGGAGGAAGATTTTCTCTAAAGACGAGTTCGAAGTAGGGTGTGCAAAGAGTGCCACCCATCGAATCCGCCTCCAGGAAGACAAGCCTTTCAGGGAGAGGGTCAGGCGAGTTCCTCTAGCCGACCTTGAAGACCTGAGAGAACAGCTCGCCGAGCTCAAGCGAACCGGTGTTATCCGGGAATCTAGGAGTCCCTATGACTCTCCAATAGTGGTGGTCCGGAAGAAGAATGGGTCGTTGAGGCTGTGTATAGACTACAGGACAATCAACCGGAGGACGATACCCGACCAGTATACCACCCCGAGGATAGAGGATGCTCTACAGAGTTTGTCTGGAGCCAGGTGGTTCAGCGTTATGGACCTGAAGAGTGGATACTATCAGATCCCTATGCATCCGGAAGACAAGGAGAAGAAAGCTTTCATAACCCCTGTGGGATTCTTTGAATTTGACCAGATGCCCCAAGGTCTGTCTGGAGCCCCTGCCACCTTTTAACGCCTCATGGAGAAAACCATAGGAGACATGAACCTCATCGAAGTTCTCGTGTACTTGGATAACATCATTGTCTTTGGGAAGACTCTGGAAGAACATGAGGAAAGACTGGAAAAAGTCCTAAGAAGGCTCAGCGAAGAGGGACTCAAGCTTTCGCCAGAGAAATGTCAGTTCTACCAGTCATCAGTCAACTATCTGGGGCACATAGTGTCTGAAGAAGGGGTTGCCACAGACCCCGGGAAGCTGGAGGCCGTTACCTCCTGGCCCCGGCCCACCACAGTGACAGAACTCAGGTCCTTTCTGGGGTTCTGCTCCTACTATAGTAGATTCGTAGAGGGGTTTGCACGGATTGCCAGACCCCTGAATGAACTCTTGAAGACAGAAGGGTAAGAGGATGACTAGGGTCCCAGGAAGCCGGGAGAGTCAGTTGAAGACCAGTGGAATGGAAAATGCGAAGAGGCCTTCCACATGCTGAAGAAGAGCTTAACCACTGCCCCTGTCTTGGCATATGCAGACCCAAGGAAACCTTATGAGCTCCATGTAGATGCCAGTCATGACGGTCTGGGAGGAGTGCTCTACCAGGAGCATGAAGGGCAACTGCGACCTGTCGCATATGTGAGCAGAAGTTTGACCTCATCTGAAAAAAACTAGACCACTCACAAGTTGGAGTTCCTGGCTCTCAAGTGGGCTGTAGTTGATAAGCTTAAGGACTATCTGTATGGGGCAGAATTCACCGTGAAAACTGACAACAATCCCCTTACTTATCCTTTCACCACAGCAAAACTGGATGCCACGGGCCATCGATGGCTGGCTGCACTGTCCGGATTTAACTTCAGCCTGAAATACAGACCTGGGGCTGGAAATCGAGATGCGGATGCCCTGTCCAGAAGGTCTCATGCTCCCACTAGCCGCACAGAAGACTGGACCCAGGTGGCATCGGACGGGGTGCGGGCCCTCTGTCAAGGGGCTGAACTCCAAGCCAGTGGGGGGTCCAGAGCAGAAGAGATAAGGGTCACAGTAGTGGGGGTCCCCAGGCAATACTGTGGAGTAACTCAAATAGAGGAAGACGATTTACCCAAGCTGTCAAAAAAAGAATTGAGGTGTGATCAAATGGAAGACCCTTTGGGGAAAGTGGCCCTCGAGGCCCTGGAGAGTCAGGATCCAGAAAGGCTCTTGCATCACCCTTCAAAGGAAGCTCGTGTGCTGCGGAAGGAGTGGGACAGGTTGCAGGTGCATCAAGGGGTGGTCTACCGAAGGGGCCCCTCTGATGACCTGGAAGACAAATGGCAATTGTTCTTGCCTGAGAAGCACCGAGGGACTGTCTTGGCCGCCTTACATGACCATCATGGTCATTTAGGAGCTGAAAGGACCTTCCAACTTGTCAGAAGTTGGTTCTATTGGCCCTGCATGAGGGCTGAAGTAGAGGAATACTGCCATTCATGCGCACGCTGCATCCAGCGGAAAACTCTACCCCATAAAGCTGCCCCAATGGGCCACCTACAGAGTCAAGGCCCAATGGATTTGGTATGCATTGATTTCCTCTGCCTCGAGCCCGACTTGAGTGGACTAGGAAATGTTCTGGTAATAACCGATCATTTCACCCGGTATGCCCAGGCCTTCCCAACCAAAGACCAGAAGGCTTCCACAGTGGCCAAAGTACTCATGGAAAAATACTTTGTGCATTATGGGCTACCACAACGACTCCACTCGGATCAAGGGAGGGACTTTGAAAGTCGACTGATCCGGAAGCTCTTGGACTCCTTAGGGATCAAGAAGACCCGAAACACTCCCTACCATCCGCAAGGGGATGCCCAGCCGGAGAGGTTCAATCGAACACTACTCAGCATGCTGGGGACTCTAGAAAGTGAAAAGAAGCAGCATTGGAGCAGGCACATAGCAGCAATTGTGCATGCTTGCAACAGTACAACAAGTGATGCTACAGGGTACTCTCCCTACCGACTCATGTTCGGGAGAGAAGCAAGACTACCCGTAGACTTGGCCTTTGGCACCTCCATAGACCATTCCTCGGCCACTTCTCATAAAGGCTATGTGGACCGGCTGAGGCACAGTTTACAGTTGGCCTATGAGCAGGCCCAAGCGGCTTCCGATCAAAGGGGAGCCCGCAACAAGAGAAACTTCGACCTGAAGGTCTAAATTCAGGATCTGCAACCAGGCAACAGAGTGTTGTTACGAAACTTGGGAGTCCCTGAGAAGCACAAGCTTGCAGACAGATGGAGACTGGAGCCATATGTTATTTGCAAGAAGTTACCCGGCCTACCAGTCTACCAGCTGAAGCCAGAGGGGAAGGTGGGGCCTTTGAAGACTTGACACCGGAACCACATACTTCCACTTGCCGAAGTAGTCCGGATACCCCCTGTGAAGGATTCCTCTGAGCCAACGTCCATCCTGGATACTCCTAGGCCAAATACCCGATCTCAGGCATCCCGGTCTGAAGAAACAGATATCTCTGAACCTAGTGAGGATGAAAGGGAAGAGTTGGGATGGCTATGGCCTTCCCAGGCCCCAGTGACTTCTGCTATAGATCTCCCACCTTTGGAAGACACCATAGACAGTACACTGAATGCAGAAGCTACTGAATTTATCCCGTCCAGCCCTCTATCAGACTCATGGGAAGATGCCCTCGACTCGCTCCCAGAGGAGGATCCAAGATGTTCTGTGAATCCTCCTGCTCCTGAGTTAAATGTTTCAGAAACAATGGAAGCTGCCATGTCTGTTCCAGAAGAGGAACCTACAGTGTTGGGGCCAGAAATCCCAAGAGAGCGGAGGGTGAAAAGGGCCATAAGACCTCCCCGAAGGCTGACTTACCCACAAATGGGACGGAGCTCGGAGGATACGGTGGCAACTGCCAGGAGGAGTGCAGAAAGCCCTGATCCCTCCACTGTTCATTTGGTGGAGGGCAACCCCAACTCACCCCCTGGCACAGTTAGGCAGACCACTTATGATAGTGTGACCTGTGGGCGAGGAAGTTCACCCTCTCATTTCTGGTGGGAGCTTCCTCTGCCGACATCATACGCAACTTTGTCTAATGTTGTGCGTAGTGTTTGTTGACAATTATCTTTGGGGACCAAAGAGTTTAAGTGGAGGGAGTGTGTAGCGGGGTCTCCATTGAGGCCCCATGGACTATGTTACCCAGAACCCCGTTTGGCACCCAGGGTGCATTGGGCTGCCGCAGAGACTCATGGGTGGGGTATAAAAGGGGAGGGCGAGGCTAAGCCCGGCCTCTTTGGACACCGCGTGGCTGGCAAGAGAACTTCCTGTGCGGATCCTGCTGCGAGTGCAAGGCCCGAGGCCTGGGCCTTGCGCACTTCCAGAGAGCCTTCCACCTCGCTGCGGAGCCTGTGCGGCGACAGACATCTACCTGCTTCAGGGACGTCAGTGAACTGGAGATCAGGCGGTGGCAGATCCTGTGTGTGTGTGAAGACACAGCGGTGGGAGTCCCGGACTGGGATTGAGTCCAGAGTGGTGAGAGAGCACCTGCTCACAACTATAATCGAGTACTTTATTAGGCCTATAGACTGCCTCGGCCTATCGGGTTATATTTCCCTTTCCCTGTCAGGAGACTAGTTGGAGGACTGAGTCACATAGTCTCCGGGGAGTTGTTCCACTACCTTAGACCTTGTTGGATTACAAATATTGTTCCTGTATGTGCACCATCGATCATCAGGCCTGACTGGGAGTTGATAGTACTGTTGGGTGCCATATTGCTAACGGGGACTCAAACTATATGTTAGTGTGTGTTAGAACTAATTGCGCACTATAATTAACTACTGTTAGAGTTACTGCAGGGCTCTGCATGCATGTGTTATATGTAATATTGATTGTTAACCCCTTTTATCTGCAAGTAAACATTTTACATTTACTCAAATCTGGTATTGGAGTCCATATATATACATACGTGTCTTATCACCAGCAGAAAGGTATTGTGGGGTTGTGCATAAACTGTTATAGAGCTATATAGAAATACCACCCTAGACTAACTGTGCTAGAGAAGGGCTGAGTAGATTGCTGGGGGTTGGCTGTGCTGTGTACAGGGCCCAAAAGCAAACCAGCGGCTCTCTTGGTTTGGGGGTATCGCTACACAATCCTGTGGCAGAGGATTGTACAATGACTCTATTATATTCAACAAGTCTGTGGCAGAGACTATGACCAAGCTCCGCACCGGCTGCTAGGTCAGTGAGAGAGGCCTATCTGGTGGTTGCTAGATCCAGTTGTGGAGCTGTTTATCCTCTGGATCAAAGAAGTACCCGTGATCTGCAAAACAAGGTACCTGAATCTCCCCTAACGCTCCATCCCTCTGTCTGATGTTTGTTAATAAAAGCATTGGAAAAGAGACTAAGTGTTGGTGCGGACATCTGTGAACAACTCTTCAATGGGACCCCTATGGTGGATACGGTGAACAGTGAGGTAAGGGCAAACCCAAAAATTAAACCAGCAGCTCCTGCAGGGGTAGTGCTACATATAAAAACAAACACATATAATATGCCTCATGCAAAGTGTATAAAAAATAAATATAAATGTATGTGCAAAAAACTGTGATGATTACAATCACGATGCAGTAGATTAATAAAATACAATCGAGACAGTAAAAAAATATATAAAAACAAAGTCTTGGTTGAACTAAAAAGTCCTGATCCTGTGATAAGGTGCTCAAACAGAAAAGTGTTTGGTGCTTGGTGCTAGGTAAACAAAAAACCCCTTTTAGCCACGTACACATGGTCGGACTTTTGGCCAACAAACTTCATTTTGAGCAAGTTGGACCAACAATCCGACCGTGTGTACGCTCCATCGGACAAACTTTTTTTGCTTTTTTCTTGTTTTCATCGGACAAAAGTTGGGTCTGCAAACGGACAAACTTTTGCCCAACAAAAGTCTGATGGAGCAAAGTCCGACTGCGTGTACAGAAAACCATCGGACTTTTGTCCGATGGACAAAACAACTAATGTTAAAATCAACCAACAATAGCAGAAGTTGACCAAAGGGTGTCGGTAAAGAGCAGAAAAGAGCAGAAAAACCACGTGATGTTGCAAAAAGTTTTGGGAAAGTTTGCAGAAAAGTCTGAGCATGTGTATGCTATGGGTGTTCCCGACCAACTTCATTTGGACAAAAAAACACAGAAAAATTCTATGGAAGTCCGACCGTGTGTACGGGGCTTTTGCCTCTTCAGAGAGTGATCACAACATGTGTGGCTTATCCGTGCTCCTATTGTGACTGCACTCACCAGATTTTTCTCCCCCGTCTGGGGTATACAGCCTTCACAGTATTTGCCACTCTGGGAAATGGCCAATCCGGAATGTATGTTTGTAACTGTTTTACATGTGAGGGAGAGAAAGGACGCCCGATAGTGCAATACTATTAAAAACGTTTTATTCCTTTTAAAAACAATGTGGAAACGTACTCACATTTGATAAGTTTCATTAAAGCATGTAATGCTGACAGTAACGCCGTTCAGTATCCTGTTTACGATTTTAAACCGGAAGTGATGGAAAGACGTGCTTTTTTTTTTTTTGTTTACTTAGCACCAAGCACCAAGCACTTTTCTGTTTGTGCACCTTATCACAGGATCAGGACTTTTTAGTTCAAACAAGATTTTGTTTTTATATATTTTTTTACTGTCTTGATCATCGTGATTGTAATCATCACAGTTTTTTGCACGTACATTTATATTTATTTTTTATACACTTTCCATGAGGCATATTATATGTGTTTTATATGTGTTTGTTTTTATATTATGTAGCTTCTCATTTCATATCAAACTATAAGGATTTATTTAGCACCAATTTTTCACACTCTATCATTAGGAGGAGTTTTAGGTCCTCCCAGACAAGCACGAGTCACTTTATCACTTATAGCACCTATCAGAACAGCACCATATCTACTTCACCTTCTCACTCATTTCATCTTACTCCACCTAGGTGGTAGTAAATTGTAGTGGCAGCAGTTCTCTGTTTTTTCTTTTATTAAGCTGCTTAGTACTTCCTTTGCGCGGAATCATACATAACCTTTTCTTTTATGTAGGCATAGGACACGCTTCATGACACATCCCCTTAAAGGAGAATTAACCAAACGAAAGGTTAATTAAATCCACAAGGGATTTTTTTCTTTTTTTTTTCTTTACCACTACTATTCCTTTAATATTGCCTTTTAAAACTTACAAATGCAGCCATTTAGAAATTGGATAAAAGGTTTAGCACTTGGATACACTTTTTATAAGATAAAAAGTGCATTTTATATACAACTATATAGATCAGACCAAAATGAGGGGGAAAGAGGGACGGAGGGAGTTTGCTTCAAATCAGGGACAGTCCCTCAAAATCAGGGACAGTTGGGAGCAATGCTAAAGGCAGAAGGTCTTTTATCTTAATGCATTAAGATAAAAAAACCTTCTGTTGCAGCAGTCCCCCTCAGCCCTCCTAATACTTACCTGAGCCCCATCTTGATCCAGCGATGTTACACACAGAGACAGCAGCGGGCGGCATTGGCTCTCACTGCTGTCAATCAAAGTCAGTGAGCCAATGAGGAGAGAGAGGGGGCAGGGCCGAGCTGCGGCTCCGTGTTTAAATAGACACACAGAGCAGCAGCTCGGTCCAGGTGCCCTGATAGCAAGCTGCTTTCCGTGGGGGCAGGAGGGAGGGGCCAGGAGCGCCGGCGAGGGTCCCAAGCAGGATTGGGGCTGCTCTGTGCAAAACCACTGCACAGAGCAGATAAGTATGACATGTTTGTTATTTTTTAAACAAAGAAAACCCCAAGACTTTAATATCACTTTAAATTAAAAAGAAAATGAACACCCTACATGACCCCTGGTCCCTGCTGCACTTACCCCCATGGGTGATAGTTTCACCATCCATGCAGCCCAGTGCAATGGTTCTGGTGTTTGTAAACTGCGCTGTTCTTTCTCTTCTTTTCCCAGGGATACTATGACAGACCAGAGCTGTTCTGATTGGTTAGTGCTGTGATGTGCTGGCACTTTGCAATCAGAACCGCTGTGATCCGTCCTGGCATCCCTAGGGAAAAAAGAAGATCAGTGCAGTTTTCAAACCCCAGGACTATTTCATCAGGCTGCGTGGACAGTGAAACTCTATAATTTACGAAGGTAAATGCAGAGGGTGGGGAGGGTGTAAGGTGTTAGATATTTTCAATTTTTCTTAAACAATGAACTGACCCTTTAAATTATGTTACCTGTCTATTGGTAAAAATTAATGCTGTGTTTCTTAAATGCCACCATATATTGTAATCTCCTAGAGGATGAGGTCTTTGTATATTTTAAGTGGCATATGCATATTGCAAACAGCTATATTTTGTACTTACTTTTGTACTACTATGTTCTGTGGTGTTTTGGATCCTAACCACTTCTTTGCCCTACCACTCACAGATAGGTACCATGCCACTAGGAATGAGTGAAATTATGAGTTTCCATTTCCCCAAAACAACTATGAAGATCAGTCAATTTCAGCCAATGGAGAAAGCAAAATCAGGGCGGTCTTTGGTTTTTAAGGGTGCAATGGTCTTAAATGGCACCTGATTATAAAAGCTCCTTTCAACCATTCTTAACTTCTTCTTGTGCCAATAAATGGCCCTTCATTTGTCTCATTATTTTACTTTTTTCCACAGAAAGAACAGACAGACCGTAAAAATAAAAGTAAAAAATATATAAAACAGTACTCAAATATGGATCAAATACACACACACACACAAAAAAGAAAAATATAAAGAGTATTAAATTAAATATTCTAAACTGTAAAGTAGTTGTAAACCCGCAGGGCATGCAGTATAAAGCAAAGGCACCATAGTAATGTGCCCACATATCCGAATGCAATCTTTTCCCTTTTTCCCTTCAAATTTTTTTCCCCTGCGCCTGTATGAGCCCTGTCAATATCAGAGATCGTGGGTGGGTCTCAATGCTGGAGCTCGGAAGGCAGAGTCGTGACCTCACAGGGCTCTCCTCCCATCTCTACACTCCACCCCCCGGCAAGCAAGGTCGCTCGGCTTAGCCTCACACATGGACATAGAAAAGTGCGTGCACGGCAGTCCCCACGTCCAATCGGAAACTCAGGGAAGAGCAGCCAATCTTGGGAGAGCTTGAGGAGAAAGGGGAAGTGATCTGCTGCTGGAATGCTGCACACACTCCCCCTGCTCTCATGCTCGTGCATGAGAGAAATACAACATATGTCAGTCACAGCAGCAGGGGCATGGTGACACAAATTTTTCTCATGTGTCAGCTTTTAACCCAGCAAGAACGCAGAGAGGATTTCTCAGTGCTGGATTCACTGTTTGTGGCAAGACTGGGCACAGATGACTTTACTGTACCTGGTAAAAGGCTTAATCCATTTTTTTTTTCAGGTTTACAACTACAAGTAAAACCTTGGATTGCAAGCATAATTAGTTCCGGAAACATGCTTGTAATCCAAAGCACTTGTATATCAAAGCAAATTTTCCCATAAGAAATGATGGAAACTCAGATGATTTGTTCCACAACCATTTATTCATAGGTCTTTCATTTTATAGTCCATATAAAAAGATTATAGCAATGTGATAGATTGTGTAACCATAAAGTGATCATTCACAAATTGGAGCCTCCACAAGGGGAGTAGAAGCAAAATCCAGCAGGAGCTACAGAGTATAAAAGAAAAGAGAGGCGCCTCTAAGTGTTGCAATATGGTTACACTTAATGAAGGTACAACATTTAGCAACTCACATGGTTGATGATTAAAACAGGCACATCTAAGTATGCAGGCATCTGGGGTAAAGCTGTCCACATAGACCATCCTCCGCACCAATGGCTCTCACTGCTGTCAGTCTGCAATCGTGACTGGGAAGCCTACGCTGCAGTAGAGAGATCTGAAAGCGTGGCTTGAAGTGCTCATGGTGGGCAGCGTGGAATGGATGATGTCGATGGCGGTACGGAGGATGGTCTATATGGACAGCTTTACCCCAGGTGCCTGCATACTTAGATATGCCTGTTTTATTCATCAACAATGTGAGTTGCTAAATGTTTTACGTTCATTGAATGTAACTATATTGCTACACTTAGAGACGCCTACACTCAGTTGTGACATGACGTTACTTATATATCAAGTCAAAATTTATCAAAAAATGTAGCTTGTCTTGCAAAACGCTCTCAAACCAAGTTATTCTCAAACCAAGGTTTTACTGTACTTACAAGAAAAACATATATACAGTGGAACCTCAGATTGCGAGTAATGCGGTTAACGCAGTGGTGTATTTAGGTTTTGTGCTGCCCTAAGCCTGACTAAACTCGTGCACCCCTTAATTTAAATATGACCCACCCTTTCCTGCTAAGGCCACACCCCTTTCTGTTTATGACCCACCCTATCATCTGTAAACCACACCCCTTCCTCTTTAGGCTCCACCTTTTCCTCTATGTACATTAAAAGTGGGTACCAAGTGCCCACTTGTAAGCTCCTTGAGGGCAGGGACTGATGTAAATGTACAATGCAGGCCTCTAAAATTTCAAGTCATGAGCCACTAGCCAGGCCTTAAGAGTTACTCGCCACCACCTGCCCCACCCAATCCCTACCCTGCCCCGCCCCTAAGTCCGATCTTAAATTAACTCATGAAATGACACTGTTAAATGTTTTATGCGGAAATAAGATCCAAAAATAAATATTAACAACAACTTTAACAATATTAACCTGAACCATATCAGTACCCATCAGTGCAGCCTTATCAGTGCCCATCAGTGCGGCCTCATCAGTCGCCACCAGTGCAGGCCTCAATAGTCGCCAACAGTGCAGCTCTATCAGTGCCGCCTTAAGCGCGCCGCCTCATCAACTTTACAGCTTATTAGTTGTATATTAATTGTGTATGGACAATAACACTGAGCCCTTTGCAGTACATTCATGTTCACTGAATATGCACTGTTTAATGAGTTTGCATTGATTTTAGCATGCATGGAGCACTTTCCACATGCTAAAAACAATGCAAACTCATTAAACAGTGCATATTCAGTGAAAATGAATGTATTACAGTTTGTTTAATACATTTGTGGCATGGAACACTTTATTCAAACCTGTCCTCAGGCTTCTGCTCCGGGTCAGTGAAGCTCCTCTCCTTCATCTCCAGCCAGTCCTCCTCGGTAGGAGAGGGGTGCTCGACGCTCTGCTCGTCCATGGATGATGCCGCTCTCTGTCACTGCACTGTCACCCTGGGCCACCCTTCCGTCACCGCCGTTATCACCCCCGGCCGCCGTTCATTCATCAAGCGCTGATAGGAGGGCGGGACAGACGAAGAGCCGAGTGGGACAGACGTGCTTAGAGGAGCGCGCAGGAGGGCGGGGCCAGTCACCGGCAGCTCTATGGAGGGGGGGCGATCAATTGCCGCTCTATGGGGGTGCCAGACCCTCCCTACCCAGCCAAGTACTGTAGTTCCATATAGCCCACAAGTACCGTACTACAAGCCACTGGCAGCCGGGGATTGAATATGTGCAGGAGGCGGGAGTCAGGACTCAGAAGGGATTTTTTTTGTGCAGGGGGGAGCGGCTTTTGCCGCCCCCCACAAAGTGCCGCCCTAGACCTGGGCCTTGTTGGCCTAGGCCAAGATACAGCACTGGGTTAACGAGCGTTTCGCAATACGAGCACTGTATTTTGAAAAATTCTAACTCGGTTTGCGAGTGTTGTCTCGCAAAACGAGCAGGATTCAGGCCAAAGTGGTGTGCAGTACCGCGTTTGACCTGAGGTGGGGGGACGCCAGAGCGGAACTGAACGGCGCCGATCGTAGCCGATTGGCGCCGTTCGGAAATGCTCGGAGAGACTTTGAAATACTATGTTCCCGAGCCTTTCCGAGGTTTGCCGAGGTCAGCCGAGCTGTCCATGGGCCTTTCCGGCTGTTTCCGAGGCTCTTCGGCGCCCCTGCCTCTGGCCGCATGTGGTATTGCATGATATTAAAGTCAATGCGGAACTAATTATTTTTGTTTCCATTGACTTCAATGGGGAAACTTGCTTTGATATGCGAGTACTTTGAATTACGAGCAATCTCCTGGAATGGATTATGCTCGTAATCTGAGGTTCCACTGTACATTATATATAAATTATATAAAAAAATAAAAATTCAAGCAAATTTCACCCAAATGATCAACACCAAATGAATCAAAATTTTGTAGATGGTGGAATTTATAATTCTGGTGCAAAATGATTCTCCTCATCCCTCATAGAGAAGTTTGCTGGCTTCTTTATATTCTGGGTCACCAGAGGCAGTAAACCTGGATCTAATCAAATATACTTTGAGGAGAATCTCTGCAATTAGTATGCTGCTAATGGCTAACTTCTATCAGAGTCTTCTATCCTTGGTGCTTTGTTTATGACAGATTCCCATTAAGTACCTGCCTATATGCATACAGTTTGTATGCCTTCCTTTAATTTCCTTTAAGGTGTATCAGGGTGAATACTGAGGTTTCATTGTATTGCTGTGTCTAGCAAAAACATCTGGTCTTGTATAGTCTTACACTGAGAGTTTTGTATACATTGGGAGGGTATCACAGTTCATATATTATGTTTTGATAGCAGAGAAGTATTGTATCGCATACTTTCATGCAGTAATATAATCGTATAATAAACTTGGCTAATACAATAACACTTGCGCATAGATTGATTTCGTTTTCATTTTTTTGGGTTCTTATAGGTGTTAAAGTTACATTACAATCAAATGTGAAATATCACGTTTTAAACCAACTTTTGGGCCATAACTCACCTCATGAATGACTAAAATGTGCATCCCAGCATTCACTTTCTGCAGCTGGGACCCCGATAACTAAATCCCCATAGTTTTGGTATTTTATTTTTGATTTTCCCTGAAATTTTGTCTCCAAAGTTACAGTCAACGTATTTACTTGTTCATGGTATATTCACTCTGAGTATACTGCAGACATGGCAAGCTTATCATCATCAAAAAAAACATTTTTACTGCACAGAATTTCTCCCAAGCTACAAGTTTTCCACATCTCTGACACTTGCTTGAGGTGTTGCCCACTGGTGCTAGCTTTCTGGAAATGAGTTTTGAACCAGATAATGCAAAAATGCCCCAACATACAGTATGTCCCAATGAATATCCCTAATACAAATAATTCCAGGCCCCAATAAACTTTTTTTTTTTCTGCTAGCAGCTCAGGCAGTCATCCCAAGACACTGGAACATAAAGACCCCACCACTTTAAAGGAATGGATTGTGGAACCTACGGTAACTAAATTATGCATATGGGGTAACTGGCAACCTTCTATGACCAATACTATTTGTTCGCTTGGAAGGCATAGGTCCTCTTCTGGAATATTACACAATTGTTGAGTATCTATATTCTCTGTAGGTTGAGAATAATTTGGAAAATTCGTTTGGTGTTCTTCTCCCCCAACACTCTCCATTTCTTTCCTCCAACTCAATACTCTCCCACTTACATTTACCCTTATCTTACACCTCCATACTGCATTATGATAAACAACAGAAATGTGAAACTATACATAAGCAACATTGGAACATAAATTAGATTGATTTTCTATTGTACAACATATCACTTGTACGTCACACCCTATGTAATTGGTGGAGTTGATTTGTACCTCCCATTTATATCTTCTATCTACTTCACCTTGATTGTGTTGTAATTGTTGTTACATTTCTAAAATTAATTAGGTTATTAATGTAGCGGGGTCTCTTTTAAGGCCCCAGGACTACGTTACCCAGAACCCCATTCGGCCCTCAGGGCGGAGGTTCCACCGCAGAGACTCATGGGAGGGGTTACTTAAGTGAGAGGCGAGGCGGAGCTCGCTCTCTTGGGACACGGCGCTTCAAGCAACAAGTCAACCTGTGCGGATCGGCTGTGGGGCAAGGCCTGAAGCCTGAGGCCTTGCTTGAAGTCCAAAGAGCCTTCCACCATACTGCGGAGCCTGGGTGGATCCTGACCCGTCGTGATAGGACGTGAGTTGGATCGGGGACTCGATCAGAGCAGACGCTGTGTGCGACACACATGCGGTGGAAGTCCCAGGCTGGGATCGCGCCTGGAGTGGTGAGCGGGCACCTGCCCATATCAATAGACTGAGTTGTGTTCAGGCCTGTAGACTGCCTAGGTCCGCTGTTCGCTCACCAGTGTTTCTTGGGGGGTCCGGTAGCGGGACAGAGTTGAAGTACCTACCCCCCCGTTTTGCCCTGTTATTTCAAGTTACCACCTAATGTGGATTACAAATGGTTATTTCTTCAAGTGCACCAACGAAAGCTGGCCGGTGAAGAAACCTTCCTTCCTTAGGGAAAAGAGACTCAGTTCCATCTCATGTCAGGCCTGACTTAGGCGGGGGAGTTAGAAAGTTTGTGTTACTACGCCATAGGAAAGCGCACGCCATAATAGCTCCGCGTGGTGGACACTGCGCGGCGCCATATTATTGTGCTGCACCTAGTACATTGATTGATGCAGGGCTCTGCAGGCCCATGTATATGTTGCATGTTATACCTTGAATCCTTCGTTACCAGTAAAGCTGATATATATTTATATTCTTGCCTTAGCGTGTTGTCTGACTGTTTATAGATTATTAAAGCGGAGCTCTGCCGGAAAAAAAAATATTAAAAGCCAGCAGCTACAGCTACAGCAGCTGCTGGCTTTTAATATTTGGACACTTACCTGTCCTGGAGTCCAGCGACGTCCGCAGCAGAGGACGAGCGATCGCTCATCACTCTGCTGCTCCCTCCGCCATCCTCGCTGAGGGAACCAGGAAGTGAAGCCCTGCGGCTTCATGCCCGGTTCCCTACGGCGCATGCGCGAGTCGCGCTGCGCCGTTCTGATTTGTCCTCCTGTGTTCTGGGAGCCGAGTGTCTCCCAGAACACAACGGGGAATCTGGGGGAAGTGACGTCACTCCCGCAGATTCCCGGAGAGAGGACTCCCGGATGTGGGTGAAAATACCTGTCTTAGACAGGTATCTTCACCCCCTCCCCCCTGAAAGGTGTCAATTGTGACACCGGAGGGGGGGAGGGTTCCAAATAGCAAAAGTTTGTATTTGGGGTGGAGCTCCACTTTAAGTACAATACACCTGAGAGTGATAGGAGTTTAACCCTAGACTGACTGTGCCAGAGTGGGTCGAGTAAGATTGCCGGGGGTTGGCGGTATTGTGTGCAGGGCCCAAAATCAAACCAGCGGCTCTCTTAACTGGGGGTAGCGCTACATTAATATCTGTGAACATGCAACTATGATCCTTGTACTTATGCTATTCAGGCCCTGTGTCTCCCACTGTAACGGGAGGGCCCGTGGAACCCAGAAGTTCTTAGAAAGTATGAGCCAGAAAATAATGGACATTGAGAATATGTCTTGGATTGCTTTGAAATGGGTCTGTAATATTAATCCACGTCTGGCTACCTATTATGGGATGTTTAAGTGTCTTGCTGTGAGGAAAGGGGGGGTCACCCCAGCAACCCCTCCTGCTAAGACTGTTTACTGAAGGAGAAGTTTGAACACACCTGACCTGTATCACCATTGTCATTGGACAGTTTAACCCGCCCTGTTCCCCAAGGATAGGAGGGAAGTGTTTCGAAGGGAAGTGTGTTACCATGTGCTTGTAATAAAGATTCATTCCCTGTTTTTGGAACTGCAACACAGAGCGTTGTCTCGTTTGTGGAGGGAGAAATATTTGTATGGGGTCTTATTCGGCTGGTTGGAGTGTCTGGTTGCTGCTGTGTGTTTGGGAATGGAATATATTTAAACAACGTTAACTCCTGTCGTTACACCTACAATTGTAATATTTAGGCTCAGGAGGTAGCTGTGATCCCTATACCTCTGCTAATCTGGTCCCGGAGAAAGCTGTGACCCCTATACTTCTGCTAGACCCTGGAGGTAGTTGTAATCTGTGTATCATTTCTACCTAGCCCTGGAAATAGTTGTGATCTCTATACTTCTTCTATCCAGTTCCTGAAGGTAGATGTGGTCCCTATACTTCTTCTAACCAGAACCTGCAGGTTACTGTGATTCCTATACGTCTTCTATCCAGACCCTGAAGATAATTGTAATCCCTGTACTTCTTCCGCAATCCAAGTACTGGAGGTAGCTGAGTTCCCTATACTTCAGTAGTCCTGAGTAGGGATGAGCTTCGTGTTCGAGTCGAACATACGTTCGACTCGAACATCGGCTGTTCGATCGTTCGACGAAGATCGAACGATTTGGGCCGTTCGCGCCAAATTCGAGTGACGCGAACGGCCCACAATGCACTACGCCATCGCAGTGTCATCCAGGCGCTGTGATTGGCCAAGCATGCACTGTGACCCCGCATGCTTGGCCAATCACAGCGCCGGCAGCGAGGAGAGCAATGATTGGCCACAGGCAGGATGCCTGTGGCCAATTATTGCTGAGGGTGTTTAGTACACGCCCCACACTATAAAAGGCCGCCAGCACGGCGGCCTAGTGTAGTGTGTTCCGGAGCAGGGATAGAGCAGCATAGGCAGGGACAGTGACTGTTATTTCTTTCTTGCTTAACCTGGATTCCTTTAGTTTAGGGAAAGAGAAGGATAGGTAGGGAGAGTGTCAGTGTGTTTTGTGCTTGTGCTATAGTGTGCTTAAAAAAAACATTTATTCTAGGGACAGAAAACTGTAGGTAGGGACAGTGTCAGTTTCTTTCACTCTGCAAGTCCTTGTTTCCAGGGACCTGGAAGGACAGTGAGTGAATTGTCCTTGTGCTATATTGTGCTTAAAAAAACATTTATTCTAGGGACAGAAAACTGTAGGTAGGGAGAGTGTCAGTTTCTTTCACTCTGCAAGTCCTTGTTTCCAGGGACCTGGAAGGACAGTGAGTGAATTGTCCTTGTGCTATATTGTGATTAAAAAAAACATTTTTTCTAGGGACAGAAAACTGTAGGTAGGGAGAGTGTTTTTTTTCTTTCACTCTGCAAGTCCTTGTTTCCAGGGACCTGTAAGGACAGTGAGTGAATTGTTCTTGTGCTATATTGTGATTAAAAAAAACATTTTTTCTAGGGACAGAAAACTGTAGGTAGGGAGAGTGTTTTTTTTCTTTCACTCTGCAAGTCCTTGTTTCCAGGGACCTGGAAGGACAGTGAGTGAATTGTCCTTGTGCTATATTGTGCTTAAAAAAACATTTATTCTAGGGACAGAAAACTGTAGGTAGGGAGAGTGTCAGTTTATTTCACTCTGCAAGTCCTTGTTTCCAGGGACCTGTAAGGACAGTGAGTGAATTGTCCTTGTGCTATATTGTGATTAAAAAAAAACATTTTTTCTAGGGACAGAAAACTGTAGGTAGGGAGAGTGTTTTTTTTCTTTCACTCTGCAAGTCCTTGTTTCCAGGGACCTGTAAGGACAGTGAGTGAATTTTTCTTGTGCTATATTGTGATTAAAAAAAACATTTTTTCTAGGGACAGAAAACTGTAGGTAGGGAGAGTGTTTTTTTTCTTTCACTCTGCAAGTCCTTGTTTCCAGGGACCTGGAAGGACAGTGAGTGAATTGTCCTTGTGCTATATTGTGCTTAAAAAAACATTTATTCTAGGGACAGAAAACTGTAGGTAGGGAGAGTGTCAGTTTATTTCACTCTGCAAGTCCTTGTTTCCAGGGACCTGTAAGGACAGTGAGTGAATTGTCCTTGTGCTATATTGTGATTAAAAAAAACATTTTTTCTAGGGACAGAAAACTGTAGGTAGGGAGAGTGTTTTTTTTCTTTCACTCTGCAAGTCCTTGTTTCCAGGGACCTGTAAGGACAGTGAGTGAATTTTTCTTGTGCTATATTGTGATTAAAAAAAACATTTTTTCTAGGGACAGAAAACTGTAGGTAGGGAGAGTGTTTTTTTTCTTTCACTCTGCAAGTCCTTGTTTCCAGGGACCTGTAAGGACAGTGAGTGAATTTTTCTTGTGCTATATTGTGATTAAAAAAAACATTTTTTCTAGGGACAGAAAACTGTAGGTAGGGAGAGTGTTTTTTTTCTTTCACTCTGCAAGTCCTTGTTTCCAGGGACCTGTAAGGACAGTGAGTGAATTTTTCTTGTGCTATATTGTGATTAAAAAAAACATTTTTTCTAGGGACAGAAAACTGTAGGTAGGGAGAGTGTTTTTTTTCTTTCACTCTGCAAGTCCTTGTTTCCAGGGACCTGTAAGGACAGTGAGTGAATTGTTCTTGTGCTATATTGTGATTAAAAAAAACATTTTTTCTAGGGACAGAAAACTGTAGGTAGGGAGAGTGTTTTTTTTCTTTCACTCTGCAAGTCCTTGTTTCCAGGGACCTGTAAGGACAGTGAGTGAATTGTTCTTGTGCTATATTGTGATTAAAAAAAACATTTTTTCTAGGGACAGAAAACTGTAGGTAGGGAGAGTGTTTTTTTTCTTTCACTCTGCAAGTCCTTGTTTCCAGGGACCTGTAAGGACAGTGAGTGAATTTTTCTTGTGCTATATTGTGATTAAAAAAAACATTTTTTCTAGGGACAGAAAACTGTAGGTAGGGAGAGTGTTTTTTTTCTTTCACTCTGCAAGTCCTTGTTTCCAGGGACCTGTAAGGACAGTGAGTGAATTTTTCTTGTGCTATATTGTGATTAAAAAAAACATTTTTTCTAGGGACAGAAAACTGTAGGTAGGGAGAGTGTTTTTTTTCTTTCACTCTGCAAGTCCTTGTTTCCAGGGACCTGTAAGGACAGTGAGTGAATTTTTCTTGTGCTATATTGTGATTAAAAAAAACATTTTTTCTAGGGACAGAAAACTGTAGGTAGGGAGAGTGTTTTTTTTCTTTCACTCTGCAAGTCCTTGTTTCCAGGGACCTGTAAGGACAGTGAGTGAATTTTTCTTGTGCTATATTGTGATTAAAAAAAACATTTTTTCTAGGGACAGAAAACTGTAGGTAGGGAGAGTGTTTTTTTTCTTTCACTCTGCAAGTCCTTGTTTCCAGGGACCTGTAAGGACAGTGAGTGAATTGTTCTTGTGCTATATTGTGATTAAAAAAAACATTTTTTCTAGGGACAGAAAACTGTAGGTAGGGAGAGTGTTTTTTTTCTTTCACTCTGCAAGTCCTTGTTTCCAGGGACCTGTAAGGACAGTGAGTGAATTGTTCTTGTGCTATATTGTGATTAAAAAAAACATTTTTTCTAGGGACAGAAAACTGTAGGTAGGGAGAGTGTTTTTTTTCTTTCACTCTGCAAGTCCTTGTTTCCAGGGACCTGTAAGGACAGTGAGTGAATTTTTCTTGTGCTATATTGTGATTAAAAAAAACATTTTTTCTAGGGACAGAAAACTGTAGGTAGGGAGAGTGTTTTTTTTCTTTCACTCTGCAAGTCCTTGTTTCCAGGGACCTGTAAGGACAGTGAGTGAATTTTTCTTGTGCTATATTGTGATTAAAAAAAACATTTTTTCTAGGGACAGAAAACTGTAGGTAGGGAGAGTGTTTTTTTTCTTTCACTCTGCAAGTCCTTGTTTCCAGGGACCTGTAAGGACAGTGAGTGAATTTTTCTTGTGCTATATTGTGATTAAAAAAAACATTTTTTCTAGGGACAGAAAACTGTAGGTAGGGAGAGTGTTTTTTTTCTTTCACTCTGCAAGTCCTTGTTTCCAGGGACCTGTAAGGACAGTGAGTGAATTGTCCTTGTGCTATATTGTGATTAAAAAAAACATTTTTTCTAGGGACAGAAAACTGTAGGTAGGGAGAGTGTTTTTTTTCTTTCACTCTGCAAGTCCTTGTTTCCAGGGACCTGTAAGGACAGTGAGTGAATTTTTCTTGTGCTATATTGTGATTAAAAAAAACATTTTTTCTAGGGACAGAAAACTGTAGGTAGGGAGAGTGTTTTTTTTCTTTCACTCTGCAAGTCCTTGTTTCCAGGGACCTGTAAGGACAGTGAGTGAATTTTTCTTGTGCTATATTGTGATTAAAAAAAACATTTTTTCTAGGGACAGAAAACTGTAGGTAGGGAGAGTGTTTTTTTTCTTTCACTCTGCAAGTCCTTGTTTCCAGGGACCTGTAAGGACAGTGAGTGAATTGTTCTTGTGCTATATTGTGATTAAAAAAAACATTTTTTCTAGGGACAGAAAACTGTAGGTAGGGAGAGTGTTTTTTTTCTTTCACTCTGCAAGTCCTTGTTTCCAGGGACCTGTAAGGACAGTGAGTGAATTTTTCTTGTGCTATATTGTGATTAAAAAAAACATTTTTTCTAGGGACAGAAAACTGTAGGTAGGGAGAGTGTTTTTTTTCTTTCACTCTGCAAGTCCTTGTTTCCAGGGACCTGTAAGGACAGTGAGTGAATTTTTCTTGTGCTATATTGTGATTAAAAAAAACATTTTTTCTAGGGACAGAAAACTGTAGGTAGGGAGAGTGTTTTTTTTCTTTCACTCTGCAAGTCCTTGTTTCCAGGGACCTGTAAGGACAGTGAGTGAATTTTTCTTGTGCTATATTGTGATTAAAAAAAACATTTTTTCTAGGGACAGAAAACTGTAGGTAGGGAGAGTGTTTTTTTTCTTTCACTCTGCAAGTCCTTGTTTCCAGGGACCTGTAAGGACAGTGAGTGAATTTTTCTTGTGCTATATTGTGATTAAAAAAAACATTTTTTCTAGGGACAGAAAACTGTAGGTAGGGAGAGTGTTTTTTTTCTTTCACTCTGCAAGTCCTTGTTTCCAGGGACCTGTAAGGACAGTGAGTGAATTTTTCTTGTGCTATATTGTGATTAAAAAAAACATTTTTTCTAGGGACAGAAAACTGTAGGTAGGGAGAGTGTCAGTTTCTTTCACTGTGAAAGTCCTTGTTTCAAGGGACAGAGAAGGACACCTGAAGGTAGCCCTTATTGCTTTTTTCCCATCTCCGTGCAGGCCATCTATTAGAATGTCTGGAAGGCAAACAAGGAGAGGCAGACAGTCAGGAGGCAATAAAAGAGGGCAAGCAGGCTCTGTGTCTGGGGGCAACAGTGCTGGTCGTGGACGCGGTGCATTGTCATCAGCACATGGCCATGGGACACGCTTGTCCTTGTTTTCGGCAGCTGGACATGTTGAGCCACATCATGCCGAAGACTTGGTAGAGTGGATGACCAAGCCCTCCTCCTCCTCCTCATCCTCTCTCACCCAGGCTCAGGGTACTGGAAAAGCAGCTGCCAAAGCGTCGTCTTCCCTGGTATCAATGTCAGACAAATCATCAGTCACTCCTTCCCTAGACCCACCATGTCCTCCTCCTGAGGAGTCCCCCGAACTGTTTCAGCACAGTGTTGGGTACATGCTCCAGGAGGATGCCCAGCGTTTCGAAGGGTCTGATGATGAAACCCAGCTAGAGGAAGGCAGTAGCGTGAGAGCAGACAGAGGGGATGCTCAAGAAGGACACCAATCTGGCAGTCATGTTCCAGCAGCTGCAGCATACTGCCAGATTGGCTCCAGTGATGAGGAGGGAGGGGATGATGAGGTCACTGACTCCACGTGGGTGCCTAATAGGAGAGAGGAGGAGGAGGAGGATGAGGAGGAGGCACATCTCCAACGAGGCAGGATGCCCTTTGGTGGCCAGCGTAAGGGCAGTACACCGACGGAATCACACCGCAGAGCTCCGCCTGTGCAGGGCGCTGCCTCTGCCCGTCATTCAAAAAGTTCTTTGGTGTGGGCCTTTTTTGAGGCTAGTGCATCAGATCGCACAGCTGCTGTTTGCAACATATGTCTCAAGCGTATATCGCGTGGCCAAAACATCAGCCGCTTGGGTACCACATGCCTGACCAGACATATGTTGACCTGCCATGCAGCTCGTTGGCAAGCCTACCTCAAAGACCCACACCAAAGAACAAAGCGGACCTCTCCTTGCACCGCATCAGCTGGGATCTCCAACCCCACTATAACTTCAGTCCTCTCTGAAACATGCACTGAGAGGAATGAAGGTGTAGAATTAGGTGTGTCACAGCCAAGTACTTGCGCCCACTCTGCTAGCAGTACACCGACGTCCGATTCTAGCAGGCAAATTTCCCTGCCCCAGCTGCTGGACCGTCGAAAGAAGTTCACTCCCAGCCATCCACATGCCCAGCGGTTGAATGCTAGCTTGGCTAAATTGCTAGCGCTTCAACTGCTGCCTTTTCAGTTGGTAGACTCGGCCCCCTTCCGTGAGTTTGTGCAATGTGCGGTTCCTCAGTGGCAGGTTCCCAAACGCCACTTTTTCGCACGGAAGGCTATTCCGGCTCTCTACCGGCATGTGGAAGGCAATGTCTTGGCCTCGCTGGACAGGGCGGTCAGCGGTAAGGTGCATATTACCGCTGACTCATGGTCCAGCAGGCATGGACAGGGACGTTACCTTTCTTTCACGGCCCATTGGGTCACTCTTTTGGCAGCTGGGAAGGATTCAGGACAAGGTGCAGTAGTGTTGGAGGTTGTCCCACCGCCACGCCTCCAAAATGCTACTACTGGTTGTGACACACCTCTCTCCTCCACCCCCTCCTCTTCTTCTTCCTCCATGGCCTCTTCCTGTGGTTTGTCCTATGAACCAGCGGTGCTCCGTAGCCGTTCACGGGGCTACGCAAGTACGCAGGCAAAAAGATGCCATGCCGTGCTTGCGCTGGTGTGTTTGGGGGACAGAAGCCACACTGGGGCAGAGGTCCTGTCTGCTCTGCAGGGCCAGGCCGAGAGGTGGTTGACGCCACGCCAGCTTAAGCCAGGAATGGTGGTTTGCGACAATGGCACCAACCTCCTCTCCGCCCTCCGACAGGGACAACTGACCCATGTGCCCTGTGTGGCTCACGTCCTTAACCTGGTGGTGCAGCGGTTCTTGGGCAGGTACCCGGGCTTACAGGATGTCCTGAGGCAGGCCAGGAAAGTCTGTGTGCATTTCCGCAGATCTTATAATGCCAGTGCTCGCCTGGCTGAGCTGCAAAAGGAGTTGAACCTGCCCAAGAACCGCCTTATATGTGACATGCCCACCAGGTGGAACTCAACGTTGGCCATGCTGCAGCGGCTGCACACGCAGCAGAGGGCCATCAATGAGTACCTGTGCGACTACGGCACCAGGACAGGGTCAGGGGAGCTTGGTTTTTTTTCTCCACGCCAGTGGGGCATGATCAGGGATGCATGCACTGTCCTGGCACCATTTGAGGAGGCCACGAGGATGGTGAGCAGTGACAGTGCATGCATCAGTGACACTGTACCTCTTGTCCACCTGTTGGAGCACACGCTGCGTGGAATAATGGACAGGGCACTTGAGGCAGAACAGAGGCAGGAAGAGGAGGACTTCCTTGCCTCTCAAGGCCCCCTTTACCCAGACAGTGTTACTTCTGTCCCACCCATCGCACAGGAAGAGGAGGAGGAGGAGGAGGAGGAGGAGGAGGATTGTGTCAGCATGGAGGTGGAGGCTGGCACTCAGCATCATCAGCAGCAGTCTTTTAGGGATGATTTACAGTCCCAAGAAACCAGTGGACTTGTACGTGGCTGGGAGGAGGTGGCTGCGGATCATGTCGTCCTTAGTGACCCAGAGGACTCCGGAGCGAATGCCTCAGCAAACCTACGCTGCATGGCCTCCCTGATCCTGCAAAGTCTGCGGAAGGATCCTCGTATTCTTCGGATCAAGGAGAGGGACCATTACTGGCTGGCCACTCTCCTTGATCCACGGTACAAGGGTAAGGTTGCGGACCTTATGTTACCGTCGCAGAGGGAGCAGAGGATGAGACAACTCCGGGAGGCCTTGCAGAAAGGTCTGTGCAACGCGTTCCCAGAGACTGGGAGGTTGCAAACTCCTGGTCCTGGACAACGAGTTGCTGAGGCTTCGGCCAGTCAAAGAAGGAGCGGTGGGGAAGGTGGCCGTCTGACCGATGCGTTCAGACAATTCTTTAGTCCGCAGCCCCAAAGTATGATCGGTTCCAGCAACCATCGCCAGCGTCTGATAAACATGGTGCAGGAATATCTAGGGGCAAGGTCAGACTTGGACACCTTCCCCACCGAAAATCCTCTGGCTTACTGGGTCTTGAGGATGGATCACTGGCCAGAGCTTGCACAGTATGCAATTGAGCTACTGGCCTGTCCTGCATCCAGCGTTCTTTCGGAACGCACATTCAGTGCTGCTGGAGGATTTGTCACGGATCACAGGGTGCGCCTGTCCACCGACTCGGTTGATCGACTGACTTTCATCAAGATGAACCAGTCTTGGATCACCACCAGCTACCACACACCTGATGCTGATATAACAGACTAATTGATTTTAACATGTCACATCCCTTCAAGACTGATGCTGATGCTGAGTGCCTGTGCTGTTATGTTGACTGGCTATCCTCCTCCTCCGAGTCCTCAATGATACGATTGATGATGATAGCTTGGAAGATCATTTTTGTTTATGGGTGCCGCCACCAGTGCCTAACGCCCAATTTTTCAGCCCCTGTTTAACAGGGGCGTGTAATTACAATTTTTGAAGCAATACTTTGCAACAGGGCTCATTGCTGTACTCCAAGTACAGTATCTGTGAGGAGTTGCAGTGTTGTGCCACCAGTGCCTAAGGCCCAATTTTTCAGCCCCTGTTTAACAGGGGCGTGTCATTACAATTTTTGAAGCAATACTTTGCAACAGGGCTCATTGCTGTGCTCCAAGTACAGTATCTGTGAGGGGTTGCAGTGTTGTGCCACCAGTGCCTAAGGCCCAATTTTTCAGCCCCTGTTCAACAGGGGCATGTAATTACAATTCTTGATCTAATAATTCACAGCAGGGCCCATTGCTGCACCCACCAAGAGTAACTGTCAGGGCTTACAGTGTTGTGGCACCAGCACCACCATCAAAGGCCCAATTTTTACTACCACTGTTCAACAATTATATGTAATTAAAATTCCTGATATAATAGTTGACAGCAGGGCGTTCCAGCACCAACCAAGAGTAACTGTGAGTGCTTACAGTGTTGTGCCAACACCAACAACTAAGGGGCCTATTTCTGCAGAGTATATACGGCAGGTCCCTACTTTCAAACATCCAACTTACAAACGACTCCTACTTGCAAACGCAAGAAGACAACAGGAAGTGAGAGGAAATCTACCACTAGGAAGGAAAATTCTCTCCTGTAAGAATAAATATGGGAGAAAGGTGTCTCCTCTGTACTGATGCTTTATCAGCAATCCTTGTTTCAAGAAAAACACCACATTTCAAAAACAGTTGTCATTGGGACGGAAAGTGAGGTGAAATGTTCTGAACAGGGGCACAGACAGCAAAACAAATGTTACAGGGGTGATAACCCTTACCTATGTTTTCCAAAAAGTTTAAAAATAGATTTTTGGTCTGGAGCTACACTTCAACAATGTACCTGTTCAAAATTACAAACAGATTCTACATAAGAACAAACCTACAGTCCCTGTCTTGTATGCACCGCCTGTATAGGGCTGTTCAGAGTATATAGGGCCTTTTTTATTTTATGTGCGGGGTTCCCCTTAATATCCATACAAGACCCAAAGGGGCTGGTAATGGGCTGGGGTAGGGGGGGGGGGGGGTCATGGGGTAGCTATGCCATTTTTCTTAAAGAATTTCATCCATATTACCGGGACCAGACATTACATTAAAGCCGCAAGCAGTTTTAAATGGCTTTTTTTTCCTTTAGAAGTGTCATTTTGTGCAGGGACAGTTCTAAACACGGGAAACACGTGGCACTTCACAGGCATACTTTAGACACCCCCCAGGTACGATATTTAAAGGAATATTTGACTTTTTTTTTTCACTTTATGCATCATTAAAATGACTGCTCCCGAAAAACGACCGTTTTTAAAACTTCTTTTTGCATTGATACATGTCCCCTGGTGCAGAACCCGGGTTCCCAAACCCTTTTTAGGACAATAACATGCATAATAGTTGTTATAATTAGCACTTTAGAATTCGAACGTTCGCATCCATTCTATTTAATAGGGTTCTAATGTTCGTTCGAACTTTCGGTCCGTTCGCGGGTTCTGGTGCGAACCGAACAGGGGGGTGTTCGGCTCATCACTAGTCCTGAGCTTGGAAGTAGATGTGATACCTCTTTTATCCAGGACTTGAAGTTAGTTGTGATCCCTATACTTCTTTTATCTAGGCCAGTGGTTCTCAACCTTAGTCCTCAAGTACCCTGAATGGGCCATTTTTTCAGGTTTTCTTTTACTTTGCACAGCTGCTTTAAATAAATATCAATGACATGGTATTGATAAGAGCTATTTTATCTAAGGGAAGTTCCCAAAACATGGCCCGTTGAGGGTACTTGAGGACTGAGGTTGAGAACCACTGATCTAGGCCATGGAGGTAACTGTGGTTCCTGTACCTCTGCTATCCTGGCCTTGGATGTAGCTGTGATCCTTTTACTTTTGCTATCTTGAACGTAGAGGATGCTGTGATCCCTATAATTTTGCAGGCTTGGTCTTAGAGGTAGCTGTGATTTCAATACCCCTGCCATCTAAGCCATGGAGATAGCTATGATCCCTATAATTCTGCTAGCCTAACCCCGATGGTAGCTGTGAAACCCATGCATCTGCTATTCAGGCCTTGGAGCTAGTTGTGATCCCTGTACTATTTCTATCCAGCCCTGGAAGTAGCTGTGATCCATACACTTCTTCTGCCCAAGCCCTGGAGGCAGCTGTATTCGCTTTACCTCTGCAATCCAAATACTGGAGGTAGCTGAGTTCCCTATACTTCTGTAATCCTAAGATTGGAAGTAGATGTTATACCTCTTTTATCCAGGACTTGGCATTAGTTGTGATCCCTATACTTCTTTTATCTAGGCCCTAGAGGTAACTGATTCCTTTACCTGTGCTATTCTGGCCTTGGAACTAGCTGTGATCCTTTTACATTTGCTATCTAACTTGGAGGTAACTGTGAACCCTATAATTTTGCTAGCTTGGCCTTAGAGGTAGCTGTGCTTCCAATACCCCTGTCATCTAAGCCAAGGAGGTAGCTGTGATCCTTATACTTATTCTACCCTGACCTTGAAGGTAGCTGTGAAACCTATGCTTCTGCAATTTAGGTCTTGGAGCTAGTTGTGATCTCTTTACAATATTTGTCCAGCCCTACAAGTAGCATTGATCCATACACTTCTTCTATTCAGGCCCTGGAGTTAGCTGTATTCCCTTTTCTTCTGCAATCCATGTACTGGAAGTAGTTGAGTTCCCTATACGTCTGCTATCCTGAACTTGGAGTTAGTTGTAATTCCTATACCTCTTTTTTCCAGGCCTTGGAGGTAGTTGTGATCCCTATATCTCTTTTATCCAGGTCCTGAAGGTAGATATATTTCCTATACCTCTGCAAACCAGGCTATGAGGGTAGTTGTGATCTCTATATATCTGCTATCCAGGCCTTGAATGTAGCTGTAATCCCTTTACTTTTGCTATCCTGAACTTGGAGGTAGCTGTGATCCCTACAATGTTGCTACAATGTTGCTATCTTGGAATTGGAGGTAGCTGGGATTCCTATACTTTTGCAATCTAGGCCCTGGAGGTAGCTGTGATCGCTTTACTTATGCTAACCTGACACTAAACGTAGCTGTGATCCCTATAATTTTTCGATCCAGGCCCTGAAGGTAGCTGTAATCCCTATATTTTGGCAATCCAGGTGCTGGAGGTATCTGAGTTCCCAATACGTCTGCTATACCTCTTTAATCCAGGCCATGGAGGTAGTAGAGATCCCTATATCTCTTTTATCCAAGCCCTAGAGGTAGCTGTGATCCATATACCTTTCCTATACAGGCCTTGGGTATAGCTGTGATCTCTTTACTTTTGCTATCCTGAACTTGGAGATAGCTGTGATCCCTATTCCTTCTTTTATCTGGGCTCTGGAAATAGTTGTTTTCTCTGGACCTCTGCTAGTGGAACCTTGAGAACAGCTGTGATTCCTGTTAGCGTTTCTCACTTTCCAACTGAGAGACCTATGTTGAGACTTTTGTACTCTTACCACCCCTATGATAAACATATAGCCAACATGCAATGGATATAAAAACCACTTATCCAAATTGTTAGTTCTAAGACCTGGCCATAGCAAAGACCACCAATAACTCACTGTAAAGGAATTTTAAGGACATCCCTGACTAGGAAAAGATAACACATTTGTTCCATTCAATTTATATACATTAAGTCTCTTCATTTCCATGAAATAATTTTCAGCAGTAAATCTGCAGAGCACTTGGAAAATGGAAAAAAAAGGAAAAAAAAAAAAACATCAGAGATTGATGGATGAAACCAATCAGCCACTTCTTGTACCTGTAATCCTTACTGGTTTTCCCCCTCCAATACACAATGATTTAATATCACATAATGGTCTGCTGCATCTCATGCGCAAACTCGGTGCAGACAAGATGATTGATTCCCATTTACACTGGAGGCTTTAAAGAGGAGGAAGCAATGAATTACCTATGTTTCAGTAGCTTTCCTACTTCCCAGTCTGGCAAGGGAATGTGTCCAACAGAACCATTTTATTATGTTTTTAATATCACGTCAGCTTTTGGATGGGGGAACAAAATAACAGTGGAAGGAAATAAACTGACATGATCCCATTTGCACTCACTGGCAGAATTAAGTTGAATTTTATATCAAGTTATTGGCCAAGCAAAAAACTGTGAGAGATGTTTGTTACCCTCAGCATTGCTAATTAATAGATTTTTCACCTCCAAATGAACAGAGAGTAATGGCAAGAGTCCCAGTTCTACCGAAATCTATGGGGACAAAAAATTATAGGAGGAGGACAGACAGTAACAGATACTGTATGCTAGCCTAACATACTTTCAAACCACTGAGCACTTTGCACATCAGCCTGTGAGCTTGTTTGTGTCCACGGCCTTGATCTGATGAAGTGACAGCTAGTAACAAAATAATTAGTTTGTCGTTTAATAAACTTAGCTTTTAATAAGAAGCTAATGCCCTCTCTGGACTGATCATTATTGTCTACCTGGGTGCCTCTGCCATGCCACAGGTTTTTTATTTTTTTGCATCTTTTCTCTTGACCATTGCAAAGCTTCATCAGATTAACCAGATTTACGCTGTCTTAGAGCATTGAGAGTGACTTTTTCCAAGAACTGCATGGAGACAGAAGTCTTCTCCAAAAGCAAGCCACATAAGGTTTTATCAAAAGAATATATGATCTCTAGGCAGAAACTGCGTTTATCGCTCTGGCCATTATTTAAAGACGTGAAGTCCATTACCCAGCAGATCTCAAGAACAAGTTCACTAAGAGCAGAAAATGCAATGTCTCCCACCTTCCCTACTATACAGGAATCCTGCACTCACAGCACAGACTCCCTTCTTCAAAGGAGAAGAAAGAGAAGCCTAAAGAAGGGACACGCATGTCCCAAGTGCGAAGCGCTGCCCGCCAGCCTGAATCCCGGAAGTGACGACATCATTACATCATGGAGCCTCCACAATCCCCGTCCAAGCCATCGGCCAGCACTGTACACATTCAGTGCAGACAGGACTGCTACAGGACCCAGATCTCCACCATCAGCCCGTGATGTACACACTCCACCAGGACTAGCGCGGATGAAACACCTTTAACCCTTGACATGCCTTATTATCTCTACTCACATGTGAGTGTTTTTAATCCCTTTATATTAAAGATGTTTTAAAATATGCTGCACATAGAGGGCGCCGTTCTCTTTCTTCTCGTTTGTTCTCAGAGCCTTTTCTAGCTTTTTGGACTGGCAGCCATCTACTAACTCAGCAACTTTCCCTTATACCTCCTTACATGGACTATATACAATATATGGACTCATAGTGATTTCTACTCCATCCCTGCCCATCCACCTTTCACTTTCCACTTATATAATATATTTTATTGTTCTTTTTAGACAGCTATATCCAGAGTGTGCCATATCAACCCACTGTTTTTCGTTTCCCTTCTTCAAAGTGATCTCTAGCCAGTCTGTGGGTCTCACTTGGGTTTGCTTTTGTCCAACTTGGTCCACCTTTGTGACCATGTTTCATGGTACACCCTGCATAGGGTGCCAGGGATGGGTCTTGGATGGGTGGTATATTTCCCCACTATTTGTGTTATGGTCTTTTTAAGGAGGTCAATGCAAACACATGTAGCACTACCACCGCAGGAGCTTCTGGTTTAATTTTGGGCCTTGCACGTTACCTCACTGTTCCATGCGCTCGTCTCAGGGGTTCTCCTTGAAGAGTTGTCCAGAAGAAAGTCTCTTTCAAGGGGTTTATTGATTAAAGTTCCAACAAAGGTTGGATGAAGGGATGGGGAGGACTCAGGTACCTTACTTGCATATCACAGGTATTTTCTTAGGTCCAGAGGAACAACTGTCTCCCCGCTGGACGCAGCAACCACCGGATAGGCCTACTATCACTGGCCTAGCAACCGGTGCGTAGCTCCATCACAGATAGTCTCTGCCACAGACTTGTGAAAATAGAATTTGCACAATAGTCTCTGCCACAGACTTGTGCAACCACTCACTGGGTTACCTTCTGAAGAAAAGAACACATCTCTCAGTGCCAGGATCTTTCAGCCGTTCCGGCAGCACTGTGAGTTAGATTTTGATCCGGATGTATCCTCCAATTGAGTCCTCAATTGCTCTGTCCCTTCCCGCAGGCAAGGCGACACAGGATCATCCCTGGATCTGTAGGCCCACAGTAACTCCTGGGCCTATATCTCAGTAATGGAGCCTCAGGCCAACGTGGCCTGAGGCGGGAACTGCCAGCACATCCCTGAGGCCATGAGGGCCCTCAGGTCGGGATCGGGAGGTGCCGACCACCAACGAACGACCCCACAAAATGGTGTCTGTCCCTTAATTACCCTCTCCCAGAATGCACAGCGGGTTGACCACGCCCCCTGGGCTGCTTCTGGGAAAGAGATACCCAATGCATTCTGCCTGTTGCCTTTCCAACCCTGACCAGTGGTGACAGCGACACCCACTGTCATGGGAAAAATCATGCAACCAGTCAAACTGAAACAGAGTATAATTTGAACACAATCCTTCTGAGCCAAACTATTGCTCAGACAACTATTATTTTAACATATAGCGCCCACTCATTAGGAGCAGAGCGCTACACACATTTTTAGAACTCTGGGTTCTCACCATGCAGAGTGAGGGGTTCCAGGGTAGTCTGTTCGAAAAAAGGACTGTTTTGCAGTACTCTCTGGAATTGTAAGTCCTCATTTGGGACACAGAATTTGGATGTTCAGAAAGACTTTGGGTGGGAAATCGCCTCCAAATCCTGATTACAGGATCTTTGGTCCCGAAAGGCTTAACCTGTCTGCAGGGAAGTTCCTGAAAATGAACAGGAAGGGGTCAGCACCTATCTGTGAGGTAGAGTGTAGTGGTTCACAACTGTGAGCAAGTGTAGACTGTATAGCAACTGAAAAAACAGATTACAGCGCACACATTAAAGAATGACATTTATCCTGCAACGCTAGTTAAAAACACCTTAACATATTCAAAAAAATACGGGGGTTTGGTCACACTATATGGTCATATAATGCTAAGCCCACTTACTGCGACAAAGTACCCCGATTAGTGGGTCCTACCCTAGTAATAGAATGAAAGATCCTGCGTCTCAACCATGGGAGCCAAACTCCTCTATGTGGAAGAACTGAAGGGAATTCGTCCTATGCACTGGTGGCAACTAATAAAGTCCTGTACACACAATCGGATTTCCTATGGTTTTTAAACCGATGGATTTTTCCATCGGAAATCCGATGAAGCTGACTTCCATCAGTCTTGCCTAGACATCATCAGTCAAAAAACCGACCGTTCCAAATGCGGTGACGTAAAACACTCCGATGAGCCGAGGAAAATTAAGTTCAATGCTTCTGAGCATGCGTCGACTTGATTCTGAGCATACGTGGGTTTTTTAACCGATGGACTTGCCCATAGACGATCGGAATTTGCTATCGGTTTTTTATCCATCGGAAAAATTTAAAACATGTTCTATTTTTTGACACCAATGGAAAAAAGACAGATGGGGCCCATACACGATCGGTTTGTCCGATGAAAAAAATCCATCGGACTGTTTTCATCGGTAAAACCGATCGGCTTAAGAGGTAATGTGGAGAAGTTCTCCAGCCCAAAAAAAACCTGGTCAGGGTCCAGCCTTGCAGGATAAATATAATTCTTGAATATGTGTGCTGTAATCTGTTTTGTACTGTTTGTTGGTCTTATAGCAGCACCATCTTGAATTGACATGCATTTTAGGGTGTGCCCCCCAAGTGTGTTTTTGTATATTGTAGTAGACCCTGACCATTTTTTTTTGGGCTGGAGCACTCCTCCCCCTCCTCATTACCTCTCATTAGTGGCCACCATTAGGGATGAGCCGAAAACCCCCCCTGTTCGGTTCGCATCCAGAACATGTGAACGGACCGAAAGTTCGCGCAAACTTTAGAACACCGTTAAAGTCTATGGGACTCGAACGTGAGAAATCAAAAGTGCGAATTTTAAAGGCTAATATGCAAGTTATTGTCCTAAAAAGGGTTTAAGGACCCGGGTCCTGCCTCAGGGTACATGTATCAATGCAAAAAAAAGTTTTAAAAACGGCCGTTATATGTCTATAGTATGCCTGTAAAGTGGCGCGTGTTTCCCGTGTTTAGAACTGTCCCTGCACAAAATTACATTTCTAAAGGAATAAAAGTCATTTAAAACTGCTTGCGGCTTTAATGTAATGTCTGGTCCCGTCAATATGGATGCAAATCATTGAGAAAAAGAGCATGGGTACCCCCCCCCAGCCCATTACCAGCCCATTTGGGTCTTGTATGGATATTAAGGGGAACCCCACACCCAAATTAAATAAAGGAAAGGTGTGGGGCCCCCAGGCCCTATATACTCTGAACAGCAGTATACAGGTGGTGCAAACAAGACAGGGACTGTAGGTTTGTTCTTAAAGTGGAGTTCCACCCTCTTTGACAACTTAGCTGCATCCCCTGTAGTTCTGTCCCCTTAAATAGATTTGGCATATTACATATTTTTTTGGAAAAAACTCACTGTGATATATTTATCTATTTGTTTTCCCCGCCGCCGCCGCAGCAGCCTCAGCGCATCATCCACGGATCGCTATGCCTCCTGGGAGATGTTTGTCATCAATCCCAGAAGGCATAGCCGTCCCTGGGCTGTAGAATCGCATTTTTTAAAAAAACGGAAATTACGCGAAACCGGAAATTACGCCAGCGCCATTTTAAATGAGGGCAACCAGGCTATTGTTGCCAGTATTCACCTAGCGTCCCTAGCAGCGAGATCGTTGGCGGATGATAGCAATGTGCTGTGCTGGGGGACATGTAATGGTGGCAATGTGCTGTGGTGGGGAAATGTAATGTTGGCAATGTGCTGTGCTGGGGACATGTAATGTTGGCAATGTGCTGTGCTGGGGAAATGTAATGTTGGCAATGTGCTGTGCTGGGGGACATGTAATGTTGGCAATGTGCTGTGCTGGGGAAATGTAATGTTGGCAATATTCTGTGCTGGGGAAATGTAATGTTGGCAATGTGCTGTGCTGGGGGACATGTAATGTTGGCAATGTGCTGTGCTGGGGAAATGTAATGTTGGCAATGTGCTGTGCTGGGGAAATGTAATGTTGGCAATGTGCTGTGCTGGGGGACATGTAATGTTGGCAATGTGCTGTGCTGGGGGACATGTAATGTTGGCAATGTGCTGTGCTGGGGAAATGTAATGTTGGCAATGTGCTGTGCTGGGGAAATGTAATGTTGGCAATGTGCTGTGCTGGGGGACATGTAATGTTGGCAATGTGCTGTGCTGGGGGACATGTAATGTTGGCAATGTGCTGGGGGACATGTGATGGTGGCAATGTGCTGGAGATGGGCTGTGATGCGATGTGATGCAATTTACGGGGGACGATGCGATTTGGCGGGGGCAATGCAATGTGCTGGGGCGATGCAATGCAATTTGGCGGGGCGGCAATGCGATGTGCTGGGTCGATGCGATTTGGTGGGGGGCGATGCGATGTGCTGGTGCGATGCAATGCAATTTGGTGGGGCGGCAATGCGATGTGCTGGGGCGATGCGATTTGGTGGCTGGCGATGTGATGCAATTTGGCGGGGGGGCAATACGATGTGCTTGGGCGATGCGATTTGGTGGCGGGGCGATGTGCTCGTGCGATGCGATGCAATTTGGCAGGGGGCAATGCGATGTGCTTGGGCGATGCGATTTGGTGGCGGGGCGATGCGATGTGCTGGTGCGATGTGATGCAATTTGGCGGGGGGCGATGCGATGTGCTGGGATGATGCGATTTGGTGGCGGGGCGATGTGATGCAATTTGGCAGGGGGGCAGTGCAATGTGCTGGGGCGATGTGATTTGGTGGCGGGACGATGCGATGTGCTGGTGCGATGCGATGCAATTTGGCGGGAGGGCAATGCGATGTGCTGGGGTGATGCGATTTGGTGGCGGGGCGATGAGCTGGAGCAATGTGATGCAATTTGGCGGGGGGCGATGTGCTGGGGCGATGCGATGTGCTGGGGCAATGTGATTTGGTGGCAGGGCGATGCGATGTGCTGGGGGTGATGCAATGTGCTGTGGGCCATGTTATTCGATGTGCTGGGGTGATGCGATTCGATGTGCTGGGGGTGATGCAATGTGCTGTGAGTGATGCGATTTGATGTGCTGTGAGTGATGCAATGTGCTGTGAGTGATGCGATTCGATGTGCTGGGGGTGATGCAATGTGCTGTGGGCCATGCAATTCGATGTGCTGGGGTGATGCAATGTGCTGTGGGCCGTGCGATTCAATGTGCTGTGGGCCATGCGATTCGATGTGCTAGGGTGATGCAATGTGCTGTGGGCCATGCGATTCGATGTGCTGGGGGTGATGCAATATGCTGTGAGTGATGCAATTCGACGTGCTGGGGGGATGCAATGTGCTGTGAGTGATGCGATTCGATGTGCTGGGGGTGATGCAATGTGCTGGCGTGATGCGATTTGATGTGCTGGGGGTGTGCGATTCGATGTGCTGGGGTTGATGCAATGTGCTGTGAGTGATGCGATTCAATGTGCTGGGGGTGATGCAATGTGCTGTGAGTGATGTGATTCGATGTGCTGGGGGTGATGCTGTGGGCCATACGATTCGATGTGCTGGGGTGATGCAATGTGCTGTGGGCCATGCGATTCGATGTGCTGGGGTGATGCAATGTGCTGTGAGTGATGCGATTCGATGTGCTGGGGGTGATGCAATGTGCTGTGGGCCATGTGATACGATGTGCTGGGGTGATGCAATGTGCTGTGGGCCATGCAATTCGATGTGCTGTGGGCCATGCGATTCGATGTGCTGGGGGTGATGCAATGTGCTGTGAGTGATGCAATTCGATGTGCTGGGGGTGATGCAATGTGCTGTGAGTGATGCAATTCCATGTGCTGGGGGTGATGCAATGTGCTGTGAGTGATGCAATTCGATGTGCTGGGGGTGATGCAATGTGCTGTGGGCCATGCAATTCGATGTGCTGGGGGGATGCGATTCGAAGTGCTGGGGGTGATGCAATGTGCTGTGAGTGATGCGATTCTATGTGCTGGGGGTGATGCAATGTGCTTTGGGCCATGCAATTCGATGTGCTGGGGTGATGCAATGTGCTGTGGGCCGTGCGATTCGATGTGCTGTGGGCCATGCGATTCGATGTGCTGGGGTGATGCAATGTGCTGTGGGCCATGCGATTCGATGTGCTGGGGGTGATGCAATGTGCTGTGAGTGATGCGATTCGACGTGCTGGGGGTGATGCAATGTGCTGTGAGTGATGCGATTCGATGTGCTGGGGGTGATGCAATGTGCTGTGGGCCATGCGATTCAATGTGTTGGGGGTGATGCAATGTGCTGTGAGTGATGCGATTCGATGTGCTGGGAGTGATGCAATTTGCTGTGAGTGATGCGATTCGATGTGCTGGGGGTGATGCAATGTGCTGTGGGCCATGCGATTCGATGTGCTGGGGCGATGCAATCTAGATGCATAAATGAATTTTGTTGCTGAGATTAGTATTTTTTTAAATGAAAAGCTGTACAGAAAAAAGTAGCCGCTGTGTGTGTGTGTGTATATATTTCTTGAACATGCAGTATATTTACTGTTTCCTGCAGGGAGGAGGGGAGGAGAGGTTTGCATAGAAAAGTGTCAACTTCCTCTGACACTTCTGTTGCTATGGAAGCCTGACCTGAAACCTATTACACTGCTTGTGCAGCACTGAGCATGTGCGAGATCTGCAATCATGAAATCCAGGAAGAAATACAGTCTGGCTTCAGATGCCCACACTTAAGATGGCCACTGTCTTTCTAGTTTATAAACTTTCAAAATGCTGTAATAACCTAACAAAACGGACCTCAGTTTACAGACTAACTTTACTAGAATACATTAAGCTTGTGTGCTATAGAGGTATTTTTATTTAAAAAATTTAATTTCGGCCGGAACACCACTTTAAGTAGAATCGGTTTGTAATTTTGAACTGGTACATTTTTAAAGTGTAGCTCCAGCCAAAAAATCTATTTTTAAGCTTTTTGGAAAACAGGGAATAAATACCCTGTAACATTTGTTTTGCTGTCTGTTCACCTGTTCAGAAGATTTCACCTCACTTTCTGTCCCAATGACAATTGAATTTAGAAAATGTGGGGGTTTTAGGGAAACAAGGATTGGTGATAAAGCATCAGTGGAGAGGAGACACCTTTTCCCATATTAACTCTTACAGGAGAGAATTTATTTTCCTAGGGGTAGATTTCCTCTCACTTCCTGTTGTCTCCCTCCGTTTGTAAGTAGGAGTCGTTTGAAAGTCAGATGTTTGAAAGTAGGGGCCTGCCCTATGTACTCTGCAGAAATTTTCCCCCTAGGTGTTGGTGTTGCCACAACACTGTAAGCCCTCACAGTTACTCTTGGTGGGCGCAGGAATGAACCCTGCTGCAAAGTATTGCAGCAAAAATTGTAATTACACGCCCCTGTTAAACAGGGCCAGAAAAATTGGGCCTTAACCACTGGTGGCAGTGCCCAGAACCAAAAATGTTCTTACAAGCTATCAACATGAACATTGAGGAGGATCAATGAATCAGCATCAGCATAGGCAGTCTTGAAGGGATCGCACATTCAAAAAAAAATTATTCGGTTACATCAGCATTAGGTGCTTGGTAGCTGGTGATCCAAGACTGATTCATTTTTATGAAGGTCAGCTGATTGACCGAGTCGGTGGACAGGCACACCCTGTGATCGGTTACAAAGCCTTCAGCAGCACTGAATGTGCGTTCCGAAAGAACGCTGGATGTAGGACAGGCCAGTAGCTCAATTTCATACTGTGCAAGCTCTGGCCAGTGATCCATCCTCAAGACCAAGTAACCCAGAGGATTTTCGGTAGGAAAGGTGTCCAAGTCTGATCTTGCCCCTTGCCACTAGCGATGGATGCTGGAACCGATCATACCTTGGGGCAGCGGACTAAAAGATTGTCTGAACGCATCGGTCAGACAGCCACCTTCTCCACCGCTCCTTCTGTGACTGACGGAAGCCTCAGCAACACGTTGTCCAGGACCAGGAATTTGTAACCTCCCAGCTCTGGAAACGCGTTGCACAAACCTTTCTGCAAGGCCTCCCGAAGATGTTTCATCCTCTGCTCCCTCTGCGACGGCAGGATAAGGTCTGCCACCTTACCTTTGTAACGTGGATCAAGGAGGGTTGCCAGCCAGTAATGATCCCTCTCCTTGATACCACAAATACGATGATCCTTTCGCAGGCTTTGCAGGATCAGGGAGGCCATGCAGCGTAGGTTTGCTGAGGCATTCGGTCCGGAGTCCTCTGGGTCACTAAGGACGACATGATCCGCAGCCACCTCCTCCCTGCCACGTACAAGTCCATGGGTTTCTGGGGACTGTAATTGATCCCTTGAAGACTGCTGCTGATGCTAAGTGCTAGGCTCCACCTCCATGCTGACACAATCCTCCTCCTCCTCCTCTTCCTGTGTGATCGGCGGGCCCGCAGGAACACTGTCTGGATAAGGGGGGCCTTGAGGGGTAAGGAAGTCCTCCTCTTCCTCCCTCTGTTCTGCCTCAAGTGCCGTGTCCATCATTCCATGCAGTGTGTGCTCCAACAGGTGGACAAGAGGGACAGTATCACTGATGCATGCACTGTCAATGCTCATCATCCTTGCGGCCTCCTCAAATGGTGACAGGACAGTGCATGCATCCCTGATCATGACCCACTGGTGTGGCAAAAAAACAAGCTCCCCTGACCCTGTCCTGGTGCCATAGTCGCACAGGTACTCATTGATGGCCCTCTGCTGCGTGTGCAGCCGCTACAGCATGGCCAACGTTGAGTTCCACCTGGTGGGCATGTCACAGATTAGGCGGTTTTTGGGCAGGTTAAATTCCTTTTGGAGGTCAGCCAGCCGAGCACTGGCATTATATGACCGGCGGAAATGCACACAGACTTTCCTGGCCTGCCTCAGGACATCCTGTAAGCCCGGGTACCTGCCCAAGAACCGCTGCACCACCAAGTTAAGGACGTGAGCCAAACAGGGCACATAGGTCAGCTGTCCCTGTCGGAGGGCGGAGAGAAGGTTAGTGCCATTGTCGCAAACCACCATTCCTGGCTTAAGCTGGCGCGGCGTCAACCACCTCTGAGCCTGCCCCTGCAGAGCCGACAGAATCTCTGCCCCAGTGTGGCTCCTGTCCCCCAAGCACACCAGCTCAAGCACCGCATGGCATCTTTTTGCCTGCATGCTTGCGTAGCCCCTTCAACGCCTACAGAGCACCGCTGGTTCCGAGGAAGAGGCCATGGAGGAAGAAGAAGAGGAGGGGGTGGAGGAGAGAGGTGTGTCAGAATCTTCACTAGTAGCATTTTGGAGGCGTGGTGGCGGAACAACCTCCAACACTACTGCACCCTGTCCTGCATCCTTCCCAGCTGCCAGCAGAGTCACCCAGTGCACCGTGAAAGATAGGTGATGTCCCTGTCCATGCCTGCTGGACCATGAGTCAGCTGTAATATGCACCTTACCGCTGACCGCCCTGTCCAGCAAGGCCAAGACATTGCCTTTCACATGCCGGTAGAGAGCCCCAATCGCCTTCCGTGAAAAAAAACGTTTGGGAACTTGCCACTGAGGTACCGCACATTCCACAAACTCACGGAAGGGGGCAGAGTCTACAAACTGAAAAGGCAGCAGTTGAAGTGCTAGCAATTTAGCCAAGCTAGCATTCAACCGCTGGGCATGTAGATGCCTGGGAGCGAATTTCTTTCGCCGGTGTAGCAACTGGAACGTTGGTGTACCGATAGCAGATTGCCCGCAAGTACTTGGCAGTGGCACACCTAATTCTACACCTTCATGCCTCTCAGTGCAGGTTTCTGAGAGGACTGAAGGTATAGTGGGGTTGGAGATCCCAGCTGATGAAGAGCAAGGAGAGGTCCGCTTTATTCTTTGGTGTGGGTCTTTTATGTACGCTTGCCAACGGACTGCATGGCAGGTCGACATATGTCTGGTCAAGCATGTGGTGCCCAAGCAGCTGCAGTTTTTGCCACGCTTGATACGCTTCAAACATATGTTGCAAATAGCAATGGTGCGATCTGCTGCACACGTCTGAAAAATGGCCCACACCAAAGAACTTTTGGAAAAACGCGCAGTCAGCAGCGCCCTGCACATGCGGAGCTCTGCGGTGTGATTCAGTTGGTTGGCTGCCCTTAAGCTGGCCCCTGGAGGGCATCCTGGCTTGTTGCAGATGTGCCTCCTTCTCCCCTCTCCTATCAGGCACCCACGTAGAGTCAGTGACCTCATCATCCCCTCCCTCCTCGTCACTGGAGCAAACCTGGGAGTATGCTGCAGCTGGGGAACATGACTGCCAGTTTGTTATCCTTCTTGGGCACCCCCTCTCTCTGGGCTCACGTTACTGCCTTCCTCAAACTGGGTACCATCATCGGAGCCTTCAAAACGCTGCGCATCCTCCTGCAGCATGTACCCGACACTGTGGTCGAACAGTTCAGGGGACTCTTCCGTGCATGATGGTGGGGCTAGGGAAAGAGTAACTGAAGATGACCTCGAGCCAATGGAATAGGCCGCTTTGGCACCTGCATTGGCAGCCAAGGTAGCCTGGGTGACAGAGGATGAGGAGGAAGAGGACAGCTTGGTCATCCACTCTACCAACTCTTCTGCATGTTGTGGCTCAACACTGCCAGCTGCCTAAAAAAAGGACAAGCGTGCCCCACGGCCACGTGCTGATGAGGATGCACTGTATCCACGACCAGCACTGTTGCCTCTAGACACAGAGCCTGCTTGCCCTCTTTTATTGGCCTGTGAGTGTCTGCCTCTCCTTGTTGGCCTTCCAGACATACTGTATTTGATGTATTGGAATAGGTACACAAGGAATGGCCTGCAGTGAGATGTAGCTGCACAAAGCTGGGATGTATATATATATATACTGATTATACTGCAGCTAACTGAATCAACTGCCTTCCTGTAGTATATTAGCAAGAGAACAGGGATGGTCTGCAGTCAGCTTTACCTGCACACTGTGCCCAGTATACAGTACACTGACTTAATACACTGCAGCTTAGCTCAATCAACTGCCTGCCTGTATTATTAGGAAGAGAACAGGGATGGTCTGCAGTCAGCTTTACCTGCACACTGTGCCCAGTATACAGTACACTGACTTAATATACTGCAGCTTAGCTCAATCAACTGCCTCCCTGTATTATTAGGAAGAGAACAGGGATGGTCTGCAGTCAGCTTTACCTGCACACTGTGCCCAGTATACAGTACACTGACTTAATACACTGCAGCTTAGCTCAATCAACTGCCTGCCTGTATTATTAGGAAGAGAACAGGGATGGTCTGCAGTCAGCTTTACCTGCACACTGTGTCCAGTATACAGTACACTGACTTAATACACTGCAGCTTAGCTCAATCAACTGTCTGCCTGTATTATTAGGAAGAGAACAGGGATGGTCTGCAGTCAGCTGTACTTGCACACTGTGCCCAGTATACAGTACACTGACTTAATATACTGCAGTGAGAATAACAGGAACACTCTGCAGTGAGATCTAGCTAAACTGTATACAGTATATATATACAAAGCGTGCAATGCATATACTGTATATACTAAATATACTGATCTAACTAGCTGAATCAACTGCCTGCTCAATCTAGCTAACTGAAATAAAACAACAATCTCTCTCTCGCACTCTCTCTGAACCCTGCCGGAACACACTACACAATGCCGACGCACAGGCGGCCTTATATAGTGTGGGGCGTGTACCTACTCCCCTGAGACATGATTGGCCAAAGGCACCCTGACTTTTACCAATTATGACTCTCTGTGCTGACGGCGCTGTGATTGGCCAAAGCATGCGGGTTATAGTGCATGCTTGGCCAATCATCAGCCAGCAGTGCACTGCAATGACACAGTGAATTATGGGCCGCGACGCGCCACTCGAATTTGGCGCGAACGGCTCATAATGTTCGATATTCGGTGAAGGATCGAACAGCCGATGTTTGAGTCGAACTCATGTTCGACTCGAACTCGAAGCTCATCCCTAGCCACCATTGCATAGGAGGAATCTCTTCAGTTCTCCTACATAGGGGAGTTTGGCTCCCATGGTTGAGACGCAGGATCTTTCATTCTATTACTAGGGTAGGACCCACTAATCGGGGTACTTTGTCGCAGTAAGTGGGCTTAGCACTATATGACCATATAGTGTGACCAAACCCCCGTATTTTTTTGAATATGTTCAGTTGTTTTTAACTAGCCTTGCAGGATAAATGTAATTCTTGAATGTGTGTGCTGTAATCTGTTTTGTACAGTTTGTTGGTCTTATAGCAGCACCATCTTGAATTTAAATGCATTTTAGGGTGTACCCCCCAAGTTTGTTTTTGTATAGCAACTGAGACGCTGTTTTCTGATCTCCTGCGGCCTTTGTGGCACCCCGAAACAGATGAGAACCCTAACCCTTGATGTGGGATTGGTATGCTGGCGGTGAGCCAATGTGTTTTTTTTTTACATTACACCAGAGTCATGGACTATTTTGCTTTTGTTTGCTATATAAAGCTGTGTTGTTTGCTGATTTTTGAGAGTACAATAAATACTGTTTACTTTTACAAAAGGTGATCCTGGGCTCCCCATATTACAACCCATATGTAGGGTGTAACAATAACCATGATCACATTCCCCAACGCCACCCTCACTGCCCCTAGAACCCCCTCCCCCCCCTTACCCTAATCACAGTGTTCTTTGCCTTGCAGCATTCTAGTTTATTTTTAATTTAGAGAGACTGTGCGTGGTTTCACACGCACATCTGCATCAATCCATTCACTGATTTATTTACAGGGATTTGTGAATTAAAGACTACTCCCACCACAGCAGAGGGACTCATAGACCTCAACAGGGTATAAGTGCAGTAAGCCCACTAGTAGTTCAATATTTCCTCCAGCCACATGATGGTAGGTCTATACCTTTGTACCTGTACCTGATGCAATGTTGGTGCATTTCTTTTTTTTCCCCAAAAAGGAGACTATGTTCTTAACTTTCCAGAGTGACACCACTGCCCCGATAAGGAAGCACTATACTTATACCACTGGGTGGACCTAAAAAAACAGGTATTGATCTTTAAAAATCCCTGCATTCCCAGATTCTCTACTGAGGGTGGTGTGAGCTGCCGTGTCCATAGCTAGTTCTTCCAATCTACCCATTTTGGTTCTAGTCACAGCAAGTCTCCTTTATGTGCAGATCTGTTGCAAAAAGTTAAATTTGGAAGGGAAATATTAAATATAACATGCTCCCTCCAAAAAAAATGTTTAACACTAAAAACAGTGGGGCATATTCCTGCCACTGACACCGACAATGGGGAACTATTCCTCTCACTGGCACCAATGATGGGGCAGTTTTCCTCCCACTGACACCAATGATGGGGCACAATTCTTCCCACTGACACCAATGATGGGGCACTATTCTTCCCACTGACACCAATGATGGGGCACTATTCTTCCCACTGACACCAAAGATGGGACACTATTCCTCCACCTAATACCAAAGATGGGGAATTGTTTACTGCCACTAACACCAGGTAATTTTCTACTCCAGCTGGGCACAGTCTGGGCTCCCTAAAGTTTGAAGGACAGTAAGCTGGCTCTTTGTTTAGAAAGCTATGATATACTTCTGTAATATTAGGATAGGCACTGTATATTGTATTTTAATAACATTTTTATTAAGAGGGAGCATCAGGGAAATCTAAAAACTTTTGTCCTGTTATATGTTCCTTTTGAAATCATTACATGTACTGTATGGTGCAAACTGTGAGTACAATTGTACACTGCCACATTGATAATGACCACATAAACATGCCATGAGCACTAAAACAGAGTAGTTCACCTGAAGTATTTTTAGGTACATTCTGGTTTACCCTCATTACCTGGGATAACCAAGGATAAAGAAGAAGAGTGCTTTGCTTCATCCATAAAATGGTCACTTCACGCAGGCAGTCTGTGTCCAATGTCCGATTAAATGTGAGCCGGCGCAATTAGCTAAAGGAACTGGCAGCCTCCCATTGTTTTCAATGAGGCTGCCTCCCGGTCCCGCAGCTAATCACGGGAACATCCGCTGGGATTCTCGCATGTAAATCGGACTGTAGGGTGCATTCTCCAGTATGAATGCACCCTAAAGTTACAAAAGATAACTACAGGGTCCTTGACCAGGGTAATCAAGATATTTCCAACCCTCTAACACCTATTACTTTTTTACACCCCATATAATACATACCCCTTATCTTAACCACTCTACAATAAATAGACCACACCGGAGTTGGAGTATAACTGCCCATAACAGCCTTTTTATTAACAAATAATTAAATAACTCCAAATATAAAATTACTTTCACTTAAATAACTTTTATTAACATATCTACAACCATTTTTTAACGACAGTTTAACTCCCAGTCTGTTGGTCTCTGATGGCACCCCAAACTTTAAACACTTTTTCACCACTACACTGCGGGACCATAATTTTTACCATACCAGGCCTCCAGCCGCGTCAAAGCTCGGAGACAACCCCTTCCCGCAGTGCAACCATACCCGTATTCCAGCAGAAACCATTCCACTGAAATACACGAGAGGGGCACATACCACCGATGAGCCCCCCACCACTTCCATCACATCTGTTTTCTGCCACCGTCAAAGACCAAAGACACCACCACAGCCCGCGAGGGTAACCCCTTACCCTTAAGGGCCCCTCCACACCCGCAGGGCACGCTGGATCCCATCCTGAATACCCAACGCCCACAAATCGATCCCCACTTCAGAAAGATGCACCCCATCCCTACGCAGGTACATGCCCACATTGACCTCCAACTCCATGTGCCGGATAACCAAACCCCCGTTACTGGAAACAAACCTACCCACCACTTTGTTTACTTTGACTCTCACCTTGTTGAGCCGAACCACGACCTCGCCATCCGCCAAGTGGTTTGCGCCACGATGTCAGACCAAACTAACAATGTCCCCGGGAAGGCCGCTCTAAGCGTCAGAAAATCCGACTTCACAGCCGAGATCAGATTCCCAATGGATCTGACCCCCAAGTCATTCCCTCCCACATGTAATACCAATACGTCCGGCGGTCTATCCAACCAGGCGTATCGGTAGACCTCAGGCACCACCCTGCTCCATACCATGCCTGGGATTCCTATCCACCTAACGCAAGCCTGACATCTGCTCTCTTGGCCCCCCAAAAGACATAGGAATGCCCCAGAATCCAAACAAGGCATATGTGACCTCCATCTGAAACGAAAAACAACATAGCGAAGTAGTACTAACACCAGAAACACAACATCATCATCAACATCAACCCCCTACACACATGATCCAGCAATAATGAACAACCCTTCTACACCCACCCACTCCCATTCTTATTTCAAACCACATCAGCTAACAAATGGGGGCGCACATAAGAATGAAACCTCCTGGACTCCCATCTCCCGATCCTTTTTTCCGCCACCTCATCCAACCCGCACCGGGCAGCCTCAGTGGCCGCCCTGATGCGGAAGGAGTGTGAAGAGAATTGCGTGCAGTCGAGCCCCACCGCCCGAAGGCAGTTGCGGAAAACTGCCACGAATTTAAATCTGTATAGGAACGACCCATCCCATGCACCAAAAATGGCCCACCCCCAGCTGGCCTTACCCCCAGGAATTACCTTACCACCCTTACCGGACAAACCTGAGACCCAGGCAAGGTAAACAACTGCACATTCACCCCTTTTCCTTTCTGATCTGTTTTCGACCTCCGCAACCTTAGCACCACCCTATCATTCAGGACCCTCACATCCTGTACCATTAACCCCCCTAGCCCGCTGCCTAGATGGACACACCAGCTCCCCCACCCGAAATGCCCCAAAAAACGTGATAGAAAACGCCGTACAAAACAACAAAACCTCATAACCTGAAGAACACACCCCGCCCCCAATTTCTCGCAAAGAACCTGTAAAATTGAAAAAGACACTGGCCTCCGTGCATCGTTTTAAGGGTGAGCCTTACGATACCCCCCCAGCTCAGCATCCGCTAGCCGTACTAACCCTAGCCACTTGTTCCAGATCTTGGTATATGCCGCCCACGTTGACCCACTTACCGACTTCCTGATCCAGCCCGCGGCGGCTCCAAGGCAACCTCCCAAAGCCAACCCGGGCAAGGAATCCCTTCCTTCTCTGCAGCCAGCGCCAGTTCCCTGAACCTGTCCCACTGAAACCGAGACAGGGAATCAGCTAGAGTGTTGTCAACACCAGGGATATGCACAGCATATAGAAAAACGTTCAACTGCAAGCACCGCAATACGAGGTGGCACAGCAATCGAATCACCGGTTGTGAAGACGCGGAAACCCGATTGATTACTTGCACCACCCCCATATTGTCGCTGTTCAACCTAATCTTCAGGTTCTGACAGGTCGCTCCCCACAACTCCATAGCCAGTTCCACTGGAAACAATTCCAACAGTACCAGGTTACGAAGCAACCCTGTCTCCACCCAAGAAGTAGGCCAAGCCTCCGCACTCCATTGCCCCTAAATCAACGCCCCATAACCCATGGACCCTGCTGCATCCGTAACCAGTTCCAAGTCAAAATTGCTTACCAGGCCCACCATCCAAGCCGATCGCCCATTGTAATTCTCCAGGAACGTGTGCCACACCTTCAAATCTTCCCTATGCTCCCTGGTGAGTCTAATGAAGTGCATAGGGGCCCGCACCCTGCTTTAGCAGCCGACAGCCATCGACAAAAAACACGTCCCATCGGAATGATCCGCCACGCAAAAATTCAACTTACCCAGCAGGGATTGAAGCCCACGGAGCTGCACCTTCTTCTGCCCCATCATCTCCCTAATTTCCCCCCGCAGTGCTTCCACCTTGTCTACTGGCAACCTACACTCCAATGCCTGAGAATCGATCACAATCCCCAAAAAACTAAGTTCCGTCTTTGGGCCCTCAGTTTTTTACGCAGCCAACGGGACCCCAAACCTACCTGCAATGTGCTGCAACGTGGCCAATAGAATCGCACACACATTGGATGCCGGGGGACCCACAAACATAAAGTCGTCCAGGTAATGGATCACAGAATCCATACCCGACACGTCCCGCACCACCCATTCCAAGAACGAGCTGAATTTTTCGAACATGGCGCATGAAATGGAGCATCCCATGGGCAGGCATTGATCCACATAAAACGCCCCTTCCCAGCAGCACCCCAAAAGCCAAAAACTGTCCGGATGCACCAGCAGCAAACGGAAAGCCGACTCAATGTCCGCTTTCGCCATAAGCGCCTCTCTACCATATCGCCTCACCCACCCCACTGCCGCATCAAATGACGTGTACGACATGGTGCACGCCTCTGGATCTATTGAATCATTGACTGACCCCCCTTTTGGGAACGAGAGGTGGTGAATAAGCCGAAACTTATTCAGTTCCTTCTTAGGCACCACCCCCAGCGGTGACACTACCAGATCCCTAAGTGTTTTTTCCTGAAATGTGCCCCAACGCCACCTCTTTTGCCAATTTCTCTGACACCACCCCCGGATTAACCAGTGCAGACCGCAGATTTCATGCCAAAGGCAGCACTAGCTCAAGAGAGCACGGTATTTTAAAACCTTCCCGAGAAACCCGCGCTCGACAGCTCTGCAGCCGCCTTGTCTGGATATCTACTTTCGCATCCTTTCCTCCTTCACCGGCGTCATCCCTCTTGTGAGCAAAAAATCCGGTACGCTTTCCTTTTTTAAAGCAGCGGGATAACGGGTGGTTCCCCCCGCATCCCCAGCATTCATGTTTAAAACTACAGGACCCCCCAAACTTGCAAGATCCTTCATTAAATTGCCAGCACACCTCCCATTTTTTTCCGGCCGGTGGTACAGAGGCAGTTGTCCCCCCGACAACCCTGAAGAAACTGGTTCGGTGCCCACGCCGAAGACATCAAACGCATCCAAAGGCTTATGTCCTTGTGATCCCACCGTAGAGCTGGACAAACTGCCCTACGCTGCCTAAGCTGCTCGTCATAACGCAGCCAAGCGGTCCCTCCATATACTATATGGGCCTCACCAATTGCGTCCATATAGCAGAACAAGGCCGAGCAATGTTCAGGGGTTTTCTCACCTATAAAGCTGGCCAAGATAGCGAACGCCTGCAGCCAATTCCCAAATGTCCTCAGGATCAAACGATACCACCTCTTCTCTTCATCCTCTTTCTTGGAATCTTCCGGCTTTACCCTGTCCAAATTGAACTTCTCTATGGGCAGCAAGGAGAAAATTTCGACATACTCACCCTTGCCGATTTTGTCCCTGACTTCCTGTTTCAAGTGAGCCCCCAAGGGCCCTTCAAAGCAAAACGTAAACCTCGCACTTTGCGGCATTGGCGATACGTACTATATCCGCCCTGACCGCTGCAACAGGCTCCCCGCCTTCTCCCCCATGGTCGTACTCACTGTCACACCACCAGCCTGTGGAGCCGTGGGCCCTGCATTGGGCGCAGGTGTCACCACGTTATCTGTCCCCCCTGCCTGCCCGCCTACCCACGGCACCACCTGCGGGGGACCCTTTTTTGGTACAGAAAATCGCTGAACCAACTCCTTCCGTCCCCCTAGTAAATCCGCCATTGGATCCCCTGTCCCGGGGGGGACAGTCTGGCTGCCCGCCAACCCCGCCACAGGTGCCACAGCATCCTTGACCCTCAGGGTGACCCCACCACCATTGGCTACACCCCCCACCCCCAAACCCAACAGCTTACACAAAGCATCAGTCAATTCAATAGGAGATATAAGAGTGTTAGACTTACCGGGCTGACTGGGCACGTCCCCCACAGCCGCTGCTCTCGCTTCCCCTGGTGTTGCGACCTCTCTGCGATCCTCCTCCTCCGAGCCAGACAGCTCACCTTCTGACCTCTGCTTCTCGGCTGGTAGCATGGGTGTGATGAGCCCTCCAGGCGAAGCTCTTCCGGAGGCCGTGGCTCCCCTCTGCTCCAAATCGTTGTCCCTTCCTGGTGATCCAACCGCCACCTCCCTGCTGCGACTGCGCCCTCTGGAAAAGCCCCCGGTAGGCCGCTACACCGTCTCACTGCCGTCCTGCACCTCCCTCAGCCCGCTGTTGCTTCCGGCACCGCCAGTCTTGTCTGGTAGAGGCCCTGCGGACGTGGCACTGCTTCTCCCCCGCTGAATCCCCCCCCTCGTTGCCACCTGCGCAGAAAGGGGGATTGCACTCACTAAGGTCCTCTGCCACGAGGGTGAGGAACGGGGGCCATGACGGCCCGTAGCCCCGCCCCCGAGCCCCGCCATTGTGGAGGATACTGTCCGGCTTCCCTCACGGCTGAAGCAGGTGTGCGATTCACCAGAGGGGGCAACGGGTCTGTCTGAGGGCTTCTAGGGTGGCACTCTCTATTTGTCGGGGCAGCGAGAAACGCTCCGGGGGCCGCGACCTCCGGCCGCGCTGCGGTGTCCCGCCGCTGGCCGCTGACCCCTCCCCCTGGTCCTGTATAATGGCACCCACCTGGGCTTGCAGCCATTCAGGCCCCTTAGTCGCCGCTGCAGCACGCAGCCGCGTCAGGATCAGATCCACGTCCGCCATTTCGTATGAGGAGAGAAGTGAAAAACTTCCTCTCACTGTCTGCCCTTTCTCAAACTGTTCCCGGGCGTTCCTGCCCCCTCCTTTTAAACAGCTCCTCCCCTCCATACCATTCTTCACTTCCCTCCTCCCTCTCAACCTTCCCATAAAGTTTAACCCCTTGTTGCCTCTACTCTCCACCTTGTCATGCCCGGCCATCCATTACTCTTGCTTTTGTGCTATTCATTCCGGGCCTCCCTGTTTTTTTAAAGTTGCAATTCAGTCACTACTACTAATTTTAGTATAATTACTCCAAACTCAGTAACTCATGAAGTTGGAAATATGTCTACTCTTTAAAGATTCCCTTTTCTGTGTGTCTGTCTTCTCAGCTGATAAACAGGTCTATAATATCCAAGCAGCTGAAATTCAGTTTCTCACCCCCAAACCACATTGGGATTGCTCAGGGTCCAAAGCCAAGATACAGGCTGTTTTGCTAATACTGGAATAGGAGAGGATTTGGCCAGAGATGTCTACTAGCAGATGTAACCTAGTTGCAGTCATCATAGTGCAAATTTTACAGCAAGATCGCTGCGCTGGGTGTTAAAATGGTTTGCTCCCTACTGTGAATATAGACCTTAAGTGGCTTATCCAGCTGCCACTTCAACAGCTTGACTCCACTAATGAATGTCTAATATTGTTCTGGAACACATGCGCTGTTTTGGCCTTCTTGTTGTGGAAGAGTTATGGGGCTCTGGACGTCTGCTTTTAACCCTGTAACTGCCAAACAGCAAAGAGTGTAATTTTTTTAGGTGATGTAGGTCTAATAAAAAACACTCACTAAAATCTCATATACAGGACAGGTTAACATTTTAATTTAATTTCAAATGTTTTTTTTAATCGTTTAAATCTGCAGCTTCCATTAGAAAAATCCTGCAATGAGGGTCCTTATTTAGACACCTCCTGTTAAAGGTGTAAACTGGGGGACAGGTAGCAGGTACAAAGCTCCCTGGGATGGGCAGTCTTTCAGGCACAGATACCAAATCCAGTAAGGGAGTGACAAACAGTGCAGTGTTTTTTGTGTTATATACAAGTCTATATACAGGTGCTGTACAGTGTTCCAGAAAACAAAATAGGAACAAAAATAGCAAAACAAAACCTAAAACTGTGTCTCGGTACTAACTATACAATAAATACAGGCCCTAACTACTAGGCTGAGCAAGCCTACAGCTTGTCAGCTTCCACATATAAGCTTAACAGCTTTTTACCAATCTTTTGCTCTCACAGATCAGTGTTGTCTGTGTTTCCCAGGCAGAGAGCACTGGCTGTCTGTCTCAGGTGAGTTTAAATTAGCCTGGGGGAAAGGACCAAGATCCGAACGTGGTTTAGAAATCCCTGAATGTGTATGAGAGGAGCCTGGGAGATGTATAAACCCCAAACAGGACTTTTCACAGCTCTCTCTGGGATGCTCTGCTACATATCCCCCCCTCCCTTGTTTCAACCCCAGGGTTGGAACACCTGTGGCCCAACAGGAGTGAACACTGGACAGGGCATCTACATTCCCCATCTAAACACCTGGCCTGTGTTTTATCAGCCAAAAAACACTGGTTCACACGTCTATTCGTTTCCTTTTTTTCAGCCATCCATTTCAGGGGAGCATGGTCAGTTATTAAATCAAACTGACGCCCTAACAGATAGTACCTTAGCGCGTCCAAGGACCACTTTATGGCTAAACGTTCCTTTTCAATGACTGCATACTTTTCTCATGTTCATTGAGCTTTTTGGTCAGGTACACCACAGAGTGTTCTTCCCTATTGTGTACCTGTGACAATACTGCCCCGATTCCTACATCAGACGCTTCTGTCTGAACCAAAAAATCTTTAGAGAAATCGGGGGAGTACAGCACTGGCTGTGCACAAAGAGCCTTCTTCAAGACTTGGAAAGACTCCTCTGCTACTGGGGACCATTTCACAATTACAGAGTATTTCTCTTCGTTAAGGCCCATCAGTGGGGCAGCTATAGTTGCAAAGTTTGGGATAAACCTTCTATAATACCCTGCGATCCTCAGAAAGGCTCTGACCTGCTTCTTGTTTGCATGACGGGGCCTCTCCTGTATGGCTTCTACTTTGTTCAACTGAGGTTTAATGACTCCAGGGCCAATAATATAGCCCAAATACCTGCCTTTCTCTAAACCAATGGCACATTTTTTGGGATTTGCCATAAAACCTTCTTTGAAGAGGGAATCAAGGACAGCCTGGACGCAGGGCAAGTGAGACTCCCAGTCAGTGCTATATATCACTATATTGTCCAGATAGGCTGCTGCATACTATCGGTGAGGTCTTAGGGTCCTGTCCATGGCCCTCTGAAATGTTGTGGGGGCATTTTGCAACCCAAAAGGCATTTTCTTGTACTGAAACGACCCCTCCGGGGTCACAAACGCAGTCTTCTCTTTGACGCTACCAGTCAGGGATATTTGCCAATATCCTTTGGTCAAGTCCAAAGTGCTCAGATAGTGGGCACTGCCAAGTCAGTCTATAAGTTTGTCTACCCTGGGCATTGGGTACATGTCAAATTTTGTCACTGCATTAAGCTTTCTAAAGTCGTTACAGAACCTCCAAATACCATCCGGTTTTGGGAGTAACACAATGGGGCTAGACCAGTCACTATTGGATTCCTTAATAACATTTAGCTCCAACATCCTTTAAATTTCATCACTGATGTCCTTTCTTCTAGCTTCGGGAATTCGGTATGGTTTGAGCTTGACATGGACTCCAGGTTCAGTAACAATATCATGCTGAACCGTTGAAGTTGTACCAGATAACTCTGAAAATGTCACTCTACTCCTTATCAGGAACTCTCTAGCTTCCTGTTTTTGGGAATAAGACAGTGTGTCTGGAATCGTGACCTCATGGACCAGAGGGGACTCAGGCGGTTAGAGGGAGGGACCTCGCAGCTAATGCCAGTCTATCTTTCCAGGGCTTTAACAGGTTTCTATGGTATATTTGCTCAGGCTTCCTTTTACCTGGTTGATACACTTTGTAATTGACCTCCCCAACTCTTTCAATTACTTCAAAGGGACCCTGCCACTTAGCCAGGAACTTTCTTTCCACAGTGGGAACTAACACCAGGACCCTGTCACCAGGTGAGAAAACACAGAGATGGACCCCCTGTTGTATATTCTCTGTTGAGCTGCTTGGGCCTGCAGTAGGTATTCTTTTACCATAGGCATGATTGCCGTAATCCTGTCCTGCATTTGAGCGATATGCTCAATGACACTTTTGTGGAGTGTCTGCTCCCCCACACAGGTTTCCTTGGCTATGTCTAAGAGCCCCCTAGGGTGTCTCCCATAAAGCAACTCAAATGGAGAGTAACCCGTAGAGGAGTGGGGTACCTCCCTGATGGCAAACATCAAGTACGGAATCAGGAAGTCCCAGTCTTTCCCATCCTTGTCAACAACCCTTTTTAACATACTCCTTAATTTTTTATTGAAACGTTCCACCAAGCCATTAGTTTGAGGGTGGAACATGGAGGTTCGCAACTGCGTCACCTTAAATAACTTGCACAATTCCCTAGTTATTTGTGACATAAATGGGGTGCCCTGGTCTGTAAGGACTTCCTTAGGGATCCCAACACGACAGAACACCTTGAACAGCTCTTTGGCAATGTTCTTAGCAGATGCGGTGCATAATGGAACTGTTTCGGGGTAACGGGTAGCATAATTCATGATTACAAGAATATGCTGATGACCCCGGGCAGACTTAGGGAGTGGACCCACAAGATCCATGGCGATCCTCTCAAAGGGCACTTCATTAATGGGTAAGGGCACTAAACGACTTCGGAAGTGGGGTAGTGGGGCTGAGATTTGACACACAGGACAGGATTGGCAACAACTCTCAGTATCTTTCTGTATCCCGGGCCAGTAAAACATGCACAACGCCCTTTCAGTGGTTTTCTCAACCCCTAAATGACCTCCTAGCAAGTGCCCATGGGCAAGTTCCAACACCACCCATCTGTATGGCTTAGGGACCACCAACTGTTCAACAACTTCATCATCCTTTCTATATACACGATACAGTAAATCTTCATTGCTCCTAAAATAAGGAAAACAGAGCCTATCCCCTGGTTCAACAAGTACATTATTAATCACTACTACATTTTCCCAGGCCCTGGCAAGGGTAGGGTCTCTTCTCTGCTCTGTCCCATAAGTTTTGCTTGTTCACATTAAGGTCGGCAAACTCCAACGTAGGCTCAGAGTCAGCAGACGGCTGTCCCCCTTCACTGGTTGTGGGAACTTCCTCAGGCTCCTCCAGTTCTCCTGCCATAACTGAGAAAGGAAAACCCGGGGAACCCAGAGAGGAGTCTCCTGAACCCACGTTGTCAGTGCTGGCCAGTAGAGTTCCAGAGTCCAGCAAGGCCATAATAGGCTTATTTTTAACAGTCACGTGTTTTCCTACACTTGGCGCTGCAGCGCATGAAACAGCAGCAAACCTGCCTTCTAATAGATACGCCACACTGCATGGGTTCATCTGTCAATGGACTAGGGATGAGCTTTGTGTTCGCGTCGAACACACGTTCGACTCGAACATCGGCCGTTCGATCGTTCGACGAAGAACGAACATTATGGTCCGTTCGCGCTAAATTCGTATTGCACGACACGCCCCATAATTCACTGCAGAATCGCAGTGCATTGCTGGCTGATGATTGACCAAGCATGCACTATGACCTGCATGCTTGGCCAATCACAGCGCGGAAAAAAACGGAGAGCCTTAATTGGCCAGGGTGGCTTTGGCCAATTATGGCTCAGGGGGTTTAGTACACGCCCCACACTATGTAAGGCCGCCTGGAAGTTGGCCTTGTGTAGTGTGTTGGCGTTTGTGAAAGAGGCAGTTTCAGAGAGATAGACAGTGTCATTTATATTGAGTTAGATAGAGCAGGCAGGCGAGTCAGTTAGCTGCTGTTACAGTGTGTAGAGGATATATATGCATCCTAGGTGTTGTATATATATTTATACACTGTATTGAGTGTAGCTAGATCCGTTCCTGTTAGTCTCTATACTGATGATTCTTACTCTGAATGGTCCAAGGTTATCAGTGGTGTACCCCAAGGTTCAGTGCTGGGACCCTTACTTTTTAATATCTTTATAAATTATATTGGGTCTGAGATCAAAAGTAACATTTCTGTCTTTGCAGATGACACCAAGCTATGCAGTGGAATAATGTCCTTACAGGATGTCGCCAATTTACAAGCTGACCTCAATGCTCTGTCTAATTGTGCGACTATGTGGCAGATGAGGTTTAATGTTGATAAATGTAAAGTTATGCACTTGGGGGCTAAGAATATGAATGCATCATACATACTAGGGGGAGTACAACTGGGGGGATCCGTAGTGGAGAAGGATCTGGGGGTTTTGATAGATCATAAGCTCAATAATGGCATGCAATGCCAAGCTGCGGTTTCCAAAGCGAGCAAAGTCCTTTCTTGTATTAAGAGAGGTATGGACTCCAGAGAGAGAGAGAGAGATATCATTTTGCCCCTCTACAAATCATTAGTAAGACCTCATCTGGAATATGCAGTTCAGTTTTGGGCCCCAGTTCTCATAAAGGATATTGGGGAACTGGAGAAATTGCAGAGAAGTGCAACCAAACTGATAAGAGGCATGGAGGAGCTCAGCTATGAGGAAAGATTAGAGGAACTGAATTTATTCACTCTTGAGAATAGGAGATTAAGGGGGGATATGATCAACATGTACAAATATATAAGGGGTCCATATAGTGAACTTGGTGTTGAATTATTCACTTTACGGTCAACACAAAGGACAAGGGGCACTCTTTGCGTCTAGAGGAAAAGAGATTTCACCTCCAAATAAGGAAAGGTTTCTTCACAGTAAGAGCTGTGAAAATGTGGAATAGACTCCCTGCAGAGGTGGTTCTGGCCAGCTCAGTAGATTGCTTTAAGAAGGGCCTGGATTCTTTCTTAAATGTACATAATATAACTGGGTACTAACATTTATAGGTAAAGTTGATACAGGGAATATCCGATTGCCTCTCAGGGGATCAGGAAGGAATTTTTTCCCCTGCTGTAGCAAATTGGATCATGCTCTGCTGGGGTTTTTTGCCTTCCTCTGGATCAACTGTGGGTATAGAATTGGGTATATGGGATTGTACGATATTTCTTTTTTTTTTTCTTTTCTTTTTTTTTATGGTTGAACTGGATGGACTTATGTCTTTTTTCAACCTGACTAACTATGTAACTGTGACAGGCAGGCAGGTGATTGTGCTAGCTGCAGACAATCAGTGTTTCACTTAGTGTACTACTGTGTGCTTTGCATAGCGATCACCTAAAGCTCACCTGGATACAGTTATTCTCTATACTGTGACAGGCAGGCCGGTGATTGTGCTAGCTGCAGACAGTCAGTGTTTCACTTAGGGCTCTTTCACACGGACGGACCGTTCAGGTCTGCCTATCAGTTTTTTAGGCGGACCTGAACGGATGCTCCATGTACCCCTATGGAGCCACGGATATCAGCGGTGACATGTCCGCTGACATCCGACCCGCTCCGATCCGCCAAAGTGTGACGGAGGAAAACCCTACTTTTCCATCCGTCTGCGGATCGGATCGGATGACAACGGACTCTACGGTCTGGGGAACTGATGTCCACACCGGTATAGAGGGACAGCTCTTCTTGCATTTACCGCTCTTCTGCTATCTCCCCATCGCTCCAGCAACAATATAGTGCACTACTTGTTCATCTTGGCAGTATTCCACCACTGGGAGACTACAGATACACGGATTGACTCATGCCCTCCGCAGACAACTTAGAAAGATATTCATGCCTATACCCCACTTCCATCCTGTGAGTAGCCATTTGGTTGTTATTTTTATCTTTTCTCAAATAAATTCCTAACATACTGCACTTAGTAGGCGCATTGTTTTTTCTTTTCTTACCCCCATATATTACCTAATAAGGGTTTAACCCCCTTGATCGCCCCCCAGGTTTCCCTTTCACCCCCTATCACCACTGTCGCTAAGCGATAGTTTTTCTGATCGCTGTCTTAGTGTTGGTGATGCCGATCGGTAGCCAGTAATTTTTTTTAGGTTCGCGCAGGTTTTTATAGCGTCAGGTACCCCCATATATTATCTAATAAAGGTTTAACCCCCTTGATCGCCCCCCAGGTAACCCTTTCACCCCCTATCACCACTGTTGCTAAGCGATAGTTTTTATGATCGTTGTCTTAGTGTCGGTGATGCCGATAGGTAGCCAGTCATTTTTTTTTAGGTTCGCCGTCAGGTTTTTATATAGCGTCAGGTACCCCCATATATTACCTAATAAAGGTTTTAACCCCCTAATTGCCCCTAGTTAACCCTTTCACCAGTAATCACCATATAAGTGTTACGGGTGACGCTGGTTAGTTAGTTTGCTTTTTATAGTGTCAGGGCACCCGCCGTATATAACCCAATAAAGGTTTAACCCCCTGATCGCCCGGCGGGTGATATCAATTAGGTTTTAGCGTCAGAGAGGGTCTGCGTCACACCCCAGGCAGCGTCAGGTTAGTGCCAGTAACGCTAACACCCACGCGTGAAGCATACACCTCCCTTAGTGGTATAGTATCTGAACAGATCAATATCTGATCTGATCAGATCTATACTAGCGTCCCCAGCAGTTTAGGGTTCCCAAAAACGCAGTGTTAGCGGGATCAGCCCAGATACCTGCTAGCACCTGCGTTTTGCCCCTCTGTCCAGCCCAGGCCACCCAAGTGCAGTATCGATCGATCACTGTCACTTACAAAACACAACACACATAACTGCAGCGTTCGCAGAGACAGGCCTGATCCCTGCGACTCCAGTGCTGTAGGAGGTGATTTCACCACCACAGTTAAAAAAAAAAAGCATATATGCCGAAGCATTGGGGCAGCAGGGGCGGAGGAGCGGAGGAGCGATTTTGCTCCTAATGCCACGTACATACGGTCGAAATTCCGACGGAGGCTTGCCCGTGGAAAAGTCTGACCATGTGTACGCGGCATAACTTTTGCGGGAAGATGCCCCCATGCTTCGGCATATATAAATGGTGCATGTATGCCCATCATTAGAAGTGGGTGGATGAAGGGCGGTATTCTAATGGTGGGCATACCCACCGATCAATCTTTTTTCGTTCGGCCAACAGGCTGCATGAAAAATAAGATTACAATACATGTCCAACAAGGACCAGCAACGTACTGGTATGTTGCTGGACTTTGAATGGTTATACCAGATTGATGCCTGCGGGTTTAGGTATCATCCTTTTCAGCCAGCGGCCGGCTTTCATGTAAAAGCAATCCTAGTGGCTAATTAGCCTCTGGACTGCTTTTACAAGCAGTGGGAGGGAATGTCCCCCCCCGGATATAAAAAGCACCATTGGGAAATTGGGAAAGCATTTTATCACACCGATCTTGGTGTGGTCAGATGCTTTGAGGGCAGTGGAAAGATCTAGGGTCCAATAGACCCCAGTTTTTTCAAAAAAGAGTACCTGTCACTACCTATTGCTATCATAGGGGATATTTACATTCCCTGAGATAACAATAAAAATGATAAAAAATTAAAAATATGGAAGCAACAGTTTAAAAATAAAATAAAAAAGCAAAATTAATAATAAAAAAACAAACAAACAAAAAAAAAACACCCCTGTCCTGCCCTGCTCTTGCCCAATGGCGAACGCAAGCGTCGGTCTGGCGTCATATGTAAACAGCAATTGCACCATGCATGTGAGGTATCACCGCGAAGGTCAGATCGAGGGCAGTAATTTTAGCAGTAGACCTCCTCTGTAAATCTAACGGCGTAACCTGTAAAGGCTTTTAAAAATGTATGTAGTTTGTCGCCAATGCGCGTTTGTGCGAAATTTTAAAGCTTGTCGTGTTTGGTATCTATGTACTCGGCCTAAGATCATCTTTTTTATTTCATCAAACATTTGGGCAATATAGTGTGATTTAGTGCATTAAAATTTAAAAAAGTGTATTTTTTCCCAAAAAAATTCGTTTGAAAAATCGCTGCGCAAATACTGTGTAGAAAAAAAAAAATGCAACACCCACCATTTTAATCTGTAGGGACTTTGCTTTAAAAATATATATAATGTTTGGGGGTTCAACATAATTTTCTTGCAAAAAAAATGTTTTCATGAAAACAAAAAGTGTCAAAAAGGGCTTTGCCTTCAAGTGGTTAGAAGAGTGGATGTAAGCTTCCTAATGTTGTGTATAAAATGCCAGAACAGTTCAAAACCCCCCCAAATGAACCTATTTTGGAAAGTAGACACCCCAAGCTATATAATGAGAGGCATGTCGAGTCCATGGAATATTTTATATGTTGACACAAGCGGAAAAAAGACAATTTATTTTTTTATTTTTTGCACAAAGTTGTCACTAAATGATATATTGCTCAAACATGTCATGGGCATATGTGGAATTACACCCCAAAATACATTCTGTTGCTTCTCCTGAGTACGGGGATACCACATGTGTGAGACTTTGGGAGCCTAGCCGCGTACAGGACCCCAAAACCAAGCACCGCCTTCAGGCTTTCTAAGGGTGTACATTTTTGATTTCACTTCTCACTGCCTATCACAGTTTCGGAGGCCATGGAATGCCCAGATGGCACAAACCCCCCCAAATGACCCCATTTTGGAAAGTAGACACCCCAAGCTATTTGCTGAGAGGTATGGTGAGTATTTTGCAGATCTCGCTTTTTGTCACAAAGTTTTGAAAATTGAAAAAAAAAAAAAAATTTTTTTCTTTCTTCATTTTCAAAAACAAATGAGAGCTGTAAAATACTCACCATGCCTCTCAGCAAATAGCTTGGTGTGTCTACTTTCCAAAATGGGGTCATTTGGGGGGTTTTGTGCTATTTTGGCATTTTATGGCCTTCGAAACTGTGATAGGTAGTGAGGAGTCAAATCAAAAATTTGCGCCCTTAGAAATCCTGAAGGCGGTGCTTGGTTTTCGGGGGCCCGTACGCGGCTAGGCTCCCAAAAAGTCCCACACATGTGGTATCCCCGTACTCAGGAGCAGCAGCAAAATGTATTTTGGGGTGCAATTCCACATATAACCATGGCATGTGTGAGCAATATATCATTTAGTGACAACTTTTTGTAATATTTTTTTTTCTTTTTTTTAGTCATTATTCAATCACTTGAGACAAAAAAAAAAAATATTCAATGGGCTCAACATGCCTCTCAGCAATTTCCTTGGGGTGTCTACTTTCCAAAATGGGGTCATTTGGGGGGGGGGGGGGGGTTTGTACTGCCCTGCCATTTTAGCACCTCAAGAAACGAGATAGGCAGTCATAAATTAAAAGCTGTGTAAATTCCAGAAAATGTACCCTAGTTTTTAGACGCTATAACTTTTGCGCAAACCAATAAATATACGCTTATTGACATTTTTTTTACTAAAGACATGTGGCTGAATACATTTTGGCCTAAATGTATGACTAAAATTGAGTTTATTCGATTTTTCTTATAACAAAAAGTAGAAAATATCATGTTTTTTCAAAATTCCGTTTATATCGCAAAAAATAAAAAAATCGCAGAGGCAATCAAATACCATTAAAAGAAAGCTCTATTTGTGGGAAGAAAAGGACGCAAATTTCGTTTTGGTACAACATTGCATGTCTGCACAATTTACAGTTAAAGCAGCGCAGTGCAAAATTCTGAAAACAGCTCTGGTCCTTTAGCTACAAAATGTTCCGGGGCTTAAGTGGTTAAAATCACTGCTCCCGAAAAAACGACTGTTTTAAAAGATTATTTTTACATTGATACATGTCCCCTCGGGCAGGACCCGGGTCCCCAAACCCTTTTTAGGACAATAACATGCATATTAGGCGTTATAATTAGCACTTTAGATTTCGAACGTTCGCGTTCATTGTATTTAATAGGGTTCTAAAGTTCGTGCGAACATTTGGTCCGTTCGAAGGTTCTGGTGTGAACCGAACGGGGGGGGTGTTCGGCTCATCCCTACAATGGACAGTTTGTTGTAACATGTCCCAGTTCATGGCAACGAAAACATCTGATGTTGCCCCAGTTTGGTTTGCTGACAGGCAGTGGCTTCCCTTGTTTGGGACACCAAAATTCAGTCCTGGCACCAAAAATCCTTCCCCCTATCTCCGTGTCATGCTTACCACTCACTTCCCCTGGAACAGTCTTACTGGTTACCTGGGGAGACAGTGGCTTTGGGTAGAAAGTCTGTGCGGCTATAGGGGTGGTGACCAGGCTCTCTGCAGCAAATTACCTTATAATGAGTTCCACCAGGTTGTCTGCTGACTTGGGGTCTCCTTGACTTACCCACTTCAGGGGAATTGGTAGTGACCTCAGGAATCGCTCCGTGACCACACGCTCCACTATTTGTGGCCCAGACAGGGACTCCGGCTGTAGCCATTACCACACTAAGTGTATTAGGTCAAACATCTGTGATCTTGGGGGCCTCTCATCTCGGAAGAACCAGCTGTGGACACGCTGAGCTCGAACTGCCAAGGTGACATCGAGTTGCGCCAGGATTTCCCGCTTGACCTTCTCATAGTCTCCCGCTTCTGCCGAATTCAGGTCATAGTAGGCCTTCTGCGATTCTACAGAAAGTACGGGGATTTTAGGCCAACCTTCCCTCTCAACGGTCTGTTTAAACGTCAGCAGAAAGGCCTCTGGATCATCATCTGCAGTCATCTTGGAAATAAAGCAACCCACATGGATCGCTGGGGGCTTGTCTCCAAAATCATAAATTTTAGCTGGTGACCACTGTGCTAGCATCTCCATAACCTCAGTCAGGGTTTTCCTATATGCTTTTGCAGTAGTGGCTAGCTGTACAAACAGCCTCTGCGTTTGTTCCTGTAAGCACCAATCTGTTGGCACAGCACCTTTGTTTGCTCCTGTGCAATAGCGTTGGCTTGCTGTTGTACAGCGTTGGCCTGCTGTTGTGCAGTGTTGGCTTGCTGCTGAGCAGCGTTAGATAACACCAACTGTTTGAGGATTTTCTCCTTGTTCAATCACTCTAGGTACTGGCCCTTTAAGTGGTAACTTACTACAGCTGGCCACAGCCTCCACCATATGTAAGCTGGGGGACAGGTAGCAGGTTTTGGGCCCAGTCTATCAGCCCTGTACTATAAAAAAGGAGAAGTGTAGGTTCCGAGAGTCCCGCTCGAGGAGAAATGCTGTGATCGCTGCAGACAAGAGGAGGATTGCTGCACTTTGCAGTCCATTGGACGGCACTGGGATGCCTGGGCATGCCTAAGGTATGCCTGGGCAGTGTAATAGAGATAGTTAGGGACGTTCTATAGGCTAATGTTCTCATGGAATAGTATCATCAAGGTGTTTGAAGTAAAAGTTGCATCAACTGTTCTGAGCCTAGCCTGAAATTATTTAAAGGGGTGCATGTGGGTTCCTGGCATATGAAAGAACTTGGGTCAGTATAGCACATGTGGGGTATAAAGCAAAGCTGCTACAGAAGATATAGTCAGCATGACAAGCAGGAGGAGCAATGCAGTTGCTGTGGGTAACCAGAAATAGTGCAAGGTACATTGCAGCCAGTCGTGAGGCATGGTGCCTGGTGTAAGTGACGGGTCCTCCATTAGCAGCCTTGGGGTTGATGATGCCGCTCCCTCCTCAGCAGTCGTTTTCCCAAAGCAACCGGGACCGAACCCACGTTATGGAGACCCATAGCCAGACCGCATGGGACGGGAGTAAAGGAGTTAACGCATGAGGTCCGCGCATGGTGGGACCCTTTTCTGTCACTGGTAGTGAAGTGGTAGTGAAGTGGCAGAGGTACGCCGGACTGTTGGAAAAGGCATAGGCTCAGCTGTGTCATTCCTAATTGCAATATACTTAAGGAAAGTGTGTGTAGTGACATAGGACGTTACTTTACAGTGAAACTCTGTACATTACTGCACATGGTGTAAAGCTCATCTCTAAGTTGGGGAACTGCCATAATATTTGAATCTCACATGACAGACGGTCCCTGCCTGGTCCTGGGCATTGATGAGCACGCTCTACGCAACAGGTACCCCTGCGTGCGGGGTTAATGAGTGGTCCCAATCACATGCTGATACCTTCTGTTTTCCAAGGACTCTGCTGTGCTTCAAACTTTAGTAGAGGGATTTTTGGTTCCTTTCAGACCACTTAACCATAACGTGTTCGGTGACACTGTTTAAATGAATTGTGCAATTTTTGTATTTGACATTAGACTACAACTCCTTAAAGTGGTAGTAAAGTCTTTTTTTATACTTGTACCTACAAGTAAGCCTAAATAAGGCTTACCTATAGGTATAGTGAATATATCCCAAACTGTTTAGGAGATATTCTCACAGCGGGCAGCCAGTGATGTCACCGGTGCATGTGCTCTGAAGGGATGGCATACCCAGGGCCGGTGCTAGACTATTTTGCATCCTAGGCAAGACCAGCTATTTTGGGGCCCCTTACACAGCTTTGGGCCTGGGCCCTCCGGGCCTGACCCCCTTACATCAGAGTTTATCCCTTTCATTAGGGTCCACAAAGTTGCCCCCCCCTTACATCAGGGTCCCAAGAGTCTCCTCTCCTTAAATCGGAGGTGCCGCGAAAAAAAAATATTAAAAAGCCAGCAGCTGCAAATACAGCAGCTGCTGACTTTTAATATTAGGACACTTACCTGTCCTGGAGTCCAGCGACGTCCGCAGCAGAGGACGAGCACTCGCTCATCACTCTGCTGCCCCCACCGCCATCCTCGGTGAGGGAACCAGGAAATGAAGCCTTGCGGCTTCATGCCCGGTTCCCTACGGCACATGCGCGAGTCGCGCTGCGCCGTTCTGAATGGTCCCCTGTGTTCTGGGAGCCGAGTGTCTCCCAGAACACTACGGGGATTCTGCGGGAAGTGAAGTGCTTCCCGCAGATTTCCCACAGAGAGGACTCCCGGAAGTGGGTGCAAATACCTGTCTTAGACAGGTATCTGCACCCCCCTCCCCCCTGAAAGGTGTCAATTGTGACACCGGAGAGGGGGAGGGTTCCGATCAGTGGAAGTTCCACTTTAAGGTGGAGCTCCGCTTTAAATCAGGGTCCTCAGAGTCGTTGTCCCCCCTTACATCAGGGTTCCCAGAGTTCACCCTTACAACAGAGACCCCACTTTCATTAGGATCCCCAAAGTCTTCCCTTAAATTAGAATCCCAAAGACCCCCCTTACATTAGGATTCCCAGAGTCCCCCTGGCCATGGCTGCGCCCTAGGCAGCAGTGCGCCCTAGGCAGCTGTCTAGTTTGCCTAGTGATAGCACTGACCCTGGGCATACCCGTGCCGTCCCTTCAGAGCTCTGTGCCACGGCTATGACTCATGTGCACGAGTGACATCATCGCAGCTCAGCCAATCATAAGGCCGGAGCACACGAACCTGGAAGGAAGACCGGGTGAAAATGGTAGCCCTGTCAGCGGTGACAGCGTGCTGCTGGAGGGCTTCATTCTAAGGTAAGCATTTCATAATGTGCTAGTATGTGATGCAGACTAGCACATTATGCCATTGTCTTGCAGGTTTTCTTTTTCCTAAAGGCTGTGGTATAATACTGCTTTAACTGGAATTATGCCACTAGGCACCTAACTCCCATTACACTAAAGGGGAAAGGTTTTCAGAGAAAATGAATCTTATTCACAATGGAAAAGAAAACATGTATCATATTTAAACTGAACTAATGTACCATTTTAAGAAAAAAAATAAGGTAATATTTAAAATGATAGCAGCAACACATTCCAAAAAAGTTGGAACAGGGCAACAAAAAGCTAATAAAGTAAGTGGTATTACAGTAACAAGATAGAACTGGAACAACATTTTGCAACTCATTAGGTTAATTGGCAACAGATCAGTAACATGACAGGGTATAAAGAGCATCTTAGTCAGGGTGTCTCAGATGTAAAAGATTCACCAATCTCTGAAAGCTACGTCTAGAAATTGTCAAACAATTTCAGAATAATGTTTCTCAAGGTAAAACTGCAAAGACTTTTTATATATCATCTTTCACAATACATAATATCCTCAAAACATTCAGAGAATCTGGAGAAATCTCCGTGCGAAAGATACAAGGCCGAAATGCAATATTGGATGCCTATGACCTTTGGGCCCTCAGATGGCACTACATTAACCACTTCCAAGCAGGGCCATTTCTGACACTTCACTTCTACATGTAAAAATCTACATTTTTTTTGCTAGAAAAACACTTAGAACCCCCAAACATTATATATAATATAAATATATATTTAGCAGAGACCCTGTAGAATAAAATGGTGGGTGTTGCAATTTTTTATGTCACACAGTATTTTCGCAGCGGTTCTTCAAACGCAATTTTTTTGGAACAAAAACACTTTCACGAAAAAAAAAAAACCCACTAAAGTCAGCCATTTTTTTTTGTATATTGTGAAAGATGATGTTATGCTGAGTAAATAGATACCTAACATGTCACGCTTTAAAATTGCGTCTGCCCGTGGAATAGCGGCAAACTACAGTGCTTAAAATTCTCCATAGGCGAAGCTTTAAATGCCTTTAGGCTCGGATCACATATGAGCCGCATGCGGCTCACAGCAGGGGTCTAGTGCGTGCTGGTTCACCATTTCAGGTCCAATTTCAGCCTAAATTTTGAACAACATTCCTTGTGATAGCATGGGCCATGACAGGTTCTCTTGGCCCTGCCGGCGGAAAGTGGTTAAAAAACCAGGCCTGATTCTGTGAAGGGCATCACTGCATGAACTTGGGAACACTTCCAAATATCACTGTTTGAGAACATAGCTAGCAATGCCATCAATCATGCAAGTTAAAGCTCTTTCATTAAAAGAAGAAGTCATATTGGAACATGATCAAGAAATGCCGCTGTCTTCTCTGGGCCAAAGCTCATTTAAAAGGGTCTGTTGTAAAGTGGAAAACTGTTCTGTGTTCAGACGAATTGATATTTGACATTCTTTTTGGCAACCATGGGCATCACGTCCTCCAGACTAAAAGAGGAGAGGGATCTTCCGGCTTGTTATCAGTGCTCAGTTCAAAATCTTGCATCTCTGATGGTATAGGGATGCATTAGTGCGTATGCAATGGGCACCTTGCACATCTTGAAAAGCACCATCAATGCTGAAACTGAAAGATATATCCAGGTTTTAGCGCAACATATGCTCTCATCCAGACAACGCATTTTTCAGAGAAAGCCTTGCGTATTGCAGCAGGACAATACTAAATCTCATACTGCATCTATGACACCAGCATGGCTTTCTAGTAGAGGAGTGAGTCTGAGTGCTTAACTGGCCTGTCTGCAGTCCAGACCTTTCACCAATTGAAAATATTTGGCACATCGTGAAACTAAAAATACGACAAAAGAAAACCCAGAATTATGTAATTCACGGAATGTAGAGGACAGGAGTGTGCCATGCATAGTAGGAGTCCAGAGTACAAGACAAAAAGATGCAGGAGTCAGGGGTGCGTAGGGGTGAGGAGAGTGCCAACCCCCCCCATGCAATATTCTTCCCCATTTTATCCTTTCAGCAAACGTTCCCTGTCCCTCCCCTCCAAAAGCAAAACAAAATACAATACTTCCCCCCCCCCTGCACAAATCCGTAGTTCTATCACAATTCCTCGCACCCAGATCTTCCTTCCCAGTACAACCCCCCCCCCCCCCTTAGATTTCCTCTTCTGTTGCAGCCAGCATCTTTTTTATTTGGGGGACGGGGAGGAGGATATGTGCTGGGGGGGGGTGCTATGGGAGGGGAGAGGTGTAATGTCCCACATCTCTGGCTCCTCCTCCTCCTGTCTGTGTAAATGAGAATATCAAAGCTGAGCGGGAAGAGGTGGCTTCAGTCTGCTGTTCTGTGAGTTGTGCAGGCAGCTGAGAAAGAGAGATACTGGCTGGCATAGAGGGGGCAATCTCAGCGTGTGGAACCCCAGGCACCCTGCAAGAGATGTGGGGCAGGTGTCCCGGTGCTTACGCTAATGCTCCTCTGCCAGGCCAGTTACTGGTGTACAGTGTCGGGACTGGGCTCCAGGATTCATCACAGATGCGCAGGGACACCAGGATTTTAATCAAATCTTAGGACAATCTCAGGAAATCTGGGATAGTTGGGAGATATGCACTAGAGGAGAGTGTAATGAGGAAATGCTTCCTCTTTCCTGTAACAGATTGATTACATTATCTCAGCCTAGGCAAAGTTGCTGAACTGAAATTCAAAAGCTAAAAGGTAGAGCTTTTTGAACCATGATACTCTTGCTGTAATTACGGATGACCTTGGGTTTGGCCTGAACTAGAAGGGAAGTTGTCAATTCTGGCCCAATCAGTTGCAGCCGTAGCATTCCCCACCCTGCAGCTGCACCTATGCAAAGGGACGAGGATGCTCGTGACATCATTGACCTAATATGGGCACAGTAGGTCAATGATGTCATCAGCATCCCCTCCTTTTAGTGTACATCCTACGGGACAGGGAATGCCTTGCCTACAGCTGATTGAGCCAGGACTGTTAGCTTCATTCTGGATTTGGACCGAACCCAAGCTCACCTCTAATTGTATTATGCCAGGAATGTATTTATGTAGACATTGGCTAAAAAGCCCTCTTTTAGACTGATAATTTTTGTATTAAATTCATGCGCATCACATTATGAGTCTCCAGCAGCTAAGACTATTTGCGACTGCATTGTGCAACTTTCACATAGTGATTGCACTTTGAGCTGGCCCTTTGAAGCTGATGGGTGACTGTGGAGTCATGTCAACTGCACCCAGGCCTAAAGGAGTGCAGCTACAGTCCTGAACAGTAGACACTGCATGAGATCCCTCTCCATTTACTCCTCTCCTCCTCTCCTCCATCACATGTGTGGCTGGACTGAAAATACATGAAAAATAGGAACAGAAAAGTGCAATGTGAAAAAGCTATAAAAAGGGGATCAAAGGATAACATCCATATGTGAAGGAGCAATTTACAAAGCAAACAATCCGGTAGAAGTGATTGCTCCACTTTGCCTCATATCCCCACTGTTTTTAAAGAGGCAGCGTGCACTCTTCTACAGGGAGCTGCGTGTGTCTGAACTCCCAAAACCGTACAAGCAGATGAGTTTGTTTTTCTTGGCCAACTTCATCCCTGAGCAACATGTCACAGCACTTATCAGCTATATTTCTTCCACTCTGGAAAACTGCAATCCTTATTGCTCATCTGGCTTTAATATTTCTATACAGGTTCGTCAATTCCCATTAAATGGAAGGATTACTATGTTTCTCTAATACTTCTGTACAGGCACGTTGCTTATTAGAAATAAGACAAGTTAAAAACGGCAAAAATATTTTAAAAGCTAAGCCCATCTTGGATTGGTATTTAAGTTTTGAGCAGATGTACGTGGATTCAAGCATTTGCCATCTTCTTAGGAAGGTCCACTTCCCTGCCAGCCCCCTAGCACCCAAACAAATAGGCTGTAAATGCAAGGGTAACAATAAAGATAAGCCTGTGGCAAAAAGAGAAAGAAATAAACATAGGGCTGGAATGGCTGGATAGCAGGGCAAGCAGGACTCAGTGAGTTAACTCAATGTTTTAGTTGTCCAGTTAGGTAGGGGTGGCATAAAAGGGGTTTGCAGATCCAAAAAGGGAGGGGCCAAGTGTCCAGTGGTCAGTCGGAGATTATCGAACGAAGAAGCAGCTTCCCACCTTCCTGTCCCTTTTTTGTGGAATGAATGTCCTGCAATGACTGTTGTAGTGGTGTGGCAATTGGGATCTTTGGAGGCCTTCTAAATTAATACCAATATGGCATAGTGGGGAACCATCTATAGTATGGGGTCCTCGGTAAGATGCCAGTTAACTGAGGTTTAACTGGGCATTGGGCATATGGTTGTCAGCATTGGAAGGTGGAGAGTTTGGTATCGTCCTTGAGTCGGTGTGTTGCAACTGGGGACCTTGCATGGTCATGCTGATACTAATTTGATTTAGGGTCTTTTCAGTGCCTTCAAAGATCAGTAACCTGGTTTAATTTCTATCTGTGAGATTATTGTCTTCTAAATAAAATGTGTTTTGGTTATTTGTTAATAAATGGCCGGTACGGACAATTTTACTCCAAAAAGAGTGTCGTCTTGTTTTTTACTATGGGGTACAACAAGTAAAGGGGAGTTTGCATCTGTCTTACCATTGTCAAGATTTCACAAGCAGTAAGATTTAAAAAAAAATGACTCACTTCGGCTCCAGGCTTGGGGTAACATAACTGTTCCTCAGTGTTGTCAACTCAAAATCCTGTGAGAATGTATTCTCGCAATGGGTTGGGATGAAGTCTCATGGGAGTTCAAGTTTCCAGCAATCACAGAAGGCAGCAGTCTGCAACAGTGACATCACACATGCTTTTCAGAAGCCAGGAGGGGGGATTTTTAAAGTTTTTATTTTATTATTTTTACTGCAAGTTTTGCAGTGGGGGGGGATGAAGGGAAAAGGATCTTCTTTTATTCATATAAGGTCTACTTTAAAGCCCAACTCTGGGCACAAAAAATACTTTAGCAGTGCCCAACCCCTGCACTGCATGGGATAAATGCCCACCTGTGTGCAGGGCGAGTAGGCCCCGCTCACAAGCTTTCACACAGAACACGCTCATCAATGTCTGGAACCAGGTGGAGTCTGTGGTCATGTGACAAATCAAACATTAAGGCAGTTTCTCGACTTAGAGATGAGCCTTTATACTGTGTGCAGTAATAATACAGAGTTCCGCTGAAAAGTGTCTTGTCCCATGTCACTACACACTGTAACTTCATGTATGTCGCATTAGGAGGGACTTACTAAGCTTGCGCCCACTCCACCAGTCCAAAGCACCTCTGTTACCTCACTCCCAGTAACAGAATGGGATCCCGCCGTGCGCCTAGCATGCATGCACTTATTCACTCCTTCATTTCCCATACCTGATGCCCAGGCCATTGAGCTTCGTAACGTGGGTTCAGATTCAGTTGCTATTGGATACCAACTGCTAGGGAGGGAGCCAGAACTTCGACCTCCTCATTACTGGAGGACCTGTCACCTTACCAGGTACCATGTCTAACGACTGGTTGCTTGTAGCATGTTCCTTCACTTGGTTACCTATAGAAACTACACTCCTCTTCATGTCTTGCTGAGTTAACCCTCTTTGTAATGATGTTATTTCATACCCGGTAGTGCTTTACAAACCCTGGTACTTTAGATACGCCAGAACCAACATGCACCCCTTAGAATAACTTCAGACCAGTCTTAAGACAATTAATATAACTTTACTGAACAGTTGTAGAATAACAGTTCAATATGAACAATGTCCTTCTCCCTAAACAAATGAATGGAGTGTGGCTGCCCAGGCATACCTCTGTGAGGTGAGAGTCTATTATGGCATTCTCCTTGGCTTGGATGTCTTCGAAAATCCCAGTGTCTTCAGCGGACTGCAAGGCACAGCAGTCCAGATACGACGAGCAGAGCAGAGCTAATTTAGAGCCAGCTCAGCTAGGAAGAGCCCTGAACCTCAGCCTTCCCGCCTTTTTATAGCACAGGTGGGCTGGCTAGGACCAAACGGCCAGGAACTGAGCTTACAACAGTTAACTCTTTCCCCAGCCTGGGCCAGCAACTAATTTGCTAGAGCCAACACATTTCAACCTGCCTACATGCTCATTATATCTGAAGAAATACTTTCCTTATTCCACACTCCAGCATGGTGCCTCCAGTAGTGAGACTGGAATCCTGCAGCCTCCTCTCCAAGGCATTAATAACCACTCACACAGTACAGTGCCCACTCACAGTACAGGAGCCCCCCACACAGTACAGAGTTCTCCCACTACTCACCTAAGGCTTCATTCACACCTGAGCGTATTTTTCAAGCTTTTTTAAAGCATTTTAGACATGTATTACAAGTGTTCCACAGCTTCAGGCATTTTTGTTTAGCCAATAGAAAGCACTAGAGGGAGGAGAGGGAGAGGAAATTAGCAGTGGAGAGCTGCTATTTGAGCATTTTACAAGCACTTTACGAGCGTTTTTCTACTTAAGTCAGGCGTTTCTATTAAAGTCTATGGGGCCAAAAATGCTTGTAATCTGCCACAAAGAATCTCATGTACCTTTTTAAGCTTCAGGCATTTTGCTTCAGGCGACAGAATGCTCAAATGTAAACAGGGGCCATTGAAATTAATGGAATTTTACAAGCTGAAAATCACTCAGACCCCTTTCACACTGGAGCGTTTTTCAGGTGAAAAACACCTCCCCTGCAGTCCCAGTGTGAAAGCCAAGGTGCTTTAACACTGGGATGCTGTGCTGGTAGGACGTTAAAAAAGTCCTGCAAGCAGCATCTTTGGAGCGGTGAAGGAGCGGTGTACACACCGCTCCTCCACCGCTCCTGCCCATTGAAATGAATGGGTACCGCTGTCAAAGCGCCTGCAAAACGCTTCGGCAGCGACGCTACACAGGATCATTTAACCCTTTATTCGGCCGCTAGTGGGGGTTAAATGCACCCCACTTGCGGCCGAATAGCACTGCTAAAATTACGGTAAAGCGTCAACGCCCGCCCGCCCCAGTGTGAAAGGGGTCTAAGAGTGCCCGGGATAAGTCTGCACGTTTAAGCTGAAAAACAGCCTGCATTTAACTACTGCAATTTAGTAATGAACTAGCAATAAAGCATGCAGCAATTTAAGTCAGAACTCCTAATCTGTATGCTTATGTAAGGTCAGTAACTCAGGCAGTATTGAAGCTTGATGACAGCTAAGCAACTATCATTTTCAGAAGAGGATATCAGCAATGGTAGCCCCAGTAGACAGATTAATTTTTTTGCTCTTATAAGGCAGTATAACATGTTCCTGTTAGGTTTGTGACACATCATTCTAGTTTGTAAATGACCCCTATGTGTTTTTGAAAATACAGAAAGCATGCACTGAATTTAATTTTTTTCAGTCGTGTAGCGACAATTAAACCCAAAATCAACAGGATGGTACATTTCCACGTGCGCCCTTTCCTCAACTCTCCTGTTTTATTCCTTTTATTCTTTCAAAATTTGTTGTAAAAATATTTATTTTGAAGTAAACACAAGCAATTATATTGGTATGTACTTTGGGCTCGCAGCCCCTCCGGTTTCCTTTTTGCCTCCCTCTACCAGATTTTTTTTTTGCTATTGACATCCTCTTGCTGCTTTCCAAAATACGCATCTGTGCTGTGTGATCCTTGGGTGTGAACTTGACTAGTGCTGGAGTGTGCCCAATGCCAACATCTCACAGAGAGTTCCTGGTGCTCACTCCATCCATCCCTCTCCCTACACACTCTTCAAGTGACCTCAGGGAAGTATGAAAAATGGCTCAGCTATGCTGAACGCACGACCCACCAGAGTCACAAAGACATGTTGCCGCTGGACTTTCCAGTCCAAAGCCTGCATTTGATTTCAGCAAACCTAAAGTGGTATGCTGAGCAAATATAAGTAACATACCCTTAAAATTTGCTATGTATTGATTCAAAACTCATTAGATGTATTATAAATATTACTAGAATAACATCCTGAAGTGTAAAATAAATGTGACCCATAAACTCAGGCAGCATTAAAGCAAAAAGGGCTCATTTACACTGGTGTCACTCTCTGAAGAATGATCTGTAGTGGAATGCTTTTCATAGGGCATTTGACTGGCTGTGGCAGTTATATCACCTCCTCACTGCCAGTTTTAAACCCGCACCACAAACATGTACATTGCAAGCAATTATTGGGCGGTTGTGGCAAAGCCCCATTCAGTTGCATGGGTCACCTACAGAGTTTGGTACTGCTGACAGTTTGCTCAGCCTGGCGTGTCCTTCTTGGCATCCTCAATCCAATAGACAGACTGAGAGGAGTTAGTCAGGAGTTAGAGGTCTTTCTCTGTACTTTAGTCTCAGCTCATCGTGATGATTGGTCATCACAACTCCCGTGGACAGAGTTCTCTCACAAAAATCATGTTAACATCAGTTCCCAGAAGACACCCTTTTTTACAGTTTATGGAAGACATCCTCAGCTCCCTCCTATGACCTGTTCTCCTGACATCCCAGCGTTGGCTATCGTTCAGGAACCATTTGATTCCATTTGGGTTGACTTTCATGATTCCCTCCAGACAGCTTTTTGCTGACCATCGCAGGCATAAGCCGCCTCCTCTACAGCCAGGAGACAAAGTCTGGCATTCCACCAGAAACATCAGACTCTGGGTTCCTTCTCTGAAATTTGCCAATTTGCCCCAAGATTCATGGGTCCTTACACTATAATTTCTAAGCTGAATCCTATTTGTTTTAAACTCCAGATCCCTAAAAGCCTCACCATCTCGAATTCCTTTCATCTCTCATGTAGCTCTCCCTACCTCGGCTCCGGTCTCTGAGGATGATCAAGAGTACGAGGTTAGTCAAATTCTGGATTCTCGCTTCTGTAAAGGTGTTCTTCAATATCTCGTGGATTGGAAAGGTTTTGGTCCTGAGGAGAGATCTTGGATTCCTGCATCTGATGTCTTTGTGCCTCGTCTTCATTTGAAGTTCCCCTCCAAGCCTGGTCCCAAGCAGGGGAGGTCTCGTAAGAGGGGTGGGTGGGTACTGTCATGAATATGCAGCTATGACTGCTTACCTCTCAGGTCTGCGTCTCAGCTTTAGAGAGCGTGCCACCACACCTGGGCATTTAATTATGAGCTCTCAGCATGGCTCCACACTAGCTGCTCAACAGGAAACACTATTTAACCCTGTGCACCGCAAGCCAGCCTTGCCGAGCAAAGTTGTGATTAGGCTTCTGGTGTGGCATCCTGCTGTATATTTATCTCTGACCTCTGTGTACCAACCTTAGCGGTGCGCTCCTAACCCCAGCGAAGTGCATCGGTCACCTGGCCTCAGGTGACCTGACACAAACAGAGCCAACAATTACAAGGATTTTGCAACACTCCACCACAACAGAAACCTCTCCGGGTCACACGCTAGCAGTAATTTGTTGTACCTGGGTGGGGTCTGGCTTGTATTTTAATGTTGTCTAATTTTATATGTAATAAATAAAAATTATGATACCATACGTGTCAATATCATCAGTACCGAGACAGTCCAATCAATTCCTTCTCTAGGTGACCATATATTGGTTCAGGCAGCATCAGCAACTGCCACCATAGGTCTACTTAGTCCAACCATTTTACATTTAATTTGGATGATGGTACTTTTCTGCTAAATCATTACTGAGTTTTATATGAGGCTATACTCAAAATTTTGCTAGAGCCAACAATTAGATAGTTACAATGCAGAACAGTCGTGTAACGACTGAAAAGGCGTATGTAATGAAATTTCAACGCCTCACATTATTTGGAACTATGCATCCAAATATTCTGGTTGTTGAGGTTTACTTTTTTGGTTCCCATACAATTTAAACCTGGAACTAGAATTGTCCTCTGCTAAGTCTTGCTGAGTACCACCCAGACTGCCTTGTCAGACGTGTATTATAGCAGACAAGATAATGGAGCCTGATAAATGTTTTTTCTTCTCCAACTCTACAAGTGCACTGCTGGCCTAGGCCTTGAGATTGTCAAGTCACGTCAGCATGAGTCCCCCAGGTATTTGTGCCTTTGGTTTGCCTCCAGTCCCTTTCCATAATATTTCTGACACACCGACAGGCCATAATTTACACAACCTTTTTACTTACCGGTATCTGTCTCTGATCGGAATATGGCAGAGATTTCAAGCCCTGATTGAGGCAAAGCTTCAGCTGTTTTTTTAGCTAAATGACCGTATTGATTTAATACGGTATTCTTGTGATTTACAAGCATCCCTCATGTAACAACATCTTAGATTCTCTGCAAAAACCTTTTTTTTTTTTTTGAAGCACAGTTCCATAGGCTCAGGATTGATCTTGTACAGTTGTTTTTCCTGGCACAGGATCCATTTATGTTCCAGCCTTTCACAAACTGCATTTAGGTGCAAACTATTTTATGCAGCGTCCATAAAGGGGGTGCTGCTGGATGGATATCAGCTGATGCCCTGGAGCATCTCCAAAAACATCAAACCCTTGATTTAATGTTGTTTGGGGTATTCTCTAAGGAGAACTAGGTAAATAGATTGCAAAACTGTCATAACTAGCCCAAGCAGAATAAGATATTAAAGTAAACCTGTCATTAGAATAAAATCCTAAATTCATGCTGCAATAGGTACCCCCTCTCACTCACTGATCGCCCCTGATCCCATGCCGAATAGTCACCAGAAACTACCAAACATAACTGCAAACTTAAAGGGGTTGTAAAGGTTTGTTTTTTATTTTATAAATAGGTTCCTTTAAGCTAATGCATTGTTGGTTCACTTACCTTTTCCTTAGATTTCCCTTCTAAATGATTTTTTTCTTTGTTTTCTTTGTCTGAATTTCTCACTTCCTGTTCCTCCTCAGTAAGCTGTTCAGTAAGCTGTTCTGGGTGACTCCACACCACTCGGATGATGGTGTGAAGTTTACTGAGGAGAAACAGGAAGTGAGAAATTCAGACAAAGAAAAAAAACATTTAGAAGGTAAATCAAAGGAAAAGGTAAGTGAACCAACAATGCACTAGCTTAAAGGAACCTATTTAGAAAATAAAAAAACAAACCTTTACAATCCCTTTAAATGCATCTTAGCCCCAATAGTGGAATTGTGGTGAGGTAGGTGAAGTGATGTGCTACCTCTTCCCTAAAACATCAGAGTTTTACCAAAATAGCAACAGGGATTGCAATGGCAGGGAGTGGCAGTAAAGGTATGTAGGTATGTACAGTATAGACACCAGAAGTTGCCTAGCATGAGGGGCAGGTTGTTTATGTGACATATTTGCTATACAAATACACACTCCAATCAAAGATAATCATTGTGCAGATAAATTTACTCAGTGGAGACAGCGTATGTTTTAAAGTAAAAGAAAATCCAGGGATTAAAAAAAAAAAAAAAACAGGTCCCTCTGCAAGGTAATGACATAATGTGGTAGTTTGCATCACATACTAGCACATTATGAAACACTTACCTTTAAAGAGGAAGTAAAGTCTTCCTCTTTAATTGTACCTACAGGTAAGCCTATAATAAGGCTTACCTGTAGGTACTGTAAATATCTCCTAAACTTGCACCATTTAGAAGATATTTAGCATATATGCTGCCGCCGACGTCATCGGCGCATGCACACTGAAGAAATGGCCCGCGGCTCTGGCCAATCATAGCGCCGGAGCCCGCAAACCTGGAAGTAACTCTGGGAAAGATGTTGGCTGTGTCTGCAGTGCGCGGGCGGCACTGCATGACTTTGTTCTAAGGTAAGTATTTCTATGCGATACTAGCTCATTATGTCTTTGCCTTGCAGGTTTTTTTTTTTTTTTTTTTTAGAAGTTTACAACCTCTTTAAAACGAAGCCCTCCAGCAACACGCTGTCACCACTGACAGGGCTTCCATCTTCACCTGATCTCCCTTCCCTTGTTTGCGGGCTCCAGCCATTTGAATGGCCAGGCCGTGATGACATCACTCACGCATGCACGTGGTAGCCATGATAGCGGCACGGAGCATCCTCAATGTGCAGTCCCTTCAGGGCACAGTGTACATGCACCAGTGACATCAATGGTTGCAAAGCATGTGAATATCTCCTAAACCAGGGGTCCCCAACCTCCGGGCCAAGGCTGCACTTTCAGAGGTTCAGCGGCAGTGGGCGAGCAGAGAGATGACATCACCTCTCGCCGCCTGCCCCGCATCACAGCTGTTTCGGCCTCACAGCCGGCCGCGAACACAACACTGTCTTAGGTGCTGCGTGCGAGCAGAGAGAGGACGTCATCTCTCCCGCCTGCCCCGCATCAACACTATCCAATCCTCACAGCCGGCCGAACACTACACTGAGTTTTGGCGGGCGAGCAGAGAGATGACATCTCTCACTGCCTGCCACGCGTCACCACTGTTCCACCCTCACTTGGAAAGTGACAAGCTGCATTTAGCCAGTGGCAATCCGCACCTGGCAAGTGACAATCCACACCTGGCAAACGACAATCTGCATCTGGCAAGTGACAAGCCGCACCTGGCAGGTGACAATCCACATCTGGCAGGTGACAAGCTGCATCTGTTGGCAAGTGACAAGCTGCATCTGTTGGCAAGTGACAAGCTGCATCTGTTGGCAAGTGACAAGCTGCATCTGTTGGCAAGTGACAAGCTGCATCTGTTGGCAAGTGACAAGCTGCATCTGTTGGCAGGTGATGGTGGTAAGTGACAATCTGCATCTGGCAAGGGACAATCTGCATCTGTTGGCAGGCGACGGGGACAAGCTGAATTTGGTAGTAGGCGACAGTGGCAAGTGACGCACTCAGGGCTCCCACTGATTCTGCATTATGGTAAGTTGAACTATTTATTTTTTTATTAAAATGTAATAATATAAATTATGCGCTTCAATCACCCTGGCACCATAATAACCATGGTGCTGTGATGATTGAAGCGCAAACACCAGCCATTGTCTCAACATATCGCGAAAAATCGCTTACCCCCTGCGGGCCTTGGCATAATTTTCTTACACGCAGTCGGTCCCCAGCGTCAAAAGGGTTGGGGAACGCTGTCCTAAATGGTGCACATTTAAGAGGCATTGAAGAGCTCAGCTATGAGGAAAGGTTGGAGGAACTGAATTTATTCTCTCCTGAGAAGTGGAGATTAGGGGGGGAATGTGATCAACATGTATAAATACATACAGTAAGTGGTCCATATAGTGAACTTGGTATTGAGTTATCCACTTTAACCACTTGCCTACTGGGCACTTAAACCCCCCTCTTGCCCAGATCAATTTTCAGCTTTCAGTGCTCTCACACTGAATGACAATTACTCAGTCATGCAAAACTGTACCCACATTAATTTTCTGTATTTTTTTCATACAAATATCATTTTTTTTGGTGGCATTTAATCACTACTGTGTTTTTTATTTTTTGCACTATAAATGATTTTTCTTTATTTCTGTTATAAAATTTTGCAAATTAGTAATTTTTCTTCATAAATTTTGGCCAAATTTATACTGCTACATATCTTTGGTAAAAATAACCCAAATTAGTGGATATTATTTGGTCTTTGTGAAAGTTAGAGGGTCTAAAAGCTATGGTGCTAATCATTGAAAATTGATCACACCTGATCACACCTGATGTACTGATGGCCTATCTCATTTCTTGAGACCCTAACCAGCCAGGAAAGTACTAATACCCTCCCAAAGGCACCCGTTTTGGAAAGTAAACAGTCCAAAGTATTTAGTAAGGCCCCATGCACACAGGGCGTTTTTGCAGCTGCTAATAGCAGCGTTAGACGTTTTTTTTTACAGCTGCAAAACGCCCATCCATGTTATTCTATTGTGTCATGCACACATAGAGCTTTTATGAGCTCCAAGTGGCATAGGCGTTTTCCAGCTGCAAAAAAAACCCAATTCCAGTGCGTTCTGGAGCTCCAGGTTTGAGCTGCAAAAACGCCCAACGCGCATAAACGTGCAAAAACGCAGCGAAAACGCGCAAAAACGCAGCGATTTGCGTTTTTGAGCTCCAGGATTTTTTTTTTTTTTTTTAAAAGGTTAAAAAATGTTTACAAAACATGGACAGGCGTTTTTAAGCTGTAAAAAACGCAGCTGTAAAAACGCCCTGTGTGCATGGGGCCATAGAGGCATGGTGACTTTTTAGCAGTTGTCATCTTTTCCCACAATTCTTTGCAAAATGAAGTCTTTATTTTTTTTCTCTTCACAAAATTGTCATTGTAATAGGTTATTTCTCACACATGGCATATACTGTATATGCATACTTGCAACTGCACCCCAAAACACATTCTGCTACTCCTCCTGAGTATGGCGATACCACATGTGGGACTTTTTAACAGCCTAGCCACATACAGAGAACAATAGAAACGCCCACAGAATGACCTAGTTTTGGAAAGAAAATGCCCAAATGTATAATATATGAGGCATAATGAGTCTTTTGAAGGGTTCATTTTTTTCCAGACGTTTTTGGAAAATGTGGAAAAAAAATGAAAATGCATTTTCTTTACACAAATTTTTCCATTTATAAGATATTTCCAACACACAGCATGTAAAATGACACCCCAAAATACATTCTTCTACTCCTCCTGAGTATGGCCATACCACATGTGTGAGACTTTTACACAGCCTGGCCACATACAGATGCCCAACATTGAAATAGCACCTTCAGGCGTTCTAGGAGCATAAATTACACATCTCATGTCTCAAAAACCTATTACACTTTTAAAAGCCGTGGAGCACCAGGACAATAGAAATGCCCACAAAATTACCCCATTTTGGAAAGCAAACACTCCAACGTAAAATCTATGAGGCATAATGAGTCTTTTAAACATGTAATTTTTTTCCAGAAGTTTTTGGAAAATGTGGAAAAGTGTCCACCTGGACTCCTGGCTGAGCAGTGAAAGGGGGAATATTAGCTTATCTTGAGTTATTAGGAAGCCACAAGGGGTTCTGAAGGGCATAGGGAAGGCTGGCATGGGTCCTAACCCTCTGTGGCTGAGGTGACACCCCACTAGTACTTGGCCTTTATTGCCGAGGTACTGTGGTGCTGGTGGATGGCACTGTGGTGCTGTTGAATGCCACTGCCTCCTCACCAGAACGCCTTCGTTTGGCGAGCAGAATATCTTCCTCCTCGGAGTCTGTCAGTGTTACACTGCTTAGGACTCGCTCATAATTTACATCAGAATCTGAATTTGAAGATTAATCTGAAGTAGAGAGCTCCCTGTTGCTCTTGTCGGCTGCACTATGAATTTGGTACGCCTCCTCGGTGGAAAATGATTTTTTAGACGTTGTTGTTTTTGGTGGGGATGAGCCTGCACAGGTGTGTGCTGCTGATAAGCCTGCACTGATGGGCACTGATGAGCCTGCACAGATGTGTGCTGATAAGCCTGCACTGATGAGCACTGATGAGGCTGCACCGATGAGCACTGATGAGCCTGCACAGATGTGTGCTAAGCCTGCACTGATGGGCACTGATGAGGCTGCACTGATGAGCCTGCACATATGTGTGCTGATAAGCCTGCACTGATGGGCACTGATGAGGCGGCACAGATGTGCATTGACGATTGATGGCACATATGTGCATTGATGACTGATGACACATATGTGCACTGATGACTGATGGCACAAATGTGCACTGATGTGCACTGATGACTGATGGCACAGATGTGCACTGATGACTGATGGCACAGATGTGCACTGATGACTGATGGCACAGATGTGCACTGATGACTGATGGCACAGATGGGCACTGATGACACGGTGACACCGTGGCACTGTAGCACTGATGGCACTTATGACTGGGACTGATGGGCACTGACCCTGATGGGCACTGTGACACTGACCCTGATGTGCACTGTGACACTGATTTGCACTGTGACACTGATGGGCACTGTTTTGTTACTGTATACGATGGTGAATAAAATAAATCACTCACGCTGCAGCACAGATCACTCTCCCTCCTCGCACGCAGTTTCTGTGTGAGGAGGGAGAGCTGTCAATGAGAGATAATCTCATATGTATACATTTGAGATTATCTCTCATTGGACACGCCGATCACGTGGTTAATGGCCGCTGTGAATGACCATTTACCGCGATCCAAGGGACACGGCCATCACAAATTTTCCCCAATGCACACCCGCTGGGAGGGTGCACAGGGGAGGATGTCTATTGACCGCCTCCCGGCAATTAAGTCCCGCGCTATAGCCTTCATTTGGTTATAGCGCGGGTGCGAGGTGGTTAAGGTCATCACGGAGGACAAGGGGGCACTCTTTTCATCTGGCGGAAAAGAGATTTAATCTCCACATATGGAAAGGATTCTTCACAGTAAGAGGTGTGAAAATGTGGAATAGACTCCATCAAGAGGTGGTTCTGGCCAGCTCAGTAGATTGCTTTAAAAAATACCTGGATTCTTTCCTAAATGTACATAATATAACTGGATACTAACACTTATAGGTAAAGTTGATCCAGAGAATATTTGATTGCCTCTCGGGGGATCAGGAAGGATTTTTTTCCCCTGCTGTAGCAAATTGGATCATGCTTTGCTGGGGTTTTTTGCCTTCCTCTGGATCAACTGTGAGTATAGGATTGTGTATATGGGATTGTATGATCTTTGTCTCTTTTATTGGTTGAACTAGACAGACTTGTGTCTTTTTTCAACCTGACTAATTATGTAACTATTTAGGAGATGTTCATTTTACTTACAGGTAAGCTTTGTCAAAAAACTTACTTGAATAGTTGCAAAGCAGAGTTTACTACCACTTTAAAGTGATATTAAAGGCAATTTTTTTTCTTTTTAAAAATGACAAACATGTTATACTTACCTGCTCTTTGCAGAGGTTTTGCACAGAGCAGCCCCAATCCTCCTCTTCTTGGGTAACCTGCCGGTGCTCCTGGCTCCTGCAAATGCCCCCAGAGCAAGCAGCTCGATATAGTGGGCACCCAAGCAGGCTCGTGTCCATTCACACACACAGAGTCGTGGTTTGGACCCACCGGCTTTCTCTCCTCATTGACTCACAAGAAAGTGATAGACCCCTAAATTTATATTTTTAAGGCAATTTGAAGAAAAAATATATTTTAAATATTTTTTAAAAAAAGTTTATTTAACAATATCAATTGATTAAAGATTTATAGAAAATATTTGACATATATACAAAATACCACAATAATTAAAAACATTGCATGGTATAGTATGAATTGATGGTCCTGAAGTGGTTGGGAAATACATTAATTGATGTCCTCATTGGCTCACTGGCTATGATTGTCTCAATGTCTCAGCCAATGAGGAGGCAGAGTTCCTGGAGAGTCGAAGCTCTCGTGCACATCGCTGGATCACGATGGGGCTCAGGTAAGCATTAGGGGGGGGCTGCTGCACACAGAAGGTTTTTTACCTTCATGCATAGAATACATGAAGGTAAAAAACCTTGAGCCTTTAGAAACCACTTTTAGTGGCTCTAATTTTCACACTAGTGCAATTACAGATGTGACTTGTGTCGCACAGAATATCGTGACAATGGAAATAAACATTGCTTTCAATGGTGCCCATTAACATGAATGCAACTCAGCATGGTGCAATTTTTAAAATGTGTGAATAAGCTCACTCCATCCCTGTAGCTGCAGCTGCTGTTTTTTTGGTTCTTCATAACAGCGAACTGGGGGGAGTAATACATCAACTTCTCGCTAAATGCAAAAGTGAAAAAGCACATCCTTGGACACAGTGGCATCGCTATGGGGGTGCAGACCACACCCAGATGACATGCGCCAGGGGGTGACACCAGGGGCAGACTGACCATCCAGGCACTTGGGCACTGCCTGAGGGTCCACAACCAGTAGGGGGCCCCATGAGAGACTCATTGATGAATCTAGGTGGGTGCTGCAGATCTCAGTTGTGCCAGCCCAAAAGCCTTCTGCACCCCCTTCCACCTCCACCACAGCCATCGTGCCCAGCCATTATACTCCTAAATAGAGCCGGGGAAGCGTCCCCTAGGCTCCTCCCCATAATGGCCAGTGAAGAAAACAGCAGTGGGCAGAAGTGAAGGAAAGTGATTCTAAAAGAATGGCAAGGATATAAGTAAAATGAGAATGTTCAGGCTGGACATAGAAAATGATCACAGATTGTGAGAGAGGTCTCTCTCTCTATCACCATCCCCTCTCTCACCTCTCTCTCTCACCCCATCCAGCTCTGTCTTACCCCCTCTCTCTCTTATTGCCCCTCTCTCACCCCCACCACCTCTCTCTCTTACCCCTTCTCTCTCTCACCCCCTCTCTCTTTTTCACCCCCACCTCCCTTACCAACTCTCACCCCCCTCTCTATTTCACTCCCCTCTGTTTCACCCTTATTGGAGGGGGGTGACACCATGTTTTACCGTACCAGGTGACACCAACTCTAGTGACGCCACTGCTTGGACACCCTTTAGACATGTATGTTTCAGGGTGGAAGCTGGACACTGCATGGTGCAGACTTTGACTATACCATCTGCTCATTAGCTCTGTGATTACATTCTCAAGCCTACTTCTGGAATGGTAATCAAACAACTAATCATTACAGCTAAAGTCTGGACCATCCAGTGGCCATCAGGGAGAAACATGGTTGTGTAAAGGGTTGCCAGAGATGTGCTCTATCACTCATGTTCATCACGTGCACTCCTTTCTCCCAGTGCTTCTTAGGTTCCATACACACTAGGCAGCAGAAAAAATGGCAGAACTACTGACAGAAAAAAGCAGCATAAAATATGCTCATATGGAGCATATTGTATACACGTTTAGAGGTGTTTAAAGCAGAGTTCCACCCAAAAATTGCCACATTCGGCATGTCATTTTACCAAAACCATGTAGTGCAAGGGCCTGTCTGATTGCATACAAATTGAAACTCTTGAAGGTTTGACCTCATATTTACCGTATATACTCAAGTATAAGCTGACCCGAATATAAGCCGAGGCACCTAATTTTACCACAAAAAAATGGGAAAAATTATTGACTCGAGTATAAGCCTAGGGTGTCCATCTGCATGCCTCACTGTGCCTCACTGTGTCCATGTCTCACTGTGTCCATGACTAGACTGACGTTTAACATGGGAGTCTATGGAAGGGGTGCCCGGATTTAAAAAATCTGTGCTCCCCGGCCGTAGGTCCCCCGGACAACAAACTTTGCACACTTGTAGAGGAAGAGTGGGGCTACATGTGTGCCAAATTTGGCCGGTACTGGGTCCCCAAAGTGTGGGAGATCAGGCGCAAAATGATGACTCGAGTATAAGCCGAGGGGATCATTTTCAGCACAAAAAAAGTGCTGAAAAACTTGGCTTATACTCGAGTATATACGGTATATGGTTTTGGTAAATCTGAAAGAAAAAATCTACAGAAAATTGGATAGTGTGTATCCAGCTATAGGTTTGCCTGCAGACTTGCCCCTGGGGGATTGTGTGACTGTCCAGTGCTGGATCCTGATTGGCTTTCTGCATGGACCAATCATAAGGCAGAATTAAACTGTTGGTTGGAGAAAAGGCTGTCACTAAACTTATGAGCCCAAGAAGATAATAGACAAATCTCCTGCTGCACTTCAAATGCCCTTTCTAGGGCACATAGGTTTTCAAAATGTTAAGTGAGCCACAATGGAAAAGCAGACTGTGTGGGGCTACTGTGCTAGTGATAGGCTCAGATCTAACCTTGTTGGCAAATTTCATCCAATGTTACAGTGTGATTCAATTATAGTGCCAGTCTCTATGCAGAAAAGGGAACAATCAGTTTCAGTCATTTTCCCATTCTATTTGTACTTGAGAATTAATGATACTAAGGAGTATATGCTATCATTCCTTCCTTCAAACTTGTCACATTAAGTCTTTTTTTTTTTTTTTTTTTTTTGAGCTGTCTACTGTATAATCAGCCTCATAATGTATATTGATGTTTCATTGCTTTAGTACCTGATCCTTGAAAATTAATAAAAAAAGTCATTTGATGTCATTCTCCAGTGTTATTAATGTTATTTCCGTGAAACAAGGCTTTCCGCAGCCAATTTGGAAGGGTAATAGTATATGGCACTACTCCATGGATGTTGTCATTTGTTTGTGCACATTTTGACCAATTTGTCTGTGACAGAAAAGAAACGGCTTGGAAGGTCAAGATAAATCTTTTATTGGTTCACCTTGATTCACAAGGTTTATCTGTACTTTTTCCCGAAAGGCCATCTGAAAAATATCCAGCAACAGGTCGGTTATTAGTCATTATACAAATAACATCCCACGCTGTTTAATAAGGTTCTTGTGAGTAAATACAGGTTTGTATCAGTTTTTTTTTTTTAACTCGTGGTAGTCTGTTTATAAATGTTTTTACATGATTTAAAAAATTTCCACCTAAGATTAAAGCCCTGTACACACGATCAGATTTCCTATGGATTCTAGTCCGATGGATTTGTCCATCGGATATCCGATGAAACGGTCTTCCATCAGTCTTGCCTACACACCATCAGTCAAAAAACCGACCGTTCCAAACGCGGTGACGTAAAACACTCAGATGAGCCGAGAAAAATGAAGTTTAATGCTTCTGAGCATGCGTCGACTTGATTCTGAGCATGCGTGGGTTTTTGAATTTTTTAAACATGTTCTATTTTTTAAAACCGATGGAAAAAAGACCGATGGGTCCCATACACGATCGGTTTGTCTGATGAAAAGAATCCATCGGACGAAAATCCATAGGATATCCGATCGTGTGTACAGGGCTTTACACTTTTTCTAAGTTGTATCAATTGGAAAAAATGTGTAAATACTGGGTAAGCCCCCCTTCACACTGGGTGTGACTTCAAAGTGGTGCAATTTGGTCCGATTTAAGCACGACTTCAGTGGGACTTCAATGCAATTTCAATACAATTTTAATGCGATTTCTGACTATTTCAATGTACTGCGGCTTGGCTATGTCCAATCAAAAAAGTAAAGTGTGTGACATGATTCCAAAAATGAGAATACAAACTGCCTGGGGGTCCCCCCCAATCCATACCAGGCTCTGATCCCCTCCAAAGCAACTTGTCCCCATGTTCGTGAGGACAAGGGCCTCTTTCCCGAGGGCCCCTTAAAGCCCAACTCAGAGAAATGTAAAAATTGTCACTTGCAGGGGGGCTGCAAGAGTTAATTGCTTATTTAGGTCTAGGGAAAATGGTAAAGAAGACGTACTTACCCAATCCTCTGCTCTGCTAGACTGGTTGCCACAGCATCTTCTCTCCCACACGCCAGCAGTCTAAGGTCCTGACATCATTAAGACCAATGCAGGGCCCTTAGTTCTGCACTGAACCCGATGATGCCGAGAGGCTGGGGGGGGAGCACCATCTGCTGTTGGACCAGAGGATCGGGTAATGGAGGTGAGGAAAGGTTGAGGTGTTTGTAGTTCAAATCAGGAGAGCAGTCTAGGGTGAGAACGATGCTCCTCCATAGATACAGTATAGTGAGTATTGGCACTCTAGGACAGGAAGTGTGTTACTGGTGGGATCACAAGGTTAAAACAAAGGAAAAAAAGCAACAAACAAAGAACACTAACTTAATAGGAGCAACTCTCCAGGAAGATAACATACATTTCTCCTGCAAAACTCTCTCTCCCCCCTCCCTCCCACAGAGCTGATTCTTGTTTGATTGGCCACTGGAATGTCTCCTGTCCTGCAGGCAACTTGGAGTTGCCTTGTAAATAGCTCCAGGTCGGGCTGTGATTCATACTCAGGTCGTGTCTGAGTTGCCTCATAAAATCGTGCTGGAAGTCGTGTTGCCCCTGTGTGAATGGGCTCTAATGCAGCCACCATATCCAAGTACTAGTAAGCTACAATATATACTTTTTGTGTTTATTAAGCCTAGTACACACGACCGAGAATCTCGTCGTAAAAAAAAACCCGTTGTTTTTCTCGATGAGATTCTTGTCAAGCTTTCCTTGCATACACACTGTCAATTCCAAATCTCGTTGTTGTAAAGTGCAGTGACGTACAACACGTACGATGGCAGTATAAAGGGGAAGTTCGATTCCAATGGCGCCACCCCTTGGGCTGCTTTTGCTGATCTCGTGTTACCGCGTGTTTGTAAAAGTTTGGGGACAGATGATTCGCGCTTTTCAGTCTTCGTGCTTTCAGTTCGTTACAGCATGACGAATGTGTTATTTCCATTACGAACGCTAGTTTTACCAGAAGGAGCGCTCCCGTCTCATACTTGATTCTGAGCATGCGCGATTTTTTAAGACTCAGAGAAGCATACACACGACCGTTTTTCTAGTTGGAAAACAGGCCAACGAGAATCCCGACGAGAAAAACGAGAATCCTGACGAGAAAATAGAGAGCAGGTTCTCTATTTTTCTCGTCGAGATTCCCGGCAGTTTTCTCTACGAAAAACCATTCACACAAACGGTTTTCTCGGCAAGAAAGCTCTCCCAGCAGTTTTCTTGTCGTTTCTTGATGAGAAAACCGGTCGTGTGTACGAGGCTTAAGAGTAAATACACTTTAAAAAAAACTTGTGCTATGTGGAGGTAGATATAATGTAGTAAAAGGGAAAGTTGGAATGGAATAGGGTTTGTACTTGTTTCTTTCAGTGGAGGAAGTGTTTGTGTATTTTTCAAGTATGAAGTCTAAGACCCCATTCACAAAGGGGCAACACGACTTCCAGCGCGACTTTGGGAGGCAACTTGGACAAGACTTGAGTTTGAATCACAGCGCGACTTGGGGCGACTTACAACACGACTGAAGTCGCCTCCAGGACAGAAGACTTTGCCAGTGGCCAATCAAAGAGTCATCAGCTCTGTGGGAGGGAGGGGTTTGCCGAGAAAACTATTTTTATTTCCTGTAAAGTTGCTTCAGTTAAGACAGGGGATCCGACTTCGAGGCGACTTCCATTGAAATCAATGGGTACAAGTCGCCTAGAAGTCGGATTGAAGTAGTACAGGAACCTTTTTTGAAGTTGGAGCGACTGCAGTAGTGTGCATGAAAACGGCTCCATTCACTTACATTGATTTTCTCATGCAGCGTGACTTGAGGCGACAAGGGGTGACTTGGGGCGACTTGAAGTCAGATCCAAAGTCGTCCCTGTGTTGATGGACTCTTAGCTTACTTATTGTTGGCAGGTTACGTTTAAGGGATAGAGGAAGAAAGAAAAAGGGGAAAATGTATCAAAACTTGATTCCCAATATTCAACCAGCTTACTGGTAATCATGAAAATCCCTCAATCCCCACAAGAGCTGCCATCACTTACAAATGAAGGCCTTGCAAGGGATCCACATTGCAGACTCTTATGTACACACGATCGGTTTTACCGATGAAAACCGTCCGATGGACTTTTCTCATCGGACAAACCGATCGTGTATGGGCCCCATCGGTCTTTTTTCCATCGGTGAGAAAAAATAGAACATGTTTTAAATTTATCCGATGGGAAAAAAAAACAATAGCAAATTCTGATCGTCTGTGTAGAACTCCATCGGACAAAAAACCCACACATGCTCAGAATCAAGTCGACTCATGCTCAGAAGCATTGAACTTAATTTTTCTCGGCTTGTCGGAGTGTTTGGAACGGTTGGATTTTGGACTGATGGTGTGTAGGCAAGACTGATGGAAGTTAGCTTCATCGGATTTCCGATGGAAAAATCCATTGGATTAGAATCCATAGGAAATCCGATCGTGTGTACAGGGTTTTATAGTTAGATAACTGTTCTCCAATAAATAACTAGCTAAGACATAGAAACAAACAAAGGTATAGTGGTCATGGGACTTTACATGATGCATATCACTTCAAAAATAATGATACATAGAATACATATAGTTTGAAAATGTATTACAGTCAAAATTGGATATTCCATAATCTCAAGGTACATAATATAATTTTGAAATAATAAAGCCGTTAAAATGGCCATTAACCACTTAACGACCGCCCACCGCCGATTTACGTCGGCAGAATGGCACCGACAGGCAGAATCACGTAGATCTACGTGATCGCCTTTGTGCAGTTGGGGGGTCCATCCGGACCCCCCTTCACTGCAGTGAGCGGCCGTTAAGTGTTCGGGAGCGATCAGGCATGAGGGGGTGGCTGCTCGATTCCGCCCCCCCCCTCGCGATCGCTCCCGGCCAATGAAAATGCTTCCTCCGCCATGTGATGTAAACAAGGCTGGAGGAAGTGATGTCATCTCCCTCGCCGCGGTCTTTTCGTTCCCGGCGCCGAGCAGAGAAGAAGCAGGTTAGTGCACCAACAGTCCACTGACACGTAGGTACACATAGGCACACAAATCACCCCCCAGTCACCCCCAGATCACCCCCCAGGTCACCCCAAAGCCCCCAATCACAGTGTCACTGATTGCAGTGATCATTTATTTTACTGATCACTGCATTTAGTGTCATCTGTGATTGTAAAAAGTTGCAGGGCAGTTAGGATTAGGCCCCTTTAGGTCCAGGGTAGCCCCCTAACCCCCCCTAATAAAGGTTTAACCCCTTGATCACCCCCAGGTAACCCTTTCACCCCCTAACTTCAGCGTCACTAAGCGATTGTTTTTCCGATCGCTGTATTCGTGTCGCTGGTGTTTTAGATAGGCAGTTATTTTTTTTTAGGTTCGCCGCAGGTTTTTATTAGTGTCAGGTACCCCCATATATTATTTTAACCCCCTGATTGCCCCTAGAGTTAACCCTTTCACCAGTGATCGCCGTATAAGCGTCACTGGTGTCACTGGTTAGCCAGTAAGTTATTTAGTTATTTAGGTTACCCGTCAGGTTTTTATATAGTGTCAGGTACCCCCATATTTAACCTAATAAAGGTTTTAACCCCCTGATTGCCCCTAGTTAACCCTTTCACCAGTGATCACCATATAAAGGTTACGGGTGACGCTGGTTGATTAGTTTGCTTTTTATAGCATCAGGGCACCCGCCGTATATAACCCAATAAAGGTTTAACCCCCCTGATCGCCCGGCGGGTGAGATCAATTAGGTTTTAGCGCCAGAGAGGGTCTGCGTCGCCCCAGGCAGTGTTAGGTTAGTGACAGTAACGCTAACACCCACGTGCAAAGCATACACCCCCCTTAGTGGTATAGTATCTGATCAGATCTGATCAGATCTATACTAGCATCCCCAGCGGTTTAGGGTTCCCAAAAACGCAGTGTTAGCGGGATCAGCCCAGATACCTGCTAGCGCCTGCGTTTAGCCCCTCCGCCCAGCCCAGCCCAGCCCAGCCCACCCAAGTGCAGTATCGATCGATCACTGTCACTTACCAAACACAACACACATAACTGCAGCGTTCGCAGTGCTTGGTTTTTGGGGCCCTGTACGCGGCTAGGCTCCCAAAAAGTCCCACACATGTGGTATCCCCGTACTCAGGAAAAGCAGCAGAATGTATTTTGGGGTGCAATTCCACATATAACCATGGCATGTGTGAGCAATATATCATTTAGTGACAACTTTTTGTACATTTTTTTTTTCTTTTTGTCATTATTCAATCATTTGGGACAAAAAAAAAAAAATATTCAATGGGGTCAACATGCCTCTCAGCAAATAGCTTGGGGTGTCTACTTTCCAAAATGGGGTCATTTGGGGGGGTTTTGTGCCATCTTGGCATTTTATGGCCTTCAAAACTGTGATAGGTAGTGAGGAGTGAAATCAAAAATTTATGCCCTTAGAAACCTTGAAGGCGGTGCTTGGTTTTTGGGGTCCCGTACGCGGCTAGGCTCCCAAAAAGTCCCACACATGTGGTATCCCCGTACTCAGGAGTAGCAGCAGAATGTATTTTGGGGTGTAATTTCACATATGCCCATGGCATGTGTGAGCAATATATCATTTAGTGACAACTTTGTGCAAAAAAAAAAAAAGTTTGTCATATTCCCGCAACTTGTGGCAAAATATAAAATATTCCATGGACTGAACATGCCTCTCAGTAAATAGCTTGGGGTGTCTACTTTCCAAAATGGGGTCATTTGGGGGGGTTTTGTGCTATTTTGGCATTTTATGGCCTTCGAAACTGTGATAGGTAGTGAGGAGTGAAATCAAAAATTTGCGCCCTTAGAAATCCTGAAGGCGGTGCTTGGTTTCCGGGGTCCCGTACGTGGCTAGGCTCCTAAAAAGTCCCACACATGTGGTATCCCCGTACTCAGGAGAAGCAGCAGAATGTATTTTGGGGTGCAATTCCACATATAACCATGGCATGTGTGAGCAATATATCATTTAGTGACAACTTTTTGTAATTTTTATTTTTTTTTTGTCATTATTCAATCACTTGGGACAAAAAAAAAAAATATTCAATGGGCTCAACATGCCTCTCAGCAATTTCCTTGGGGTGTCTACTTTCCAAAATGGGGTCATTTGGGGGGTTTTGTACTGCCCTGCCATTTTAGCACCTCAAGAAATGAGATAGGCAGTCATAAATTTAAAGCTGTGTAAATTTCAGAAAATGTACCCTAGTTTGTAAACGCTATAACTTTTGCGCAAACCAATAAATATACGCTTATTGACATTTTTTTTTACTAAAGACATGTGGCTGAATACATTTTGGCCTAAATGTATGACTAAAATTGAGTTTATTCGATTTTTCTTATAACAAAAAGTAGAAAATATCATTTTTTTCAAAATTTTCGGTCTTTTTCTGTTTATATCGCAAAAAATAAAAATCGCAGAGGCAATCAAATACCATTAAAAGAAAGCTCTATTTGTGGGAAGAAAAGGACGCAAATTTCATTTGGGTACAACATTGCATGTCCGCACAATTTACAGTTAAAGCAGCGCAGTGCCGAATCCCAAAAACAGGCCTGGTCCTAATGGCCCGAAATGGTCCGGGGCTTAAGTGGTTAAAATGAGCTGACATATAGAAAACACATGATTGGTAAAAATTGATTCATATTATACCGATACATGATTAGGGATGAGCCGAATACCCCCCGTTTCGGTTCGCAGCAGAACATGCGAACAGGCAAAAAGTTTGTGCGAACACGTGAACACCGTTAAAGTCTATGGGACACGAACATGAAAAATCAAAAGTGCTAATTTTAAAGGCTAATATGCAAGTTCTTGTCATAAAAAGTGTTTGGGGACCCGGGTCCTGCCCCAGGGGACATGTATCAATGTAAAAAAAAGTTTTAAAAACTGCAGTTTTTTCGGGAGCAGTGATTGTAATAATGCTTAAAGTGAAACAATAAAAATTTAATATTCCTTTAAATATCATGCCTGGGGGGTGACTATAGTATGCCTGTCAAGTGGCGCAGTTTTCCCATGTTTAGAACAGGCCTGCAGCAAAATGACATTTCTAAAGGAAAAAAAGTCATTTAAAACTGCTAGCGGCTGTAATGTATTGTCGGGTCCAGGGAATATAGATGAAAATCATTGAGAAAAACGGCATGGGTCCCCCCCGAGTTCATTACCAGGCCCTTTGGGTCTGGTATGGATATTAAGGGGAACCCCGCACCCAATTAAAAAAAAAAGGTGTGGGGCCCCCAGGCCCTATTTACTCTGAACAGCATTCTACAGGCGGTCCCCGGTTACAAACAAGATAGAGACTGTAGGCTTGTTCTTAAAGGGGTTGTAAATGTTCGTTTTTTATTTTCTAAATAGGTTCCTTTAAGCTAGTGCATTGTTGGTTCACTTACCTTTTCCTTCTATTTCCCTTCTAACATTTTTTTTTCTTTGTCTGAATTTCTCACTTCCTGTTTCTCCTCAGTAAACTTCACACCATCTCCCGAGCTGTGTTTAGTCAGCCAGAACAGCTTACTGAACAGCTTACTGAGGAGGAACAGGAAGTAAGAAATTCAAAAAAGGAAGGGAAATCGAAGGAAAAGGTAAGTGAACCAACAATGCACTAGTTTAAAGGAACCTATGTAGAAAATAGAAAAAAATAACCTTTACAACCCCTTTAAGTTTAATCTGTTTGTAAGTTGGAACAGGTAAATTTTTTAATTGTAGCTCCAGCCAAAAAAACGATTTTTAAGCTTTTTGGATAGCATAAGGAAGGGTTATCACCCCTGTAACATTTGTTTTGCTGTCTGTGCCCCTGTTCAGAAGATTTCACCTCACTTTCTGTCCCAATGACAATTGGATTTTGAAAATTTTGAGTTATTAGGGAAACAAAGATTGGTGATAAAGCATCAGTAAAGACACCTTTTTCCCATATTAACTCTTACAGGAGAGAATTTCCCTTCCTAGGGGTAGATTTCCTCTCACTTCCTGTTGTGTCCCTCCGTTTGTAAGTAGGAGCCATTTGTAAGTCGGATGTTTGAAAGTAGGGGAACGCCTGTATATACTATACGGCCTGCCCTATATACTCTGCAGAAAAATGGGCCTTAGGTGTTGGTGGTACCAGAACACTGTAACCCCTCACAGATACTCTTGTTGAGCACAGGAATGGGCCCTGCTGTGAAATATTAGATCAAAAATTGTAATTACATGCCCCTGTTAAACAGGGGCAGACAAATTGGGCCTTTGGTGGTGGTGGTGCCACAACACTGTAACCCCTCACAGATACACTTGTTGAGGGCAGGAACGGGCCCTGCTGTGAAATATTAGATCAAAAATTGTAATTACATGGCTCTGTTAAACAGGGGCCGAAAAATTGGGCCTTTGGTGGTGGTGGTGGTGGTGGCACAACACTGTAAACCCTCACAGTTACTCTTGGTGGGCGCAGGAACGGGCCACGATGTAAAATATTATATCAAAAATTGTAATTACATGCCCCTGTTAAACAGAGGCAGAAAAATTGGGCCTTTGGTGATGGTGCCACAACACTGTAACCCCTCACAGATACACTTGTTGACCGCAGGAATGGGCCCTGCTGTGAAATATTAGATCAAAAATTGTAATTACATGGCTCTGTTAAACAGGGGCAGAAAAATTGTGCCTTTGGTGGTGGTGGTGCCACTAAACTGTTACCCTTCACAGATACTCTTGTTGAGCGCAGGAACAGTCCCTGCTGTGAAATATTGGATCAAAAATTCTAATTACATGCCCCTGTTAAACAGGGGCAGAAAAATTGAGTCTTAGGCAGGGGTGGTGGTGCCACAACACTATAACTCCTCACAGATACTCTTGTTGAGTGCAGGAACGAACCCTGCTGTGAAATATTAAATCAAAAATTGTAATTACATGCACCTGTTAAACATGGGCAAAAAAATTGGGCCTTTGGTGGTGGTAGTGGTGGTGCCACAACACTGTAACCCCTCACAGATGCTCTTGTTGAGCGCAGGAACAGGCCCTGCTGTGAAATATTTGATCAAAAATTGTAATTACATGCCCCTGTTAAACAGGGGTAGAAAAATTGGGCCTTTGGTTGTGGCAGTGCCACAACACTGTAACCCCTCACAGATACTCTTGTTAAGCGCAGGAATGGGCCCTGCTGTGAAATATTGGATCAAAAATTTTAATTACATGCCCCTGTTAAACACCAGATAAAGGAGGTGGAGTGGTAATTTTAACGAAAGAATTTTACCATGAACAGATGTTGGAGATGTTGACAGATGAAGGGACCTACTCTAAGTTGAATATTGAAGTTAAAGTTGATCCCACTTTACAATATGAAAAAAATCTTAATGTACTTGTTGAAGCTGGTTATCAATCAAGAGCTCTTTCCACTAAAGAACGCAAATACCTAGTGCCAAGTAGCAGCAGGATACCCACTATCTACACTCTGCCTAAAATTCATAAAGACCTTAACCATCCCCGGCAAGACCCATAGTAAATGGGATTGGTTCTATTACAGCTCGTTTAGGCCAATATTTGGACCACTATCTTCAAAAGAGTGTTACTCAAACACGTGCATATCTAAAGGACACAAAAGATCTACTCATTTTGCTGCAAGATATTGATCTATCTGGAAAAGGAGACATATTCTTAGTAACAGCAGATGTATCATCACTCTACACAGTAATCCAGCATGACGATGCTCTCTTAGCCCTAAATTGGGCATTATCTCAGAGAGAGTATATCACTTTTGCCCAGAAAGTGTTTTTACGTAACTCCTTAGATTTCTGCCTTGGACATAACTATTTTTGGTACAATGGTCTATTTTACTCCCAGAAGAAAGGTGTTACCATGGGGGCCAAGTTTGCTCCAAGTATAGCAAATCTTTTTATGGCTGAACGGGAGGATAAGACTATTTTTAACAAAAAGGGAGATCAATTGATTTTATACCGGAGGTATATCGATGATTTCTTTTTTATCTGGGCGGGGTCTTCACTTTCCCTGGAAATGTTTTTAGAAGAACTAAATACCAACACGTGCAATATTAATCTCACAAGTGAATATAACCAACAAAGCATCCACTTTTTAGACTTGAACATTTATAGGACTGGCAATAAATTGGGAACACAAGTTTATTTTAAACCTACAGATTCCAACAACTACATCCCGATACAGAGTGGACACCACCCAATGTGGCTCAGGAATATACCAAAATGCCAGTTAATGAGAGTAAGACGTAATTGTTCTAACGATGAAGACTACAAGTCCCAAGCCCTGACACTCTAAGGAAAATTTATGGAAAAGGGCTACAATGAAAATCGTCTTGTTAAAATCATAGAAGACCTTCTTGAAGTACCCAGAATTAATTATATAACAGATATCGCACCTCTCCATACTAATAATACACATGAGTGGAGCTTTATCTCTGGGTACCATTCTCAATATAAGGAAGTGGAAAATATATTTTCCTCTCACTGGCACATCCTTCTCCTCGACAGAATATTGAAAACCGTTATTCTGCTAAAACCAGGCTTCATTTACAGGAAGGCTCCTAATAGGGATGAGCTTCGTGTTCGAGTCGAACATACGTTCGACTCGAACATCGGCTGTTCGATCGTTCGACGAAGATCGAACGATTTGGGCCATTCGCGCCAAATTCGAGTGACGCGAACGGCCCACAATGCACTACGCCATCGCAGTGTCATCCAGGCGCTGTGATTGGCCAAGCATGCACTGTGACCCCGCATGCTTGGCCAATCACAGCGCCGGCAGCGAGGAGAGCAATGATTGGCCACAGGCAGGATGCCTGTGGCCAATTATTGCTGAGGGTGTTTAGTACACGCCCCACACTATAAAAGGCCGCCAGCACGGCAGCCTAGTGTAGTGTGTTCCGGAGCAGGGAAAGACAAGCATAGGCAGGGACAGTGACATTTATTTCTTTCTTGCTTAACCTGGATTCCTTTCGTTTAGGGAAAGAGAAGGATAGGTAGGGAGAGTGTCAGTGTGTTTTACTGTGCGAGTCCTTGTTTCTAGGGACAAAGAAGGAAAGTGAGGGGAATTCTCCTTGTGCTATAGTGTGCTTTAAAAAAACATTTTTTCTAGGGACAGAAAACTCTAGGTAGGGAGAGTGTCAGTTTCTTTCACTGTGCCAGTCCTTGTTTCTAGGGACAAAGAAGGAAAGTGAGGGGAATTCTCCTTGTGCTATAGTGTGCTTTAAAAAAACATTTTTTCTAGGGACAGAAAACTCTAGGTAGGGAGAGTGTCAGTTTCTTTCACTGTGCCAGTCCTTGTTTCTAGGGACAAAGAAGGAAAGTGAGGGGAATTCTCCTTGTGCTATAGTGTGCTTTAAAAAAACATTTTTTCTAGGGACAGAAAACTCTAGGTAGGGAGAGTGTCAGTTTCTTTCACTGTGCCAGTCCTTGTTTCTAGGGACAAAGAAGGAAAGTGAGGGGAATTCTCCTTGTGCTATAGTGTGCTTTAAAAAAACATTTTTTCTAGGGACAGAAAACTCTAGGTAGGGAGAGTGTCAGTTTCTTTCACTGTGCCAGTCCTTGTTTCTAGGGACAAAGAAGGAAAGTGAGGGGAATTCTCCTTGTGCTATAGTGTGCTAAAGCATTCCTCATCAACCATCTTTGAAATCCTTGTTTTTTGGACAGTCAGGGAAATTGTCGTTGTGCTATTCTGTGCAAAAGCAATCATCCTCAACCATATTTAGAAATCCTTAAGTAAAGGGACAGAGAAGGACACCTGAAGGTAGCCCTTATTGCTTTTTTCCCATCTCCCTGCAGGCCATCTATTAGAATGTCTGGAAGGCAAACAAGGAGAGGCAGACAGTCAGGAGGCAATAAAAGAGGGCAAGCAGGCTCTGTGTCTGGGGGCAACAGTGCTGGTCGTGGACGCGGTGCATTGTCATCAGCACATGGCCATGGGACACGCTTGTCCTTCTTTTCGGCAGCTGGACATGTTGAGCCACATCATGCCGAAGACTTGGTAGAGTGGATGACCAAGCCCTCCTCCTCCTCCTCATCCTCTCTCACCCAGGCTCAGGGTACTGGCAAAGCAGCTGCCAAAGCGTCCTCTTCCCTGGTATCAATGTCAGACTCATCATCAGTCACTCCTTCCCTAGACCCACCATGTCCTCCTCCTGAGGAGTCCCCCGAACTGTTTGAGCACAGTGTTGGGTACATGCTCCAGGAGGATGCCCAGCGTTTCGAAGGGTCTGATGATGAAACCCAGCTACAGGAAGGCAGTAGCGTGAGAGCAGACAGAGGGGATGCTCAAGAAGGACACCAATATGGCAGTCATGTTCCAGCAGCTGCAGCATACTGCCAGATTGGCTCCAGTGATGAGGAGGGAGGGGATGATGAGGTCACTGACTCCACGTGGGTGCCTAATAGGAGAGAGGAGGAGGAGGAGGATGAGGAGGAGGCACATCTCCAACGAGGCAGGATGCCCTTTGGTGGCCAGCGTAAGGGCAGTACACCGACGGAATCACACCGCAGAGCTCCGCCTGTGCAGGGCGCTGCCTCTGCCCGTCATTCAAAAAGTTCCTTGGTGTGGGCCTTTTTTGAGGCTAGTGCATCAGATCGCACAGCTGCTGTTTGCAACATATGTCTCAAGCGTATATCGCGTGGCCAAAACATCAGCCGCTTGGGTACCACATGCCTGACCAGACATATGTTGACCTGCCATGCAGCTCGTTGGCAAGCCTACCTCAAAGACCCACACCAAAGAACAAAGCGGACCTCTCCTTGCACCGCATCAGCTGGGATCTCCAACCCCACTATAACTTCAGTCCTCTCTGAAACATGCACTGAGAGGAATGAAGGTGTAGAATTAGGTGTGTCACAGCCAAGTACTTGCGGCCACTCTGCTAGCAGTACACCGACGTCCGATTCTAGCAGGCAAATTTCCCTGCCCCAGCTGCTGGACCGTCGAAAGAAGTTCACTCCCAGCCATCCACATGCCCAGCGGTTGAATGCTAGCTTGGCTAAATTGCTAGCGCTTCAACTGCTGCCTTTTCAGTTGGTAGACTCGGCCCCCTTCCGTGAGTTTGTGCAATGTGCGGTTCCTCAGTGGCAGGTTCCCAAACGCCACTTTTTCTCACGGAAGGCTATTCCGGCTCTCTACCGGCATGTGGAAGGCAATGTCTTGGCCTCGCTGGACAGGGCGGTCAGCGGTAAGGTGCATATTACCGCTGACTCATGGTCCAGCAGGCATGGACAGGGACGTTACCTTTCTTTCACGGCCCATTGGGTCACTCTTTTGGCAGCTGGGAAGGATGCAGGACAAGGTGCAGTAGTGTTGGAGGTTGTTCCACCGCCACGCCTCCAAAATGCTACTACTGGTTGTGACACACCTCTCTCCTCCACCCCCTCCTCTTCTTCTTCCTCCATGGCCTCTTCCTGTGGTTTGTCCTATGAACCAGCGGTGCTCCGTAGCCGTTCACGGGGCTACGCAAGTACGCAGGCAAAAAGATGCCATGCCGTGCTTGCGCTGGTGTGTTTGGGGGACAGAAGCCACACTGGGGCAGAGGTCCTGTCTGCTCTGCATGGCCAGGCCGAGAGGTGGTTGACGCCACGCCAGCTTAAGCCAGGAATGGTGGTTTGCGACAATGGCACCAACCTCCTCTCCGCCCTCCGACAGGGACAACTGACCCATGTGCCCTGTGTGGCTCACGTCCTTAACCTGGTGGTGCAGCGGTTCTTGGGCAGGTACCCGGGCTTACAGGATGTCCTGAGGCAGGCCAGGAAAGTCTGTGTGCATTTCCGCAGATCTTATAATGCCAGTGCTCGCCTGGCTGAGCTGCAAAAGGAGTTGAACCTGCCCAAGAACCGCCTTATATGTGACATGCCCACCAGGTGGAACTCAACGTTGGCTATGCTGCAGCAGCTGCACACGCAGCAGAGGGCCATCAATGAGTACCTGTGCGACTACGGCACCAGGACAGGGTCAGGGGAGCTTGGTTTTTTTTCTCCACGCCAGTGGGGCATGATCAGGGATGCATGCACTGTCCTGGCACCATTTGAGGAGGCCACGAGGATGGTGAGCAGTGACAGTGCATGCATCAGTGACACTGTACCTCTTGTCCACCTGTTGGAGCACACGCTGCGTGGAATAATGGACAGGGCACTTGAGGCAGAACAGAGGCAGGAAGAGGAGGACTTCCTTGCCTCTCAAGGCCCCCTTTACCCAGACAGTGTTCCTTCTGTCCCACCCATCGTACAGGAAGAGGAAGAGGAGGAGGAGGAGGAGGAGGAGGAGGAGGAGGAGGATTGTGTCAGCATGGAGGTGGAGGCTGGCACTCAGCATCATCAGCAGCAGTCTTTTAGGGATGATTTACAGTCCCAAGAAACCAGTGGACTTGTACGTGGCTGGGAGGAGGTGGCTGCGGATCATGTCGTCCTTAGTGACCCAGAGGACTCCGGAGCGAATGCCTCAGCAAACCTACGCTGCATGGCCTCCCTGATCCTGCAAAGTCTGCGGAAGGATCCTCGTATTCTTCGGATCAAGGAGAGGGACCATTACTGGCTGGCCACTCTCCTTGATCCACGGTACAAGGGTAAGGTTGCGGACCTTATGTTACCTTCGCAGAGGGAGCAGAGGATGAGACAACTCCGGGAGGCCTTGCAGAAAGGTCTGTGCAACGCGTTCCCAGAGACTGGGAGGTTACAAACTCCTGGTCCTGGACAACGAGTTGCTGAGGCTTCGGCCAGTCAAAGAAGGAGCGGTGGGGAAGGTGGCCGTCTGACCGATGCGTTCAGACAATTCTTTAGTCCGCAGCCCCAAAGTATGATCGGTTCCAGCAACCATCGCCAGCGTCTGATAAACATGGTGCAGGAATATCTAGGGGCAAGGTCAGACTTGGACACCTTCCCCACCGAAAATCCTCTGGCTTACTGGGTCTTGAGGATGGATCACTGGCCAGAGCTTGCACAGTATGCAATTGAGCTACTGGCCTGTCCTGCATCCAGCGTTCTTTCGGAACGCACATTCAGTGCTGCTGGAGGATTTGTCACGGATCACAGGGTGCGCCTGTCCACCGACTCGGTTGATCGACTGACTTTCATCAAGATGAACCAGTCTTGGATCACCACCAGCTACCACACACCTGATGCTGATATAACAGACTAATTGATTTTAACATGTCACATCCCTTCAAGACTGATGCTGATGCTGAGTGCCTGTGCTGTTATGTTGACTGGCTATCCTCCTCCTCCGAGTCCTCAATGATACGATTGATGATGATAGCTTGGAAGATCATTTTTGTTTATGGGTGCCGCCACCAGTGGCTAAGGCCCAATTTTTCAGCCCCTGTTTTACAGGGGCGTGTCATTACAATTTTTGAAGCAATACTTTGCAACAGGGCTCATTGCTGTGCTCCAAGTACAGTATCTGAGGGGTTGTAGTGTTGTGGCACCAGTGCCTAAGGCCCAATTTTTCAGCCCCTGTTTAACAGGGGCGTGTCATTACAATTCTTGATCTAATAATTCACAGCAGGGCCCATTGCTGCACCCACCAAGAGTAACTCTGAGGGCTTACAGTGTTGTGGCAACGCCACCACCACCACCACCACCACCACGAAAGGCCCAATTTTTCAGCCCCTGTTCAAAAGGGGCATGTAATTACAATTCTTGATCTAATAATTCACAGCAGGGCCCATTCCTGCACCCACCAAGAGTAACTCTGAGGGCTTACAGTGTTGTGGCAACACCACCACCACCACCACCACCACGAAAGGCCCAATTTTTCAGCCCCTGTTCAACAGGGGCATGCAATTACAATTCTTGATCTAATAATTCACAGCAGGGCCCATTGCTGCACCCACCAAGAGTAACTGTCAGGGCTTACAGTGTTGTGGCACCAGCACCACCATCAAAGGCCCAATTTTTACTACCACTGTTCAACAATTATATGTAATTAAAATTCCTGATATAATAGTTGACAGCAGGGCGTTCCAGCACCAACCAAGAGTAACTGTGAGTGCTTACAGTGTTGTGCCAACACCAACAACTAAGGGGCCTATTTCTGCAGAGTATATACGGCAGGTCCCTACTTTCAAACATCCAACTTACAAACGACTCCTACTTGCAAACGCAAGAAGACAACAGGAAGTGAGAGGAAATCTACCACTAGGAAGGAAAATTCTCTCCTGTAAGAATAAATATGGGAGAAAGGTGTCTCCTCTGTACTGATGCTTTATCAGCAATCCTTGTTTCAAGAAAAACACCACATTTCAAAAACAGTTGTCATTGGGACGGAAAGTGAGGTGAAATGTTCTGAACAGGGGCACAGACAGCAAAACAAATGTTACAGGGGTGATAACCCTTACCTATGTTTTCCAAAAAGTTTAAAAATAGATTTTTGGGCTGGAGCTACACTTCAACAATGTACCTGTTCAAAATTACAAACAGATTCTACATAAGAACAAACCTACAGTCCCTGTCTTGTATGCACCGCCTGTATACGGCTGTTCAGAGTATATAGGGCCTTTTTTATTTTATGTGCGGGGTTCCCCTTAATATCCATACAAGACCCAAAGGGGCTGGTAATGGGCTGGGGTAGGGGGGGGGGGGGTCATGGGGTAGCTATGCCATTTTTCTTAAAGATTTTCATCCATATTACCGGGACCAGACATTACATTAAAGCCGCAAGCAGTTTTAAATGGCTTTTTTTTCCTTTAGAAGTGTCATTTTGTGCAGGGACAGTTCTAAACACGGGAAACACGTGGCACTTCACAGGCATACTTTAGACACCCCCCAGGTACAATATTTAAAGGAATATTTGACTTTTTTTTTTCACTTTATGCATCATTAAAATGACTGCTCCCGAAAAACGACCGTTTTTAAAACTTCTTTTTGCATTGATACATGTCCCCTGGTGCAGAACCCGGGTTCCCAAACCCTTTTTAGGACAATAACATGCATAATAGTTGTTATAATTAGCACTTTAGAATTCGAACGTTCGCATCCATTGTATTTAATAGGGTTCTAATGTTCGTACGAACTTTCGGTCCGTTTGCGGGTTCTGGTGCGAACCGAACCCGGGGGTGTTCGGCTCATCACTAGCTCCTAATTATGGAGATAGAATCGTGAATAAAGTTCTTGATCAACCTAATATACCACCTTCCTTTTGGGACAAGGATGGCTTTTATGCATATCGGAAGTGCCGCCCATGTAGAGAGGTTGCAAGACCTTTAAGAGCAATCGTAACCTTTACCTCTACTTCTAACAATATGGAGTTTCCCATAAAGGATTTCATTACCTGTAATACTTCATACGTGGTATATGTCCTTGAATGTCCATGTAAGCTAATGTACATAGGCTGCACCAAAAGAGCTCTCAAAGTAAGAATTGCGGAACATGTGGTGAATATTAAATTGGGCTTTAAGGACCACAATGTTTCACTACATTTTAAATTATTTCATGATCAAAATCCTGTAGGTCTCAAATTTTGGGGGATGGACCACCTTAAACCAGCATGGAGGGGTTCCAACCTCGTTAGAGAATTATCTAAACTCGAAACCCAATGGATTTATTCAGTTGATACATTGTTTCCCAAGGGGTTAAACGTTGACCTCGACATCAACTGTTTTATTAGTGATTATTGACATATTGTCTTTTTTAAATCTAATTTTTTAATGATCCCCATTAGTGCTATGAATCCGTGCACTTTCATTTATTCGTTTTAACCTTAGCTTTATATATATCCGGCCTTTCCCTTTTATATATATATATTTTTTCTTAGGTTTATTTTGGCTTCCAGTTTGTCCATCTTTTATAATATCCTCTTACCTTCCTTTTTATATATATATTCACATGATATATTTTTAATACATTTTATTATGTGTTTGTTTAATATTAGGTCAGCTATTAGTATCCGGTATGGAGATATATTTATTTTTATTCTTTGGCATTTTATAGGTTAAATTATACCTAATTGCCCATATCCTACTATGTGAACTGATGTACGCTGATGCTTTCATGTGATGGTAGCCGTTACATCTGGATACATTGTTTTTGGTTAGGTACGGCTGCAGATAGCAGCCGATACTGATTACAATGTCCACAGTCAGGTGACCCGTTTTGCCTAAACTCTGCATTGCAATAAGCAAAAGGAGAAATTGTTACGTGCATTGCGATCGTTGAATACGTTTGTATTATAATCATGCTCTGTTTTACCAGTTTTTATTATTGAAATGTGCAGCATTTACGGTCTGTATAATCTACCCTGTGACTTAACACGGCTGACTGGCTTGTCCTCCGCTCCGTATTGCACCAATGGGAGCGGGCGAGCGGAGCTGTCCCATCCAATGGCCGTGGAGGAGGGAGGATATTGACGCAGAGTAGCCACGCCCTCTGTGGAAGTCGGAAGTGACGACCGCCAACCATATTGAAACCAGGAAGTCATATCAGCACTGTGCTTCTAGCACGAGCGTGGCCCCTGTGTTCGGAGGATAGCAGTGACTACTCTTGTCTCTATATGTCATTTACAAGTTGATGAATTGTACGTTTATTGGAAGCGGGGGTGTTGGTACACGGGTTATATATTTTATTAAAGCAGGATTACACAATGTCAGTGCCTTTGTGTTTTATATGTACCATGAACGGATTTTAACTCTTGCTGATTCCGAGGTGATGATGGAGGTCTAAATAAGAGGAATTTGTTTTCAAGGCTCAGTTTATCCAGTGTTCTGGTGAGTGTGAACCCCAGCGGGGGAGTGTGATTCATTTCTGCGGTGAAGACTAGGAGCTGGTGTAGGGTGCACTACAGATCCAACGCTAGAATCACTTACCACTTTAGAACTGTGATCCTGATACATCCTTTTATGACTGTTCTTTTATTATATCATCATTTATCTTTATGAAGTTGAACTTTATCCAATACTAGCGCTGTTTTATCAAATGGACTTGGTTCTATATATTTGATACTTTTTTACATGTTTGTTTTTATGGATGATCTGTTTCATTTATATTTTAAATAGCTGCTGCATTTATTCATTTTATCATTAATTTAATATTTGATTTTACTCACATATATTTATCTGTATGATATTCTATTTTCTACCTTTTTAAGTATTAACTCCCAAACAGTTAATTTATTTCCTTTGGCGCCGAGAAGTGCATTGTGGGCCCCTATTTTTGTGCACCTTTTTTTGATACATCTTTAAGTGGATAAAAAATATCTATTTATTATTTTTAGAACTGTGCAAAAATTCTTTTTTGATATCTATTTTGGAGATTGCCATGCTTTTGGTACTACAAATGAGTTTCTTTTGGCTTTCTATGGCTCCTGGCTTGAGCACTGACTACTATTATTTGCCTCCCGATGCTCTGCTTTTGCCTCCTAGGCTATGGACACCGCTGTATACAGGAGATATCTATCCCTGTTTCAGTACCTGGATCTCACTTGCTTGTACTAAGTTGCGCTTTTTCTATAATGCGCCTGTGCGCCTCTCCAGGAACTGGATGGACTGGGGTTTCCTCTGTGCATGTGCGAGATCCGTGGGGCGTCTGTATGATGTCCGCACAGAAGAGACTGGCAGAATTCATTCTTTGAAGGAAGAGGGGTAAACTCCTCTGCATTGTATGCTAATGGTAGCGCTGCCACAGCTGAGACATTGCAAATCAGCTGTTTTGGCGCCGCGCGATATCAGTATTTAAACTCATTGCTTTGCTAGCAGCAGTAGCGGTGGCATGCTGTGTGGACTTACGCTGACAGGTCTGTTTATATGCAATACTTCTTTCTCATTAATCTATACTTGGTATTTTGATCTGTGCATTATCTGGTTGGTCTCAGTCATTAGCTGATACAAGGTTTTGAACTTACAGACTGACCAACATGAGAGGCTCATCTCTCTATTAAGGGCCTATGCCTGACCAGTATTAGGCTCCATTATACGCTGATTAGTGTATTTTTGGTGAGTTGTGGTCTAGGCAAAACAGACTACGCTAGTATTGGGATTACTATGGATGCCTCTTTATGGATGGATTTTTCAATCTGTTTCTTTTGTTCCAATAGACTGTTACATCTGTGCTCTCTGCACTAACAACCTTTTATACGCTGCAGATAAGCCAAGGTATCTTTGTATTTTTGTTTTTCTTGTTTCTCTTCTTTCTCTCCTTTTCTTTGCAGCTAATTAATACCGTCTGCTGCTATTCTTGATCGTTTCTGCAAATAACGATCCTTCTGTATAATGTTTATTGTTTTCACAGCAACAGCTGGTCACTGTCTTTGAGTCCACCTTATATATCACACTTGTAACCACCTGCTCATATTTAAAGCCACCATTCTGCCTAGTGAGTAACGATGAGGTCTAATACACTATTTTTGATCTACTAAGAATATTTGAGAGGCATTCTCTAATCTGGATCCTTTTCTAATTTTTTATGGAGTGATTTGATATTCTGTGCACCGGATAATGGGAGTGGTTGTGAGGCATGTCGCGCATCTAAAGGACTCCGCTAATCTCAGTAGGTGGTCTCCTTTCTATATGCACTGTACCATCTAATATGATCCTTGACCTTGGAGTATGTTCATATGTGCCCGCTGTCATTATATGCATTTGAGTATTATTTTTCTTTACACAGATTCCCTTTTCTCTGATATCTGACAAAGTCCTGAGGAAGCCACAAGTGAAACGTAGACTGATTGTCTTAGATCTATCATTAGGGAATGACACACTGTCATAGATATATTAATAGGGAATTGTCATTTAATGTATGACTCCTATGCAGAGTTCCTTATCTGTGTGTTTTTAATGTTATATTTTTGTACTCTTTATCTATAAGTATATTACATTTATATTTTTCTAAATTCAGTGATTTCTTTTTTTGGTACCTTTAAAGTCCGCCCATAAAAGTCCTACTTTTTCAATTTTCAGTTCATATGGATGTGGTACCCCCTTGGACCTTTTTCTTCACATAGCACAGACGACAATGGGTGAAAGAGAATCCACACTAGACTAATTTACATTATAACAGACAACAGACAGACAGGTGGCTGGAGTTGACATCAGCACCTCCTAACAGTATGAATCAGTCTTTCTAATATGGCTTGAGAGATATTGTTAATGAATATTACTGTCCCATTTGAAGTAATCCAATCATATTCTCAGGGTTCATTATTTTCTTGCTCACCCTGTGCCCCAATAGACACAGGGTAGCTTAGACATAAGAGGTGCATGGGGAGCTGAAACAAGGGTATCCCATACTTTCCAAGGGATTCTGGGTTCCACGGGCCCTCCCGTCACAGGGACTACATACAAGATTTTAGTAAGGAGAACGGTATCATTAGCAGTAATCAGCATGGATTCATGAAGAATCGTTCTTGCCGAACCAATCTATTAACCTTCTATGAGGAGGTGAGTTGCCACCTAGATAAAGGAAGGCCCGTAGACGTGGTGTATCTGGATTTTGCAAAAGAGTTTGACACAGTTCCCCATAAACGTTTACTGTACAAAATAAGGTTAGTTGGCATGGACCATAGGGTGAGTACATGGATTGAAAACTAGCTACAAGGGCGAATTCAGAGGGTGGTGGTAAATGGGGAGTACACGGAATGGTCAAGGGTGAGTAGTGGGGTCCCCCAGGGTTCTGTGCTGGGACCAATCCTATTTAATTTGTTCATAAACGACCTGGAGGAAGGGGTGAACAGTGCAATCTCTGTATTTGCGGACAATACTAAGCTAAGCAGGGCAATAACTTCTCCGCAGGATGTGGAAACCTTGCAAAAAGATCTGAACAAAATAATGAAGTGGGCAACTACATGGCAAATGAGGTTCAATGTAGAAAAATTAAAAATAATGCAGTTGGGTGGCAAAAATATGAATGCAATGTATACACTAAAGGGAGAACCTCTGGGGGAATCTAGGATGGAAAAGGACCTAGGGGGTCTAGTAGGCTCAGCAATGGCATGCTGCTGCTAACAAAGCAAACAGAATATTGACATGCATTAAAAAGGGGAATAACTCCAGAGATAAAATGATAATTCTTCTGCTCTACAAGACACCTAGAGTATGCTGTCCAATTCTGGGCACCAGTCCTCAGGAAGGATGTACTGGAAATGGAGAGAGTACAAAGAAGGGCCATAAAGCTAATAAAGGGTCTGGAGGATATTAGTTATGAGGAAAGGTTGCGAGCACTGAACTTTTTCTCTCTGGAGAAGAGACGCTCGAGAGGGGATATGATTTCAATTTACAAATACCATACTAGTGACCCCACAATAGGGATAAAACTTTTTTGCGGAAGGGAGTTTAACAAGACACGTGGAAACTCATTAAAATTCGTAGAAAAGAGGTTTAACTTTAAACTACGTAGAGGGTTCTTTACTATAAGGCATGTACATTGCTGCTGCTAAACGGACGTTCAGAGGCAATGGGACACTTTTTTCAACTGCCCCTGAACTCATTCAATGTTATCTTATGTGTACATGTACACAGGTTCGTTTACTGTAGTTTTTAGGCAGTTGCGTTTATAGGCCTTTTTTTTTTAAGGCAAAAAAATGAGTTCAGACGCCGAAGTTTCTGACGTTTCAGATGCCAACCGCTTCTAAACATGGCTAAACGCGGCAACCCGCGTTTAGCAGTGTTTCGTTTATAGGCGTTTTTCATTTTTGGCCATTTAAAAAAAAATAATGAAACGCTTCTAAACGTAAACGCGGCAAAACGCAGCTAAACGCAGCATGTAAACGTGGCAAAACGGGCGTTTTAAAACGTGGGTTACTATCTGTCAAGTTAAATTGTTCAGGAGTAGTTGTAAAAACGTCCCGTGTACATGGAGCCTTAGAGCGGCAAGGATGTGTAATTCTGTATGAAAACCTGGTTCTGGTCAATACACCTTGGTGGGGTGTTGTTGCTGTAACCGTAATACACGGTCAAAAAAGGAGGGTTTTTTCCTGGTTGAGGACAGGCGCAGGGGTTACTTAATGCAACAAATAATATAACCATTAGCCAAGCAAGAAAGTTAATTGGCTAATTTTATTAGTATCAATGTTAAATGAAAATAAATACAAACACAAGAGTGCTATCAAACGATAAAAGGTGCCGTCGGTACCAATCACATATATCACTGACAGGGCATACACAGACAAACATGTAACAAATAAACACTAGTCCGGAAGCTGTGGTTCAGCCAAGGGAAATATGCAGCCTGCTGGGGATTACCCAAATAGTTCCCCTAATAAGGGGTACATTTAATCAGTTGGTGCTGTATGCACTGTTACTGTCAAATAGGTGCAGTGATCCAGAGGCTGAACCTCAAGGGGGGCGGGTATGGGAGGGAGGAGGGGAAGATTGGGGATCCCGGGATATGTTGGATTATTAATTGGATGAATTGTACTTGATTCTAGTATATAAATCTCTATCAGTATTGCCAAATTGAACAACCAAAAAATAAAAAAATTGCCAAAGAATAATATCCCATTCAAATTAGTTGATCAACAAGTCTTGCCAATTGTTGAAGTCTCTTTACTGATAGATTGATAGATTTCAAAAACAATTGGTCACAATCCGTCCATAGGTCAACGCTGTAAAGCTTTTAGAGAAGTCAAACTCCCATTGCACATAGATATTATAGCTCTGCTCTTTTTATACATCAATTGGTCATTTTGAGCATTTGCATATTCGTTGCTTAAAATATCAACCAGCAGTCCCTTAATGTGTCCTATTTACTGGATTGGAACAACGGAAGAATAGCAATGAAAGTTTCTACATTACCAAACCGTTGGCGTTGTGAATTCCACTTCCGGGTGCGGACTCTAAAGCCCTGTACACACGATCGGATAACCTATGGATTTTCGTCCGATGGATTTGTCCATCGGAAATCCGATAAAACTGTTTTTCATCAGTCTTGCCCACACACCATCAGTCAAAAAACCGACCGTTCCAAATGCTGTGACGTAAAACATTCCGATGAGCCGAGAAAAATGAAGTTTAATGCTTCTGAGCATGCGTCGACTTGATTCTGAGCATGCGTGGGTTTTTGATCCGTGTGACTTGCACATAGACGATCTGAGTTTTGGATCGGTTTTTTATCCATCGGAAAAATTTAAAACATGTTCTATTTTTTAAAACCGATGGAAAAAAGACCGATGGGTCCCATACACGATCGGTTGGTCTGATGAAAACCATCCATCGGACGGTTTTCATCAGTCAAACCGATCGTGTGTACAGGGCTTAATTGCCGCTGTTGTAGCTATACCCCACTGGTAGTGCGGGTTGAAGGGAGATTGATTCGTCCCATCCTGGTCATTCGTACATCACTCAGTTATGGTTGTTGTTGATGTGGAACGATGTAGTGTCCTCATGCTGGGGGAGGTAGTTGATTCCTACCGTACATTCCTCAGCGGAGCTCGTTTGTCGTTCGTTGTTGGTTGGGTGTACGTTCGTCCCGTACTCACCGTTCAGACACCGCTCAGCGTCACGTGACTAGTGTCGCCGTGCACAGTGGCGTGGCTTCGTCTTGGTCGTAAAGACTGCCTGCCGTCGTACATCTAAAGTACGAATCAGCTGGTAATCTACACCAATCAGACGAGTCCTGTTAGAAGAATCTGGTCCCGTGAGTTGTGCTCGGTAAGGATTCGGCACCTAATCATCTTGAGTAGTTAAAGAAGGAGCCAGAGTATCAGAACATCCCAGAGCATGTCCCATCGTGGTTTCAAAGGATATGTTAGTATTTAAATCCATTCGTCTGATGAAAAAGCGATCTTCTTACATCATGTCTGTTTGGAAGTTCAATAATAGCTCAGACATCACTGCAATCAAAACAGGGGAGGAAAATTAATTAAATGAATGGGGAAGGAAGGAAACATGGAGGGAAAGACCCATTTTGGGTCACATTTTAACTAAAGTTAGGAGATATTGAGTATACATTTTTGGAATCTATGCAAAGATTGCATATATTTTTAGGATTCTGTATGACCAGAGTGATGGTTTAGGGTAACCAGCTTCCAAGAAAAGATGAAACCTTGGAGGTTAGGAAGGTTTTAGGGAAAGAAGGAAAGAGAGAACCCTTTTGGTAAGATGGTTTGTTACACGGTATAGGGGGGTATGTGTGTGTTCTCAAGGTTCCAGAAAGACTTGGAGATTTAATTCTGTATTTAACCCTGTGGGAACCAGCGATTTCAGCCGGTACACCCACCATTTTTCTTTTTGTTGGAGGATTCGATCAAAGTCCCCTCATCTTTTCGGAAGCTTTAAGACATAAATCCCCTTTACCGTTAGGCCCCTAGAGCATCGATTATGGCGTTGAGGGAAATGTTTAGCCAGAGGTTTCTTCCGGAATTTTTTCTTTTTCATTTATTTCTCTCAGATGCTCACCTATTCGTACTCTAAGGGGTCTTTTGTTCTTCCCAATATAGACCTTTGGGCAAGGACAGGTTATCATATAGATAACACATGTGGTGGAGCAATTGATTAAATTTCTGATTTCGAAAGAACCATTGCCAAGAGCGTCTGTGACTGTCGATGTTCTATGGACATAGGGACACATTTGACATTTGTTGCAAGGGAACATACCCTTCGTACGTGGGAACTTAGTCAACCATGTTGGATCTGGTTCTTTTACAAATTCAGATTTAATCAATATGTCCCCAAGACTTTTGGCACGTCGGGCCACCAACATTGGTTGGGGGCTGATGATTTTGGCCAAGTCAGGTGTGTTTGTCAATATGTTCCAGTGTTTTTCCAGGACACTGAACTGGATTCCATTGGGATCCGAAAGGAGTTATGATCCTTATTGGATCACCTGTGTTATTAGAGGTACTTTCCTCTTTAGATTTCTTCTGTAATAATTTTGAACGATCCCTATTTGCTGCCCTCTTTTTGGCTTTCTTTAATTGTCCATGGGAATATCCTCGTTCTCGAAATCTCTTGTATAAATCTTGACTCTCACGTTTGTAGTCATTGATGTTGGAGCAGTTTCACTTTATGCGTAAAAATTGCCCAACAGGGATCCCATTCTTAAGCCAGTGAGGGTGATGACTTGTCGAGTGCAATAAGGCGTTTGCCGCGGTGTCTTTGCGGAAGGTACATGTGTTTAGTTTTTCCTCACTTAAAGTCACCTGTAAGTCGAGGAATGACAGTTTGTAGGTGAAGGTGTAGGTGAGTCTGATATTTCTTTGGTTGTTATTAAGTTCCGACATGAGCTGATGTAAGGTGTCTGGGGAGCCATCCCACAGCATTAACACGTTATCGATGTAGCGCCACCAGGTTAGTGCGTGGCGGCGGTACATCGATGAGGTGTATACATCTTGTTGTTCCCAGAATTCAAGGTGTAGGCATGCATAGGCTGGTGCCCATGCTGTCCCCATTGATGTGCCCCTAATCTGACGATAGAAATGATAGAAACATCAGTAAACTATGATGCAAGAGGCCTAAGTATACAGTGCATCCGGAAAGTATTCACAGCGCTTCACTTTTGTCACCTTTTGTTATGTTACAGCTTTATTTCAAAATGGATTAAACTATTTTTCTCCAAATTCTACAAACAATACTCCATAATGACAATGTGAAAGAAGTTTGTTTGAAATCTTTGCAAACTTTTGCAATCCCAAACCCAAACTTTCAGAGCCTTGGTGCTACCCTACTTTCTGTTGTGAATATTATAATTCTTTTTACACCCTCAGACAGGAAGCCATACGATCTGAGCTAATCCAGTGGACTCCTGCACTTTCTCTATTCTCCTCACTATTCTATTCTTCCTTTTCTTGTGTATCCCTTTTTCGGTGTGTTCTTTTCTTTTATATATATTTTTTTCTCTATTTTTTATTCTTTTACTGAACAATAATGAAGTATTATTCTTCTTAACAAATTTTAACAGATCTGGTTCAAGCTAATACTCTATATCAGGGGTCTCAAACAGGTGGCCCTCCAGCTGTTGCGAAACTACAAGTCCCATGAGTCATTGCGAGGCTGACAGTTACAAGCATGACTCCCACAGGCAGAGGCATGATGGTAGTTGTAGTTTCGAAACAGCTGGAGGGCCGTCAGTTTGAGACCCCTGCTCTATATGGTAGCATTATTTCAATCATAGTTAATTATTCTTAGTTATATTAACTAATTTACTTTTCTTTTCTGTAATGGTCAAATAACCTACCTAACAGTAGCTACTTAGTGGACCTTAAAATTCTACCATTTATGTTAAACATGATTTATTTACTGTTGTATTATTTATTACAACTGCTTGTATTTACTTGTTGATCCAATCAATAAAATATTTTGACAAGGAAATTTTTGCAAACTTATTAAAAATAAAAAACGAAAAAAATCAAATGTACATACAGTAAGTATTCACAGCCTTTGCCATGACACTCAAAATTGAGCTCAGGTGCATTCTGTTTCCACTGATCATTCTTGAGATGTTTCTACAACTTGATTGGAGTCCACCTGTGGTAAATTCAGTTGATTGGACATGATTTGTAAGGGCACACACCTATCTATATAAGGTCCCACAGTTAACAATGCATGTCAGAGCACAAACCAAGCCATGAAGTCCAAGGAATTGTTTGTAGACCTGCGAGAAAGGATTGTATTGAGTCACAGATCTAGGGAAGGGTACAGGAAAAAAATTTCAGTATTGAAGATCCCAATGAGCACAGTGGCCTCCATCATCCATAAATGGAAGAAGTTCAGGAACCATCAGGATTCTTCCTAGAGCAGGCTACTAGGCCACATGGAGCGATCGGGGGAAATGAACTTAGTCAGGGAGGTGACCAAGAACCCGATGGTCACTCTAACAGAGCTTCAGCATTACTCTGTGGAGAGAGAAGAACCTTCCAGAGGAACAACCATCTCTGCAGCACTCCACCAATCAGGCCTGTATGGTAGAGTGGCCAGACGGAAGCTACTCCACAGTAAAAGGCACATGACAGCCCACCTAGAGTTTGCCAAAAAGGCATCCGAAGGACTATCAGACCATGAGAAACAAAATTCTCTGGTCTGAGGAAACAAAGATTGAACTCTTTGGCCTAAATGGCAAGCGCCATGTCTGGAGGAAACCAGGCACCGCACATCTCCTGGCTAAAACCATTCCTACAGTGAAGCATGGTGGTGGCAGCATCATACTGTGGAGCTGTTTTTCAGTGGCAGGAACTGGGAGACTAGTCAGGATCAAGGGAAAGATAAATGCAACAATGTACAGAGACATCCTTGATGTCCTGCTGCAGAGCTCTCTGGAGCTCAGACTGGGGCAAAGGCTCATCTTCCAACAGGGCAACAACCCTAAGCACACAGCCAAGATAACAAAGGGGTGGCTGTGGGACAACTTTGTGAATGTCCTTGAGTGGCCCAGCCAGAGCCCAGACTTGAACCCAATTAAAGATCTCTGCGCCAACGCTCCCTATGCAACTTGATGGAGCTTGAGAGGTCCTGCAAAGAAGAATGAGAGAAACTGCCCAAATATAGGGGTGCCGAGCTTGTACCATCATACTCAAAAAGACTTAAGGCTGTAATTGGTGCCAAAGGTGCTTCAACAAAGTATTGAGCAAAGGTTGTGAATACTTATGTACATGTAATTTTTTTAATAAATTTGCAAATATTTTAAACAGACTTCTTTTACGTTGTCATTATGGGGTATTGTTTGTAGAGTTTTGAAAATGTGGAAAAAGTGAAGCGCTGTGAATACTTTGCAGATGTACTGTATATAATACAGATTGCCATCCTGTGTTTAGTTGTGAGGGTAATAGGTGGTGATAGGGTCTCGCTATAAATAAGAAATCCAAGCTAAATCACTGATATGTTTTGCTATAATCTGTTGCATTCAGATTCACTGCCAATTTCACATTGTTTCTAGTTGGCACTGCAAATTCATGTAATGTTTTTGTGCCACACAACCTTTCAATGCTCCAATTTATGTGGATAAGACTGCAGAGATGACATTGCTTGAACCATGGAACACCTTGCCTGTAAATTTTCCACCTGGGATTTAGGTTTGTTCACACATACTGTCTTACTTTCAACTATAGTGATGAACTTATCAGAGTAGCCATGTTCAGGAGATAAATTCCAATATAAAGATTGAAGTCAACTAATGGGCACGTTGCATCCCATTTGTTAGTTTAATGCAAAATGTTGGTTTTACTGGAGCGTTCCTTTGGAATCCCAATGTGGGAACTCATGTTCACCTGCATAAGCTTGGCCATTCAGGTGTACAATGGCACATCAAGTGGCATCTATTGCAGAATGTCCTTTTTTGTTTTCTTTCGAATAGCCCCATACTGTGGGGACTTTTCTTTTGCGCATTATGGAAACACATCTGATAGGACAAAGACCCTTCCAGGACATTGACATAATTCCCTGAGAAGCCTGCAATAGGGAAGTGCATAGGGAGCTGTCCAGCAGCTGCAGCTCCCATGATTCAGCGGTATGAGGAAGCTGCCAGTTGCATTCCCACCTGGGCTGTTACGACCCAATAATAGACAGTGCTGACAGTTGCTGTTCTAGTGAGTGCTGATAACTTAAGTGCTGTGTCGTAACAAGTGTTATGCTGTATTAATCTAGTGTTTAGCGTTTGCTATGAACGCGTGTTAAATTCCTGTGGGTTACTCTGCGGTCACTCACATTGTTTACGTTAAACAATTCAAGATGAACCCTGATAAAAGTTAGACCATGTTGTACATTGGCCTGTATTAATCCACTGGGTATATGCAATTGGACAGTCATGAGTTTTAGAAAAAAATCTAAATGTGTTCAACTGAACAACTAAACAGCTGCATTTAAACAAGATTAGTTTGTGAATGGGCTCTCTTTAATGGTTATGATAGTGCAACCTTTGAGATCAGGGATAGCTATTTATCGAATTGTTTACTTCACCCAAAAAGCAGGCTATAAGCCCATTAAAAAAATAGAGAGAGAGAATTTAGGGGCCATATTGTGATGTAGTCCAGATAAGTGTTTTCCAATCTGAAATCAGATGGCACCTGTACATAAGGCCAACATACTGTATATAATTGGCTAAGCCTCCATCAGGGCTTGAAGGATTGCTGATAGTGTATATAGACTTGATAACAAATGGTTGGTATTTTACCAAATGATTTGAAAGAACACGCTTGTCAGCAGCTGGCTTTAATCCAACAGAGTAGCTACCTTACATCCTGTCTGATTTGAGAAGTCCTCTCCGCACTTCTGCAGTAGAGTGAGGTCTATAAAACGACATAAAGCAGAAAGGTTAATTGAAACTTCCTGGCCTCTTTGAGGCTTTCCACACAACTTGGTACTCCTTGAAGAGTCAGGCAAGGTAGGCAGCATACTTCAGATAGAGATGGAAACAGTGCCTGACCATTTTTCACCATGAGTCTGACACAAACTTCACCCCCACAATTTTCAAAGTGTGCTGTCCACCCTTAACGACATACCTTCCAATTTCCCGAGATGAAAAAGAGGGACCTCTTTGTAGTATAAAGTACAAAGTATGCAGCCAAAGGCTACTCCTGCCTTGCCACCAGTTGTATGGACCATAAGGTATTATTATAAGGTATTATTTTACCAGGGCTCAAAATTTCAAATCCTGAGCTACTAGCCAGACCTCAAGGGTTACTCGCCACCAGTTGCTGGGCCAAACCCCTACCATGCCCCGCCTCTAAACACACCCTCAAATTATCTCATGGAATGACACTTAAATTGTTTATGCAGAATTAAGTTATAAAAATAAATATTAACAACAACTTTCTCCATGTCCAAAACTGCAGCCTGCATGTGTCCACCAGTGCAGCCATGTGTCCGCCAGTGCAGCCATGTGTAGCCTTGTGTCCCCAAATGCAGCCTTGTGTAGCCATGTGTCCCCAAATGCAGCCTTGTGTAGCCTTGTGTCCCCAAATGCAGCCTTGTGTAGCCATGTGTCCCCAAATGCAGCCTTGTGTAGCCTTGTGTCCCCAAATGCAGCCTTGTGTAGCCTTGTGTCCCCAAATGCAGCCTTGTGTAGCCTTGTGTCCCCAAATGCAGCCTTGTGTCCCCAAATGCATCCTTGTGTCCCCATGTGTCCCCAAATGCAGCCTTGTGTCCCCAAATGCAGCCATGTGTCCCCAAATGCAGCCATGTGTCCCCAAATGCAGCCATGTGTAGCCTTGTGTCCCCAAATGCAGCCTTGTGTCTCCATGTGTCTCCAAATGCAGCCACGTGTCCCCAAATGCAGCCTTGTGTAGCCTTGTGTCCCCAAATGCAGCCTTGTGTCCCCATGTGTCCCCAAATGCAGCCTTGTGTCCAAAAGCAGCCTTGTTTCCCCATGTGTCCACAAATGCAGCCTTGTGTCCCCATGTGTCCCCAAATGCAGCCTTGTGTCCCCAAATGCAGCCATGTGTAGGTCCCCAGTGGCCTACCTGTGTAGGGAAAGAGAGAGCCCCCCTGCCACCGCCGTCTGTTTTTTCAGCGCACGAGGAACATAACAGCTTTCATTTCAATAGCTGTGTGTTCCCCGCCACGCGTCTTCATATATAGCCCCTCTCCCTTTTCCGGGCACTTTGATAGACAGATCTCCTGTCCAATCCTGGGGCGGTTGATCTGTCTATCAAAGTTCCCGGGCAAGGGGGAGGGACTATATATGAAGACGCGCGGCGGGGAACACACAGCTATTGAAATTAAAGCTGTTATGTTCCCTGCGCGCTGATCAATGCGGGGGCAGCAGCAGCAGCTCCTCTCCTCTCTCTTCCCCCACAATTCCACCCTCCCCCCCGCTCCCAGGATGCTTACACTCGCCCAGCCCTCAAAATCCACTCGCAAAATGCGAGCAAGCGAGTGGAATTTTTGAAGGGTTGATTTTACCTAAGGCGTAGTTGATACTTGGAATATTGGAGTTCCAGCAAAGGTAATAAGTCAGTCAAAAGTAGGTGAATTCAAACATGCTTGGAATTAACATAGATCTATTCTCGGACAAATAGGTAAAAAATAAATAAATAATTCAAAACATAAATAGGAAGCATAAACAGGAAGCTGACAGACTCAGAGGAGGCATGCTGACAGTGCAGGCATCGCGGGCCAGACAGCCAAGGGGTTGGATGTATAATATATATAATATATAGTACATGGGCCCCATGCAGGGCAGTTAAGATCAACATTTCCAGTTTTATATATATACTATATGTAGCGCTACCCCCATAGGGGCTGCTTGATGATGGTTACCCCCAGTTGTTACCCTGACCTTGCAAGCCTTTTGACCCCTCTGATACTCTAGGTTCAAACATATTTCAGCAATAAGAGATAACAAAGCAGCAGACACAATTCTTTAGTAACTCTTCTGTATTATATGTTGGTCAGCAAGAACTTAAATTAATAGTTAGATCAGCATACACATTCTTATAAAGAACACAGAACAATAAACTCTAAATACAGTGTCAACCCTTAAATAGCAATGTTTATCTGATTAGTGTCAGGGCTGGGCTCCTGCTATTTACTAGCAGCTCTTTCTTTCAGTGCACAGAGCCTGCTCAGCTGTCGGTTAATTACCAGTAGGGATGAGCTTTATGGTCGAGTCGAACATGAGTTCTACTCGAACATTGGCTGTTCGGCGAACAGCGAACAATTTGGGGTGTTCGCGGCAAATTCGAAAGGCCGCGGAACACCCTTTAAAAGTCTATGGGAGAAATCTAAAGTGCTAATTTTAAAGGTTAATATGCAAGTTATTGTCATAAAAAGTGTTTGGGGACCCGGGTCCTGCCCTAGAGGACATGTATCAATGCAAAAAAAGTTTTAAAAATGTCTGTTTTTTCGGGAGCAGTGATTTTAATAATGCTTAAAGTGAAACAATAAAAGTGAAATATTCCTTTACATTTTGTACCTGGGGGGTGTCTGCAGTATTTTTAAATTACTTTTTTTCCTTAACAATAAAAAATAAAAAATGCTTGGGTCCCCCCCCAAAATTCCATTACCAGATCCTTCAGGTCTGGTATGGATATTAAGGGGAACCCCAAACGAAAAAAAAAAAAAGCGTGGGGGTCCCTCCCAAATTCCATATCAGGCCCTTCAGGTCTGGTATAGATATTAATCACTTAAGGACCTTGCCTGTTTTTCAGACTCTGTGTTTACAAGTTTAAGGCCTCATGCCCACGGACGTTTTTACAGCCGCGTTTGAGCGTTTTTTACAGCTTAAAAACGCCTGTCCATGTTAGTCTATAGCTTCATGCCCACCTAGACGTTTTTGAGCTGCAAATAGCATAGACGTTTTTAAGCTGTAAAAAAAACCCAGGACCAGTGCGTTCCTCAGCGTCAGAATTAGGCAGAAAAAACGCGAGCGTCAAAAAACGCGCAAAAACGCGCACTAACGTGCGGTCGCGTTTTTAGCTCCGACGTTTTTTTTTTTTTTCCAAAAAAAAAAATAATAAAAAAAAAATATTTACAATAACATGGAAGGGCGTTTTTAAGCTGCAAAAAACGCAGGTGTAAAAACGCCAGTGGGCATGAGGCCTAAAACAGTTTTTTTTGCTAGAAAATTACTTAGAACCCCCAAACACTATATATTGTTTTTTTTTCTAACACCCTAGAGAATAAAATGGCGGTCATTGCAATACTTTTTGTCATACCGTATTTGCGCATCGGTCTTACAAGCGCACTTTTTTTTGGAAAAATTTCACTTTTTTTTTAATTAAAAAATAAGACAACAATCAGTAAAGTTAGCCCATTTTTTTTTATATTGTGAAAGATAATGTTACGCCAAGTAAATTGATACCCAACATGTCATGCTTCAAAATTGCGCCCGCTCGTGGAATGGCGTCAAACTTTTACCCTTAAAAATCTCCATAGGCGACGTTTAAAAAAATTCTATAGGTTGCATATTTTGAGTTACAGAGGAGGTCTAGGGCTAGAATTATTGATCTCACTCTAATGATTGCGGTGATACCTCACTTGTGTGGTTTGAACACCGTTTTCATATGCGGGCACTACTCACATATGCGTTCGCTTCTGCGCGTGAGCTCGTCGGGACGGGGCGCTTTAAAAAAAAAAATTGTTTTCTTATTTATTTTACTTGATTTTATTTATTTTTACACTTTCTTTTTTTTTTTTTTAAATGGGTCACTTTTATTCCTATTACAAGGAATGTAAACATCCCTTGTAATAGAAAAAACCATGACAGGTCCTCTTAAATATGAGATCTGGGGTCAAAAAGACCTCAGATCTCATGTTTAGACTAAAATGCAATAAAAAAAATAAAATAAAAATTGTCATTTGAAAAAATCTCTCGCACCCCCTCTTTTCCTGCAGCCTGCCAGGTTGTGTGCTCGGATAAGGGTCTGGTATGGATTTTTGGGGGACCCCACGCCATTTTTTTTAAATTTTGGTGCGGGGTTCCCCTTAAAATCCATACCAGACCTAAAGGGTCTGGTACGGATTTTTGGGGGGGACCCCACGCCATTTTTTTTTAATTTTCGTGCGGGGTTCCCCTAATATCCATACCAGACCTGAAGGGCCTGATATGGAATTTTGGGGGGACCCCCACACATTTTTAAAAAAAAAATTGGTTCCCTGCACAAAATGTAATTTTTGAAGGAAAAAAAGTACCGTATTTTTCGCTCCATAAGAAGCACCTGACCATAAGATGCACCCAGGTTTTAGAGGAGAAAAATAAGAAAAAAAATATTCTGAACCAGATGATGTACTAAAATATTTAATATTATATTACTACTATAGGTGGGTGGTGGACACACAGCAATACCAGCCCCCTATCAAATCAGCTCAGCTACACTATACCTGGGTGGTGGTGGACAGACAGCAACCTCCCCCCCTTCCCAGATCAGCTCAGGGTGGCAGGGCAGACACAAACACCCCTTCAGCCTCTCATATCACAACAGCTCAGGTGATGAACAGTGGATACCATGCCATCCCACACCTCCCATCCCCTTATCACTCACCTCAGACAGTGGAAGAAACTGCCATTACAATCCCCAATCCCCTCTGGCTGGCTCTCAGCATCAGATACATCCGGGCAGCAGCTAGGAAGGAGGACTGAGGACATAGTTTGCAGCAGCAGCGCCAAGTGGAGAGAGGCAGGAAGTGAGACTGGACCAGACCACGGCGCTGGGGGTGTTCCAGCTGACAAAAATAGCCACCCAGGGCTCTTGTCTCTTGCAGGGTGGGGTCACATCTGGCGGGTGTCAACTTACCTGGGTGCGGAGTGCACCATTATAGCAACACCACTGACAACCCCCATGTTTTGGCACCTGGGGCAGACCGCCTTCCCCCGCTCCCCCTTGGTATGCCCCAGCAAGGATCTTCCTCACATCCTGTCATCTCTCCCCCACAGAGAAGCAGAGTGTCTGTATTCTGACACGGCGGCGGCAATGAGGGGGCGGAGCCTGCTCAGTATTCGCTCCATAAGACGCAGGGACACTTTCCCCTATTTTTTTTGGGGGGGGGGAAAGTGCGTCTTATGGTGCGAAAAATACGGTAATTTAAAACTACTGCATCTATTAATGAATTGTCGGGTCCAGCAATACAGATAAAAGTCATTGAAAAAAACTGCAGGGGTTCCCCTTAATATTCATACCAGACCCAAAGGGCCTGGTAATGTACTGGGGGGGACCCCTGCTGTTTTTCCCGATGACTTTTCTCTGTATTGCCGGGGACCCGGGGATTCATTATAGCCGCGAGTGTTTTTAAATTACTTTTTTCCTTCAGAAATTACATTTTGTGCAGGGACAATTCTAAACATGGGAAACATGCGCTGCTTTACAGGCATACTTTAGACACCCCCAGGTACGAAATTTAAAGGGATATTTCACTTTTATTGTTTCACTTTAAGCATTATTAAAATCACTGCTCCTGAAAAAACGGCAATTTTTTTTTTTTTGAACAATTTTTTTTATTGAAGTTTTCCAACACATACAACACATACAGCTTAAGCACCTACAGTTATAAAAAAGGAGCATGTACAGTGGATAATACAATTTGCAATGTGAACCCAGCGATATAATGCATAGCCATGGAAGGGTACAGCAACACCGCCCAAATAAAATCAAGGAGGGCATCTGCTATGATAAAAACCACTAGTCAACAAAGATAAATCAGAAGTCATCGGAGGAAAGTGAAGGTAGAAGAGCAAGGCAAGACCTTGACACAATGACCTGGTTCACCCTCAACTCATCAAGCTGTTTCAGGCTCATCTAACCAATTGCGCCAGACCTTGTCATATTTCAGTGAGCAGCCCCGATTAGCATAAGTATCTTTGTATAAAGGAAGGCTGCTATTCACCAAGTGTTTCCATTGCGCCAAAGAGGGGGGGGGGGCAGGCTTCCTCCACTGCATAGCGATATTCTTACGGGCATAGAAAAGCAGCAAGGTAATTAGCATGCGCTTGGCAGAGGACGTACAATGGTCTCAATGAGCCCCAAAAGGCACACCTCCATTGTCAAGGGCACAGCGACTAAGGCAACTCTGTTAACCAGATCCAACACCCCAACCCAATATTGCTGAACCCCCGAACAACGCCAGAAGATATGGGAGAAGTCGCCAGGTGAGGCGCCGCATCTCCAACACTCTGAGGAATGAGCAGGGTCCATCTTATGAAGTCTGTGTGGGGTGAAATAAGCCCTATGAACTATCTTGTATTGCACTAACCTATCACGCATGGAGACTAGGGAGTTGAAGGGGAGGTCCCACACATCGTCCCAGTCATCATTATCCAACGTGGGGATATCAGACTGCCATTTATTCCAGAGTTTGTCCAGAGGTGGAAGAGACACAAAGATCAAGTACGAATAAAGATGCGAGGTGGGCTTTTCTTCACAACTCAATCTAAGTGTCTTCTCCAGTTCCGACTGGGCCATAATGCACGAAGATTGCGAAAATTGCGCCGCAAATGCATGGGCCAGTTGAAGGTATCTGAATAGGAAATGGTTGGGGAGGTTGTATTGGGAGGAAAGGTGTGAGAAAGGGAGTAAGGAGTTTTGAGATACTATGTGTGACACTAGCTTGATACCGTATTTTGTCCACGCGTAGGGGTCTGGGATTTTGTAAATGTGGGATAAACTGGGGTTCAACCAGATACGGGCGTTGGGGGAGATTTCAGACTGTTTACATTTCTCAATGGCTAATCCCGTCCGCCATGCCCGCAGGGTGCTAAGCATAGAAGGGGTCAAAGGATAAGGGGCACGAGGGCCCCTAAAAAGTAATAGTTGAAGAGCTTCCAGCGAACCGACCACTGTTGCTTCCAGCACAGTCGACGAGTTCGTTCTGTCCGGCTGTAGCCACCATGCCGCTGTCACCAACTGCGCGGAGAGGTAGTACTTATAGCAGTCTGGGAATGCCATGCCACCCTGCGTTCGTGGCCTCATTAAAGTCGTCAGTCGATATCTGGGAGGAGAGGGGCCCCACAAGAAGGAAAAATGTTAGTTTGGGAATAATCTTCATTTATATGAGATTAACTCGCCCCCATAATGACAGGGGCAGGTTACTCCAGGATTTGAGTTTCGCTTGGGAGTCTAAAAGTACTGGGGTAAGATTTAAAGATATAAAGTCCGAGGCTGAACTGGAGACATGTACCCCTAAGTATTTAAAGGAATCTACCCACAGGAGGGGGCTATCAGGAGGGGATGTGGATCTGGCCGCTGGATCAATTGGGAATAGGAGGGATTTAGACCAATTTACTCTAAGACCGGTGACCTCAGCAAAGGTGTCCAGAACACTTAGCGCTCCCTGCAGTGGCGGGCCGGCATCATTCAGGAAGAGCAGCATGTCATCCGCGTACAGGGCTACCCTCTCCTCCAGCAACCCGAGTCGGAGACCCTTAATGTGCGGTGAGGTGCGAAGTGCCTCCGCCACCGGCTCGATAGCAAGGGCAAACAAAGCCGGAGAGAGAGGGCAGCCCTGCCTTGTTCCTCTGGTGAGCCCGAAGGGGACAGATAGTCCACCCCCCCAAGCGCACCGAGGAAGTGGGGCATTTTTAAATCACCTGGAGCCACTTGATGAATAACAAAGGAAACCTATTCTGCGTAAGGTTTCCCATAAGAAGGGCCATTCGACCGTATCGAAGGCCTTTTCCATGTCTAGAGAGGCCACCGCTCGAGATCCCTTATTGAGGTGGTGAGCGTGTATGTTAGTGAATAGCCTTCTGAGATTAACATCTGTGGACCTACGGGGCATGAAACCCGTCTGGTCTGGGTCTATCACCAAAGGTAGCATGGGATACAACCGAAGGGCCAGAAGTTTAGTCAGAATTTTAAAGTCAGAATTAAGTAGTGCAATAGGACGATACGAAGCACAGGAAGTGGGGTCTTTGGGAGCCTTATATATCAGTATCAAGTAGGCATGGTACATCGATCCAGGCAGACCACCGTCTGCCAGACATACAGTATACAATTGTGCCAACAGGGGTGCTAAAAGTTCCACATGAGCTCTATAAAAGTCTATCGGAAGCCCATCTGGCCCCGGCGCCTTGCCGGGGGGGAAGGACCGGATAGCCTTTATGACCTCCGAGACCATAAAAGGTTGGACCAAAGTCTCTCTTTCGTGGTCAGAGAGCCAGCCAAGCGCCAACGGATCCAACAAGCCGTTCAGCGACTCTGGCTGAAACTCTGAGGGCAGACCGGACGAGTATAAAGTGCCATAAAAGGAGTTAAACGTCTGCAGGATATCAGAGGGGGAGGACACTGTCCCGCCCCGGGGTCTGTAAGGTAGATACAAGGGTAAGGGGTTGGTCGTGTTGTGCCATCATGGCCAGCAGGCGGCCATTTCAGTCACCTTGTTCAAAGGCCCTCTGTTTACCCCTATAGGACTCGAGTCGCGTGACCTCAGCCAGGTGTAACTGCAGTTCCCTCCGAGCCGCCATCAGCAGGTCAAAGTGAACAGGGGTGGGGTCATCACTATATGTAGCAGTGTGGTCATCAACAGTCTTCTGCAGCTCCATAGTCGCTGCCGATTGTTGTTTTTTAACGTTAGCAATAGAAGAAATATACTGTCCCCCTCGTGAAAGCTTTAAAGGCATCCCAGACAATGTCGGGAGAAGAGGAGTCTTTATTATTTTCCCAGAACTCAGACAGCAGGGGCGGCAGTTTGTCAGCAATGTCAGGATGAGAGACCCATTGTGTGCCCAACCTCCAGAGTGCAGCGCTCCGGGAAGCCGGGGAGCGAAGCACCACCACCAGGGGACTATGATCAGACAGCCCGCTAGACAGATAGGACGTCTCCAAAACATCCGCTAACAGTGTAGGGTTGGAGAAGGCCAGGTCTATCCGCGACGCAGTCTTATAGGATGCCGAAAAACATGAATAGGCCCTTGTGGTAGGGTGTCTCCACCTCCAGACCTCTACCAGCCCCACCGCCTGAGCCCAGGCAGAGAAGTCCATACACTGTTTCTTAGGCGGGGTAGGTCTATCTAGTTCAGGCGATAAAATGGCTTTGAAGTCTCCCATGAAGAGCACCCTCCCCGGGCAGAAAGGTGAAATCTTTTCTAGAACCTCATACAATAAAGCGGATGAAAACGGGGGAGGGATGTACACATTAATAACAATATATCTGACAGACCATAGCGTGAACACCACTATTGCAAATTTCCCCTGTGGATCAGTACGGATCTCCTCGATAACACAGGGGAAATTCTTGTGAATAAGGACCGATACACCTCTGGCGTATGTGGAATATGTATCGCTCGCTGTATCCACGGTTTTTTGAGAGTCAAAATCTTACTGCCCATGAGGTGAGTCTCCTGGAGGAGAATAAGCTGTGGGGAGTGAGATTTTAAGTATTGGAATAAAAGGGCTCGCTTGAATTTAGAGTTAAGACCCCTGACATTCCAGGAAAGGACGGTGAAGGAGTCAGCTAATTGACAAGCCATCGGGCGATGGGGAAAAATAATTGAAGAGATACCCTAAGGGGTATGTACGGGTGCACCCCATGAGCAGCAAGATCCCGTCACATTGCAGAATATACTGACAGTACTTAAGCATAACACGAAACAGAAATAGACAAATAAGAAATAAAAAAACATAAGAACAAAGGGACAACTAAATCCCTAATCAAACTTCCCAGGCACAAGTGCCTATCCTACTATGCCCCAGCCTTCTCCCTAACAGGGGGGAGGGTCGGGGAATAGTTTTTACCCCAAAAAAAACTTGAATAAAGAGTGCTAGTTAACCCCTAAACTGGGGCCCTACACTTCTGGTAGTAGTTCATCCACTCTGGCGACGGGCAGTGTCTCTTCCGTCTCGTAAGAATCGGGAGCAGAGGGACGAGGGATATCAATCCCACAAACCAGTAACAACAAAGTGAGCGAAGAACAAAGTCCGCCACTCAAGAAGCGGTATCAAAAAATAAATAAAAAATCAAAAAACAAAGGGCAAACAAAAACACGTGGGGGTCTCGTGTAAAGGTACATTTGAGGTAACTCCGGTGGTTGAATAAAGTACAGTAGGATAGAGCGAACAAGGATGTGGAAGATCCGTGCATCAGAAGAATCAGTGAGAAGAACCCTTCAACGCAAGTTGGTCAGCCAGTCGTCAGCGTCCACTGGGTTGTCAAAGAAGCGGACCGCCCCATCATGTTGGACTCGCAAGCGGCTTGGATAAAGCATGCCATACTTAATGTTCTTATCTCTGAGACGTTTGCGGACATCATTAAAGGTTTTTCTCTTTCTCTGCAAATCCGCCGAAAAGTCAGGGAAAAGGAGGACAGAGGAGTTGCAATATTTGAGCGTGGGATGTTGGCGGGCTTCCGCGAGAATCCTGTCTCTGTCCTGATAGTTAAGGAAGCGGACTAAAAAGGGCCTGGGGGGTTTTCCCGGGATGGCTCGGCCCGTGGGCACCCGGTGGGCCCTCTCCACCACGTATGTAGGGGGAACGTCGGTAAGGCCCAGGAGATTTTTAAAGAACTCCTCCGCAAATACAGCAGGGTGGTCCCCCTCTTCCCCCTCAGGCAGACCTAGGACCCTGACATTATTGCGCCTCAGCTTGTTCTCGGCATCGTCCGACTTTGCGACAAGGGACTGTACTGTGCGCTGCAGCTCGGCAATAGAGGCGGCATGGGAGGCCGTAAGATCTTCGGTAACTGACACTCTAGTCTCGGTTTCGGACATTCTACCCCTCATTTTGTCAAGGACGTTTCGTATGAGGTTACACTCTTCAGCGAGGCCCGAAGCCGACCCACAAGTATGGGATCAGATTGTGGGGAAGATGGCGGTGGCAGCCGGGGTGGTGCGTTGGCCTTCGCGGCTTTAGAGGACCCCCTCCCTTTACTGGAGGAGGAGGGCATCTGACAGTCAACCAGGGGGGCCCACTATACAGGAGATTCGTCCGTGTTAAGATGAGCACCCAGGAGGCAGGTAAGGGGCGACCCAGGCCGACGGCAGGTGCTGAGGCACAGGAGGGTATATGCCAAACAGGCCGTCAGCGTCCGCTAACAGCCCGGACTTCACAGTAGGCACCAGGCAGAGACAGCCCACCAGCTGGACAGGCCGTCAGTGATTACCAGCAACCCCCCACCCCACAGCAGACGAACAGGTAGGGACAAGGTGGTAAGGGTGTAAAGCTGGGACCAGGGCAGCAAGACTGAGGCAGAGGGGTGACAGGGGACCTGAGAAGTTGGGCTCCAGGAGCAACACTACCGACACAGATTGAGCAGTCTCAGTGTTGCAGCACCCCAGGTCCTGACAGGGGTGGCCGGGTGTGAGGAGGTAGGTGATCCGTGCTGTAGCGCTCGTCGATGTCGGCCGCGGTGCACCTCCGGCGGGACGTTAGTTTAGGAAACACCGGTGCTTCGCAGGCCACACTAGGCCGCACCAGGCCGCGTCCTCCACGGACCCCTCCAGCAGCCAGGCGGACCTCCGGATCGTGCCAGGAAGGTGGATGGGCAGGCAGACGTGGTCGGAGGACAGTCTCTTACCTCCAGGCAAGCTGGGATCGGGCCTCCTCAGAACAGCACAGGCCAGAAAGATGGCGGCGGCCACAAGAGTGTGAAAAGTCTGGCGTGTAGACGATCCGGGCAGAGAGTCTCCGCAATGTCGGCCCAGGATGAGACAGGGGACACAGGGGAATAAGCTGGCACGAGTAATTGTTCGATTTAGGCAAGTATATGCACGGATGGCAGAGGATTTAAATCAGGATACCCGGAGCTCCTCAGATACACGTTCGCCAGCTCTCACATCAGGACATGCCCCCCGAAAAAACTGCAATTTTTAAAACTTTTTTTGCATTGATAGATGTCCCCTGGGGCAGGACCCGGGTCCCCAAACATTTTTTATGACAATAACTTGCATATTAACCTTTAAAATTAGCACTTTTGATTTTTCATGTTCGTGTCCCATAGACTTTAACGGTGTTCGCGTGGTCGAACAAATTTTTTGCCTGTTCGCATGTTCTGGTGCGAACCGAACCGGGGGGTGTTCGGCTCATCCCTAATACCAGCCATTCATTATTTTCATAGTGACTCACCTGGTTACCATTACCTGCCTCATTAGTCCAGCCAACAGCCAGCCCCTTTTGGCTATTTAACCACTTACGGATCGCCTGCCGTCATTATACCTCGGCACTTTGAAGAAGGATATCGTTGTTATGGCAGCAGCTAGCTACCATAACCCTGGTATTCTCTTCTTCGCCGGCAGGCCGCTTTCAGATAAAAGTGGTCTCTGTGGGGGATTCGCCGCAAGATCACTTTTATCGGTGGCGGGAGAAGGTCCCTCCCCTCCCGCCACGCTCCAGTGCCCTCTGCCACTTACCAGAGCCGCCGGCAGCAGCAGAGGCGGTCGTGTCATCGCCGGTCTGTGGTATGGAGCTGAGTGAGGGGAAGATGGTCCCCACCCGTCTCCATACCATTGCAGAGCGGAAGCAACGTCAAAACGTCACTTCCGCCCATAGCTCTTATAGAGACATTTTTTATTTATTTTTTCAAACGACATTTTTTTTTATTTTATTGCATTGTAGTGTAAATATAAGATCTGAGGTCTTTTTGACCACAGATCTCATATTTAGGAGGTCCTGTCATGCTTTTTTTCTATTACAAGGGATGTTTACATTCCTTGTAATAGGAATAAAAGTGACACAATTTTTTTTATTTTTTTTAAAAGAACAGTGTTAAAATAAAAATTAAAACGCTGAGCTCGTGTGCAGAAGCAAATGCATACGGGAGCAGCGCCCACATATGAAAATGCTCTTCAAACCACACATGTGAGGTATCACCGCGATCGTAAGAGTGAGAGCAATAATTCTAGCCCTAGACCCCCTCTGCAACCTGTAGATTTTTTTAAGCATCACCTATGGAGATTTTTAAGGGTAAAAGTTTGTCGCCTTTCCAGGAGCAGGCGCAATTTTGAAGCGTGACATGCTGGGTATCAATTTACTCGGCCTAACATTATCTTTCACAATATTAAAAAAATTGGACGAACTTTACTGTTGTCTTATTTTTTAATTTAAAAAAAAAATACATTTCCAAAAAAGTAAGTTTGAAAGACCGCTGCGCAAATACGGTGTGACAGAAAGTATTGCAACGACCGGTGCTTTATTCTATAGGTTGTTAAAAAAAATATATAATGTTTGGGGGTTCTAAGTAATTTTCTAGCAAAAAAAAAACTGTTTATAACAGCTTTGCTTATTCCATCCGTGCCCTCGCGTGGTCAACATCTCCAGTGTGTGTATGACTTGGCCTGGCTGACTTCTCTTCTGATTCCAGCTCCTGATTTTTGGCTCCTAACTACGCTGACTTCTGGTTCCCCGATCCTGGCTCATCTGATTTTCTTTAGTAGTTGTCTGATTACCCGCTCTGGCTTCCAAACCCTGGCTTCTGTTTTTGACTATGTTACTGAACTGTTGTTATTTTTGCTATTACATTAAAGGTGTTATTTTACCTGCATTTTCTGTCTCTGCCTGGTTTATGGTTCCTGACTAGGGATGAGCCGAACACCCCCCGGTTCGGTTCGCATCCAGAACAAGCGAACGGACCGAAAGTTCGCGCAAACTTTCGAACACCGTTAAAATCTATGGGACTCGAACGTCAAAAATTAAAAGTGCGAATTTTAAAAGGATAATATGCTAGTTATCGTCCTAAAAAGGGTTTGGGGACCCGGGTCCTGCCCCAGGGTACATGTATCAATGCAAAAAAAAGTTTTAAAAACTAACTTTTTTGGGGAGCAATGATTTTAATGATGCTTAAAGTGAAAAAAATAAAAGTAAAATATTCCTTTAAATATCGTGCCTGGGGGTGTCTATTGTATGCCTGTAAAGTGGCACATGTTTCCCGTGTTTAGAACTGTCCCTGCACAAAATGCAATTTCTAAAGGAATAAAAGTCATTTAAAACTGCTTGCGGCTTTAATGTAAAGTGTGGTCCCGGCAATATGGATGAAAATCATTGAGAAAACCTCCCCCCCAGCCCATTACCAGCCCATTTGGGTCTTGTATGTGCAGCGGGTGTCAAATTTAGTGGGGAGGATCTGGGCAATAGATGGCCCAGATACATTGATTTTTAGGGATTTATGGACACTTTGGAGTGAGGGAGGTATGAATGGTGTCATGTTCCCTGCGGTCCCTAGGTGGTGCTGTCACCTGGGCCCGGGGTTGAACTGCCATTCTATAGCTGTGCCCTTTTTGTTCTCTCGCGGCAGAAGTACAGCGGGGCGGGAAACCCGCTGTGCCTGCTGGGGGAGGATATAAAAGGGGGCGGACATCTTGCGCACAAGGTCCATTCCCCAGGCACCTTCGGCCTGGGGGCTGCTGCGGTTCGTCTGTGCCCAGGCGCCCTTTACCTGGGCTCGTGGAGTCGAGTTCCATCCCAGGCACCATCAGCCTGGGGTGAGGTACTTTACAAGGAGGCCTGGGGCCCAGTACCTTCGACTGGGTCCCGCAAGGGCGAAGCATTCCTAAGGTGCCCCTGAAATTGGGTGCCTGAATCCAGGGCGTAAGGGACCGGAAACGTGACCTCCCCGAAGAGCCAGCGCAGCATTTGCTGGTGACGGTGGAGGCCTCTGGTGACCGTCCGGATGGATGTCTTCCTCTGATAGGGGTCGTTTGTTCTAAAGGAGGTAGTTCATGTTCTCATGGTCTGTGGCAGAGATCCATCTTCATCAGGTAAGTGGCAGGCCTCATCCAAGGCCTGTGGCAGAGGCCTCAACGTTCACCCAGGTCAGTGGCAGGGACCAAATTCACAGTCGGTGGCAGCGACTGTGCGCCAAGCCTGTTTGCAATAAACGGAACAGGAGAAACTTTATTCATTTTGTTGTGCCTGGACCTACTCCTTCCCACACCCTGTCTGTTCTTTTAAAGTCCAACCAGCCTACCTATTGATCAAAGCAATAAAACAGAGTTGGACTTTTGTTGGTGTGGAACTCGTGTTACTGGAAGCTAAGTGTCCCTGTCAGTGACAGTGGCAATCATCCTCCACAGGAGAAGCTGAGGCTCCGGCCTAAAACGCAGACCCGAAGGTAAACGGTTTAGCTCATATCTCTGCATACTACATCAGAGAGCCGAGCTGGTGGTGTGCATCTTTCCCCCTTCTCCCAGATACCCCTAGACGAGTACAACCAGCCATAAAGAGAGGGGAGAAGGTGGGGGAAGACCGCTACATATGGATATTAAAAAAAAATAAAAAAGGAAAGGCGTGGGGCCCCCAGGCCCCATATACTCTGAACAGCAGCATACAGGCGGTGCAAACAAGACAGGGACTGTAGGTTTGTTCTTAAGTAGAATCTGTTTGTAATTTTGAACTGGTACATTTTTAAAGTGTAGCTCCAGCCAAAAGAAAAATTATTTTTAAGCTTTTTGGAAAACATCTGTGCACCTGTTCAGAAGATTTCACCTCACTTTCTGTCCCAATGACAATTGCATTTAGAAAATTTGGGGTTTTTAGGGAAACAAGGATTGGTGATAAAGCATCAGTGGCTCTTACGGGAGAGAATTTCCCTTCCTAGGGGTAGATTTCCTTTCACTTCCTGTTGTCTCCCTCCGTTTGTAAGTAGGAGTCGTTTGAAAGTCGGATGTTTGAAAGTAGGGGCCTGCCCTATGTACTCTGCAGAAATTTGGGCCTTAGGTGTTGGTGTTGCCACAACACTGTAAGCCCTCACAGTTACTCTTGGTGGGAGCTGGAACTCCCTGCTGTGAACTATTATATCAAGAATTGTAATTACATGCACCTGTTGAACAGGGGCAGAAAAACTGGGCCTTTGGTGGTGGTGGTGATGTTGCCACAACACTGCAAGCTCCCAAAGGTACTCTTGGTGGGCGCAGGAATGGGCCCTGCTGTGAAATATTAGTTCAAGAATTGTAATTACATGCCCCTGTTAACCACTTAAGCCCCGGACCATTTTGGCTAGTTAATGACCAGGCCCCTTTTTGCGATTCGGCACTGCGTTGCTTTAACTGACAATTGCGCGGTCGTGCGAAGTGGCTCCCAAACAAAATTGACGTCCTTTTTTCCCCACAAATAGAGCTTTCTTTTGGTGGTATTTGGTCAACTCTGCGGTTTTTATTTTTTTGCGCTATAAACAAAAATAGAGCGACAATTTTGAAAAAAATTCAATATTTTTTACTTTTTGCTATAATAAACATCCCCCAAAAATATATAAAAAAACGTTTTTTTTCCTCAGTTTAGGCCGATACGTATTCTTCTACATATTTTTGGTAAAACAAATTGCAATCAGCGTTTATTGATTGGTTTGCGCAAAAGTTATAGCGTTTACAAAATAGGAGATAGTTTTATGGCATTTTTATTCTTTTTTTTTTACTAGTAATGGCTGCGATCAGTGATTTTTTTCATGACTGCGACATTATGGCGGACACATCGGACACTTTTGACACATTTTTGGGACCATTGTCATTTTTACAGCGATCAGTGCTATAAAAATGCATTGGTTACTGTAAAAATGACACTGGCAGTGAAGGGGTTAACCACTAGGTGCCTTGAAGAGGTTAAGTGTGCCTAAGGGAGTGATTATTACTGTTAGGGGGCGTGGCTACGAGTGACACATCACTGATCTCCACTCTGATTACACAGAGTGTAAATCAGTGACAGTGTCAGTGGGCGAGCGGGGAGATGTTGTGTTTACCCCGCAGTGATCGAGTCCGCGGGACCCGCGGTCCGACTCACGGGAAGGTAGCGGGGTCGCAACCCCCACGTCGGGCAGTTAAAGGCGACGTACAGGTACGTTGATGTGCCTGTACGTGCCATTCTGCCGACGTATATCTACTGGAGGGGGTCCTTAAGTGGTTAAACAAGGGCAGAAAAATTGGGCCTTAGGCACTGGTGCTGGTACCACAACACTGCAACCCCTCACAGATACTCTAGTTGGAGCGCAGGAATGAGCCCTGCTGCAAAGTATTGCAGCAAAAAATTGAACTACACGCCCCTGTTAAAAAAAGGGGCAGAAAAATTGGGCCTTAGGCACTGGTGTCACAACACTGTAACCCCTCACAGATACTATAGTTGGAGCGCAGGAATGAGCCCTGCTGCAAAGTATTACAGCAAAAATTGTAATTAAACACCCCTGTTAAACAGGGCCAGAAAAATTGGGCCTTAGGCACTGGTGCTGGTGCCACAACACTGCAACCCCTCACAGATACTCTAGTTGGAGCGCAGGAATGAGCCCTGCTGCAAAGTATTGCAGCAAAAAATGTAATTACATGCCCCTGTTAAACAGGGGCAGAAAAATTGGGCCTTAGCCACTGGTGGCAGTGCCCAGAACCAAAAATGTTCTTACAAGCTATCAACATGAACATTGAGGAGGAAGAGGATAAGTCACTCAGCATAACAAGATAGTCACTCAGCATCAGCATAAGCAGTCTTGAAGGGATCTCACATTCAAAAAAAAATAATTCGGTTACATCAGCATCAGGTACTTGGAAGCTGGTGATCCAAGACTGATTCATTTTTGTGAAGGTCAGCCGATCGACCGAGTCGGTGGACAGGCGCACCCTGTGTTACAAAGCCTCCAGCAGCACTGAATGTGCGTTCCGAAAGAACGCTGGATGCAGGACAGGCCAGTAGCTCAATTGCATACTGTGCAAGCTCTGGCCAGTGATCCATCCTCAAGACTAGTGATGGACGAACATCTGATGGGACGGTTCGTGAAAATGTTTGCGAACCGCAGGTTTCCGGCGGTTCCCATTAATTTTAATGGCAGGCAAACATGAAAAACCTCCAGGTCATATTTGCAGCCACAAAATACTTACTAGCTGTGCACACATAGTCCCACAACATGGACACTGACATACCAGAAGTATTAAGCGAATCTGCGATCGACAAGCATTCTTTTTTATCTGCGAAATTTCGTCAATTCAGGAGCGCATGAAGGCCATGGAGGAGAGGCAAGGCCAGGCTATGAAGGGGGTGCAGGAGATGATCCTGCTATTGGAAAAGTTGCCATAAAATTAATGTTTTATTTTTTTATAGTTATATAAATCGTTTATACAGTTATAACGTGTATTTTGTTTTTTGTAATATTGCTCGGTTTTAGTGTAATAGCTCGGCCTAAATCAGCCAGAACTGACAGCAGCCGGTAAATACATGTCAAATACATATAGGGTCCATTCACACGTCTGTAAAATGTGTCCGCATACGTTCCACAATTTAGCGGAACGTTTACAGACCCATTGATTTTCATTTCCAGTCTGAAAAATTAGGCATTCACAGCCTGGATAAAGAAGTAAATGTCGGCCAGTACAGGCCCCAAAAATTAGCCAACAGGCGTTCACCTGACAGCAAAGAACTTTGTATTCTGTGGCTGGAGGTACATTAGGCATTCACAGGATAAATAAGTTTCGGCCATTACAGGCCCCAAAAATGAGGCATTCAACGAACATAAAAGGCCTATTATGCCGCTGTATTTACCTAAGACAGGGACCATGAATTGTTATGGGTGGTGGCAGATATTTGTGGCCTGTTATGAGGAATTTGAATCAAACATGGTCTATTGGTCACATGTGTTGAATTCCTCCGAGATCCATGCCTCATTCATTTTTAGAAATGTGAGGTAGTCAACACTGTCGTGAGCTAGGCGAGTGCGCTTATCGGTCACGATCCCCCCTGCTGCGCTGAACGTCCTTTCGGACAGGACACTGGACGAGGGGCAAGCCAACAGTTCCATTGCAAATTGTGCAAGCTCTGGCCGGAGGTCAAGCCTGCCCACCCAGTAGTCCAGGGGTTCATCACTTCTCAGAGCGCCCACATCGGCCGTTATCCCGATGTGGTCGGACACCTGTCGGTCTAGGCGTTCCCTGATGCTGGATCCGGATGACAGCTGTCGATTGGTCGGCTGAAAGAACGATCTCATATCAGAAGTGACCAACACATCTTCAAACTGCCCTCTTCTTGCAGGCGCTGTTGGATTGGTACCCGCAACTGTTTCTCTGTGAGTGGAAATTCCTCTGCCAGCGCACGCAAAAGCAGAATGCAGCATTTCTCTAAGCAAGGCCTGGAAGTGCTCCATTCTGACAGCTCTCTGTGATGGTGGTAACATTTCCGGCATTTTTTGTTTGTACCGGGGTCTAAGTACGTTGCCACCCAGTACTGGTCCTTGCCCTTTATGCTTTTTTACGGGGGTCCCTCTTAAAACACTGGAGCATGAAGGCCCCCATTTGCACTAAACTGGAAGCAGTGTGGTGGCCTGGTTCCTGCTCATCATCCAGGATAATGTTGTCCTCGTTCTCCTCCCCCCATCCACGGACAACAATAGGGATCCCAGAAAGGTTTAAAGCATGCTCTTCTTGCTCCTCCTCATCCGCCCCGGCACCATCCTCCTCTGTCTCCTCTTCAGACTCCTGTTGTTGACTTGTCTCAGATGGAGTAGCCCCCCCTGGGAATTCATCCAGCATTGCGACTTCCTCATCTTCCTGCTCCTGCTCCTCGACGGCTTGATCAATGACACGACACAATGCACGCTCCATAAAGAAGGCGTAAGGTACGATGTCACTGATGGCGCCATGGCTGCAACTGACCAGTTTTGTGATCTCAAATGGCCGCAGAAGTCTGCATGCGTCATGCATGAGCAGCCACTGGAGCAGTGAAAAAACACCAAGCTCCCCAGAACCTGTCCTGACGCAGAGTTCGTACAGGTAGTCGTTAACTGCACGTTTCTGTTGGAGCAGCCTATCAAGCATATACAAGGTTGAGTTCCATCGCACCGGGCAGTCACAAATAAGACGTCTGACGGGCAGATTGTGTCGCCGCTGAATGTCAGCAAGGCGAGCCATGGCCGTGTAAGATCTGGGCCGAGATTTTCCTTGCCTGCCGCAAGACTTCCTTGAGCCCAGGGTATTTGACAACGAATCGCTGCACGACCAAGTTCAAGACGTGTGCCATGCATGGCACATGTGTAATTTTGCCCTGTTTCAACGCACTCAGCAGATTGGCACCGTTGTCGCACACCACTTTACCAACTGTCAAATTGAGCGATGTTAGCCACTGATCTGCCTGTGAACGCAAATCTGAAAGGAGTGCAGGGCCAGTGTGGCTCTTGGCTTCCAGGCACAACAGACGCAGCACAGCATGGCAATGTCTCACCTGGCATGTCGAATAGGTTCTGGGGATCTTGGGTGGCGCAGCGGAAGAGACGGTAGCAGCAGAAAAGGAGGAGTCAGCCGAGGAGGAGTGGGAGGATGGAGTAGGAGGAGAAGAAGAAGAAGAAGAGGCAGACCTGCATGCAATCCGTGGCATTAAAACCAAATCTACACGGGTGCCACGGGTTACATGCCGTCAGAAGGTTAACCCAGTGGGCAGTAAAAGTTATATACCTTCCCTGCTTGTGTTTGCTAGACCACGTGTCTGTGGTCAGATGTATATTGGCACTGATACTGTGTGCCAGAGATACATTCACTTGCCGCTGAACATGGCCATATAGCTCTGGGATGTCCTTCTGCGAGAAATATTTCCTTCATGGGACCTTCCATGGTGGTGTTCCAATGGCCACAATTTTTCGAAAGGCCTCCGAGTCCACCAGTTTATATGGCAGTAGTTGGCGGGCTATCAGTTCCGACAAGCCAGCGGTCAACCGTTGGGCAAGAGGGTTATCCGGCATCATCATTTTTTTTACGCTCGAACATTTGGCCCACGGAAGCCTGCCTTTTTCCAGAAAAACGTGAGGGCGGCATGATGGAAGGTGGAGTGGAGGACAATTGTGAGGAGAGAGGAGAAGTAGAAGAGGCTGGATGGTGAGAGCCTGGAGTGTGGCTTTGTGGGTTCTGACGGCGTTGCTCCCACTGGGCTCGGTGATGGGAGTTCATGTGCCTTCTTAAGGCAGTCGTCCCTAGGTGAGTGTTGGGCCTACCGCGACTTATGCGTTGACTGCAAAGGCTGCAGATGGCAACACTATTGTCAGCAGCGGACACGTTAAAAAAAGCCCACATTGCGGAGCCATGTGCCGGCGTCCTGGGAGCGCCAAATGTGACCGTACATGGTTAATGGCTCGCTCCTGATACATTAGCAGTCTAGTTTGTCCCTCCTGTGCAATGTAAGTTCGGCCTGCTTCTCCTCCCTATCTGCTGATCCATCTCTTCCTCTGAACTCCCCTCCTCTTCCTCTCTTGTGGGCACCCACGTGACGTCCATAGATACGTCATCATCAACGTCACCTTCCCCACCACTAACATTAGAGATCTCGGAGTAGGCAACAACAGCGGGGACCAACCTCCTTGGGCTGATCTGGGTACTGTCGTCAGACTGCTGAGTGGCGGTTGTTGCTACCTCCTCTTCCTGATCCAATGCCAAGAATGGCTGCGCATCGGAAATGTCTTGTGATGGATCGGAAAATAATTCCTGTGACTCAAGCGGAAGGTATATGGTGGTAGTGGTGTTGGTGGTAGTGTCTTTGGGGGTGCACACAGCAGAGAGTGAAGAGGGTGCAGATAGAGAGGATGAAAAGAGTGCAGAAGAGGAAGGCTGAGTGAGCCACTCAACCAAGTCTGGTGCGTCCTTTGACGTAATCGAACGCACCTTCTGCAACTTCCCACTTTGGCTCCGGCCTGGTGCTCCTGCCCTACCCCTACCACCCCTGTGGAAGGGCCTGCCTCTTCCTCTGCCTGTCATTTTTTAAATGACTCTGTGACAAAAGTCTCTACAGAAGCGCAGTATATGTGGAAGAAGGTATATAACACCCCGCTTCAATCTGTTGTTTTGGGGGACCACTGGTCTATCACACCAGTTATAATACTTTTTTTCTAATTGCGTTTGTCACTCTTTGTAGTTGTAGTATCGCTGCAGAACCGCTCAGCAGTCACAATGCTGCACTGCACAATACAAATCCACTATAATATGCTTTCTATATTAGAAAGTATATTATAAGTGTATTACACCCCTATATACTGCACACCAAACAATAGTACACCTATACCAGTCCTTAAAAGGACTTTTGTGGACCTATATTAGTAAGCGATTTGTGTCACTACAGTCTGTCCCTGCTCCACACAGCAACCTCTCCCTACACTGACAAAAGACAGAATGCGAAATAGCAGCCAGATCAGGTCTATTTATAAGGTAGGGGGTATGTCCATGTGCTGAAATGTCTCAATTGGCTGTCCTGTACCTCATGATGGATGTGTCATGGGTCAAAGTTCTTCACAATGTAAAAGAATATGGCGGCCGCGAATAGCGCCATATGTTCGCCGGTTCGGCGAATAGCGAATGTGCAAAGTTCGCCGCGAACCGCAAGGCCATCTATACTCAAGATCCAGTAACCCAGAGGATTTTCTGTGAGAAAGGTGTCCAAGTCTGACCTTGCCCCTAGGTATTCCTGCACCATGTGAATCAGACACTAGCGATGGTTGCTGGAACCAATCATACCTTGGGGCTGTGGACTAAAAAATTGTCTGAATGAATCGGTCAGACGGCCACCTTCTCCACCGCTCCTTCTGTGACTGACCAAAGCCTCAGCAACACGTTGTCCAGGACCAGGAATTTGTAACCTCCCAGGCTCTGGAAATGCGTTGCACAAACCTTTCTGCAAGGCCTCCTGAAGATGTTTCATCCTCTGCTCCCTCTGCGACGGCTGGATAAGGTCCGCAACCTTACCCTTGTAACGTGGATCAAGGAGGGTTGCCAGCCAGTAATGATCCCTGTCCTTGATACCACGAATACGAGAATCCTTTCGCAGGCTTTGCAGGATCAGGGAGGCCATGCAGCATAGGTTTGCTGCAGCATTCCATCCGGAGTCCTCTGGGTCACTAAGGACGACATGATCCGCAGCCACCTCCTCCCAACCACGTACAAGTCCATGGATTTCTGGGGACTGTAAATGATCCCTTGAAGACTGCTGCTGATGCTGAGTGCTAGGCTCCACCTCCATGCTGACAACATCCTCCTCCTCCTCCTGTTTGATCGGTGGGCCCGCAGGAACACTGTCTGGATAAAGGGGGCCTTGAGAGGTAAGGAAGTCCTCCTCTTTCTCCCTCTGTTCTGCCTCAAGTGCCATGTCCATTATTCCATGCAGCGTGTGCTCCAACAGGTGGACAAGAGGGACAGTATTACTGATGCATGCACTGTCACTGCTCACCATCCTAGTGGCCTCCTCAAATGGTGACAGGACAGTGCATGCATCCCTGATCATGACCCACTGGCATTGCAAAAAAAAAAACAAGCTCCCCTGACCCTGTCCTGGTGCCATAGTCACACAGGTACTCATTGATGGCCCTCTGCTGCATCTGCAGCTGCTGCAGCACGGCCAACGTTGAGTTCCACCTGGTGGGCATGTCACAGATTAGGCGGTTCTTGGGCAGGTTGTATTCCTTTTGGAGGTTAGCCAGCCGAGCACTGGCATTATATGACCGGCGGAAATGCACACAGACTTTCCTGGCCTGCCTCAGGACATCCTGTAAGCCCGGGTACCTGCCCAAGAACCGCTGCACCACCAAGTTAAGGACGTGAGCCAAACAGGGCACATGGGTCAGCTGTCCCTGTCGGTGGACGGAGAGGAGGTTGGTGCCATTGTCGCAAACCACCATTCCTGGCTTAAGCTGGCATGGCGTCAACCACCTCTGAGCCTGCCCCTGCAAAGCTGACAGAATCTCTGCCCCAGTGTGGCTCCTGTCCCCCAAGCACACCAGCTCAAGCACCGCATGGTATATTTTTGCCTGCGTACTTGAGTAGCCCCTTGAACGCCTACGGAGCACCACTGGTTCCAAGGACAAATCAGCAGAGGAAGAGGTCATGGAGGAAGAAGAAGGGGAGGGGGTGGAGGAGAGAGGTGTGTCAGAATCACCACTAGTAGCATTTTGAAGGCGTGGCGGCGGAACAACCTCCAACACCACTCCACCCTATCCTGCATCCTTCCCAGCTGCCAGCACAGTCACCCAGTGGGCCGTGAAAGATAGGTAACGTCCCTGTCCATGTCTGCTGGACCATGAGTCATGAGTGTAATATGCACCTTACCGCTGACCGCCCAGTCCATCGAGGTCAAGACATTGCCTTCCACTTGCCGGTAGAGAGCCGGAATCGCCTTCCGTGAAAAAAGTGGCGTTTGGGAACCTGCCACTGAGGTGAAGCACATTCCACAAACTTACGGAAGGAGGCAGAGTCTATTAACTGAAAAGGCAGCAGTTGAAGTGCTAGCAATTTAGCCAAGCTAGCATTCAACCCCTGGGCATGTGGATAGCTGGGAGCGAATTTCTTTTGCCGGTGTAGCAACTGGGGCAGGGAAATTTGCCTAGTACAATCGAATGTTGGTGTACCGATAGCAGATTGCCCGCAAGTACTTGGCAGTGGCACACCTAATTCTACACCTTCATGCCTCTCAGTGCAGGTTTCTGAGAGGACTGAAAGTATAGTGGGGTTGGAGATCCCAGCTAATGAGGAGCAAGGAGAGGTCCGCTTTGTTCTTTGGTGTGGGTCTTTTATGTACGTTTGCCAACGGACTGCATGGCAGGTCGACATATGTCTGGTCAAGCATGCAGTGCCCAAGCGGCTGCTGTTTTGGCCATGCTTGATACGCTTCAGACATATGTTGCAAATAACAACGGTGCGATCTGTTGCACACGTCTGAAAAAAGCCCCACACCAAAGAACTTTTGGAAAAGTGCGGAGCTCTGCGGTGTGATGCAGTCGGTTGGCTGCCCTTAAGCTGGCCCTGGAGGGCATCCTGCCTTGTTGGAGATGTGCCTCCTCATCTCTCCTATCAGGCACCCACGTAGAGTCAGTGACCTCATTGTCCCCTCCCTCCTTGTCACTGGAGCAAACCTGGGAGTATGCTGCAGCTGGGGGAACATGACTGCCAGTTTGTTGTCTTTCTTGGGCACCCGCTCTGTCTGGGCTCACGTTACTGCCTTCCTCAAGCTGGGTACCATCATCGGAGCCTTAAAAACACTGTGCATCCTCCAGCAGCATGTACCCAACACTGTGGTCGAACAGTCCGGGGGACTCCTCCGTGCATGAAGGTAAGGCTAGGGAAGGAGTAACTGATGACCTCGAGCCGATGGAATAGGCCGCTTTGGCACCTGCATTGGCAGCCAAGGTTGCCTAGGTGACAGAGGATGAGGAGGATGAGGGCGGCTTGGTCATCCACTCTACCAACTCTTCTGCCGGTTGCGGCTCAACACGACCAGCCATCGAAAAAAAAGGACAAGCGTGCCCCACGGCCACGTGCTTATGAGGATGCACCGTGTCCACTGCCAGAACTGTTGCCTCTAGGCACAGAGCCTGCTTGCCCTCTTTTATTGGCCTGTGAGTGTCTGCCTCTCCTTGTTGGCCTTCCAGACATACTGTATTTGATGTATTGGAAAGGAATAGGTACACAAGGAATGGCCTGCAGTCAGCTTTACCTGCACACTGTGCCCAGTATGCAGTACACTGACTTAATATACTGCAGCTTAGCTCAATAAGCTGCCTGCCTGTATTATTAGGAAGAGAACGGGGATGGTCTGCAGTCAGCTTTACCTGCACACTGTGCCCAGTATACAGTACACTGACTTAATATACTGCAGCTTAGCTCAATCAACTGCCTGTCTGTATTATTAGGAAGAGAACAGGGATGGTCTGTAGTCCGCTTTACCTGCACACTGAGCCCAGTATACAGTACACTGACTTAATATACTGCAGCTTAGTTCAATCAACTGCCTGTCTGTAAAAATAGTGAGAGACCTTGGACTGCCGCACTCCAAAAAAATATTTTTTCTTTTATTTAAGATAAAAACAATGAATACATGGCACAGCAAAGGAAACAGCTAATGTGAGCTGATGCGTTTCGCACTGAACTTCAGCGCTTAGTCATAGCTGAGCTATGACTAAGCGCTGAAGTTCAGTGCGAAACGCGTCAGCTCACATTAGCTGTTTCCTTTGCTGTGCCATGTATTCATTGTTTTTATCTTAACCACTTAACAACCACCTGCCGACAAATAACGTCGACAAGGTGGTTGCTTAACTCTGGGAGGACGTTATATAACGTCCTCCCAGAATCGCGCTCCCGCGAATCGCGGTAAATCGCCGCTGATAGCGGCCGTTTACCACGTGATCGCTCCGTCAAATGACGGAGCAATCACTTGTAAACAGACCGGCGTCATTTGATGACGCCGGTTCCTCCCTCCCCTCTCTGTACCGATCGGTACAGTGTGAGAGGGGAGGGGGAGGGAGCGGATGGCAGCAGCAGCACTGTGGGCTGGATCTGTGACAATTGCAGTCACAGATCCAGCCATCCATCCATCCCTGCTCAGCCATCCCTGTGCTATACCCTGCCAATACTCTGCAATACACCCTGCCAATACTCTGCAAAATACCCTGCCAATACTCTGCAAAATACCCTGCCAATACCCTGGTGCAATACTCTGCAATACCCTGGTGCAATACTCTGCAATACCCTGGTGCAATACTCGGCAATACCCTGGTGCAATACTCGGCAATACCCTGGTGCAATACTCTGCAATACCCTGCAAAATACTCTGCAATACCCTGCAAAATACTCTGCAATACCCTGCGCAATACTCTGCAATACCCTGCGCAATACTCTGCAATACCCTGCGCAATACCCTGCAAAATACTCTGCAATACCCTGCACAATACCCTGCAAAATACTCTGCAATACCCTGCAAAATACTCTGCAATACTCTGGTGCAATACTCTGCAATACTCTGGTGCAATACTCTGCAATACTCTGGTGCAATACTCTGCAATACCCTGCGCAATACTCTGCAATACCCTGCGCAATACTCTGCAATACCCTGCACAATACTCTGCAATACCCTGCACAATACTCTGCAATACCCTCCACAATACTCTGCAATACCCTCCACAATACTCTGCAATACCCTCCACAATACTCTGCAATACCCTCCACAATACCCTGTGCAATACCCTCCACAATACCCTGTGCAATACCCGTGCAATACCCTGCCATACACCGCAATACCCTGCCATAGTCCGCAATACTCCGCAATGCCCTGCAATACTCCGCAATGCCCAGCAATACTCCGCAATGCCCGGCAATACTCCGCAATGCCCGGCAATACTCCGCAATGCCCGGCAATACTCTGCAATAACCACTTCCCGCCCTCCGGCCGTCATATGACGTCCTTGACTTTGTGCGGGGATATCTGAATGATGGGAGCAGCTACAGGCATCATTCAGATATTAGCTTTTTCAGCCGGCGATTCCCTACACCATAAGAACAATCATAGCGGCTGTTCCGCCGCTTGATCATTCTTACGGGAGGCGAGAGGGGATGTCCCCCCCCCGCCGCCCTCCGGTGCTTCTACCGACTCACCGCTACGATCAAAGCCAGGATTGTTGTTTTTTTTTTGTTTTTTTTCAGGCTTCCCAGCCTAGAGGTAAGATGTGGGGTCTTATTGACACCCCCCCCCATATCTCACTGTAAAGAGGACCTGTCATGCCATATTCCTATTACAAGGGATGTTTACGTTCCTTGTAATAGGTATAAAAGTGATCAAAAAAATGTTTAGGGCGGAAAAACATGTCAAACTAAAATAAATAAAGTAAAATGAAGAATAAAATTTTTTTTTTTTTAAAGCGCCCCTGTCCCCGTGAGCTCGCATACAGAAGCGAACGCATACGTAAGTCCCGCCCACATATGAAAACGGTTTTCAAACCACACATGTGAGGTATCTCTGCGAACGTTAGAGCGAGAGCAATAATTTTGGCCCTAGACCTCCTCTGTAACTCAAAACATGTAACCAGTAAAAATATTTAAAGCGTCGCCTATGGGGATTTTTTAAGTAGCGAAGTTTGGCGCCATTCCACGAGTGTGTGCAATTTTTAAGGGAGACATGTTAGGTATCTATTTACTCGGCGTAACTTCATCTTTCACATTATGCAAAAACATTGGGCTAACTTTACTGTTTTTTTTTTTTTTTAAGCACAAAACATTTTTTTTCCGTAAAAAACGCGTTAAAAAAATTGCTGCGCAAATATCGTGCGAGATAAAAAGTTGCAACAACCACCATTATATTCTCTAAGGTCTTTGCTAAAAAAACATATATAATGTTTTGGGGTTCTATGTAATTTTCTAGCAAACAAATGATGATTTTTACATGTAGGAGAGAAATGTCAGAATTGGCCTGGGTGCTCCAGAACGCCTGAAGGTGCTCCCTGCATGTCGGGCCTCTGTATGTGGCCACGCTGTGTAAAAGTCTCACACATGTGGTATCGCCATACTCGGGAGTAATAGCAGAATGTGTTTTGGGGTGTAATTTGTGGAATGCATATGCTGTGTGTGAGAAATAACCTGCTAATATGACAATTTTGTGGAAAAAAAAAAGAGAAAAAAAAAATCTTGATTTTGCAAAGAATTGTGGGAAAAAATGACAACTTCAAAAAACTCACAATGCCTCTTTCTGAATACCTTGGGATGTCTTCTTTCCAAAAAGGGGTCATTTGGGGGGTATTTGTACTTTTCTGGCATGTTAGGGTCTCAAGAATTGAGATAGGCCGTCAGTACTTCAGGTGTGATCAATTTTCAGATATTGGCACCATAGCTTGTGGACTCTATAACTTTCACAAAGACCAAATAATATACACCAATTTGTACTTATTTTTACCAAAGATATGTAGCAGTATAAATTTTGGCCAAAATTTATGAAGAAAAAATAGTAATTTGCAAAATTTTATAACAGAAACGAAAAAAAAATCTTTTTTTTACAAAATTTTCAGTCTTTTTTCTCTTATAGCGCAAAAAATAAAAAACCCAACAGTGATTAAATACCACCAAAAGAAAGCTCTATTTGTGTGAAAAAAAGGACAAAAATTTCATATGGGTACAGTGTTGTATGACTGAGTAATTGTCATTCAAAATGTGAGAGCACCGAAAGCTGAAAATTGGTCTGGTTATTAAGGGGGTTTAAGTGCCCAGTGGTCAAGTGGTTAAATAAAAGAAAAAATATTTTTTTGGAGTGCGGCAGTCCAAGGTCTCTCACTACTTTTGCATAGTTACATGCATTGGCTGCACCCTTGGTCTTGGATCCTGTGAGGAGATCATCAGCTGCACCTGAGCGGTAACCTCCCTTCTTCTGCCTGTCTGTAATATTATGAAGAGAACAGGGATGGTCTGCAGTCAGCTTTACTTGCACACTGAGCCCAGTATACAGTACACTGACTTAATATACTGCAGCTTAGCTCAATCAACTGCCTGTCTGTATTATTAGGAATAGAACAGGATGGTCTGCAGTCAGCTTTACCTGCACACTGAGCCCAGTATACAGTACACTGACTTAATATACTGCAGCTTAGCTCAATCAACTGCCTGCCTATATTATTAGGAAGAGAACAGGGATGGTCTGCATTCAGCTTTACCTGCACACTGTGCCTGCCCAGTATAAAGTACACTGACTTAATATACTGCAGCTTAGCTCAATCAACTGCCTGTCTATATTATTAGGAAGAGAGCAGGGATGGTCTGCAGTCAGCTATACCTGCACACTGAGCCCAGTATACAGTACACTGACTTAATATACTGCAGTGAGAATAACAGGAACACTCTGAAGTGAGATCTAGCTAAACTGAATACAGTGTATATATATATATATATATATATATATATTGTGGGGGGGTTAGCTCGGCAGCGGGTGTGTGTGATCCCCTGGATGGGCTCCCCACACAAAAACAGGCCCAGCAGACGGAGGTTGTGGTTTTCAAGATCAAAAAGGTGCGGTTTATTTCTCCATTTACAGTGACAAAAAAACACAGCAAAGCAAAAAGAAACATAAACAAAATAAACCCTGGTCAGCTTGACCTCTGACTAAACATGCAGGTTTCCTAACTAACAACTGGGATCAGCCTGGTGCTGTCCTAGTCCCTAAGTCCCTGGTTTAGTAAATGTCCAAACAAATAGCCACACAGGCTTTGTCTCACCGCACAGGGGTTCACTCTCCCTAGACAGTCCACACAGGTCTGGTTCCAGGCATGAGCAAACACCTAATGAAGCTGGGAGTTTTTATAGAGGCCTTAAACGAGCTGACAAGCTTCAGCTGGTCTCATCAACTCCCTGCCTTCACGACGCCCAGCACTCTCCCTAGAGGTATGAATCATCCATGAGCCCACTAGCCTCAGCTGGGCTTCATCAACTCCCTCCCTAGTTGTATAAGTCGGCATAAAGCCTGAATCTGGGAGAAATATATCTACCCCCCTGGATGCAACCAGGTGACTTTACCTTCCTGCTGTCACATACCCCCCCTCTTGTTTTAACCTTGGGGTTGGAACACCAGCAATCAGGCATTCATGTACTCGAGACAAAGCATCCACATTCCCCATTTGAACACCAGGGCAATGCTTTACTGTGAAGTTGAATTCCTGTAGGGCCAGGAACCACCTATTCACTCTTCTATTTGTCTCCTTGTTTTGAGCCATCCACTTTAACGGAGCGTGATCCGTAACCATGTCAAAGTGCCTACCTAGCAGATAGTACCGAAGGGAATCTAGAGCCCACTTCACCGCTAAACACTCCTTTTCAACCGTGGCGTAATTTACCTCATGGGACTTCAACTTCCTGCTGAGGTAAATGACTGGGTGCTCTTCCCCGTTCCAGACCTGGGACAATACTGCTCCTTACCCCACATCTGACGCATCACTTTGTACGACAAAGTCTTTAGAGAAGTCGGGTGAGTACAACACTGGCTGGCTACATAAGGCTTGTTTCAAGAATTGGAATGCTGCCTCAGCCTCGGGGGTCCATTTAATCATGACCGACCCTTTCCCTTTCGTCAGGTTGGTTAGGGGCACAGCCTTAGAAGCAAAGTGGGGAATGAAGCGCCGATAATAACCCGCGATTCCCAGAAAGGCTCGTACCTGCTTCTTGCTGTTGGGACGTGGCCAACTCTGGATGGCCTCGACTTTGTTGAGTTGGGGTTTTATTACTCCCCTGCCAATGGTGTACCCAAGATATTTGGCCTCCTCCTGCCCAATGGTACACTTCTTGGGGTTAGGCGTAAACCCCGCTTCCCGGATAGAGTCTAGGACTGCTTGCACTTTTGGCAGATGTGAGGCCCAATCTGTGCTATGGACAATTACGTCATCCAGGTAAGCCGCAGCATACTTCCGATGGGGCCTCAGTATCTGGTCCATTTTCCGCTGGAATGTGGCCGGCGCATTCTGTAACCCGAACGGCATTCTCTTATATTGGAACGCCCCGTCTGGGGTTACAAATGCGGTTTTCTCTTTGGCCGACTTGGCCAGGGGAATTTGCCAATACCCTTTTGTGAGGTCAAGAGTCGTCATGTATCGGGCTGTTCCCAGCCGGTCGATCAACTCATCTATACGTGGCATGGGGTAGGTGTCAAATTTTGTAACTTTGTTCAACTGACGAAAATCGTTACAAAATCGCCAGCTCCCATCCGGTTTAGGCACCAACACAATGGGACTAGACCAATCACTTTGGGACTCCTCTATCACCCCTAAGTTCAGCATTTTCTGTACTTCCTCCCGTATTGCCTCCCGTCGGGCCTCTGGGATCCGATAGGGTTTTAACTTCACCCTTTCACCGGGCGGGGTAATAATATCATGCTCTACCCCAGATGTTTGTCCCGGCAGCTCAGAGAACACCTCCTTGTTGCGAAGCACAAACTCCTTCACCTCCTGTTGTTGGGGTTGTGACAAGGTGGCTGCTATTCCAACCTCCGGAATCATGCAACCAGTTTGAGCTGGTGACCAAGTTTCTGCGACTAGGGACTCTCTATCCCTCCAGGCTTTCAACAGATTAACGTGATAGATCTGTTCGGGCTTTCGCCTTCCTGGTTGTCTGACCTTGTAATTCACTTCGCTCACTTTTTCCATTATCTCGTAGGGGCCTTGCCATTTGGCAAGGAATTTACTTTCAACCGTAGGGACAAGTACCAATATCCTATCCCCCGGGGAAAAGGTACGGGTCTTGGCTCCACGGTTGTACACTCTCTGCTGTGCCAACTGCGCTTGGGCCAAATGTTCCTTCACGATGGGCATTACCTGTGCAATTCGATCTTGCATCAGGGCGACATGCTCAATCACACTCCTGTGGGGAGAACTCTCACTTTCCCAAGTTTCCTTGGCAATATCCAACAGTCCTCTTGGGTGTCTCCCATACAGTAACTCAAAGGGGGAGAATCCCGTAGAGGATTGGGGCACCTCCCTAATAGCAAACATCAAATAAGGAAGTAGACAGTCCCAATCCTTTCCATCTCTATCCACCACTTTCTTCAATATTTGTTTTAGGGTTTTGTTGAATCTTTCAACCAGCCCATCGGTTTGGGGGTGATACACAGATGTACGCAATTGCGTCACTTTGAACAATTTACACAGCTCTTTCATAACCCGGGACATAAAGGGTGTACCTTGGTCCGTAAGCAGTTCTTTACAAATACCCACCCGGCTAAAAACAAGAGATAGCTCTTTGGCTATGGTTTTGGCCGAGGTATTTCGGAGAGGGATCGCTTCTGGATAACGGGTGGCATAGTCCATTATAACTAATATGTACTGGTGCCCCGTAGCGGACTTGATTATAGGACCTACCAAATCCATTGCGACCCTCTCAAACGGGACCTCAATGATGGGTAGAGGGACCAGCGGGCTACGGAAATGTGGCATCGGGGCCGACCTCTGACACACAGGGCAGGAGGAACAATAATTTTCTATGTCCTTCATCACCCCAGGCCAATAGAATCTCTGTAATACCCTCTCTCGGGTTTTCTCTGTCCCCAGATGACCTCCAAGAATGTGCCCATGGGCCAACTCCAACACCAACTTCCTGTAAGGTTTGGGCACCACAAGCTGCTCAACGGTTTCTTCTGCCCTTTTTGCCACCCGATACAGTAGGTCCTTCTCTACGCTGAAGTATGGGTAAGTGCAGGTATTATCTGGGTTCACTAACTCGCCATCTATTTCCACTACGTTTTCCCGTGCCTTTATTAGGGCGGGGTCTTTTAACTGTTCTGTGGCAAAATTTTCCCTGTGAACCTCAAGATCAGAAAACTCCACAGACGGTAGGTTTTCGTCTGAGGAGGTGGGCTCCTCTCCAGTTTCTTGAGTCTCGCCTGCCAATACTGACAAGGGAAATTCTGGAGAGTCCTCACCACTCTCAGAGGAGTTCTGGCTATCACCTTCCTGGTACATAGGGGCACCAGTGGGGGGCTCAGGATCATCCCACAGTTCCCAGAACTTCGGAAAATCCCTTCCCACAATGGCATCATGCGGTAATTGAGATACTAACCCCACTGGATGAGAGAGGGTACCTTTGGGGGTCTTGAAACACACTGTAGTCACTGGATACTCTCGGGTGTCCCCATGCACACAAATAACAGCTACCTTGCTATTCCCAGAGACCTCTGTTTTAACTAATTCAGCCTTTATCAGGGTCACAAGGCTACCTGAATCCAGTAATACCACAACATTTCTACCATTAATACACATTTTGCATAAATGTTTCTCAGTTCCCCGAATGGCAGTGCATGCGACTGTCGCACACAGCGACTGACGTCTGTCCGTCAGAAAGTCACATTGCATGGGTTCCTCCACAACCGGGCAATTTGCTGCAATATGTCCCGTTTGCCGGCAGCGGTAGCAAACAATCCTTTTGGCTGCCTCTTGAGCCCCTGACTTCCCAGGCTGTTCTCGCCAAACTTTGGGTAGAGCTCCCACCCTCTCACTCTCTCCACCCTCACCCCTTGGAATCCTCTTATCCGCCCCTGGGGATGGTCTGGTCTTAGGGTGGAAAGTCCGAGAGTCTCTGGAAGAGGCCGTCAGGTTCTCTGTAGCCAAGTATTCTCTACACGATCCACAAGACCACCGGCCGTCTCTGGGTTTCCATGGCTTACGCACTTTTGGATGGCAGTAGGAAGAGCTCTCAAAAACCGATCCATTACAACACGTTCCACAATCTCTGGTGCGGACAAAGTCTCTGGCTGTAGCCACTTCCTGCTCAGGTGAATGAGATCATACATTTGAGACCTGGGGGGTTTTCCAAGCTGGAAAGTCCAGTTATGCACACGCTGAGCCCGGACAGCCAGGGTGACACCCAGCCTTGCCAATATTTCAGCTTTTAGCATCACATAGTCTTTTGCTTGGTCAGGCTCTAGGTCATAGTAAGCCTTCTGCGATTCACCAGTTAACAGAGGAGCCACCAGTCCAGCCCACTGCTCCTCAGGCCACTTTTCTCTTTCAGCAGTCCTTTCAAATGTGGTCAAAAATACCTCTGGATCATCCTCTCCAGTCATTTTTGTCAATAAACGACTCACCCCAAAGGACGCGGTATTAGTGGGACGGCTTTCCTCACTGGTCTGCGGACGTTGCTGCATTACTGCTTCCATTTGTTGTAGTCTCTGCTCTTGCTTCTGTAACAGGTCTATGAAGCGGGCCTCAGATTGCTGCTGGGCTTGTTGCTGAGCTTCCAGACTCTGTTGGTGAGCTTGCTGCTGGGCTGCAAGGCTCTGTTGATGAGCTTGCTGCTGGGCTGCGAAGCTCTGTTGTTGAGCTGCAAGGCTCTTTTGCAAACCTGCATTTGTCTGCTGTTGATTGGCATTTGCTAGAGCCAGCTGTTTCAGTATCTCCTCCATGCTGGCTTAAAAAAAAACTGCCACTGGTTCTCCACCAACTGTGGGGGGGTTCGCTCGGCAGCGGGTGTGTGTGATCCCCTGGATGGGCTCCCCACACAAAAACAGGCCCAGCAGACGGAGGTTGTGGTTTTCAAGATCAAAAAGGTGCGGTTTATTTCTCTATTTACAGTGACAAAAAAACACAGCAAAGCAAAAAGAAACATAAACAAAATAAACCCTGGTCAGCTTGACCTCTGACTAAACATGCAGGTTTCCTAACTAACAACTGGGATCAGCCTGGTGCTGTCCTAGTCCCTAAGTCCCTGGTTTAGTAAATGTCCAAACAAATAGCCACACAGGCTTTGTCTCACCGCACAGGGGTTCACTCTCCCTAGACAGTCCACACAGGTCTGGTTCCAGGCATGAGCAAACACCTAATGAAGCTGGGAGTTTTTATAGAGGCCTTAAACGAGCTGACAAGCTTCAGCTGGTCTCATCAACTCCCTGCCTGCACGACGCCCAGCACTCTCCCTAGAGGTATGAATCATCCATGAGCCCACTAGCCTCAGCTGGGCTTCATCAACTCCCTCCCTAGTTGTATAAGTCGGCATAAAGCCTGAATCTGGGAGAAATATATCTACCCCCCTGGATGCAACCAGGTGACTTTACCTTCCTGCTGTCACAGAGCGAACAGCCGATGTTCGAGTCGACCTCATGTTCGACTCGAACTGGAAGCTCATCCCTATTCCTGATATTTAGACAGTTAAGTGCAATTAGTAACAACCCTTTAAATGCAACATTGGCAAAAGGGGAAAAGACATAAATATGATGTCAGTTCCCTCTGGGCCACTGAGCTATATAGTTATAACTGGAATATAGTTATTGCTTTAATAATGGCCCACAGGGGTAGAGTGCCTCCTTAACTACAGAGATTATGTTTGAGAATCCTGTGTAATAGATAGTTCCAGTATGATGGTATAAGTTGTCTTCTGCAAGCAATGGTGGGGCCCGTGTACAGTGTTGAGTACTTGTAGACCAATGAAGTTAAACAGATAAATGATTGGGGTGCTTACTGCAAAGGTTTCTCTGTGATTGAGGGGTAAAGATGTCTGCATGCAGTGTCTCTAAACAGTTGGATGACAGAAAGAGGTTGGGCATCCGCCCGCTTCACCAATCTTGATGATAATACAGCCTCCAAGGAAAGAGAGCATATTGTGCAGGCTCTTGAATCTCCACAGTGAAAGATGAAGAATCATCACCCAGCAGATTGTCAATGTGGTGGAACAGCGACAGATGTGTTGAGATAGATGGTGGGAGTCCAAAACTGAGAATCAGCAGCTGCAGTCCCTGTCAAGTAAACTGTGCCACAATGTTGCAGATCTACTGGCTTGAATTGTCAAGGCAACCAACTAGGCTGCAAAGGGTCCGCTGTGTCTGTGCAATGACAAAGGTCTCCAACCGCCCTCACAGGAATCCTGTACAGAGACACCGTGAGCCTGCCGCTCACAGTTTAATGTATCTACCTTTGCAGAATACTCCTTTCTCTACCAGCCCTCTAGTATGTGATGTTCAGTCAGCACTCCAGAACACAGTATCTATTGGCAGCAGGACTACAGATCGTAAGATCCTCTGCTGTCTCTCAGGAGATTCGCTCTGCTAGGAGGAAGTGATGTAGTTAACTGAGCACTGGGCACTAAAGGGAAAAGGCTTAATCCATAGTCCCACTTATCAGTGTTTCTTGACTTTATTATAACATAGCCGACACCTGGCTACATATATATAATTATTCTTTGGTACCAAGTCTGCTCTTCCACTGCCTGTATTGCCAAATGTTGCTCTGCTGAAGATATGTTTTCCTGTGAAGTCTTCTAGAAGTGACAATTTCCTGTGGTAGGAACCACTGAAAACAGGGGACACAAGGGAACCACACTCAAGGTTCTTTTTTATTGGGCATATATTTTTTGGCAAGTTAATTTTAGAACATCACATTTTTAATTGCTACTTTGTGCTATTGGTGTAGCTCACACAACAGAAGGCCATTTGCTGCATCTGTGTAGTAATTGATCTCTACTCTTAAGCCTCGTACACACGACCGGTTTTCCCGGCAGGAAAACTGCCATGAGAGCGTTTGGCCATCGCAGTTTTCCCGACAGGAAAACTGCTGAAAAAAAAAATAGAGGACCTGCTCTCTATTTTCCCGTCGGGATTCCAGGCGGACTTTTTCCCGTCGTGAAAACCGGTCGTGTGTATGCTTTACCGAGGGCAATAAAACCGCTCATGCTCAGAATCAGTGTATGAGACGGGAGCGCTCGTTCTCGTAAAACTAGCGTAATGGAGATAGCACATTCTTCAGCATTCTGAACAGCAGAAAACTACCTGAAAGCACGAAGACTGAAAAGCGTGAATCGTCTCTCACCAAACTTTTACTAACACACGATAACACAAGATCAGCAAAAGCAGCCCAAAGGGTGGCGCCATTGGAGTGGAACTTCCCCTTTATAGTGCCGTTGTACGTGTTGTACGTCACCGCGCTTTGGACTGGCGGGATTTTGCATGGCAGTCTGTATGCAAGACAGGCTTGGCAGGAATCCCGTCAAGCTTGGCAGGAATCCCGTCGGGAAAACAGACGTTTTTTTTTTTCCGAGGGGAAAACCAGCCATGTGTACAGGGCTTTAGTGATTAATGTAGTACTAAATCCTCATCAAGAAATGCAAAGTTCCATTTAGATCCACTTTACCAGGGAACACAATTTATTTATTTTTTATCAAATATTACTTCCAAATGCATCCTCTTTTACTTTCTTAATCTTGGCCTGTCACTATCTTTAATTTTCTGTGGTTCTCTAAACTTCAGGTCAGGGGGATCTCACTTGACATAGACCACCCAACCTTATGTCATGCGGCTGTAGTTCCGGTCAGTAGTGTGCGCATAGGAGTTGCTTTCTCTAGGGCTCCATGGAGACCACGAAATGCAGCATAGTTACCCCATTAACAGAAATGTACTTTTCAAGATTTTCATGTTCTGCAAAATAGACAGGAAATATTACAATAGAAATCATCAAAAAAAAAAAAAATGGAATTGTCGCTAACACATTATAATGAATGTCTAACAGGTTCAATAACACTAGTGCTTCTGCACTAAAGATTGCAAAGTATCTCTGCTTCTATAGTTAGTGTAAGGAGGACTACTATTAACCCCCTGACAAGGTGAGGTTATATTTGAAAGTAATGAAGGGTCCAGTTCAATTGCATTTTAGGATTTGAACACCTGTCAAGTTTGAAAATGATGAAACATTCTATGTTGCAGTTGTCAATAGAGGGACACCTCATTGTCAACTGTCTAAAGGGGAAAATCCTTCACTGTTTAAATATTCACTGTCACTTCCTGTAGCATTTTTGGGATAGGAAGTATAGCACTACCCCAGTAGGAGCTGCTGGTTTAAATTTGGGCCTGCCGTTACCTCACTGTTCCGTATGCTCGTCTCAGGGGTTCTCCTTTATGAGTTGTCTAGAAGAAAGTTTGCACCAACACAAAGTCTCTTTCAAGGGTTTTATTGATTAAAGTTTCCAACAGAGGGGGTTGAAGGGATGGGGAGGACTCAGGTACCTTAATTGCGGATCACAGGAATTTTCCTAGGTCCAGAGGAACAACTGTCTCAACACTGGACTCAGCAACCACCAGATAGGCCCACTCTCACTGGCCTAGCAACCTATGGGTAGCTCGATCACATATAGTCTCTGCCACAGACTTGGTGAAAATAGAACAGTCTCTGCCACAGACTTGGTGAAAATAGAACAGTCTCTGCCATAGACTTGGTGCAACCCTTCCCTGGGTTACCTTCTGAATAAAAGAACACAGCTCTCATTGCCAGGATCTTCCAGCCGTTCCCGCAGCACTGTGAGGTAGATTGTGATACATCCTCCAATTGAGTCCTCAATTGCTTGGTCCCTTCCCTCAGGCAAGGCGACACAGGATAATTCCTGGATCAATAGGCCCCAGTAACTCCTGGGCCTACATCTCAGTAACGGAGCCTCAGGCCAACGTGGCCCCGAGGCGGAAACTGCCAGTACATCCCTGAGACCACGAGGGCCCTCAGGTCGGGATCGGGCGGAAGGCGCCCACCACCCACGAACGACGACACAAAATAGTGTCTGTCTCTTAAGTACCCTATCCCAGAATGCACGGCGGGTTGACCACGCCCCCTGGGCTGCTTCTGAGAAAGAGATACCCAATGCATTCAGCCTGTTGCCTTACCAATCCGGACCAGTGTTGACAGCGACACCCACTATCAGGAGGAAAATCATGCAACCAGCTGAACTGAAACAGAGTATAATTTGAAACACAATCCTTCTGAGCCAAACTATTGCTCGGACAATTATAATTTGAACACATAGAGCCCACTCATTGGGAGCAGGGCACTACAGAAGTAAATTGGAAATAATCACAATAGGGCACAGACAGCAAAAGTTAAACTGAGATCCATAATCAAGGAAAATACGTTTGGCTGGACAAATACTTTAATAGACAAGTTCCAAAAATGCTTCTCAGGAAGGTATGAAGAAAGAGAACTCAAGGAGGAAAACGGTTGACAAGGCATAACAATTTATTTTCCTCTATTAAAGTATGCTGAGCCTTGTAGTTGTCCAGCAACTGGACCCACACAGATAGAAGGACCTACCTTGCATAGACCAACTCAAGCCAAAAGCATCAAATAAAAAGGAAAATCTGAATGTAAACAGAGTTTGTGTAAAATGAAGTCACTGTTGTGAAATCTCACTTTGCGCACCAGTTTTCCTTCGAGCTTTCCCAGCAGACCTGTTAACTTATCTAAAAGAGCGTTGCACCTGAATGTATTTACTTTTCGATCCTTCTATCCCCTTGCCAAACATCTGCCAGTGGCTCGGCCTAGAAGCTGAATGTGATTTCTCAATATTTTCTACCTTCCGCATGACTGTATTTCCTCTGTTAAAAAAAAAAAAAAATCTGCTTCTCTAATATTCCTCCGAAGTCTGGCATCTTTTCTGGATGCCTCCCAGTAAACTGTGACTTAAAAGGATGTTTTTTTTCTCGCTTATTTCTTTTTAGTTTAGCAGGAAGTGTGTGAAGTTCCATCCAGATGCAAATTAGATCATGAAAGAAGTAGGGGAAACAGGATGAGTCCTTATGAAATACCTTTAATTAAGAACTTTAGTTTAATTTAAAAAAATATATATAGTAAGTTTTACCTAACCACTTATTTTAATAGGAATAATCTCTATTGTATCATAATGACCATTCAGATTTAACGTGACCCTTTCAGATTTGAAAAAAAATCCTAAAAAGAAGGTGCCCTGCAAGAGAAAAACTCATACTCATTTCTTTGGCAGACCGTGCCTTCTATCTCTTTTCCAGCACTGCACCCTGTATCGGTTTCTTTGAAATTCAGTACTTCTGGGAGTGTTGGATGTCTGTGTCCCATGCCTGCACTGTGCATTCATTCTTCGACCCCTAGGTCACTATAGGACAAACAACACTTGACTCTACCATTCTTCTACCCAAATATTATAAAGACATTAAAATTCAGTATATTCCTCTGACTTTTGTGTTCTTTTCCAATGCAAGTTTCTAATTCCACAAAAAATGGCTACAATGTCAGAAGAAGCATACCTGTAATGGATTAGAAGAAAGATGGAATGGAAGCACCTACTGGGTGCAGAGGTAAAAAAACAATCCTTAATTACAATGGTAATAAAAACTTACAAGATTTAAGGTAATGAAGTGTAGCACCCTCTAGGCTGGTAAAAGTATGTATATAGGTTTTTGGCAGAATAGGTAAATTTAGTTTGTTTTGACCTGGGCTGGGAGTGGCTCAGGGTAGTGCTGGGTGACTCATAGGCAGCATCATCAGGACCTCATACTTCTTTCCAGAACATTCTGGTGTTTTCTGGAAAGAGGGGTGGAGAGGGAAGGTGGAGTTGCCTGCGGTATTCTGAGGAGCCCTGACCAATCCCCAATCTGGATTGGCAGGGGTCAGGCCTCCTTCAATACCCAGGGTCAGCCCAGCTGAGGAGGAGTTGTTAGGGTGGAAGTTGGAGATGGAGTGCTAGGCTGTCAGTGGCCTTTGTGGGAGCTCCCCAGTCTGGGGGAAGTGACCTTGGGCCTAGGCTCTGGTGCGGACGGGGCCCTCCTACAACACACAGAGATGTTCTGGCCAAGAGGTGCAAGGAGAGGACAGGGGGAGAGAGAGCACTGCCAGGCAAATCTCCAAGGAGGAACAACAGGTCGCAGCCAGGAGTGAGTGAAGCACAGTTGAGAGGACTGGGGAGACACGCCTAATAGAACTGATAGAGAGCAGTCTGAGATGGGTGCAGAACCAGAAGAGAGGACTGGGGAGTAGTGATGAGCCGAACACCCCCGGGTTCGGTTCGCACCAGAACCCGCGAACGGACCGAAAGTTCGAACGAACATTAGAACCCTATTAAATACAATGGATGCGAACGTTCGAATTCTAAAGTGCTAATTATAACAACTATTATGCATGTTATTGTCCTAAAAAGGGTTTGGGAACCCGGGTTCTGCACCAGGGGACATGTATCAATGCAAAAATAAGTTTTAAAAACGGTCGTTTTCCGGGAGCAGTCATTTTAATGATGCATAAAGTGAAAAAAAAAAAGTCAAATATTCCTTTAAATATCGTACCTGGGGGGTGTCTAAAGTATGCCTGTGAAGTGCCACGTGTTTCCCGTGTTTAGAACTGTCCCTGCACAAAATGACACTTCTAAAGGAAAAAAAAGCCATTTAAAACTGCTTGCGGCTTTAATGTAATGTCTGGTCCCGGTAATATGGATGAAAATCTTTAAGAAAAATGGCATAGCTACCCCATGACCCCCCCCCTACCCCAGCCCATTACCAGCCCCTTTGGGTCTTGTATGGATATTAAGGGGAACCCCGCACATAAAATAAAAAAGGCCCTATATACTCTGAACAGCCGTATACAGGCGGTGCATACAAGACAGGGACTGTAGGTTTGTTCTTATGTAGAATCTGTTTGTAATTTTGAACAGGTACATTGTTGAAGTGTAGCTCCAGACCAAAAATCTATTTTTAAACTTTTTGGAAAACATAGGTAAGGGTTATCACCCCTGTAACATTTGTTTTGCTGTCTGTGCCCCTGTTCAGAACATTTCACCTCACTTTCCGTCCTAATGACAACTGTTTTTGAAATGTGGTGTTTTTCTTGAAACAAGGATTGCTGATAAAGCATCAGTACAGAGGAGACACCTTTCTCCCATATTTATTCTTACAGGAGAGAATTTTCCTTCCTAGTGGTAGATTTCCTCTCACTTCCTGTTGTCTTCTTGCGTTTGCAAGTAGGAGTCGTTTGTAAGTTGGATGTTTGAAAGTAGGGACCTGCCGTATATACTCTGCAGAAATAGGCCCCTTAGTTGTTGGTGTTGGCACAACACTGTAAGCACTCACAGTTACTCTTGGTTGGTGCTGGAACGCCCTGCTGTCAACTATTATATCAGGAATTTTAATTACATATAATTGTTGAACAGTGGTAGTAAAAATTGGGCCTTTGATGGTGGTGCTGGTGCCACAACACTGTAAGCCCTGACAGTTACTCTTGGTGGGTGCAGCAATGGGCCCTGCTGTGAATTATTAGATCAAGAATTGTAATTACATGCCCCTGTTGAACAGGGGCTGAAAAATTGGGCCTTAGGCACTGGTGGCACAACACTGCAACCCTTCACAGATACTGTACTTGGAGCACAGCAATGAGCCCTGTTGCAAAGTATTGCTTCAAAAATTGTAATGACACGCCCCTGTTAAACAGGGGCTGAAAAATTGGGCCTTAGGCACTGGTGGCACAACACTGCAACTCCTCACAGATACTGTACTTGGAGCACAGCAATGAGCCCTGTTGCAAAGTATTGCTTCAAAAATTGTAATTACACGCCACTGTTAAACAGGGGCTGAAAAATTGGGCGTTAGGCACTGGTGGCGGCACCCATAAACAAAAATGATCTTCCAAGCTATCATCATCAATCGTACCATTGAGGACTCGGAGGAGGAGGATAGCCAGTCAACATAACAGCACAGGCACTCAGCATCAGCATCAGTCTTGAAGGGATGTGACATTTTAAAATCAATTAGTCTGTTATATCAGCATCAGGTGTGTGGTAGCTGGTGGTGATCCAAGACTGGTTCATCTTGATGAAAGTCAGTCGATCAACCGAGTCGGTGGACAGGCGCACCCTGTGATCCGTGACAAATCCTCCAGCAGCACTGAATGTGCGTTCCGAAAGAACGCTGGATGCAGGACAGGCCAGTAGCTCAATTGCATACTGTGCAAGCTCTGGCCAGTGATCCATCCTCAAGACCCAGTAAGCCAGAGGATTTTCGGTGGGGAAGGTGTCCAAGTCTGACCTTGCCCCTAGATATTCCTGCACCATGTTTATCAGACGCTGGCGATGGTTGCTGGAACCGATCATACTTTGGGGCTGCGGACTAAAGAATTGTCTGAACGCATCGGTCAGACGGCCACCTTCCCCACCGCTCCTTCTTTGACTGGCCGAAGCCTCAGCAACTCGTTGTCCAGGACCAGGAGTTTGCAACCTCCCAGTCTCTGGGAACGCGTTGCACAGACCTTTCTGCAAGGCCTCCCGGAGTTGTCTCATCCTCTGCTCCCTCTGCGACGGTAACATAAGGTCCGCAACCTTACCCTTGTACCGTGGATCAAGGAGAGTGGCCAGCCAGTAATGGTCCCTCTCCTTGATCCGAAGAATACGAGGATCCTTCCGCAGACTTTGCAGGATCAGGGAGGCCATGCAGCGTAGGTTTGCTGAGGCATTCGCTCCGGAGTCCTCTGGGTCACTAAGGACGACATGATCCGCAGCCACCTCCTCCCAGCCACGTACAAGTCCACTGGTTTCTTGGGACTGTAAATCATCCCTAAAAGACTGCTGCTGATGATGCTGAGTGCCAGCCTCCACCTCCATGCTGACACAATCCTCCTCCTCCTCCTCCTCCTCCTCTTCCTGTGCGATGGGTGGGACAGAAGGAACACTGTCTGGGTAAAGGGGGCCTTGAGAGGCAAGGAAGTCCTCCTCTTCCTGCCTCTGTTCTGCCTCACGTGCCCTGTCCATTATTCCACGCAGCGTGTGCTCCAACAGGTGGACAAGAGGTACAGTGTCACTGATGCATGCACTGTCACTGCTCACCATCCTCGTGGCCTCCTCAAATGGTGCCAGGACAGTGCATGCATCCCTGATCATGCCCCACTGGCGTGGAGAAAAAAAACCAAGCTCCCCTGACCCTGTCCTGGTGCCGTAGTCGCACAGGTACTCATTGATGGCCCTCTGCTGCGTGTGCAGCCGCTGCAGCATGGCCAACGTTGAGTTCCACCTGGTGGGCATGTCACATATAAGGCGGTTCTTGGGCAGGTTCAACTCCTTTTGCAGCTCAGCCAGGCGATCACTGGCATTATAAGATCTTAGGAAATGCACACAGACTTTCCTGGCCTGCCTCAGGACATCCTGTAAGCCCGGGTACCTGCCCAAGAAGCGCTGCACCACCAGGTTAAGGACGTGAGCCACACAGGGCACATGGGTCAGTTGTCCCTGTCGGAGGGCGGAGAGGAGGTTGGTGCCATTGTCGCAAACCACCATTCCTGGCTTAAGCTGGCGTGGCGTCAACCACCTCTCGGCCTGGCCCTGCAGAGCAGACAGGACCTCTGCCCCAGTGTGGCTTCTGTCCCCCAAACACACCAGCGCAAGCACGGCATGGCATCTTTTTGCCTGCGTACTTGCGTAGCCCCGTGAACGGCTACGGAGCACCGCTGGTTCATAGGACAAACCACAGGAAGAGGCCATGGAGGAAGAAGAAGAGGAGGGGGTGGAGGAGAGAGGTGTGTCACAACCAGTAGTAGCATTTTGGAGGCGTGGCGGTGGGACAACCTCCAACACTACTGCACCTTGTCCTGAATCCTTCCCAGCTGCCAAAAGAGTGACCCAATGGGCCGTGAAAGAAAGGTAACGTCCCTGTCCATGCCTGCTGGACCATGAGTCAGCGGTAATATGCACCTTACCGCTGACCGCCCTGTCCAGCGAGGCCAAGACATTGCCTTCCACATGCCGGTAGAGAGCCGGAATAGCCTTCCGTGAGAAAAAGTGGCGTTTGGGAACCTGCCACTGAGGAACCGCACATTGCACAAACTCACGGAAGGGGGCCGAGTCTACCAACTGAAAAGGCAGCAGTTGAAGCGCTAGCAATTTAGCCAAGCTAGCATTCAACCGCTGGGCATGTGGATGGCTGGGAGTGAACTTCTTTCGACGGTCCAGCAGCTGGGGCAGGGAAATTTGCCTGCTAGAATCGGACGTCGGTGTACTGCTAGCAGAGTGGGCGCAAGTACTTGGCTGTGACACACCTAATTCTACACCTTCATTCCTCTCAGTGCATGTTTCAGAGAGGACTGAAGTTATAGTGGGGTTGGAGATCCCAGCTGATGCGGTGCAAGGAGAGGTCCGCTTTGTTCTTTGGTGTGGGTCTTTGAGGTAGGCTTGCCAACGAGCTGCATGGCAGGTCAACATATGTCTGGTCAGGCATGTGGTACCCAAGCGGCTGATGTTTTGGCCACGCGATATACGCTTGAGACATATGTTGCAAACAGCAGCTGTGCGATCTGATGCACTAGCCTCAAAAAAGGCCCACACCAAAGAACTTTTTGAATGACGGGCAGAGGCAGCGCCCTGCACAGGCGGAGCTCTGCGGTGTGATTCCGTCGGTGTACTGCCCTTACGCTGGCCACCAAAGGGCATCCTGCCTCGTTGGAGATGTGCCTCCTCCTCCTCCTCCTCCTCTCTCCTATTAGGCACCCACGTGGAGTCATTGACCTCATCATCCCCTCCCTCCTCATCACTGGAGCCAATCTGGCAGTATGCTGCAGCTGCTGGAACATGACTGCCAGATTGGTGTCCTTCTTGAGCATCCCCTCTGTCTGCTCTCACGCTACTGCCTTCCTCTAGCTGGGTTTCATCATCAGACCCTTCGAAACGCTGGGCATCCTCCTGGAGCATGTACCCAACACTGTGCTGAAACAGTTCGGGGGACTCCTCAGGAGGAGGACATGGTGGGTCTAGGGAAGGAGTGACTGATGATTTGTCTGACATTGATACCAGGGAAGACGACGCTTTGGCAGCTGCTTTTCCAGTACCCTGAGCCTGGGTGAGAGAGGTTGAGGAGGAGGAGGAGGGCTTGGTCATCCACTCTACCAAGTCTTCGGCATGATGTGGCTCAACATGTCCAGCTGCCGAAAAGAAGGACAAGCGTGTCCCATGGCCATGTGCTGATGACAATGCACCGCGTCCACGACCAGCACTGTTGCCCCCAGACACAGAGCCTGCTTGCCCTCTTTTATTGCCTCCTGACTGTCTGCCTCTCCTTGTTTGCCTTCCAGACATTCTAATAGATGGCCTGCAGGGAGATGGGAAAAAAGCAATAAGGGCTACCTTCAGGTGTCCTTCTCTGTCCCTTGAAACAAGGACTTTCACAGTGAAAGAAACTGACACTGTCCCTACCTAGAGTTTTCTGTCCCTAGAATAAATGTTTTTTTTAATCACAATATAGCACAAGGACAATTCACTCAATGTCTCTCCAGGTCCCTGGAAACAAGGACTTGCAGAGTGAAAGAAACTGACACTGTCCCTACCTAGAGTTTTCTGTCCCTAGAATAAATGTTTTTTTTAAGCACAATATAGCACAAGGAAAATTAACTCACTGTCCTTACAGGTCCCTGGAAACAAGGACTTGCAGAGTGAAAGAAACTGACACTGTCCCTACCTAGAGTTTTCTGTCCCTAGAATAAATGTTTTTTTTAAGCACAATATAGCACAAGGACAATTAACTCACTGTCCTTACAGGTCCCTGGAAACAAGGACTTGCAGAGTGAAAAAAAAAAAACACTCTCCCTACCTAGAGTTTTCTGTCCCTAGAAAAAATGTTTTTTTTAAGCACAATATAGCACAAGGACAATTAACTCACTGTCCTTACAGGTCCCTGGAAACAAGGACTTGCAGAGTGAAAGAAAAAAAACACTCTCCCTACCTACAGTTTTCTGTCCCTAGAAAAAATGTTTTTTTTAATCACAATATAGCACAAGGAAAATTAACTCACTGTCCTTACAGGTCCCTGGAAACAAGGACTTGCAGAGTGAAAGAAAAAAAACACTCTCCCTACCTACAGTTTTCTGTCCCTAGAAAAAATGTTTTTTTTAATCACAATATAGCACAAGGAAAATTAACTCACTGTCCTTACAGGTCCCTGGAAACAAGGACTTGCAGAGTGAAAGAAACTGACACTGTCCCTACCTAGAGTTTTCTGTCCCTAGAATAAATGTTTTTTTTAAGCACAATATAGCACAAGGACAATTAACTCACTGTCCTTACAGGTCCCTGGAAACAAGGACTTGCAGAGTGAAAGAAAAAAAACACTCTCCCTACCTACAGTTTTCTGTCCCTAGAAAAAATGTTTTTTTTAATCACAATATAGCACAAGGAAAATTAACTCACTGTCCTTACAGGTCCCTGGAAACAAGGACTTGCAGAGTGAAAGAAAAAAAACACTCTCCCTACCTACAGTTTTCTGTCCCTAGAAAAAATGTTTTTTTTAATCACAATATAGCACAAGGAAAATTAACTCACTGTCCTTACAGGTCCCTGGAAACAAGGACTTGCAGAGTGAAAGAAACTGACACTGTCCCTACCTAGAGTTTTCTGTCCCTAGAATAAATGTTTTTTTTAATCACAATATAGCACAAGGAAAATTAACTCACTGTCCTTACAGGTCCCTGGAAACAAGGACTTGCAGAGTGAAAGAAACTGACACTGTCCCTACCTAGAGTTTTCTGTCCCTAGAATAAATGTTTTTTTTAATCACAATATAGCACAAGGAAAATTAACTCACTGTCCTTACAGGTCCCTGGAAACAAGGACTTGCAGAGTGAAAGAAACTGACACTGTCCCTACCTAGAGTTTTCTGTCCCTAGAATAAATGTTTTTTTTAATCACAATATAGCACAAGGACAATTAACTCACTGTCCTTACAGGTCCCTGGAAACAAGGACTTGCAGAGTGAAAAAAAAAAAACACTCTCCCTACCTAGAGTTTTCTGTCCCTAGAAAAAATGTTTTTTTTAAGCACAATATAGCACAAGGACAATTAACTCACTGTCCTTACAGGTCCCTGGAAACAAGGACTTGCAGAGTGAAAGAAAAAAAACACTCTCCCTACCTACAGTTTTCTGTCCCTAGAAAAAATGTTTTTTTTAATCACAATATAGCACAAGGAAAATTAACTCACTGTCCTTACAGGTCCCTGGAAACAAGGACTTGCAGAGTGAAAGAAAAAAAACACTCTCCCTACCTACAGTTTTCTGTCCCTAGAAAAAATGTTTTTTTTAATCACAATATAGCACAAGGAAAATTAACTCACTGTCCTTACAGGTCCCTGGAAACAAGGACTTGCAGAGTGAAAGAAACTGACACTGTCCCTACCTAGAGTTTTCTGTCCCTAGAATAAATGTTTTTTTTAAGCACAATATAGCACAAGGAAAATTAACTCACTGTCCTTACAGGTCCCTGGAAACAAGGACTTGCAGAGTGAAAGAAACTGACACTGTCCCTACCTAGAGTTTTCTGTCCCTAGAATAAATGTTTTTTTTAAGCACAATATAGCACAAGGACAATTAACTCACTGTCCTTACAGGTCCCTGGAAACAAGGACTTGCAGAGTGAAAAAAAAAAAACACTCTCCCTACCTAGAGTTTTCTGTCCCTAGAAAAAATGTTTTTTTTAAGCACAATATAGCACAAGGACAATTAACTCACTGTCCTTACAGGTCCCTGGAAACAAGGACTTGCAGAGTGAAAGAAAAAAAACACTCTCCCTACCTACAGTTTTCTGTCCCTAGAAAAAATGTTTTTTTTAATCACAATATAGCACAAGGAAAATTAACTCACTGTCCTTACAGGTCCCTGGAAACAAGGACTTGCAGAGTGAAAGAAAAAAAACACTCTCCCTACCTACAGTTTTCTGTCCCTAGAAAAAATGTTTTTTTTAATCACAATATAGCACAAGGAAAATTCACTCACTGTCCTTACAGGTCCCTGGAAACAAGGACTTGCAGAGTGAAAGAAACTGACACTGTCCCTACCTAGAGTTTTCTGTCCCTAGAATAAATGTTTTTTTTAAGCACAATATAGCACAAGGACAATTAACTCACTGTCCTTACAGGTCCCTGGAAACAAGGACTTGCAGAGTGAAAGAAACTGACACTGTCCCTACCTAGAGTTTTCTGTCCCTAGAATAAATGTTTTTTTTAAGCACAATATAGCACAAGGAAAATTAACTCACTGTCCTTACAGGTCCCTGGAAACAAGGACTTGCAGAGTGAAAGAAACTGACACTGTCCCTACCTAGAGTTTTCTGTCCCTAGAATAAATGTTTTTTTTAAGCACAATATAGCACAAGGACAATTAACTCACTGTCCTTACAGGTCCCTGGAAACAAGGACTTGCAGAGTGAAAGAAAAAAAACACTCTCCCTACCTACAGTTTTCTGTCCCTAGAAAAAATGTTTTTTTTAAGCACAATATAGCACAAGGAAAATTAACTCACTGTCCTTACAGGTCCCTGGAAACAAGGACTTGCAGAGTGAAAGAAAAAAAACACTCTCCCTACCTACAGTTTTCTGTCCCTAGAAAAAATGTTTTTTTTAATCACAATATAGCACAAGGAAAATTAACTCACTGTCCTTACAGGTCCCTGGAAACAAGGACTTGCAGAGTGAAAGAAACTGACACTGTCCCTACCTAGAGTTTTCTGTCCCTAGAATAAATGTTTTTTTTAAGCACAATATAGCACAAGGACAATTAACTCACTGTCCTTACAGGTCCCTGGAAACAAGGACTTGCAGAGTGAAAGAAACTGACACTGTCCCTACCTAGAGTTTTCTGTCCCTAGAATAAATGTTTTTTTTAAGCACAATATAGCACAAGGACAATTAACTCACTGTCCTTACAGGTCCCTGGAAACAAGGACTTGCAGAGTGAAAAAAAAAAAACACTCTCCCTACCTAGAGTTTTCTGTCCCTAGAAAAAATGTTTTTTTTAAGCACAATATAGCACAAGGACAATTAACTCACTGTCCTTACAGGTCCCTGGAAACAAGGACTTGCAGAGTGAAAGAAAAAAAACACTCTCCCTACCTACAGTTTTCTGTCCCTAGAAAAAATGTTTTTTTTAATCACAATATAGCACAAGGAAAATTAACTCACTGTCCTTACAGGTCCCTGGAAACAAGGACTTGCAGAGTGAAAGAAAAAAAACACTCTCCCTACCTACAGTTTTCTGTCCCTAGAAAAAATGTTTTTTTTAATCACAATATAGCACAAGGAAAATTAACTCACTGTCCTTACAGGTCCCTGGAAACAAGGACTTGCAGAGTGAAAGAAACTGACACTGTCCCTACCTAGAGTTTTCTGTCCCTAGAATAAATGTTTTTTTTAAGCACAATATAGCACAAGGACAATTAACTCACTGTCCTTACAGGTCCCTGGAAACAAGGACTTGCAGAGTGAAAGAAACTGACACTGTCCCTACCTAGAGTTTTCTGTCCCTAGAATAAATGTTTTTTTTAAGCACAATATAGCACAAGGAAAATTAACTCACTGTCCTTACAGGTCCCTGGAAACAAGGACTTGCAGAGTGAAAGAAACTGACACTGTCCCTACCTAGAGTTTTCTGTCCCTAGAATAAATGTTTTTTTTAAGCACAATATAGCACAAGGACAATTAACTCACTGTCCTTACAGGTCCCTGGAAACAAGGACTTGCAGAGTGAAAGAAAAAAAACACTCTCCCTACCTACAGTTTTCTGTCCCTAGAAAAAATGTTTTTTTTAAGCACAATATAGCACAAGGAAAATTAACTCACTGTCCTTACAGGTCCCTGGAAACAAGGACTTGCAGAGTGAAAGAAAAAAAACACTCTCCCTACCTACAGTTTTCTGTCCCTAGAAAAAATGTTTTTTTTAATCACAATATAGCACAAGGAAAATTAACTCACTGTCCTTACAGGTCCCTGGAAACAAGGACTTGCAGAGTGAAAGAAACTGACACTGTCCCTACCTAGAGTTTTCTGTCCCTAGAATAAATGTTTTTTTTAATCACAATATAGCACAAGGACAATTAACTCACTGTCCTTACAGGTCCCTGGAAACAAGGACTTGCAGAGTGAAAGAAACTGACACTGTCCCTACCTAGAGTTTTCTGTCCCTAGAATAAATGTTTTTTTTAAGCACAATATAGCACAAGGACAATTAACTCACTGTCCTTACAGGTCCCTGGAAACAAGGACTTGCAGAGTGAAAGAAAAAAAACACTCTCCCTACCTACAGTTTTCTGTCCCTAGAATAAATGTTTTTTTTAATCACAATATAGCACAAGGACAATTAACTCACTGTCCTTACAGGTCCCTGGAAACAAGGACTTGCAGAGTGAAAGAAACTGACACTGTCCCTACCTAGAGTTTTCTGTCCCTAGAATAAATGTTTTTTTTAAGCACAATATAGCACAAGGACAATTAACTCACTGTCCTTACAGGTCCCTGGAAACAAGGACTTGCAGAGTGAAAGAAACTGACACTGTCCCTACCTAGAGTTTTCTGTCCCTAGAATAAATGTTTTTTTTAAGCACACTATAGCAGAAGCACAAAACACACTGACACTCTCCCTACCTATCCTTCTCTTTCCCTAAACTAAAGGAATCCAGGTTAAGCAAGAAAGAAATAACAGTCACTGTCCCTGCCTATGCTACTCTATCCCTGCTCCGGAACACACTACACTAGGCCGCCGTGCTGGCGGCCTTTTATAGTGTGGGGCGTGTACTAAACACCCTCAGCAATAATTGGCCACAGGCATCCTGCCTGTGGCCAATCATTGCTCTCCTCGCTGCCGGCGCTGTGATTGGCCAAGCATGCGGGGTCACAGTGCATGCTTGGCCAATCACAGCGCCTGGATGACACTGCGATGGCGTAGTGCATTGTGGGCCGTTCGCGTCACTCGAATTTGGCGCGAACGGCCCAAATCGTTCGATCTTCGTCGAACGATCGAACAGCCAATGTTCGAGTCGAACGTATGTTCGACTCGAACACGAAGCTCATCCCTACTGGGGAGGCACTCCTGCGAGGACTGGGAGATTGCAGTCTGAGATGGGTGCAGAACCAGGTGAGAGAACTGTGAAAACATGGGCAGTGGAGAGAGGCAGTTGCAGCCATGAGGGCCGGCAGGGCCGGAAGCTGTGGTATTGGGCTCAGTAAAAGAAAGAAAAAAGGAGGGCGCACCGACCTAGTGCATTACCACTTAAAATGTGATTAAAAAGCAATAGTCCTACTCACAGACAGAGCTTAAGTACAAGCTTATCGGACAAAAGGGCTGGAATTCTTGGCATACACGGACTGGACTCGACAACAGAGAGGGTCGGACGATACCCCAAAGCATCCAGATGGCTGACGCATTTCTGGGGCGCACCCCTTTCATCAGAGCCTAGGTGGTCCGTGATAGCTCTCACACTAACCTCCAATTTATATGTGTGTGCACATGTGAAGAAGGCCCCAGCTCAGGTGGCCGGCAATTACCAATTCCCACCCCTTGCTGCTGGCTCACCCCACCCATAGGGACGGGGCTAGTGCCAGCCTACCCCATAGGAGGCAGCATATAGGTAGAACATAGTATCTGGGGGAGGGGAGGGGGTGAAAGGGAAGGGAGGGGGAGGAGAGGGGAAGGAGAGGGGAGGGGAAGGGAAGGGGGAGTGACAAGGGAGGGCAAAGGGGAGAATGGGGGGGCAAAGGGAAGGGGGGAGGGAAGGGGGGGGAAAGAGAGTGGGCACCAAAAAACGACCCTCTATTGTTGCTACCTATTAGTAGTTTGCTCTCTAAACATTCTGACCACAGCTACCAATGGCACACATCGCCAATAGGCACAGCTACTCAAGACTCGGACTCCCCAAACCACAGGGGGTTCACGCTGGGATGGACACCAGCGTGGGCAGAGACAATCGGATCAAGAAAACACAAATACATACATACATGTAAATGCATGCATATCGCTCTCGTACCCCAAAAAGAGGACCAGCTCATCGTGGCACAATGCATATTGCAGCTGTATACTCTGTATGCTTCCCGCAGATCCATGAGGGCACAGGCTGTCTCGTAACCCGGAAGTGTGAGTGCCTCCTGCGTTCCAGCCCGCACTTCCGGTAGAGCCAAGGCGTCATATTCGCTTCCTCCCTAGCCATCCATGTCTACCAGCAGCCCCAGGAAGTGTGGGTGTGTTTGCGTTCCACCCGCCACTTCCGGTCAGTCTAGAGACCTCCCCCTGCTTATCCCCATTCTATACATCCTATTATGTACTCAGCACAGCAGCGCCGCTCCCTCTAGTGGGCTAAGGCAGGGAAGGCAGGAATTCCTATGTCAAAATCATAGGACAGGGGTTAACTTAGTCAGCACCAAGCCCATTCAAGTGTACTACTAGGTCGAAGGGCTGAACCGGTTATAGTACCCTCAACACACGACCACATACACAGAAACGGAGGTGCACACAGTGGGTAGGACCCCCTGAGGAGGAAATGGACCAAATATAAAATTGTATATATACATATAAAGATAGGTAGATAATATTAGCCCAAACCTTGGGGATCAGCAATACCTATTGCTGATGTAACCCCAGGTGGGCCATAAGGGCACACATACTATAACAATGCTACCTAAAATATCAATAGGCATACAGTTTCCCATAAATAAGCAAATATATATATAGAGATAAAATTGTACAATACAATAAAATACATATCTTTATGAATATAAATATAAATGTAAAAGAAAATGTAAAAAGTCATAAAAGTATTAAATAAATACCTAAAAAGGACCAACAACAATATTCCTAGTGAATATACATATATGTGTACATATGCACCCAAAAGGCATATACGCACACGCATGCATAGAATTATACACATGCGTGTACAGATAATACAATGCCCACCGACCCACTGTGTGCTAGAGAGCCCACTTCTCACCATTACCCAAATAATGATACAGTCAAGTAAATTGTATTGTTAGAAGAGCATCCCCCCATCCTTTTAAAAGAATCAATCAAATACCAAATACCAGTGAAAGAGATTCCTAACAACATCCCCTATGTGTAGGGCCCTAAGGCCTGACCAAATCGGACTACATTTATCGACAAGACTGGTTGCATATAGGTGGCCAGGAGGCAGCACTATAGGCTGCCATACTCGGCGCCACCTGTAGCAACGCATAAAGGATATGAGCCATGGCGCGAGGAAATTAGCCCATTTGCTCATACCAGTTGTGATAAATTATAGCAGCAAGGGGCAGGGACCAAGCCCCATCCCTACACTGTCCACACTAATCTAGCTATAATCCCACTACATTATACCATATTGTGCAACTCTATTTCCTCGTTGAGGCCCTGCGGGGCCATAGATTTTAAAGTGAAAATCCAAAAGGCCTCTCTTTTGCACAGAATCTGGTGTTTCTTACCACTATCTAGACCGCTCGATATAGCTTCTATACAAAAGACCTTAAGGCCATCTGTACTGCTATCGTGGAATTCTTTAAAATGTCTGGGCACTGAACATTTATCCTTCTCCGTCGAGATACTGCTCCTATGTTCATTCATCCTGGTCCTCATCGGTCGAGATGTACGACCAATGTACAGGAGGCCACACGGGCAGAGTAGTCCATAGATACGGTATGGGGTGCCACAATTATTAAATTGTTTAATCTTATGGCTCTTCCCGTCTGCACCGGTCACATCTTTTTTCCTGTGACACATATGAACGCAGTTCCCGCAGTTACCCCCTCCACATCTATAGCTGCCTTTTTGATCGAAGATGGTCGTCCAAAGGCTATTTAGCCCTTTATTCTTGGTCTTCTTCCCCCCCTTCCCTCCCCTCCCCTTCCCCCCTTCCCTTCCCCCCCCTATTCTCCCCTTTCCCCTCTCTTGTCCCTCCCCCTTTCCTTCCTTTCCCCTCCCCTCTCCTTCCCCTCCCCTCCCCCTCCCTTCCCTTTCACCCCCTCCCCTCCCCCAGGTACTATGTTCTACCTATGGGCTGCCTCCTATGGGGTGGGCTGGCACTAGCCCCGTCCCTATGGGTGGGGCGAGCCAGCAGCAAGGGGTGGGAATTGGTAATTGCCGGCCACCTGAGCTGGGGCCTTCTTCACATGTGCACACACATATAAATTGGAGGTTAGTGTGAGAGCTATCACGGACCACCTAGGCTCTGATGAAAGGGGTGCACCCCAGAAACGCGTCAGCCATCTGGATGCTTTGGGGTATCGTCCGACCCTCTCTGTTGTCAAGTCCAGTCGTGGATGCCAAGAATTCCAGCCCTTTAAGTGGTAATGCACTAGGTCGGTGCGCCCTCCTTTTTTCTTTCTTTTTCTAGCCATATGAGCACCCATTGTTCTGAGGAGGGCTGCGAGATTCTAAGCTTTGCCTCTAGACAGAACCACACCACCTGTTTTTTGACGATACACCGAGAGCTCAGGAGATTTTTGTCTTAATTGGGCTCAGTAGCCACAGGGATAGCTAGCACTAAAGAACTATTTTCATTTTGTTGCTACACTAAAAGGGAAAAGGCATCTACTTCAGGCCTGGTTGAGTCAGTTTCGGCCTACAAATCTAGCTGGTCCTGGAAGAGTGAGATCATTTGTCAAGTAAAGTGTTGGATGTATTGAGGAGGAATAGTCTGCAAGCAAGTGTTGTGCTGGAGTGAAGACTGGGGTGTATATACAGAGAGTGTATATAGTTTTGTCCCATGTACATTTTCTTCAATCAACTGGGCATCCCATATACCCTTACCACATCCAAGTTAATTCCCCTCAATAAAGAAAACAAAAAAACAATGTTCTGTCTCAACTACAAAGCGATAAAGTTCATCTCCAGGTTTAAGTAGGCCTTACTCAAGCTGGTTTGATATTCATCCCTTGCATCGATACAGGCAGTTTAACTCAATGAATAAACTCACAGTTAGGACGACAGACGATGGATCCTTTCGAATGTTCCGTTTAATGATGGATATTCATAGGTAGAAAAACGTTGCAGTTGTAAGCCACATGTAAGATGTTTAGCATGGAAGATATACAGGAGTAATGACCAGAATGAGGAAGTGGAGGAGATATATAAAGAACTACGGTGAGAGAGAGAGTTCAGCTAGAAAGAAGGGGACAGATCTTAAAGACACAGAGCAAGAATAATCACATAGTGTAACACAACACTCCCCGTCTGAAATCTTTAGATTTCATAACCTCAAACTAAAATATATATTTTCAAAAAGTCCAATACTGACGAATGTCCTGGAACCTGTAATGAAAAACGTGCAACAAGCAAATAATAAACGTAAGTTCAACAGGATGAAGAACATAAAGTCACAGTATGATGTCTTCAAGAATTTCAAAGTTCTGAGTAGAACCTGTAGATGGCAGCAATGTACTCCCCGCCGTGCCAACAGCATGGCTAGTCCTTGCACAAGTCACTCACCTAGCAAAAGGAGTACTAACTCTGTAATTGGTCAACTAAAGTTTTGTGTCGATCCTCCCTTGGTTACCTTGACTTTTACCTTCCGGACTTTGTTATCGTCGCTGGGCATAACTTTAGTAATAAGACCCATAGGCCACTCATTCCGACAAACTTCCTTGTCTTTTAGAAGGATGAGGTCTCCAACCTTAAGATTCGGCTTAGATGCTTGCCATTTGTTGCGACCTTGAAGGTGGTGAAGATACTTTTTCTTCCAGCGATGCCAGAACACATTGGCTAGATGCTGCACCTGCTTCCATTGATGCTCATAACGGTGTGACCGCAGCTTCTGTTTTGTACTTACAGAAGTGTGTAGTGAGATGTTCACAGTTCTTATTTCCTTATCATCTTCAGGGTTTACTAGCCCATAGGTGGTGTCAATAGGGAGTAAGTAAGAGTCCTCACAGAGAAACCTTGGAGGTGACAGCCATAAGCTGTCCTGAAGAGCAGCAGGTGATACGGCACTGGTCCCACAGTCAGCTAGGTGGAGTTCAGTGGGAACGTGATGCCATTGACTTGGTAGAGAGAATCTCTTGATACGTTCAACCCTGTTGCTGACGTACACATAAAATTGTTTTGTTTGGTTGTTTATGTAACCAAGTACTACCTTACTGTCTGTATAGAAGGTGAAAGAATCAATTCTAGTGTCCATTTCACTTCGTATGACCTCTGCAATTTCTACTGCTAGCACGGCTGCACAAAGTTCAAGTCTTGGTATGGTATGTGCAGGCTTGGGTGTGAGTTTTGCCTTGCTTAGGACAAAACTACAGTGTGATTCTCCATTCAGTTCAGAGGTCTTCAAATAGGCTACTGCAGCAATAGCTTCAACTGATGCATCAGAGAAAATATGAATCTCTCTCCGGTTAGCAGTTGAAGTGGATCCTGGAACATAGCAACGGGGAATTTGACGTTTTTCTAGTGACTTCAAAGAATATCTCCACCTTTCCCACTTGTGTTGATTCTCACTAGGCAAGGGAGTATCCCAGTCTATGTTCTCAGTAGACAACTGTCTTAGTAAAATCTTACCTTGAATGGTAACTGGAGCAAGGAAACCCAGTGGGTCATAGATGCTATTCACCACGGACAGGACTCCTCTCTTAGTGAAGGGTTTGTCACAAGTTGACACTTGGAAGGTGAATTTGTCTTGCTTGATGTTCCACAACAAACCCAGACTTCGCTGTACAGGAGGCACATCTGTACCTAAGTCAAGGTTTTTTAGACTAGTGGCATAGTCCTCAGAGTGAAAGGCATTCATAAGTTCCTGGCTAATGGATATAATCTTGTGTAGTCTAAGGTTTGCTACAGACAGCATTTCCTTTGTTCTGGTGAGAAGATCAATTGCTTCTTTAACAGTTGGAAAGGACTTAAGTGCGTCGTCAACGTAGAAGTTTCTTTCAACAAATTGACGGGCATCAGATCCATATTCAACTTCTCCAGTCTGAGCTGTTCTCCTTAGCCCATAAGTTGCCACTGCTGGGGAAGGACTGTTACCGAAGACATGTACCTTCATGCGATAATCTATAACTTCCTTGTTGAGGTCATTGTCCTTGTGCCATAGAAACCTGAGGTAGTTTCTGTTGTCTTCTCTGACGATGAAGCAGTGAAACATCTGTTGAATGTCGGCCATTACTGCTACAGGCTCTTGTCTGAAACGAATCAAGACTCCTATTAGACTGTTGTTCAAGTTGGGTCCAGTAAGGAGCATGTTGTTAAGAGAAACACCTTCGTGCTGAGCACTGGAATCAAAGACAACTCTGATTTGGTCTGGTTTGCGTGGGTGATACACGCCAAAGGATGGAAGGTACCAGCATTCTTCTCCCTCCTTTAGTGGGGGAGCAGGCTCTGCATGATCTCTGTCAAATACATTTTGCATAAAGTCCACAAAGTGCTTTTGCATCTCTGGTTTCCTGCTTAAGTTTCGCTTTAAGGAGGAGAATCTACTGATGGCCTGCTGTAAGTTGTTGGGCAATCTCTCTCTTGGGAGACAAAAGGGTAGGGGTGCTACCCAGTTATTGGAGTCATCTTGAAAGAACTCCTTGTCCATTACCTTGATGAATTCCTTGTCTTCCATTGAAGGAGCCAGTATGTCATCTTCACTGGTTGCATTAAACACTGTAGAGCCGAAGTCGCCATCATGGCAGGAGAAACGGCTTGTGTCACCTGAGATACCATGTTGCCATTCGTGGCTGGCTATCTTCTCTTTCACCCAGTAGTGATGTGGGCATGGCACAAAGTAAGTGTTTCGGCCATTTGGCAGAACATTTGTCTTGAATGACGAAATGTTGGTAGGTCTTTTCATTTTGCCTATGCAGACATTGCCTATGATGACCCACCCTAGATCCGTGCGCTGGGCAAATGGGGCATCTGGGGGTCCACTGACTTGTCTGTGTACCTTGTGAACTCTTAGAATGTCTCTTCCTAACAGAAGAAGGATCTGAGCATCTTTGTCAAGCGGCGGTATCTCATTTGCTATTACCTTGAGGTGAGGGTGATGGAAAGCAGCAGCTGGAGTAGGGATTTCTTCCCTGTTAGCAGGTATCTGATTGCACTCAACAAGTGTAGGTAAGGGTAATTGCAAGTTACCTTTGAGAGAAGATACCATGAGTCCATGAGCCCTTCTTCCAGAAACCTCTATAGTTCCACTACAGGTACCCAAGGTGTAAGGATGAGCTTCGCCTTTTATTTCAAATAGATTGAACAATTCCGATTTTGCAAGTGATCGATTGCTCTGATCGTCTAAGATAGCATATGCCTTTAGAGACTTTTCTGGTTGATCCTTGTGGTATATGTTCACCAAGCATATCTTAGCACAGGACTTACCACAGAGGTCTTCTCCACAAACTTCAGTGCAGGATGAAGAAATGATGGTAGAATTAGGCACTTGGTCTGTATTCTCCCCGCCATGCGTTAACCTGGGAGGATCGTTGGCAGGTTGTGCAGAGCTGGGCTCAAGAGGATGGAGGGCCTGCACATGTTCCCCAGAGCCACACTCTATGCACTTGATGGACACATTACAGTCCCTTGCAAAATGTTCTGCAGAAGCACAGCACCTGAAACATACCCCAAATGTCTTTAAAAGCTCCTTGCGCTCTTCCAGAGGCTTTTTCCTAAAGCCGATACATTTATTGAGGGGGTGTGGCTTCTTGTGTATGGGACACTCTCTGTTAGGGTTTTCAATCTTCCTACTCTGTTTGTTCGTGGCCAGAACTGTGTTAGGAGTGGGAAGGATGTCAGTCTTTTTCACGGACACTGGGCCTCTATGGTTTCTATAGTTGCCCTGAAGACTGGTACTCTTAGGAAAGGGTGAGAAGAGACTGTACTCACCGTAGGAAAAACTTGGATCGTTCTTGGTCTCTGCAATTTTCCTGATGAATTCACAGAAGAAAGAGAATGGAGGGAAGGAAACCTTGTTCTCTCTTTTGTATGATGACCCTAGTGCAGTCCATTTCTCTTGCAAAACATACGGGAGCTTGGAGACAATTGGGTTTACCCCTCTTGGAGTGTCAAGGTAACTGAGTCCAGGTAGTTTTGGGTCTGTCTTGGCTAGCTGAAGCTCAAGGAGAAGGTCACTCAGTCTCTGGAACTCCTTGTTGTCCTTACCGGATATCTTTGGGAAAATTTCCAGACGCATGAACAAAGCATTTTCTATAGCTTCTGGACTGCCATATCTTTGCTCTAGTCGCTCCCATGCAGCTGTGACGCCTGCAGTAGGATTGTCCAAGAAAACCGATCCTAATGGCTTAACACGTGCAGCAGATAGAGGACCAAGCCATTTGATCAGCAGATTCAATTCTTGATCAGCTGTAATGCCAATATTTCTGATTGTAGTTCTGAAGGCACATTTCCAACTTCTGTAGTTCTCAGGTTGGTCATCAAAACTTGTAAGACCAGTCTTTGTGAGCTCTCTGCGAAGCATGTACCTCACAAACTCTTCTGTCTCAGTTGTCTCCGCCTTTATGTGAGATGCTGTTGGCTGTATGGTGCTGATTGCGTTATCTTTGACATTGTTGTTAAAGGACACAGGGAAATATGGTGCAGCAGATGCATCCAGGTGAGTTGCTTGCTTGAAGTCAGTTGTTCCAATGGTACGTTGATTCAAGGCTGTACCAATGACTGGAGATTGATGACTTGCTTGAAGCTTGCGCTGATGCTCTGTGACGTATGAAGGCAGGCAAGGTAGGCAGGTAGGAAATGCAGTGGAGTGATTTTGAGTGCAGGAAGTTGCTGGAACCTCTTTAACTTGAAGCTGTGAAGGAGTCTCTATGTAGCCGGGAGCATTGAAGACGATGGAGTGTGCACTGCAGTGGCTTAGGACATAGTCTTTAGTGCGTTTGAGGGGGTCTTCCATATCTGCTATGTTTAGGTTAATGCTGTCTTTCTCACTTGCACCTTCGTCTGCACTGATAGCTTGCTGTAGGACCCTTAGCTTTGCCACAGCTGCGTCATGTTTACACTGTTCATTTAAGGTTTCCATTGTTGCTCTTTGTCGTGCTGACTGCGCTTCCAACTCTGCCCTTTGACGTGCTGACTGCGCTTCCAACTCTGCCCTTTGACGTGCTGACTGCGCTTCCGACTCTGCTCTTTGACGTGCTGACTGCGCTTCCAACTCTGCTCTTTTTTCTGCATATGCCACCTGCACTTTGCTGGCTTCCACTTCAGCGCGGGCATTAATAAGTCGCTCACTGAGTGTTGAGTATCTTGAACTATGGGATCTTGACGAGTTTTTAGAACGTCTGGTGGAAACAGATCTGTGAGATGCAGTGTCCTGTAACAGCTTTATTTTTGCTTCTGCCTTTAATCTGGTTTGCTGGATAAAACTGTCTCTTTCAATATTGAGAGCATTGACGCGCTTTAATTGCATCATCACACTTTCTGACTTCATGTTTTGTAAGACATTAGTGAATTTGATGCTGGTAAGCTGATAAAGCTCATATGAGGCAGAAAGTTGTTTAATGGCGCCCTCTAGTGTCAGTAGTTCACGTTCAACAGACACTGTATTGGCTTCAGCAAGGATTTTCTCCCAGACTAATTCCAAGCTATTTGACAATTCAGTCCTTGAAGCTTCATAATTCTCCATTACTTTCCAAGTGGGTTTAACTGAGCGTTTGGGTAACTCAGTTTCTTCAGGAACTTGTGGGGAGGTAGATGTGAGTTCACATGCAGACGCTTGTTCACTCATGATAGCAGACTGACTGTGAAAGCAGGCAGGATCTGTGTGCTGAAATATGACACTGTGCAGATTGTCTCAGGCTATAAGGCTGCCATGTGCTGCTCTGTCCCTTCTGTCTTGCTATGAGGGCAGTAAATCTTGTCTGTTTCAGTACTGACATGCAGAAATCTTGTAATTAGGCTGTGAAACTCCGTTTTTCTACTGTTCTGTCTCAACTACAAAGCGATAAAGTTCATCTCCAGGTTTAAGTAGGCCTTACTCAAGCTGGTTTGATATTCATCCCTTGCATCGATACAGGCAGTTTAACTCAATGAATAAACTCACAGTTAGGACGACAGACGATGGATCCTTTCGAATGTTCCGTTTAATGATGGATATTCATAGGTAGAAAAACGTTGCAGTTGTAAGCCACATGTAAGATGTTTAGCATGGAAGATATACAGGAGTAATGACCAGAATCAGGAAGTGGAGGAGATATATAAAGAACTACGGTGAGAGAGAGAGTTCAGCTAGAAAGAAGGGGACAGATCTTAAAGACACAGAGCAAGAATAATCACATAGTGTAACACAACAAACAAAGTGCATGGACTGTTTTCTGTCTAAAGAGTGACTGGAAATTGTGTGCCTGGCTGGGCGGGGTGACAGGTGGACTACAAAACTCAGCAGCCCTCACGAGGGTACCGATACAGAAGTATTAAGTATTAGAAGCTACCGCCACTACATCCCCTCCCACAGGGTCCGCTGATGACAGAGGATACAGCTGTCAGCTGAGTGAGAAGGGCCAAGGACGCTGGTTGGGATCCCCTTGTGAGTTTTTATTACCGTTGCGATTAAAGATTGTTTTTCACCTCTGCGTTTAGAAGTCACTTTACCTTTTATCTTTCTTCTTATTCATTGCAGAGCTGGGGATGGCTGCCACTGGTGCTTGGTGTTCCCATGGACATTGTATTTGGGTTTTATTTGAACATTTCTTGTGAATTGTTTATGCCTCTAACCCTCTAGTTGAATTGACTTTCTTTCAACCCTTTCTGTGCCATTATTACATACTGTATATTATCAACAGAAGCATGCCTCCTACTAAAAAAGATTTAAACCTAAAGTCTGGCCATATACTCCACTCCTCCCCACAATTAATATATCCACCCCCTTCTAGCTAATATCCCTAGCAAATTACAAGAAAATAACGAGATCATGGTACATGTTGGGGCCCGAGTTTTCTTTCTTCTGGACTGCAAAGTGGAAGGGTCCTTCTGCAGGGTTGTAGGGTAGGGGTCATGGGGTGGTAGTCATGTCCTCCATGTTCCTCTCCTCGTTGGTCACCAAGCAAGGGTTGCATGAGACGCCTATCCTGGGGTTGGTTCTTCTGGGCTACACTAGGCACTTTAGATAGGGTCACTGCCTTACACATGGGGTACTGTCCTTAAAAAGATGACTGAACTCTAGTAAACTCTCTTAATGTAAATATACACTACTATGGTCACTGATGCACTTAGAAGGGATACATAGAGCCATTGCCCTCCCCACCTGTCCAGCGTATCACCACTACCCAGGGCCGTTTGAAGGAATTTGGGGGCCCCAAGCAAAGCAACAATTTTAAAGTTGAGAAGTGGGGGGGGGGGGCGGCACCAGGACACCAAGTTGTAGATCGGAGGGGGGGGGTGCTGCCACGGGACAACAAGTACACCAAATTGTTGAGCAGGGGGGGGAATTGACGCAGTTTGTGGGAGGGGGGCCATTCGCGGGAGGGGGGCGATCGCAAAGTATTACAGTGGATATGCGGGGGGGAATGTCTTAGCTCCTCCACCCGTGCTGCCTCCTCGAGTCCTCTGGCTCCTCTTTCTGCTGCTGCTGCCCTCTGCTGCGCTCTGCTGATGCCCCAGGACAAGTCAGGGCCCCAAGCAGCTGCTTGGTTTGCCTGTCCTTTTCCGACGCCCCTGCCACTACCTCACGTCCAGTAACGGTATGGGTTTCCGCTCTGCACCTAGCACTGACTCCATGCATGCACTTCACTTAAAGGGGTTGTAAAGGTAAAAGTTCTTTCACCTTAATGCATTCTATGCATTAAGGTGAAAAAACATCCGACAATACCGGAACCCCCCAGCCCCCCCGTTTAACTTACCTGACCCCTCAAAAGTCTCGCGCTCGCCCCCATCATCCTCTTTGCCGCTCAGCCCAGCCGTTGATTGGTTACAGTGGATTGATTGAAAGCAGCGCAGCCATTGGCTCGCACTGCTGTCAATCACATCCAATGACGCGGTGCACCGGGGGGCGGGGCCGAGTGATACAGTGAGCAGCAATAGCCGCTGGCTGTATCACTGGAGCGCGCCCGCAATCACTCACCACCATGTAAGCTCTCTCGCATATAGGTGGTGAGTGATTGTGAGGAGGAGCCAAGACAGCCGCCGAGGGACCCCAGAAGACGTGGATCGGGGCCACTCTGTGCAAAACGAGCTGCACAGCGGAGGTAAGTATAACATGTTTGTTATTTAAAAAAAATAAATAAAATTTCTTTAACTATTCCACTTCTATACCTGTGCACAGGCTTGGGACCTCTGCGGTGCTAATCTGCTCCCATTGCTATGGGAGATAGAGTGCTTATGGAGAGGGTGCCGACAAAAACTCTTTCTGCAAGAGGCTATCCCACCTGTAACATGTACATGCTTACGACAGGCTGCTATAAAAACCTTTGTTACCCTTGGTAACACTTCTATCTTCATACTGTATTAACTCTTGTACCGCGGTTTTCATACCCCAGTGTATAAATGACCTTAACTGTAGGCTATGTGTGCCGGTTGCAATAAACCACTTGAGTAATTTCAGACCCGGCAATGGCAAACTTTAAAAAGCTCTACTTAAATATTATGGCATGACAGTCAAACCAAAGCAATAGTCTTTCCCTAAACCAATCCCTAACTCGGGCTTGTGGCTGCCCCAGCATACCTGCATAGAAAATAATTCATTTTAGGCAGATTCTATGGTGGTAATATCCAGAATTGGCATCTTCAGAGTGGACTGCAGGTCCCAGTAATCCCTCTAGGCTGTACAAGGATCCTGAAGACAGATTTGCATTAACTGGCACTCCATTCTCTGCATATTCAGCAGGCTAGCAGGATGGACCCCGGCAACGGTAACTGCAGCAACCGCTCGCTTTCATTCTCAGACCCCCCCCTAGGGTCTGAACCCTTGTCCCTTTTATAATACACAGAACCAATGGGTTGGACCCAGAAAAGCCCACCAAGAAAGAACTGGGAACATTATTAACACTAAACCTCCTGACTGGGGCAGCATCTCTACCTGACCACTTTGCTGCCTAGTGACATGGATAATTCCCATTGCCAACAGTGGGGTTTTCACTGGTCCTGCAGACCCCAACAGTGGTGTGGTAACATAATAACGAAGGCTGGTGACTAGATCAATCACAGCAGACCCAGACTGTAGCAGTGGATGACCAGTTAGATGGATTAGGTTAGAGAGTTTTGTGAACAGGTGCTAGGGGAATGGGAGTGAGAGGAGGAACAAATCTGCCCTGTGGTTTGCTTTAAATGCAAATTTTATTAATCTACAGGTAAAATAGATTTTTAGTTCTAAGTCACGTGATGCACTAGTCAAGATCTTGCATGAACTCCCTTGACCACGCATGAATATCATTGGGCTGCCTCAATCTGAAAAATTCTGAATACACCCTACTACATTAAATGTCGCGTACACACGACCGTTTTTAATGACGAGAAAATGATTTTTTTTTAAATGGTCATTAAAAATGATCGTGTGTGGACTTTCCAGCATTTTTCCCGACGAGAAAAACGCTGAGAATCACGACGAGAAAAATTCCGTTTTTTTCAATGACATTAAAAACGGTCGCATGTTTTACACATTGCAACTGGGGTAGAGCTCCAGTGAAAGATTCTTAGTTGCAGTTTTATAACTAATTTAGAAATGTTTTCTTTTGTCATGGTGTAAGAGCCAGTTCACACTGGGGCAACATGACTTCCAGCGCGACTTTACAAGGCAACTTCAAGGCAACTTCGAGGCAACTTCGAGGCAACTCCGAGGCAACTTCAAGGCAACTCCGAGGCAACTTCAAGTTTCCTCCAGGACAGGCGACTTTGCCAGTGGCCAATCAAACAATAATCAGCTCTGTGGGAGGGAGGGGTTTGCCTGAGAAAACTATTTTCTCTTCCTGTAAAGTTGCTTCAGTTAAGACACTGATCCGACTTTGGAGGCGACGTCCATTGAAATCAATGGGTACAAGTCACCTAGAAGTCGCCTTGAAGTAGTACAGGAACCTTTTCTGAAGTCAGAGCGACTTCAGTAGTGTACATAAAGACGGTTCCATAGACTAACATTACAGCGCGACTTGGGGCGTCTCGGGGCGACCTGAAGTCGGATCCTGAGTCGCCCTGGTGTGAACCGGCTCTAAAAGGTTTTGTCAAATTAGCAATGTAGCAAAAGTCTCATTATTCACTTATCTCTTTTCAAGGAGCAATATTTGGTTCATATGGGGAATCAGTTCTGCTGAGCATTTCCGTATGTCTATGAAAATCCTAAGAAAGGATGGTTATAAACCCCCAAGTTTATATAGAAAGTGTACAAAGTGATAATATAAAACAGCAGTAACATAAAGCATTCTCCAGAATTAGATCTTCTTCTTCACTGAAGAAAATTAGACAAAGAACATTTCTGAAGTTTCTGTGACTGTAGATGGAGATGATATCATAATTCAAAGTTTGTTAACAGAAAACAGAGATGTGTTCAGGTGGACACAATAGCACTGGGGAATAATGCGCCCAAGCTGATGGAACAGAGACAGTTAAACCACATCTAGCTGGGGTGAAGCTGGGTCTTTAGTTATACACAAAATGACTCACATGTGAAAAGAAAGGGGTGGATAATTAGAAGGATAAAATGAGATGCTTCAGTGGCATCCCATCATAAAACCCACCATTTTATACTCTTGCAAGAAATGGGAAAACCTGGTGTGACGTCTCCGTGCTAGAACAATGCCTCTAATTAAGGAAATGTGTGCCAGCCGGATGTTGGATGCCAGCTGGTGGTAACTACTTGCACATTGGGTTTTATGGTTTGTAGATGTGATTGGCTAACTCATTCCACTCAATGTAATTTAGAACTCTTAAAATGATATAAAGTTTTAGGCTTTTGTAATAAAGTTAGGCTGATTTTAAATTCTTAAATTTTCTTGGTCTTTCATAACAAAGTAGAATGCTGCCTTTTGGAGCCTTTTAATAGGGATTATCTAAGCTCATGGTGGCTTTTTCTCCCCAGCTCTGCCACTTATCTTCCTGCTGGCCATGGCGATAACCTTCTAATGTCAGTATACTTTGGTGCGGAGTTCTCAATGGGAACACAGACAATGTTACAACCCTGGCAGTTGTTCTATAACTTACCGACAAAACAGAAATAAATAAAAAGAAAACTTAATATGGCTTAAAGCATTACTGCAATTTTGTGTGAACTCCTGGCACAAGGATAGTTATAGAATAGCCTGCATAATTGGAAATAAAATGCTGTACTTTATTTGAAGTATTTTTTGGAAATAGCCAACTCTAAATTTCCTGGACATTTGTTTACAGGCTGTGCATACTGATGTCATCACCAGTTATGACCCCAGTCTGGGAGATGATGACAGGGAGGTGACCTTTGGGTCTCAGCTCCACATATCTTTTTTTCAACTAGATTTGTATTTTTTCTTTTTAGTGACACCTATAAAACCTTATATAGTACAAGCAGAGAGTGAAAGAGATAATACACAAAAGTAATGCTGTTTTACCCTCCAAAGAGCCACTGTTTATGATGGGATTTTCTGTCCTCTAGAGAGAGAGTGGCACATCTTGGTTATTGACGCTCACTCACACGTGTTATGCCGCGTACACATGACCGTTTTTAATGACGAGAAAAATGAAATTTTTTAAAATGGTCATTAAAAATGATCGTGCGTGGGCTTCAGAGCATTTTTCACGACGTGAAAAACGGCCATAAAAAAATTGGAACATGCTCTAATTTTTCACGTCGTTTTTTACATCGTCGTTTTTCTCGTCATGAAAAACGGCCGTGTGTGGGCTTTAACGACGTGAAAAAAAATGCGCATGCTCAGAATCAAGTATGAGACGGGAGCGCTCGTTCTGGTAAAACTCGCGTTCGTAATGGAGATAGCACATTCGTCACGCTGTAACGGACTGAAAAGCACGAGGCTGAAAAGCGTGAATCGTCGCTCAACAAACTTTACTAACATAAAGGGTGGCGCCATCCGAATGGAACTTCCCCTTTATAGTGCCGTCGTACGTGTTGTACGTCACCGCGCTTTACTTAAGCATTTTTTTCCACGATAGTGTGTAGGCAAGGCAGGCTTGAGAAGAATCACGTCGAGAAAAATTCAGTTTTTTTCAATGATATTAAAAATGGTCGTGTGTACGCGGCATTAGAGTTTTTTCAATGTTTTAACCACCTCGCACCCGCCGTACGAGAATATACGGCCGCAAGGTGGTTGTCAAATGCCGGGAGGCCGTTAATATACGGCCTCCGCTATTTGGCCACTGGGGGGCGCGCGAGCGCCGCCGGCGGCACGCGCGCGCGCCCGGCGCATCACTGAGATGCCGATGCGCGTGCCTGGCGGCCGCGATGTCCGCCAGGCACCCCCGATCGGCGGTTACAGAGACAAGGACATGGATCTCTGTGTGTAAACACACAGATCCATGTCCTGTCAGGGAGAGGGGACCGATGCTGTGTCCCTTGTACATAGGGACACAGATCGGTCACCTCCCCCAGTCAGTCCCCTCCCCCCACAGTAACAATCACACATAGGGAACACATTTAACCCCTTCCTCGCCCCTAGTGTTAACCCCTTCCCTGCCAGTCACATTTATACAGTAATCAGTGCATATTTATAGCACTGATCGCTGCATAAATGTGAATGGTCCCAAATTAGTGTCAAAAGTGTCCGATGTGTCCGCCATAATGTCGCAGTCACGAAAAAAATCACTGATCGCCGCCATTACTAATAAAAAAAAAATATATATAAAAATGCCATAACTTTTTGCGCTATAACTTTTGCGCAAACCAATCAATAAACGCTGATTGCGATTTTTTTTTTACCAAAAATATGTAGAAGAATACGTATCGGCCTAAACTGAGGAAAAAAAAATATATATAAAAAAAATTGGGATATTTATTATAGCAAAAATCAAAAAATATTGCTTTTTTTTCAAAATTGTCGCTCTATTTTTGTTTATAGCGCAAAAAATAAAAACCGCCGAGGTGATCAAATACCACCAAAAGAAAGCTCTATTTGTGCGAAAAAAAGGACGTCAATTTTGTTTGGGAGCCACGTCACACGACCGCGCAATTGTCATTCAAAGCGTGACAGTGCTGAAAGCTGAAATTTCGCCTGGGCAGGAAGGGGGTTATGTGCCCAGTAAGGAAGGGGTTAATGGGATACTTAGCCTGCTGATAACACAGACAATAATATAAACAGGCACTAGTGGTGGCAATCAAAAGGAGCGTGGTTCAGCAAATAACGATTAACACAAAATACAATGTTTGGCTTAACTTTAGTACTAAATACAGAGGCATAGTTTATGTTAGAATTGTTCAGGACAGTCCCTACACTAGACTCTGACATACACTTCTAAAATTTTGTAAATAAGTACTGTACGTTTTTTCCTTCACTGATGGGCACTGATGGGGCTGCACTGACAAGGCGGCACTGATGGGCACTAATGAGGTGGCACAAATGGGGTGGCACTGATGAGGTGCCACTGATGGTCACTGATGATGGGCACTGATATGCAACACTGATGATGGGCACTGATAGGTGGCACTGATGGGCACTGATAGGTGGCACTGATATGCAACACTGATGGGCACTCATAGGCGGCACAGATGGCTACTGATAGGCGACACAGATGGGCACTGATAGGCTGCACAGATGGATACTTATGGGTGGCACTTATGGGCATATGGGCACTGATAGGCAGCACCGATGGGCATGGATGGGCACTGATGGCACTGATAGGCATCACTGGTAAGGAGGCACTGGCAGGCATTGCTGATGGGCACTAATTAGCATCATATGTGGGCCTTCATTGGCATTATTTGTGGGCACTGATTGGCATCCCTGGTGGCCATGGGTGGCATACCTGGTGGGCATCAGTGGTGGGCATTCCTGGTGGTCCTGGGGGCATCCCTGGTGGTCCTGGGTGGACATCCTCCAGGGGGGCTGCGCTGATAATAAATCAGCGCAGACCCCCCCCCCCCCCCCGGTCAGGAGAGCAGCCGATGTTAGACGCGAGTGCAGGGGCATATTCAGAGTCTAGTCTCGGGAGGGGCACTGCCAGAAAATACGTTTTTTTTTGCTGGCAATTTATCGGAGAAATGGCTGGTGTTGGCGCTTCAAACATCTTGGCACCATAGTTGTTATGGTGTCAGGATGATTGAAGCGCATTATTTCTATTATTACATTGTTATACAAAATGAAATAGTTCAACTCACCATAATACAGAATCAGTGGGAGCCCTGAGTGTGTCACTTGCCACCATCGCCTGCCATCAGATGCGGATTGTCACTTGCCAAGTCACCTGCCAGAAGTTGCAGATTGTGACTTGCAACTTCACCTGCCACAAGTTGCAGATTGTCACTTGCCACGTCACCTTCCGCAAGTTGCAGATTGTCACTTGCCACAAGTTGCAGATTGTCACTTGCCACGTCACCTGCCACAAGTTGCAGATTGTCACTTGCCACGTCACCTGCCACATGTTGCGGATTGTCACTTGCCACGTCGCTTGTCACCAGATGCAGATTGTCACTTGCCACGTCACCTGCCACACGTTGTGGATTGTCGCTTGCCACGTCACCTGCCACACGTTGCGGATTGTCACTTGCCACACGTTGCGGATAGTCACTTGCCACACGTTGCAGATTGTCATTTGCCACACGTTGCGGGTTGTCACTTCTTACGTCACCTGCCACACATTGCGGATTGTCACTTTCCTGTCAAGGTGAGGATTGTCACTTTCTGTGTCCCAGAGTGAATCTCTCTGCTGCCCGCGGCTGTCTGCTCAGTGAGAGCGGAACTGCAGGGATGCAAGGCGGGCACCGGGCGGTGAGATATGATATCATCTCTCTGCTCCCCCCGTCTGCCTGCGCTCTGATTGGCCAGCCGCGCACTCACCTGCCGACTGGCCTGCCCGCTCACCCACCCAGAAAAGATGCGGGTCAATGAAGCCGACCAGGATTACATGTAAAAACAGTACTGTCAATGATAATAGCTGCCCGCTCATCCATACAGACCAGTGTTATATACAGGCAGTGCTGGTAATATTGTTAAAAAGCAGAGAGGTAAAGAAGAAGAGCGGTGACAGATTAATGGCTCAAACAGCCATGCACATGTTCTCATTCAGATCGTAACTCTCACTGCCCACCAGCTTTTCTCATCCATGCTGCCTTAGGACTGTCATTGCCTCCTCGCTGCGATCCTCTCTCACTCCCAGTCCGACCCCTGCCACTGCTCATTATAGTGTCTCTCTACTCAGCCAGTTATGCTGCCAGGCAAGTACACCGCCGCTTACTGTTTTACTTTCCCTGCAGCTGCACTATGTGACAGGGAGCGATCGTGAGGATGTTGGCGACTTGGGCCCCTTAACAATGACAGGGCCCTGGGCAGGTGCCCCGTTTACCCCACCTTAAAGATTGCCCTGCCTGTTCATTTTGAATAGGCTGAAATCACACCGCAACACATGTGTTTGGGGTGTCGTTAACTTTGTATTGACATCCACAGTGGATCGCAAACACAGTGAGATTGCAATGCGGTGTGGGAAACATGCAGGGATCGCTGCATTTCACACACCGTATATGTGTGAACCTAGGCTAGAGACAGGAAGCAGGTTAGGACTACATCTCATCTCTCCACTCATCATCTGCATAACATAGCTGTAAGGTGTTCTTTAATTCACAGAAGAAAACTGAAAACATTGTTTGACAGTTCAGTGCAGAGAAATTATAAGGACACCAGATTTCTTACAGCATCAACAGGCTTTTTCTTTCTGTATTTGCAGAAAATCTACTTATGCCTCGTACACACGACCGTTTTTGCCATTGGGAAAACTGCCATGACAGCTTTTGGCCAGGAAAACCGGCCGTGTATATGCTCCATCGCAGTTTTCCTGACAGGAAAACTTGCGGGGAAAAAAAGAGAACCAGCTCTCCTTTTTCCCCATCAAAAAAAACTCCTGCCGAGAAAACCTGGTCGTCTGTATGCTTTCCCGAGGGAAAAAAAACGCGCATGCTCGTAAACAATTCGACGCATGCGCGGAAGCATAGAACGTCATTTTGTCGGCTCGTCGTAGTCTTTGACGAATCCCGTCGGGAAAAGCGTCGTTTTTTTTTCCTGCCGGGAAAACCGGTCATGTGTACGAGGCATTAGCCTGAAGAAAGTTAATACAGTTTTGTTTATTGGTTTACAAATCCTCTAATTTAGAATTTTAACATCTTAGAACTCTGATGTCATGATAATACTGAGACAATGGTAAAAAATCAGTTTTGACAGAGCTCCCATACAATAGGTCTTATGCCACGTACACACGCTCGGAATTTCCGACAACAAATGTTCGATGGGAGCTTGTTGTCTGAAATTCCGACCGTGTGTAGGCTCCATTGGACATTTGCTGTCGGAATTTCCGACAACAAAAATTTGAGAGCTGGTTCTCAAATTTTCCGACAACAAAATCCGTTCTGGTAAATTCTGAGCGTGTGTACACAATTCCGACGCACAAAATTCCACACATGTTCTGAATCAAGTACGAGATGGAAGTGCTTGGTCTGGCAAAACTAGCGTTCGTAATGGAGATAGCACATTCGTCACGCTGCAAAGAGCAGTAACGGACTGAAAAGCACAAGGCTGAAAAGCGCGAATCAGTTTTCACCAAACTTCTACTAACACGAGATTAGCAGAAGGAGCCCAAAGGGTGGTGCACTTGGTATTGAACTTCCCTTTTATAGTGCCGTCGTACGTGTTGTACGTGACCGCGTTCTTGACGTTCACAATTTCCGACAACATTTGTGTGACCGTGTGTATGCAAGACAAGTTTGAGCCAACATCCGTCGAAAAAAAATCCACGGTTTTGTTGTCGGAATGTCCGATCTTGTGTATGCGGCATTAGAGTACACAGGAATACTAAGCCAGTCACCTCCAGTGAAGCCCCTCTAAAAATGATAGATATGTAGTACAAGGAAATACATAACTTCCTTAATAGCTAACTAATGGCACAACTGATGAAGAATCTTGCCCAGCAGCCTAAAGAGAATCTGTGCTTTAGCCAAAATGTAGTTCTCCCCATAACGATATACCTACCTTCCTTCTCTCATCTGCCCATTTGTTCAGCACCAGGAGCCAAAGAAAATACCCAGTACTTCTACCAAAACACTGTGTAAGCTACAAATCCATAACATTGTGTAGGGCTTACCCCTGAAGGAGCTGCTGTTGTTTGGTTAGCCTATATCCGGATCTTGATGACCGTTTCAGTAATGCCACATCCTCTGACATACCAAGGCTGAAGAGGGAATATTTATTTCTACAACAAACCCAACTGTGAACAAGTGGCCATTAACAGGTACCAAATATTGTATAACGCTCTAAATAACTGGAGAACCAAATATCTTTTCCCTTAAAAACAAGGAGTTATTAATTAATAGGTGGTCCTGGGAACTAAAAGTCTGTTAGTCTCCCCAAACAGACTCCCTCTGGTCAGTTTTTTTAGTAATTGTTGGGGCCTACAGTTCTGGCGTTGGAGTGCTCAGACTTGAATAAATCCCACAATGCCAAACTGTATCTGAAGAAAAGTATCCTTCATTTATGTCAGCTGACAGCACCCGCAAGTAACCAAATGAATACAGTATACTGTATGCTGCTAGGGAGGGTGTAGTTCAATACCTCGTTTCCATCGGTTCGGTACGGTTCGGTACGGTACGCTATTTTGGGTGTTTCCATTATGAAAGCGTGCCATTAAACTGAACCGTACCACACCATTCAGGGTCCTGCTTCAGACGAGGGGCCATAGAAAATGGAACGGTACGGTTAGGGCGGAGCTACTGGCGTCACACGATACAGTCCACTGATTGGTGGACAGAAAAAAAATCAATGCTGACGTCAAAGCAAAGCGCCAAACAAGCACCACGTCGCCCTTCAGTCAATATAAAGGAGAAGGATGCCTGCAAACAACAGCAGGGTCTGGTCATCTGAGGAACTATCTACTTTCCTAACGATTATTGGTGATAGCGTTATTCAGAGTGAGCTTGATGGATCAGTGAGAAACGAAAAGGTGTACAAAGATATTTCTCAACGAGTGGGAGACGAGGGATTTGAACGGACGTCGGGGCAGTGCAGGGCAAAGCTTAAGAAGCTTAAAGAAGCTTAAAGGACAACATAAAAAAATTAAGGACGACAACAGCCGTAGTGGAAACTGTCAGAGTACTTGGAGGTGATACGGCGCCATGAACGCCATTTACGGACATAGGCCTGCAAACCAAGGCAGGGAGGGTGGTCTGGACTCTGCAACTGCAATTCTCGATTCCATGGTAGACCCCTTTGGTAAGTTTTAATTTTTTTGATGCCATAGGATTTCGCTATGCTAACCTTTTAAAAAAAAATATATAACCAAATGTTTTTTTTTCAGAAACAGCTGATGGACTCTCCAATGATGCGTCAAACTTTTCAGATGATGGACATTCAACGTCTTTCAGCAGCACCAGTAGCATTTCATCAACCACAGAGTACCCAACCACAGAGTACCCAACCACAGAGTACCCAACCACAGAGTAGCCAACCACAGAGTAGCCAACCACAGTGTACGCCCAATGCACCCCGGCACAGTGGTAAGACATGATGATAATAGTGAAATTTGTGCATTTTCTTAAAATAACTCAGCAGTGGGGCAGATGTGCAGGGGGTACAGAGGTGTAAGAGATGAGAAGGGGGTTCAGCAGTGGGGCAGATGTGCAGGGGGTACAGAGGTGTAAGAGATGAGAAGGGGGTTCAGCAGTGGGGCAGATGTGCAGGGGGTACAGAGGTGTAAGAGATGAGAAGGGGGTTCATCAGTGGGGCAGAAGAGCAGTGGGGCAGATGTGCAGGGGGTTCAGCAGTGGGGCAGAAGAGCAGTGGGGCAGATGTGCAGGGGGTTCAGTTGTGGAGCAGTAGATCTGTGTGATACAGTCTGGTGTGGCAGATGAAAAAGGGGGTTACAGTATTGTTTTGACAGATGTTACCAAAAACACTAGTTTGATATTTTGTACATTATAGGTCATAGGAGACGTTTGCAGTTGGATCTGCGCACAGTCATGGAGGATATGCGGACAGCAGAAGAAAGGCAGCTGGAAAGAATTGAGAACCTTTCTGAGAGGCGGTTTCAGGCACTGCGTCAGGATGCACAGGAAGCTATGCGCCAGGAGGCAGAAATCGCCTGTCAGCAGATGGAGCAGTTGTCTACCTTCAACCAGGCCTTCCTCTGTGTCCTAGGTCAGCTTGTTCAAGTCCTTTCAGCCAGTCGTGAACCCAGGTCACCACCCAGACCGTAGTGCCTTTCATGTAGCAAAGGACCTGTACCCATTTTTTTTTTTATTAAGTTTTTATAAAAAAAGTTTCTTTATTGATAGATTTTTCAAAAATGTATTTTAAAGAATATATGGAACGATGAGTTTTTGTGAAATAAAAAACATGAGAGAAATTTTTGAGTATGTATTATTTATTGAAAAAAAACATTATTAACAATATAGCAAAAAGGTATTAAAATTTTAAATAAATCATGGAAAAAAATTAAACATTGAGGTGCAGCATCAGAGCCTGACGTATTTCACTGCACTCTTCTTCCATATCATGTGGTGCTATTACTGGCACTGGCTCTTCTGGAGATGTATTCCAATCCTGGTCAAAGCCTTCTCCATGACTTTCACAAAGATTGTGAAGAGCACAGCAAGTAAGCACCATGGATTTGGCAAGTTTAATGTCACTGTCATTCCTCTTCATAAGACACCTCCATCTACCCTTAAGTCTTCCACTATGACACGTGCCCTGGATGTTTTTTTGTTGTAGGTTTGCTGTTCTGTTGTCAGGCGGCCATTGTCAGAAATTGGTTTCAGGAGCCAATTTTGTAAAGGGTAGGCAGAGTCCCCAAGAACATAATACCCAACATTGACCCCACAAATGTTCTTAGTGGAACCAGGGTACAGTCCCCCCTGGCCAACCCAGTCCCAAAATGTGGACAATCGTAGAACACGAGCATCATGCAAACTCCCAGGCTTTCCTACATTCACATTCCAGAATAGTCCCTTGCCATCCACTACTCCCTGGAGGATGATGGAATGCCAGCCTTTCCGGTTGAAATAGTCAGTGTGGTATTCTTGTGGTGCTATTATTGGTATGTGTGAGCCATCAATAGCACCAACACACTGTGGAAGGCCCCACCTTTTCTCAATGTAGTCAGCCATGTCTTTAAGCTTTTCCCTGTCCGGAAAATGCACAATTTCAGGAGCTAGCAATGTGCAGACAGTCTTACAGAAGTCCTGCACACACCAGCACACTGAAGATTTACTGACACCGAAAAGATGACCAATACTTCTATATTCACTGTTGGTAGCCAGCTTCCACAGTGCAATGGCAACTCTTTTCCTCACAGGCAAACTGGCTCTGAAGTTGGTGCTTTGCTTCTCCATCGCTGTCCGTAGCTTGGCACAAAGGTATGAGTAGGTTTCCTCAGACATTCTAAAATTCTGCACCCACTGTGTCTGTGTGAATCCCGGGACGGTCACATCCCACCACTCATTGGCACAGGGGAAAGCCGAAATGACTGGTCGACGGCGCTGCTTTGCCAAAAGCAGAAGCATCTGAAAAAAAAAAAAAAACAGATGGTAACATATCGCAAAAAAAAAAAAAAAACATTATACATATATAACATATGTGTCAGGTGGGTCAGTGTGTGTGTGTGTGTGCGTCAGGTAGGTTGGTCAGTGTGTGTGTGCATGTCAGGTAGGTGGGTCAGTGTGTGTGTGCATGTAAGGTAGGTGGGTCAGTGTGTGTGTGTGTATGTCAGGTAGGTGGGTCAGTGTGTGTGTGTGTATGTCAGGTAGGTGGGTCAGTGTGTGTGTGCATGCCAGGTAGTTGGGTCAGTGTGTGTGTGTATGTCAGGTAGTTGGGTCAGTGTGTGTGTGTGTGTAAGGTAGGTAGTGTGTATGTCAGGTAGGTCTGAGTTAAGTCGGTCAGTTGTGCTTACCCTTTAGCGCTGCCGTCTTTGTCTTTGCCTCACAAAGGTGTACTTCTCCTCCCGGCTACACATCCAAGCTAGCAGTTTTCTTTTCTTGAATGCTGTGTTTCTCATTGCCGCTCGCAACCTTCTCTCATACGGTGCGGCATGTATTTGGACTACAAATAACCAAAAGGCCAGTAGAGAAAACACGAGCTGCTGGATAACCTCCATTGTTTTTGTTGTGTAGCTGGCGCTGACTGACGCTGCGTCACGTTTCTCTTCGCACTAGTGTGACATCACGCGAGGCATTTTTTCTAAAATCTGTATGGCCCCTGGCGGTCCGACTTGCAGTGGAAACGCTCTTTAGAATAAACCAGACCATTCTAACCGTTCCAAACCGTACTGACCCGAACCGTTCCGCTCAGTGGAAACGTAGCATATAAGTCAATCTGTTGTTTTGTGCTTGTAAGGGGGGTAGACAAGTCCTCCATGTTTACCCATCTCCTTGGGTGCCAGGCAAGGGCCACATGAGAGGCTCCCCCTCGGGGTGGGTTATTTGAACTACACCAGGCATTGAACTGGATCATTAACCCTTGCATGTGGGGCAATACTTTGCCCCAAAGGTGTGCTCATCAATGCCCGGGGACCAGACAGGAGCCGCAATCATGTGAAATGTCAAACATTAAGGCAGTCTCCTTACGCAGGGATGAGCCACATGTGTGCAGTACCCAACATATGAAGTTCCTCCTTAAGCTTCTTTGTCCCACATGCTACACACCTACTGATGTATGTGTTGCAATTGGAGCGACGGGCTGAGCCTCTGCCCTCTCCACCAGTCAGCGTACCTCCTGTTACCTCACTCCCAGTAACAGAATGGGATCCTGTCTAGCACATAGCTCAGAACTCATAAATGCTCTCTCTTAACTCTTGTCTTTCTGTACCAAGTGACCAGGCCATAGATCTCTGTAATGCTAGTCCACTCCCAGTGACCGACAGAGACGGACAGCTAGGGAGGGAGTCAGAGCTCCGACCCCTTGCTACTGGAGAACCTGTTACCTAACCAGGTACCACACCAACGACCGGTTGCTGTTTCTCCTTGCAGTTACTCATGAACCTCTGCCATAGTGAGGTTACACTTACCCCATAATGTGGTTAAGGACCCAAGTTCAACAATGATATGCCAAAGCTTCACATGCACCCCTTGAATAACTTCAGACCAGGC